>JAGIQG010000031.1:20181854-20781854 GCA_024679065.1 Sphyrna mokarran | reverse complement strand
TATGTAGGCTATATGTTCCAAAGACTGGTAGGTTGTGTCAAACTGAATGACCCTTCTGTTGTTCATAACAGGCAAGATTGGATCAGCCCATGCTTACAAAACTCCAAATACAGAGTTCAACATGAAAAACAGTTTGGAGTTTGCTAAATAATTTGCTAAATAATTTCATTATTTGCTAAATAATATTCGGTGTGCTAAGAATTATGCTGATAACCAATTAAAATTGTCAGTTGGTCATGCAGTGTGGCATATTTGAATGCATTGGAAGCTGCATATATTAATGTACAGTTAACAAAATTAGTGACAGCCATTCGTTGATTTATTCTTAGGCCTTGACCAATCAGGGTCAAGTTGTATGGTTTAAATTTTAAATAATACTTAGCAGCTAACTGTCAGTTACCATCAACTGGTGCATTCTTCATGGCAACACCTCAACCAAAGTCCCTCACATTGAATTTCTTGTGATTGTCCTGATGAGGTTTCAACAAAACTTCTTTCTTCAGTAACACTTAAATTTTGGATTACCAAATGACTAAATTGTAGACTAATGGTTATAAATTGGGTACTGACATTTATCAAATGATAATCCACACTGAGGAAATAATAGTCCACATAAGAATAATCTGCATTACTGACGTCTAAAGTGTGAAGGATGCATATTTGGGAATGCCGTTCATGCAAAATGCATTGCATAACTTATGCAAACCACATTACCTGCAGACATGAGTAATTTATATCAGCTGCCACACAAGTAGCTTATTTCCTGTAAACGGCTGGTCCCTCATGTATATTCTATTTACACAGTAATAAATGTAAACAATAAAGAATAATGCATGCAGAACAATTTATTTTAAGTTCATTGTCATTTTAAAGTGCATTTAAATCCAGAATGATGTGTGGAATGAGATTGTATTGCAGAGCATGAATTAACCATGGTGTCTCCTTTTGAAAAGTGCTTTGTGACCACACGCTGATGATCTTATTACAAAATAACTTTGATACATTGCTGCCTTGTTACACATTCTAATTCATAAATTATTTACCATATAAAAGTTCCTCTGATATAAAATTCACTATGTTGGCTAAGTGTCATTTTGAGCGAGAAAAGTGGAGAGTGATGTGTCGCTATGATCATCATGCCAGATTTTCAAATATTTGTGGGGAGGGGAGGGTGGTTTGCATGGGTTTCATGCTGCGCCTGTGGTGAACTGACTCTGATTGGCCCATACCAATATCAATTGAGCTCTTCAATCAGGGGTGCACTTCATTTAAACACCTCCCCACCACAGAGGAGAGTAGCTCAGAAGATGAGTTTTCTGACATTGAAGATGCATCACAACTGCCACCTGCATCCTTCACCAATGTAAATATCCACACCTTGGTGGGAATAACTAGCAAGCAGGATCACTCACCTCTCTGTTGATGATCCACAGCAGGCGGAATCAGGGCCATCCCACTGATTCTACATTCAGAGGAATGCTGGAGTCCAGGACTCTGCTAGCTCCAATCAGATGATATGTCCCAAATGCTCTTCCCCCAGCTGCTAGAGCTCCAAAGGTAGAGTCAGAAACATCAGGATGAGATGTTAACATCCCTTTTTGGGCTGCAAGGCTAGCAGGAGGAACGGAGTCCCATTGCATTCTGTCTGGGGCAAGGCTGGTCTCACAGTGCATATGTTGGTGCAGGGTGTGCACTCCATAGTGGGGGATTTCTGTTGCAAAGTTCAGGATCAACTGCATGGTGCAAGGCATGTGTGGTCATCCATGAGTGCCAGTGCCAGACGATAGCGAGGCTTCTGGTTCTCACTCCAGTTGCCCTGGTATCCAATGGAGGAGCCCAGGAGCCCCTGGGCACCCAGAAAAAGGGGGGAAAAACTATTGCATATTCCATGGCCTTCCACCCTGGAGACCTTGGAGCTTTGGGTGGTCGGGACGGGGGGGTGTTGTCCAGTCCATCTGACTCCCGTCTTCCTGTGACCCACTACCCCCATGCTGCCCGGAAGCAGGCCAGAACTCTCCACATACTGGCACTCCAGAGGACACCCACCAAGGTCAGGAGAACAGGCAGACAACAAGTGGTCTGCTTCTCAGCTGTGGATCCTGGGCAAACATCAAGATGGAGAGATAAGGGGATAAGAAGGTAATGAACATTTAGTATCACAGTGGGCACAGGAGATGTTCGCCACTTTTACATCTTGATGACTTGTGTCAATTTTTGAGCATCTATGTTACGTATTAAAGATCACCTATTGCACCCTCTGTGTCCCCACTTTCATCTGATTGCTGCATACCCTACCATCTGTCACAATGGTTATCTCCTGTCTGAGAGGATGTCAGCTAATTACTTCACATTGACAGGATGCAGTAATGTCAGTGCCATCCTGCTAACGAGGAGCTCCATCACCCATCACCAAGGCCACTACTCAACCCAGTCATTTCGGGAAGTCTGTTCTAAGCACAAGTAATGCAGCAGCCATACCCCAGGGAAAGACGTTTCTTTGGTACCAGCCACACAGATCCACTTCTGAACCTCTAAGAAAAGAGCTGGTAGTTTAAATTGTTCACATATCATTGCCCTGAAATTACCCCTGGTCAGTGGGAGTTCACGAGCAGTCAGATGTTTGTGGTAGATTTTTGAGGAGCAATGCTCTAGCCTCACTGCAAGCCTTCATCATCTTCCTGTATTATATTGTTAGAGCGACATTAGGGTTGTGGCACACTGCCACCAAATGGTGATGAAAGGCCCCCCACCACTCCGCCAATCTGTGACCTCAATGCCCACCTTAGATCTCATTGTCATGGAATCCTGTATGGCAGAAAGAGACCATTCAGCTCATCGGGTCTGCACTGACCACAGCCCCACCCAGTTCCTATCTCCGTAGCTGCTTACATTTATCCTGATAATCTCCTGGCAGTAAGGGGCAATTTATCATGGTCAATCAACATAATCTGCACATCTTTCAGATTGTGGGAGTAAACCAAGCACCCGGAGGAAACCACACAGACACAACAAAATGTGCAAACTCCACGCAGAAAGTGACCCAAGTCAGGAATCGAAGCTGGGTTCTGGCACTGTGAGGCAGCAGTGCTAATCACTGTACCACTCTGAGTTGTCACTGAAGCGAGAAACTACTGGGGTACCCTGAGTTTTTCTGCCAACTTAAGCCTCACAATCACCTGATGGCATTCCTCTGCCTTCTCTGGCAGTTACCTCTCAATGTGCTCCCCGGACCAGTCTGGGGACTTCTCAAATTTCACAGGCCCTTCAGCTGTGGATTCCAGCCTCAGGCTGGGTGAGCTATGTTAATGGCTTTGATGTCCTCTTATTTAAAATGTCCTTGCCTCCTTTGTAGGGCCAGACTATACCCCACCCCCCTCTCAAAGTCATGGTAGTGGTGCTCCCCAACCCCCTGCCAAGACTACCGCCTCCCTTCCACTTAGGAACATTGCCTTTAGCTACTGCGAAGTAGATGTAGGTTGATGGTTATGGGAGGGTAGCCTAAAGATTGAGGGCAGAGTGAAGGGGTGGTGTCTAGTTGGAAGTATGGGAACAGTGGTCAGGATTGTGGGGTAATCAGGACGTTAGGGGCAAAGTTGGGGAGGTAGGACCTTTGGGAAGAAGGATAGCCTAAATGGTGGAGGGGATAGTCAGGGAAGTTCAGGAAGGTTTTCAGGTAGGGAAGGAGAGAGGCATCATGACAGTAGTCAGTTCGGGAGTAGTCAAGGAATCAGGGATTAGTTGTGAGGAATTGGGGGGGGGGAGCCAGAGGAGAAGTTGGCGTGCTCAGGAAGGATTTAGGGGTTTGACAGTGCCAGAGTAAATCCTTTTAACAATTCTGCTAAGAGAGACTGAAACACCTTAAGTTTTCAATTTAAAATCAGAATATTAGATGGTTCCAGGTGCAGGATAATTGCACATCAGAAACTTCCCAATTTTAACTTCTCAGGCAGTTCCTGTTATCCTTTGCATGGGATATATACATACAACTTTTCTGCTGGGTTATCTTTTGGGGAATGATCCCTTGTGAGATTTAAGTTCTGGACCTTTCACAATAGGAGAACCTATTTGTACCCTTCTGCATGATGTAGAGAACTTTGGGTAGCGGAGGATTTTTTAAAAAAAATCAAATTTGATACTCATTTTGGCATTCATATTAATAGTTGTCTTGTATGACTGTTTGGGAATTAATGATATGGTTGCTTTTTCATCCATATTCTGAGTTGTGTGTGAATTTTGTTTCTGTCGTTTTGAAAATCTTTCAAATATTTTTTTCAACAAAATAGTAGACTTGGAATATCGAATCTTCTCTCCTGTGAGAATATAGAAACCCTGCAATGTAGAAGGATGCCATTCAACCCATTGAGCCTACACCAGCAACAGTCCCACCCAGGTTCAATCCCTGTAACCTCCATATTTACCCTGCTAATTTGCTCCTGACACTAAGGGGTAATTTAGCATGGCCAATCAACCTAACACACATATCTTTGGACTGTGGGAGGAAACTGGAGCACTCAGAGGAAACCCATGCAGACATGAAGAGAACATTCAATCTCCACACAGACACCCAAGACCAGAATTGAACCTGGGCACCTGGAACTGTGAAGCAGCAATACTAACCACTGTGTCACAATGCCACCCAGGAAGGCAGGGGCATAATATACAATTTTCCTGACATGCTTGATTCTTCTAGCCCAGCCCACACCAACTCTCATGCCCATTCCAGCTGGTCCTGCTAAATTTAGCCCCATGTTTCTCTCATTTTTCCACACTATATTTTCCACAGTATATGTACCCTATCAGTTACGAAGAAACTCAAAGTTTATTTTTATATAAAATATAAAGTGCATTAAAATACAACAATATTCCCATGCAGAATATATTTCAGCGCTATGTTTTCCAATGATCTGCTGCTGAGCAGGACCCTTGTCCAAGTCAAAGAAAAGATCTGGTTCTTACCACAGGGTAATCTTGGGAGGATAAATAAACTTGCACAAAATAAACAGAATATAGAAGAGGATTCAAACTGCCTCCACATAAAGCACACAACTGTAATGGCATTTTATACCACAGATTAGAGTACAAGTTTGTAACCAGCAATCCCTCTCTCCATTGACACAAACTGTCAGTAATAGCTACCTTGCAGAGGGATAACCATTAGTCTCTCAACGTTCACATTTGTATCTCCCATAACAAAATCACTGACAAAAATGGCAGATACCAAATAGAAGTCTTTGTAACTGAGAGAGTATATATACTACGGAAAAATAAGAGAAACTTGGAGCTAAATTTAGTAGGGTCTGTTGGAGTGGGCATGAGAGTCGGTATGGGCTGGGCTAGAAGAATTCAGCAGGTCCCACATATTTTAGAAAAATTGTCCTAGTTAGTTAGGGGCAGGAACAGTTTGACACCCTGCTTTCTGGTGCAGGATATCAAAAGACTCATAAATAAGCTATTTAAAACGACAATTTATCCATGAGTCCAGCAGAATTTAGTGATAGCTTAGGGATTAATTGGACTCATACAGGTTTGATGCAGTTCCAAATACTGCACAATGAATCTTGTCTAGTTTGTTCAGGCCAGGGGTGGGGGAGGCAGTACTGTGTGCGCGTGTGTGCGTGCGCTGATGGAAGGTGGTGGGGGCATGGGAAATTGTACCTTTTTGATGATTGGGGGCAGAAGGGAAAGGCTCATGTCAGTCTAATGAGGAGGCCATGTATAAGGACCTCCAGGGAGATTGGGGAGGGTAGGGGGGGAGGTAAGGGGTCAGTAAAATTGGGCAGAGGTCCCCAAAGTCCATGGGGGAGGGGGAAAAGGGAGGCTGTATCAGGCTGGGGGAATGAGGGAGAGGGGGGAGATTTCTCTGAGCATGTGCAGCTTGTGGCTCTGTTCTGAGCTGCTGGGTATCTTGCGAATTAAGCCCCAACTGCCTCTGGTGGCTAGAAACAGTCTAGCTTTCTTTTTCAAAGACTGAGTGCATAAGCTTCAGCGTGAGAACTCGCCCGAAGAAACAGATCAGGGATTCTCCCGTTTTCACACTAGCTGGACACAGAGGTTGGAATTATGAGGTTTTATCCTTTTTTTGACAACTTACTTTCTTTCCTATCTTTGTGTCATTCGCAAATTTAGTTGCTAAACATTTGGTCCCTTCATCCAAGTCATTGATGTGGATTACAAATAATTGTGGTCCCAGCACTGATTCCTGTGACAATCTATTAATTAGCTTGCCAATCCAAAAATGACCCATTTAACCCTATTTTCTGCTTCATGTTTGCTAACTAATCCTCTATGCCAAAATGTTAACCTCTACACCATGAACTGTTGTCACAGCATGATGCCAGAGCAAGAGCAGTATTGCAATGCTTGCAAGAACCTTTCATAATACATCTGAGTTCATGCAACCAAACACTAAACCAAACACGCATCAGGTAGCAGGACTGATCCTCAAAAAACCAAAGTCATTGAAGAACTTCCATCACTTTGCAGTGTCAGAATTTTAGTGCTTCAAGTGAATGCTGAATCAAGGAGGAAAGCTCTTACCTAATCTGATACAAATAAATTCCTGCAGCAATTGCTGAGACAGAACCAAGTGTAATGTTGGGGGAAAGAAAATCAACCAATGGCATTTGAAAAGATAAAAGCTACTCATTTCACCAGACATATTAGCTCACAGTGGCCCAGACAATAATTGCTTTTGTTGCACCTTGGACTGGACAAAGAGCAGAGGCTAGGGAGAGAAATTGTAGAGCCCAGTATCTCTGCTCTTTCCAGGCCCCATATTTCCACCCTGCCCACCTAACCTTCCCCCTCAACCATGCATGATGTTTTCTCTCCTTTCAAGGTTTACCAATCAATACAACATTCATAGAAAGGTCCTAATAAAATAATAACATTCATTGTTGGCACCTAATATATATGTATGTATTTATGTATGTATGTGTGCCATTATTAATAATGATGTAATTCATGTGTATCTTATAAGTGATCGTATCATGATTTTTATAAATCCTGACATTACACATTTTACTTTGATAACATTGTGCAATATCGTTAGTTTGACAGGAAAATATCCTATTATTTATCTGCAACACTGTGCAGACAAAGTTAATTTTGGTGACTGCCTCATCCCTCAAGTTATTTTACACATTGCACCGTATGAACATAGAACATTACAGCGCAGAACAGGCCCTTCGGCCTTCGATGTTGCGCCGACCAATTAGGAAAAAGCAATGACCCTCTAACCTAAACCATTCCCTTTTCATCCATAAACTTATCTACTAACCTCTTAAACGCCACCAAACTTGGCGCATCTACAACTGCAGCAGGCAGGGCATTCCATACCCTTACCACCCTCTGGGTAAAGAACCTACCTCTGACATCCGTCCTATAACTACCACCCCTTAATTTAAAGCTATGTCCCCTCGTGCTAGCTTTCTCCATCCTAGGAAAAAGGCTATCACTGTCCACCCTATCTAAACCTCTAATCATCTTATATGTTTCAATAAGGTCTCCTCTTAGCCGCCTTCTTTCTAACGAAAACAACCTCAAATCCCTCAGCCTCTCTTCATAAGACCTGCCCTCCATACCAGGCAACATCCTGGTAAACCTCCTCTGTACCCTCTCCAATGCCTCCACATCTTTCTTATAATGTGGGGACCAGAACTGCACACAATACTCCAAGTGCGGCCGCACTAGAGTTTTGTACAGTTGCAACATGACGTTGCGGCTCCGAAATTCAATCCCCCTACCAATAAAAGCTAAGACTCCGTGTGCCTTCTTAACAACCTTATCGACTTGATTGCCAACTTTCAGGGATCTATGCACATATACACCAAGATATGGTGATAGTAATTTCATATTCAGGGGAAAGATACAATATTTGCAACTCAGAAGAACTGTACAAGATATTTTCCATTTTGTAGAAAAATTGAAAGACTTTCTTCTATTTGGGTGCATGATATTATTCAATCTAATTATTTCTTAGAAGAGGTGTAATCGTGTTTTATCATTCATTTTACAGGGTAGAAGAATCAGATGACTTCAGAGCAACAATTGGATTGATTGAACAACTGTGTCTTCACAGCCAGTGAGAACATTGGTGTCTCTGTGCGACACAACTTTTAAGAGACCAAAGGACAAAGATTGAATCTTTGAATCACAGTTGTATCTGCGTTGTCTTGATCAGCAAGCTTGAAGCTTCTGCTGATTGCTACTTTTCCCTGCAGTATATTTTCAATAGCTACCATGCAACATAATTTTTTTATGATATTTCATTCCTCTTAAAAATTCAAAGAAGCATCAAAGTAAAGTAGAATAATAGGTCAGTCGACAAAAGGACAAGATTGAAGTCAATAGAAAAGGCTCTCGAAAATCTTGTGCTGTGTAAAACAGGTTACTGATTCACTGAGCCCATTATACACTCCTGTCCTGGTAATTTCACCCACTAAGCCCGCTCACAGTAAACTTCCATTAGCATCAAAATAAAGAGAACTCCAGCCATGATTGCACCCTCTGTTCACAAGATAATTATGATGACAAAATATATATAGCCCAGATTATCTTATTCGTCCAAAATTACAAACTAACAAATTGCCTTATTATTGTGATTTCCCAGTTGCTCACTTACTTTGTTTCATCCCTTATTCTGTTTCCTGTGCTAATTTTCCTCCTGATTCATGTCCAAAACCTAAACTAACAATGTATTCCAAAGGTTAGTTTTTGATTTGATTGATTTTTGTCATTTGTATTGGGATACAGTGAAAAGTCTTGTTTCTAGTGTGCCATACAAACAAATGTACCATTCATAGAGCACTTAGGCGAGAAGGAAAGGAGACGGCACATAATATAGTCTTACAGTTGTAGCTAGGGTATTGAGAAAAATTAGCTTAATGTGTATCAGGAGTCTTAAGAACACATGAAGTTTAGAAAATTCGGAAAACAGCTTTTTTATTGATCCACCCAGCCAGTATTCTGAAAACAGTTATAATAAAAACTTTTGCACACTGTTCTTGCCTACTTTAATAACAAAATTACTATACTTGGGATGACTTAAAATTGGCTATAGCTGCATTGCTTAGCATTGGGGTCGGAGGGGGAGGGGTTGGTGAAGTTGGGAGGATGCCATTTTATACAGAGTTCTCATTGTCCTTCAGACATGCTTCAGTCCTGAAAGTACAGTTGTTCCTCTTTTTTAAAAAAAGCTGGACTGTCAGCCGTGTTCCATTGAGTTGCTGTGTTGCTGCTTTTGACCTGCAGGCAGCTTCATGATTCCAATTTTTTTCCAAAATTCATCAGAAAATCATAAAGCTGTCTAAATATCAACAACAGTGCAGTGACTGGGAGTGTTTGTGATTTAAAAAATTGTTATCACTAATTATTTTAAGAAATAATGTTTTTAAAGTTTGAAGTTTATTTATTTGCATCAGAAGTAAGTTTACATTATCACTGCAATGTATTTTGCAGTGATGTAGATGGTGACTATTGGGGGTCCCACAGCTATTTACAATATATTTCAATGATTTGGATGAAGGGACCAAATGTAATATTTCCAGGTTTGTTTAGCTGAATGGCAGATTTGAAATGTTAGCTCTGTTCTCTCTCCACAGATGCTGTCAGATCTGCTGAGATTTTCCAGCATTTTCTGTTTTTGTTTCAGATTCCAGCATCCGTAATAATTTGTTTTTATCTCTGTGCTAATTGGAATTTAGAAGAATGAAAGTGAGCCTAAATTAAATGTTTCAAACTCTGATATGGCTGGACAGACTGCCAGGGGGCATTGGGGAGTGGGGGGGGGGGTGGTCTAGACCAAGGGTGGGGTGAGATCACAGTCTCAGGGTACAGGCTTGGCCATTTCGGACTGAGATGAGGACACATTTCACTCAGAATGGTGAACCCGTGGAATTCTCCAAAAAAAGGCAGTAGAGGCCAAGTCATTGAATATATTTAAGAATTAAATTTATTTCTAAAATCTAAAGATGTAAAAAGATATGGTGAGAGAGTAGTAGTTTGGTATCAAGATGAGAATCAGCCATGATATTGAATAGTGAAACTGCCTCAAAGGGCCAAATCATTGAATCCCTACAGTGCGGAAAGAGGCCATCTGGCCCATCGAGTCTGCACCGACCACAAACCCACCTAGGCCCTACCCCCATATCACTACACATTTACCCACTAATCTTTCTAACCCATGCATCTGAAGACACTAAGGGGCAATTTTAGCATGGCCAATCAATCTAACTCACACATCTTTGGAGTGTGCGAGGAAACCGGAGCACTCGGAGGGAACCCACAGAGACACGAGGAGAATGTGCAAACTCCACAGACAGTGACCCAAGCCAGGAATCGAACCCAGGTCCCTGGACCTGTGAACCAACACTGCTAACCACTGTGCTACCGTGCCACCCATGACCTACTCCCAGCTCTATTTTCTAATATTCTTATTTTAGAACAATCAATAAAGCCTGTCACCAAAAAAGAAAATGCGGGAAAATCTCAGCAGATTTGTCGCCTTTAGTTCTTTTCTTTGCTATATCATTAACAATTGCTATATTATTAACATTGTAAATCTGTTAGGTTCATATTTGTTATGTACGGGGTGGAAATCTTGTGTTGTGAATGCATATTATCCTATTTCAATGATAAAGCTTGATTCGATAGAACGTATTTTCACTGGATAGTGGCTGCCTGCACCTTGTATCTGAGATTTCAAACAGGGCACTCTTGTCTGGTCCTTTAATGGATACATACAGGCCTTGTCCAATCAACACCAAGTGAGGGCGGAACAGCCAATCATTAACTGGGGGGGGATTAGCGAGGGTGGTTAACCAATGAGACGGGCGGGGATCCCGGAAGTGATTGGAGAGCAAGCTGCAGGCGGAAGTGAGAGAGGAGAGTAGAGCAGCTGAGCCAAGTTGTCTTGAGCTGGTTCGACCTGACCATCCACAGCTATCTGCTGTTCTTTTGGCTGAGTGCTCCTTTCAGCATGATCCACAGTTTGTTCCTCATTAACTCCTCCGGGGACATCTTCCTGGAGAAGCACTGGAAGAGTGTGGTGAGCCGTTCGGTTTGCGACTATTTCTTTGAGGCACAGGAGAAGGCGAACGAGTCGGAGAATGTGCCCCCGGTCATTCCCACTCCGCACCACTTCTTGATTAGCGTCTACCGTGATCGCATCTTCTTCGTGGCTGTCATCCAGAGTGAGGTGCCGCCGCTGTTTGTCATCGAGTTCCTCCATCGAGTAGTTGACACGTTTCAGGTTAGTGGAGATTAGCATCTTCTGTTTCTGAAAGCTGCTTTTTCTTTCGCAGTACGTTGTGGGGAATTTCAATTGATCCCGAAGAGTGAGATGTATTCAACTTAAACTTGCAACAAAAGACACAGATAACAATAGAAATGCAGGGCATCAAAATAGGAGTTGGATTCTACATCATACTAAAATGCTAGAAGACAAGAAAACCGTATAGGTGTCTCTGGCCTTTCTTATTTAAATATTGATGATCAGAACTGAACAGGAACACTGTCGGTTGATGAGATTTCTACTCACAGACCAACATTGCCTGTACGTCGGTTTCATTCCCCAAACTCCAGGGCAATGGCTGTCACATAAAGCTTACATTTAGCTTGCGTTATGATGTTAAAAACTTCCATTAAAATAATGAGTTTTCTCCTTGGTTTGTGTGAAATGGTTCTTCCTCTTTGGTAATCTTTTGAACAGCACACACAAGCTGCAGTCTCTAATTTGCTGTGGCAGCCAGGCTAGTTAAGGAGTTATGCCTACGTTGTTGATTTACCTTCAGGGTAGGCTGAACATTTGGTAACTTGTCAGATGTTGCAGAATTTTAGGCAATCAGATTTTTATTTAGCTTGATATGTCTGTGAAGTTTGTGACTGATTCATTTCATGAGCAAATGCTGAAAATGAAATTGCATCTGGTTTGTGCTAAAAGCTGGATATAGATTATTCCATCGCTGGCTTTCCTGTGAATGTGACAGTTGTGTAATGAAAATAACATTCAGCAGCTGCGTTGTCAAGAATTAGCACGTTTCAGATGGTGTGACTCTTAGAGTTGCAATAAGATAGACTTTACTGTTTTTTTTTCTAAAGCTGATTAGAACAAATTAATATGGTGTGGAGAGAGAAAAACTGGAGTAAATATAGAGTATAAATTGGCTCACCAAGAGTCTTTGAGCAGACAGTTTTTAAAGCAGGGAGTGGTGAAAGTTCTGTTCCAAGTTAAGGTCCAAACTTCCCTGACATTTACTTGTTGGTTTTCTTCACTAGTGTTCAACTTCATTGGTTTCAATTTTGCAACTGTTCCACACCACTTCTATTTTTCTGTTGCACTTTCACAAATTGATTGAAATTGTTTTAGCATATTCTCCAATACTTTTCATTGCTATCTCGATTTAAGTCTGTTCAGGGATTGTAAAAACCCAAGTTTAAAGTTTGTGTTCTTGGTGTTCTACTATAACTCTTAGTTCCCTTATTCTTTGAACGAGCTAACATAAATCGTTGAATCCCTGCAGTGCAAAACGAGGCCATTTAGCCCATCAAGCCTGTACCAACACAATCCTACACAGGCCCTATCCCTGTAACCCCACATATTTACCCTGCTAACCTCTTCCTCCAAGCCTGACTCTTTGGGACAATTTAAATGGCCAGTCAACCTAACTTGTACATCTTTGAAGTGTGGGAGGAAACTGGAGTATCTGGAGGAAACCCATGCAGACACAGGGAGAACATGCAAACTGCGCACAGTTCTTTGGGGTTCTTGTAGCCTTCAATTTTCAATTCTTATGGTTTCAACCCAAAGTGTTGGTTTGTCTTTTCATTTCAGTTGTTCTTAAATCTGTTTTATATTTCCAATCATTTCTGTTCTTTGTTGCTTTTGGTGTGAAGGAAAAAACTGTGACCATGTTAAACTGTAACTATCAAGATATGAAGAATATGGAATCCAGCCTCTTCTGCAATATTAGTCACTTAAATAACATGATGCACATTTATATAAAACAAAATGAGACTGAGACTTCATGTTTCCTCCAGCTCTGTGGGGATATATCTCAGTTTGAACAACTGCTATAACTCAAGAACACGAATTTACACCATGTAGTGAAAGAAAACCTCAGGATTAAGATAAATTGAAACCAGAAGTTATGAAATTCAATCCTGACTGTCCATGATCTCAAATTCCTTCTTTCCATCAATTTTTTTTTGAGAGTCTCTAGATTGGATCATGGGCTTTACTTGCATAGTGAACCAGCAGGTGATTGGAAATTCTGGTTTTGTCTGCCTTAGTGTATTGAACTAATGACTGCATGCAATATGACATCAATTGATAGAGGACATGCAGACCATCAGTGAACTGTTGATGTAATCTGTGCCCTTACCAGTACTGCAGATCCTCCAAAGCCAGATTATGAATGGCAAATGAGAACATTGATCACAGCTGGCAACAACATTTGACAATGCCACTTGTGTAATAAATTCCCCATTTTCCTTTATGATATGAGAAAAGAATGAGAAAAATCAGTTGTAGCATGTTATTTCCTCAGCAGTTTACAGAAGAATGAAGAGAGAAGGTAGAAAATGGTCTGTCTTGTTTACTTCAAACAAGTGGCTGGTTATATTTCATAGTCAATCTCAGAACTGTGGCACAAATAGAATCTTGAGATCTGTAAAGTATTGTAGAGAGTGTGACCTAGTTTGTGGCTTGAGTTGCCTCATCAGGTTAACGTAACAGCCATTGTTTTCCTGTGCAGGCTAATTTGTCATGTGTGCAGCAATTGAAGTTTCCAGTTAAAATAAGAAAGCTAAATTTTGGTGCTAATTTCTCCAGTTCTGTGTGATCACAATTTCACGTTTTTCACTGTATTGAAAGATTCTTCACACCGCAGTACAGTTTTGTGCAAGATCTCAGACGTTCTGGAGAGTTGGGGAGCACCTGTGATTTGCATAGTAATGTTTGATGCAGATTGGACAGCTTATGGTCAGGATCACTCATTTTCTGAAGCTTCAAGTACTCTGTAGAATTCTTTTTACAGTGGAAGACATGTCATTTTAATTTGCATTGTCCCAAGTAAGCAAGCAGTGTTATTAGCTTTAAAACCAAAGCCAAAAACCAACTGCACCAAATCATAGCTTTTATACAAAATGTTAGCTTGTCTCTCAGAAATCTGCTGTTTTGCCCACATTCCTTGTGTCTTGCCACATGCACCCAATTGTACTTATAAAGAGATTCTGCTTTTCAGAAAGAGCAGCAGTATAGAAATAGAATTTATGTCAACGATACCTTTTGCAGGTTGTTGGCAGAGTTGAAAGACAAGATGATGCTTTGAGTGGAATGGAAGAATGTTGAGGCCTGATATCAATATTACCTGCCACTAGTATCCCAAAGATGCCAGTCACCAGGTAAAGTTCGAATTGGAGTTTACCTATTTAGGTGGTTGGTTTATACAATCAATTATTTTGAGTTTGGTTTGTTTATTTTTGATTCCAGTGGTTGCTAGCAGACCATGTTTAATGTGCAAGTCCACACACCAAGTTTATTTGTGGGTTGAGATAATTGCCTGATTCTATCTCGTCTTTTCAGTGGGGAAGAGAATGTCATCAAGTTGATGCACATTACTGAAATCTATTTAGTCCTCTTATTGCTGTTCAAGTTGAGAAGTGGTGTATCATTCAAAAGGTCAAATCTCAGCATTGTGGAATGAAGAAATTTTATGGTGTGGTGAGGTAGAATTATGATGTAGAGATGCTGGCATTGGACTAGGGTAAACTCAGTAAGAGTCTGGCAACAGCAATTTTAAATCAACCGATTTATTTGATAGTAAATCTGCTAGCTTTTGGCCTTTGTAGCCTTCGTCAATTTTGTAGCCATCTCATTCGCCTGACGAAGGCTACAAAGGCCAAAAGCTAGCAGATTTACTATCAAATAAATCGGTTGGATTTAAAATTGCTGTTGCCAGACTCTTACTGAGGTAGAATTATAGCATAGGAGACCAATTCAATGGCCATGTCTCTACTAGCTGTCAGCAAAAGTAGCTGTTCACATCACCAATCTGTCCTTGTCCCTCCATGCTAATGCTGTAGTTAAGAAAGCCCATCAATGCCTTTCCTTTCTCAGAAGGCTAAGAAATTCAACATGTCGAATGTGACTTTCACCAATTTTTACAGATGCACCATAGAAAGCATCCTTTCTGGATGTATCACAGATTGGTATGGCTCCTGCTCTGATCAAGATTACAAGAAACTACAGAGGATTGTGAATGTAGCCCAGTCCATCACACAAATCAGCCTCCTATTCACTCAGACTACACATCCCTCTATCTCGGAAAAGCAGCCAGCATAATCGAGGATTCCACACATTCTAGACATGCTCTCTTTCATCACCTTTCATTGGGGAAAAAAATACAGAAATCTGAGAACGTGTACCGGCTGACTTAACAGCAGCGTCTTCCCTGCTGCCATCAGACTTTTCAATGGATCTACCATATACTAAGGTGATCTTTCTCGTCACCCTGTTTAACTGCAATACCATATCTGCACCCTGTCCTTTCCTTCTCTTTTATATACTCCTTGAACAGTATGCTTGTTTGTATAGTGCACAAGAAACAATAGTTATCACTGTAACATGATAGATGTGGCGATAATAAATCAAATCAAAAAATAGTTTGTCCTACTCTTCTAACCTTTTTCCATAACCCTGAAAATTGATTCTCTTCAGATGCTTATCCAACTTCCTTCTGAAATCTGTAATTGATCTGCTTCCTTCACACACTCATGTAATGCACTTCAGATCCTAATCACTCGTATTTAGAAAAAGGGTTTACCTCCTCTTGCATGGATCTTTGCCAGTCATCTTTACATCATAGTCTGGCTCTTGACCTTGCCACCAATGGGAAACAGTGTCTATTTAACTGCTTAGTTTCAACCCACCACTTCTATCAAGTTTCCTCTCAAACTTCACTATGGAGAATAACCCCAGCTTATCCAGTCTATCAATATTACTGAATTCCAACATCCCAGGGTCTATTCTCAAATTTTCTCTGCATCCTCTCCAAAGCCTCGAATTGTACACAAAACTCCAGTTGAAATCAAACTAGCATTTAACGAATACTCTCAATTTCCAGTCTTTTGTACTTTGTGTAAAGATTTATAAACCTACATTGGCAGTTCTTAGTTCCTGTACCCACTGTAGTATTGCACCCTTTCTTTTATATTGGCTGTCCTCCTCCTTCCTACCAAAATATCTCTTCATACTTCTCTACATTAAATTTTCATCTTCCACCATTGAACCCAGTCTGCCTACATCCTTTTAACTCTATCACTATTTTCCTGACAGTTAACGATGCTTCCTAGTTTCATGTCCTTTGCACTTATTGAAATTGTACTCAGTATATCGAAATCTAGATCATTAGTTTTGGTCAAACAAAGTACTGGTCCTAGTATCAACCCCAGGTGAACTGCACTTCCCTTGCGTTTGAAAAAATACAGCTAGTCTAACTCCCATATCCATTCCTCATAGCTCTACTAATTATTTCTTCTCCAGTACAGTACTGTAAATAGATAATGATATTGATGTACTTGTTTTTATCCTACGTGTGCTTTGGTCCACCTTGTTGTCTAACAAGGGCATACACATGATGGGTCGTGCGAGGGCTGCTTTTGGATTTTTTTTTTTTGAGAGTATCCTAGTGCTTCACGTTGTTAGTGTACGCTTGACCTGGACCATCTGATGGGCAACACGACAGCTCAGTGACTATCGCTGTCATGTGCAGATACGTGGATTTGGGCCTGTGTCTGTGGGAGTTTGCGCATTCTCCCCGTGCTTGCATGGGTTTTCTCCGGGTGCTCCGGTTTCCTCCCACATCCCAAAGATGTGCTCTTAGGCTAATTGACAAAACAAATTCTCCCTAAATTGTCTCAAATTTGGTTTTTAACCCATAGATCTATAAACATAGACAGGGATCGCGGGTAGAGGTGAGAACATCAGGGTGGCGGCGCGGGCTAGGTGGGCAGAAAGTTAACTGTGACAGGGAAATAAAACACAACCTGCAAAGTGAATATGATCCTTGCTTTTTAAATATTTATGTCAAGAGTTCATTGTATTCCTGCTACGTATTATCAGAATCCAAATTGCAGACTTTTACAAGAGCAGTTTGTTGAAGAACAGAGAATTGAATTCTCTCTGGAATTACTCTAACTCCAGTTAATTTAGTCTGGAAATAGGGTTTTTTTAGTCCTAAGAACCCATTATAAATAAGTTCCATGACACTAAGATGTGCAATAGTTCTCTTTCAGACTGCTTTATTCCGGTTATTTCTGTTTCCTGTAGAGACTCTCTACTGCTTCTTTATAATTGTGGACACATCTTGCAGTTTAACTGTGTTGGTAAACTACGTGATGAGGCACATAATCTTCCTATTTGATTTTTTTTCTATTTAAAGTGAGGAATATCCATGTTGAGGTGAAGTAATTTTATTTTCTTCATTCCTAAAATTATTTATATCTAGTACGACAATCGAGCACTCGAGGTCGCTAACATACAAGAGGAAGAATCAACTGCTTCACCCCAACATGCTTAAAATTTCAAACTGAATTTTTTTTCACATTCCATACCATCCATCAAGTCATGTAGTTTGCAAAATACCATAACTGTAAACTTCTATTATTAAGTATTGAATGAGCCCAACTTGTCATATAGTTTCAAGGGACCATCAAAGACGAGAGAGATGTTGACCCTGTCAACTTGTGTATTTGAACCCAATTCCCAGAAGTGAAAAGAGATTATACAAACATACACCTTCAAAGCATCTTGGGATTGAAAACACAGTTCTGGTGCTGTGCCTGCAGAAATAACTTACCCTTGCTTACGTGTATTTAAAAAAAAAAAGCAAGTCTAAATTAATCAATTAATCTTTTAAGTTATGAGAACGGAGGAAAGTAAGGAAGTGGCAGAGACATTAAACAAATAATTTGTATTTAATTCAATATGGAACACTTTTTTTTAATCAATAATAGCAGGTAATCAAAGCAGAAAGACAGGGAAGAACTGAAAGCAATTACGATCACTCTTGAAATCAAGTATGAGCAAAGCGAATAGGATGATGCTAACAAGTTCCCTGGACCTGATGGCCTGATCTTAAGGTCTTAAAACAAGTGGTTGCAGTGATAATGGCTAGAATTTTACCACCCTGCCTGTCATGGAATCAGAGTGGACGAAGAGCGGACAATGGAAATGACCATTGACCTCAGGCAGGAATTTACATTTTGGGATGAGTGAGACCATAAAATTCCATATTGTGAATGTATTTGTTGTGATCTTTCAAAATGACTGATTCTGGAACGGTCACAATGGATTGAAAAAACACACATTTAATAGCCATCTTCAGGAAAAGAGAGAAACAATGTTGGAAAGTACAGCCAGGAAGACATCTATCTTTGCGAAAATGTTGAAAACCATTATTCAGGAAGTTGTATCAGGATGTTTAGAAAATCATAAGTGTTTTAGAAATTTATTAAGTATTTTTGAGAATGTTAAAAACAGGGTGCTTATGAGGAAATCATTGTATATTTGGATTTCAAAAAGGCATTTAGCAAGTTCCACAAGTTGCATAAGAGCCCATGGTGTTGGGGTGATATATTAGCATAGTCATTTTCAAATTAGCAAATAGTAACAAATCAGGTGCTATGAGGATTATTGGGGCCTCAATGATTTCCAATCACTATAAATGACTTGAATGAAAGGACAGAGTGTATTGTAGCCATATTTGTTGCCACCAAAAGATGGGCAAAAAAGCAAATTGTGAGAAGGATAGGAAGATGCTACGAAGAGATATAGATTGATTTAAGTGAGTAAGCAAAAATTTAAGATGGAGTACGGTATAGGAAATGTGAGGTTACCCACTTTGGTAGGAAGCAAATATTATTTAAATTTAGAGAGACTGCAAAATGCGGCTTGCAGAGGGATCTGGATTTCCTTGTATAAAACCTAAGTTCGCACGCAGTACAGGAAGTAATACGAAAGGCAATGGAATGTTGTGATGGGTAGAAAAATAAACCTTGTTGCAGTTGTACAGAGTGTTGGTGAGACCACACCTAGGTTACTGCCCAAGGGATATCCTTTAGTACAGTATTGTCACAATGGATAATGTCCCTGTCTCTGAGCCAGAAGCTCTAAGTTTAAGTTCTACCCCATGGCTTGATGGTCAAGGAAGGTGGTTTCATAATATAATCAAAGAGATTGAGTATCGACTTGTAAATCCTTCCAACACAGGAGGCAAGAGTCAATGAGATTCCTGGTTAAACATGTGACAAAGTAAATTGGAAGCTCTACCGTCACTAATAATAATCTAATGCAAAATTCATACTACTTTAGTAGTGCCAATGAATGATGTTGCTCGCTCTTTCTTTCCAGGATTATTTTGGAACCTGTTCAGAGGTGGCAATCAAAGACAATGTTGTGGTTGTGTATGAGGTGCTGGAAGAGATGTTGGACAATGGCTTCCCATTGGCAACTGAGTCTAATATTTTAAAGGAACTGATCAGACCTCCTACCATTCTCCGTACTGTTGTGAACACTATCACTGGTATGTATTGTGGTACACGCCACGAACAATTGCAAGAGTAACACAGAAATTTTCATGTTTTGTGATACCACCTTCATGTTCTACAGACAATCTAGAAATCAGCAGCCAATTTCTGCACCTGTAAAGTTGACAGTATGTGTAGAGAATGGGCAGACTTGGCAAATTTGCAGCCTTGCCTCCCATTTCTCCCAAAGGTTAGTCAGTGACAGTCAGGCATCAAGATGTAACTTGGATATTAAAGAGATGTAATGTCAAGATGCATTTATGCTGTATTGTCCCAATATTAGTGCTGTAGAAAGCGCTTTCTTTTATATACGATAACAGCAAAATAAGTGCACGTTTTGCCTTATTTTTGACCTCATGCACCTCAATTTTGTCAGTTTATAATTACTCCAGTCTACCAATAGTTTTAAAACATGGCTGTCTCTAATGATGCAACTGTTGATCTTTTACACTGGTGACCATGTTGGCTCTGTGACTGTTTCATGATAAAGTAGATGTTTTAAGTGGTACTGCTTCTCTTGCAGTTCTGATTTTTTTTGTGCCTTATTGGCTATTTTTTTAATTATTTGCAAATGAAAATTTCTGTTGTAGGAAGATGTAAGTTTGGAAGGGTTTACCGAGGTGAGGTATTTTCAAGGACTCCGACAGCGTTCGATCACATGAAAACTTGACAAAGTACATTGAATTCCAGTTTTTGCCAAATCTGTGAATGTCTGTGCATTTTTTTTTTTTGTTGAGACACCTTGAATCACAAAATTCAATCCAAACATGCTTAAATAAAGTTGAAAAGCTACTGCTCAAACTAAATAAATGATTGAATATTTTATAATAAATTTCGCAGAGATACAGAATGAGTGATCTGTCTTAATTTACTGCTTGTATTCCTTACGGTGACTTTATTTGTAGGTAGTACCAACGTTGGGGACCACCTTCCCACAGGACAGCTTTCTGTGGTGCCCTGGCGTCGTACAGGAGTGAGGTACGCTAACAATGAAGCCTACTTTGATGTGGTGGAAGAGATTGATGCTATCATTGACAAATCAGGTACAGATGGTATTGCAGCGTTCTTTGTCACTGATGCAAAGCCGTTACATTTTGTCTGACAACCTTGTGTACTTGGCATAACTTTTATCTAATTTTATGACTAATGTTTTATATTCTGGGATATTTGCAAGCTTGGCATGAACATCAAATCTGCTCCATCCAGGTAGGAAAAACAGTAGGAAACTGTAGGAAAAAACAGCCATTTTCCACACCACTTTTGTTTTAACTTCACTTTTTTTAAACTTCAGAGCAAAGTAGGTGGTAATTGAGCTGAAATTCAATGTTCCTGTAATGTCAAAGAACAAACAATTACAGTTCAGGAACAGGCCCTTCGACTGCACCAACCATGCTGCCCTACTTAACTAAAACCCCCTACCTTTTCGGAGACTATATTCCCATCTTATTCCCATCTTATTCCCTTCTAGTCATGTATTTGTCAAGACACCCCTTAATAGTCACTACCATTTCTGCTTCCACTACCTCCCCTGGCAACAGGCTCAAGGCACCCACCACCCTCTATAAAAAAAAAATCTGTCTTGTAATCTCTTAAATCTGTGCCCCCCTAGTAATTGATTCTTCCACCCTGGGGAAAAAAAAAAAATTCTGACTATCCACACTGTCCATATCTCTCAATCTTGTAGATTTTTTTTTTTTTAAAGCAACACAGCACGGGAAACAGGCCCTTCGGCCCAACGAGCCCGCGCCACCGTAATACCAAATCATTATCCTATTTTAATAGTCCTATATAATAGTATATATATTAATCCTAATTTGGAAAATTTTCACCATAGGGACAATTTGTTACCCAATCAGCCTAAGAGCGAATTTTTGGGTTGTGGGAGGAAACCGGAGTGCCCGGAGAAAACCCACGCAACCACGGGGAGAACGCGCAAACTCCCGCAGACACCGGCCCAATTCCAAGTGTCTGCACAGCCACATCGATAGTCTCTGAGCTGTCATGGTGCCCTTCAGGTGGTCCACATAAAGCACTCATATACGACATGAGGTACCAGGCAACCCATGAATCAACATCCAAGAGCTGTACCCGCACCACCTGCCGAATGCATGCTCAATGTTGGTCAAGTATGGACCGAATTACCTGTGGAAAAAGCCGTAGTTAAACAGTCCTAATATATCCCTCTATCTGCATACCGCTCATGTGGCTGTCCAAGAGACCCTTAAACAGCCCCAGCGTGCCTGCTCCCACCACCTTACTCGGCAGTGCATTCCACACCCCCACTACCCTTTGTGTGAAAAACTGCCCTCTAATATTCGTCCTATACATAGCCCCCCTCACCCTATGGCCATGACCCCTCGTCCTATCCATTTCTAAAGGTGGAAAAAGTTTACCTCCATTTACTCTATCTATACCCCTTATAATCTTATACACCTCTATGAGATCCCCTCTAAGCCGACGTCTTCAAGGGAAAACAACCCAGTCTATCTAATCGTTCCTCATAAGACAGTCCTTCCATACCAGGCAGCATCCTGGTAAACCTCCTCTGCACTCTCTCCAAGGAGTCCACATCCTTCCGATAGTACGGAGACCAGAACTGGGCGCAGTATTCCAAGTGAGGCCTAACCAAAGTTGTATACAACTGCAACATCAAACTCCTACTCTTATATTCTATACCCTTTTCTATGAAAGCTAACATACTATACGCCTTCTTTGTCACCTTCTCCACCTGTGAGGACACCTTCAGAGACTTGTGAACCTGCACCCCCAAGTCTCTCTGCGTCTCTATTCTCCTTATAGTTTTACCTTTTATCCTATAATTCTCTTCTACATTTTTCCGGCCAAAATGCATCACCTCGCATTTTTCCGGATTAAATTCCATTTGCTATCTATCTGCCCAATCTACCAACCTGTCTATGTCCTGTTGTATTGCCTGACACTGCTCTTCTGTACCCGCCAATCCAAGCATCTTGGTGTCATCAGCAAATTTGCTGATCTCACCACCTACCCCTACTTCCAAGTCTTTTATGTAGACCACAAATAGAAGAGGACCTAGTACTGAGCCTTGTGGCACTCCACTAGTGACAGGCTTCCAGCTGGAAAAAGAGCCTTCCACTACTACCCTCTGTCTCCTCCTTCCGAGCCAGTTTTCGACCCATCTCCATACCCGACCCTGTATCCCATGCGCCTTCACCTTCTCTATCAGTCTACCATGAGGCACCTTGTCAAACGCCTTACTGAAATCCATGTAGACGACATCAACAGCCTGTCCTTCATCAACTGTTTTTGTCACTTCTTCAAAAAATTCCACCAGATTCGTAAGACACGACTTCCCCTTGACGAAGCCATGCTGCGTATCCCTGATCAGATCGCAGCGCTCCAGATGCTCATACATCCTGTCCCTAAGGATCCTCTCCATTAGCTTACCTATAACCGAAGTCAAGCTCACCGGCCTATAGTTCCCTGGGTAATCCCTCTGACCTTTTTTAAACAACGGTACTACGTTTGCTATCCTCCAGTCCTCTGGGACCTCACCTGTGTCCAAGGAAGAGACAACGATTTGCGTCAGAGGCCCAGCCAAGTCTTCCCTCAACTCCCTTAGCAGCCTGGGGTAAATGCCATCAGGCCCCGGAGCTTTATATGTCTTTTAGCTGCCTAACAGCCCCAACACCTCTTTCCTCGTAATCCTTATTTCCCTCAACCAATCCTCAACTTTGTCAACATCAGGCACAGACATCTGTCCAGTCCCCTGCGTGAATACCGACGCAAAGTATTCATTCAGGATCTCCCCCATTCCCTCAGGCTCTAAGCATAGATCCCCTCCACTGTCCCTAAGAGGTCCAATCTTGCCTCTAACCATCCTTTTGCTCCTTACATAGGTGTAAAATGCCTTTGGATTTTCTTTAATCCTACCTGCCAGAGCCACCTCATGGCCCATTTTTGCCTTTCTAATACCCCTTTTTAGATCCCGTCTACACTCTCTATAAGCTTCCAGCGCTATCTCAGTCCCTAGTTGCCTAGATCTCATGTAAGCCTCTCTCTTTTTCTTGATCAAGTCCTCAATCTCCCTGGTAAGCCAAGGTTCTCTAATCCTACCTTTCCCATCCTGCCTCCTTGCCGGCACATATCTTTCCTGCAGAGAGTTTAGTTTTCCCTTGAAAGACTCCCACATGTACCTCGTCGACCTGCCCTCAAAAAGCTTATCCCCATCCGTATCTTTAAGTTCTTGCCTAATCTGGCCGTATCTAGCCCTCCCCCAGTTAAATACCCTCCCTTTTGGGCCAGTCTCATCCTTCTCCATTAATATCCTAAAGCAGACAGAGTTGTGATCACTATTTGACACCTGCTCTCCTACCTCGACGTCAACCACCTGGCCTGGCTCATTCCCCAAAACCAAATCCAGTATAGCCCCATCTCTAGTCGGGCCATCCACATACTGCTCCAAGGACCCTTCCAAAACACACTGTACAAATTCCTCCCCGTCCACTCCTACAGCCCTGGGCACACTCCAATCTACTCCAGGAAAATTGAAATCTCCCACCACTCCCACCCTATTTTTCCTACACTTATCTAAAATGTCCCTGCATATCCCTTCTTCCACAGCCCGCGGGCTGTTGGGCGGTCTGTAGTAAACACCCAACAGAGTAACCCCTCCCTTCCTATTCCTCAACTCCACCCATAGAGACTCAGTTCCTAAATCATACATACCTATCTCCCTCTGCACTGCTATGACGTTGTCCTTAACTAATAAAGCCACTCCCCCGCCTCTCTTCACACCAACTCTGTCACACCTAAACACTTATACCCTGGAATATTCAATTGCCAGTCTTGCCCCTCCTTCAACCACGTCTCAGTCACCGCCACCACGTCTAAACTCCTCGTGAACATTATTGCCTTCAGCTCATCTGTTTTGCCAGTCACACGCCTCGCATTAAAACACATGCACTGAAGACCCTCAGCTCTCGGAAATACCTTTCTACCTACTGGTGTTTCCCTATCATCCCTCTCTATCCCACTCCCAGTTCCTGCTGTCTCCCCACCCTCCCTCCCTATTAGTTTAAACATTTTTGAAACACTCCAGCTAACCTCCCAGCTAAAATATGTGTTCCCCTCCCAGTCAACTGCTCCCTATCCCTCGTGAATAGGTGAGCCTCCCTCCTGAAGACTTCCCAATGATCAATAAATATGAAGCCTTCTGCCCTTCACCAATCCCTCATCCGTGCATTTAGTTGGAGTGTCTCATTTATTACCCAATCGGTCCCAGGCACAGGCAGCAGCCCAGAGAACGCCACCCTGGAGGCCCTACCTTTCAGTTGAGCCCCCAACTCCCTAAACTGTCTACGCAAGTCCCCCCTGCGCTTTCTTCCTACATCTTTCTGTCCTATGTGAACTATTACATTTGCCTTAGACCCTTCTCCCTTCAAAATTCCCTCTACCCTCTCTGATACATCCTGGACCCCTGCTCCAGGAAGGCAGACTACCATCCTGGAGTCTCTCTTTTGCCCACAGAATCTCCTATCGATCCCTTTAACCATCCCATCCCCCACCAATATCTCACTTCCTACTTTCCTGCTGGTCTCTGTGGCCTTCTGTTCCCCTTCACCTGCCCTCTCCATCACAGCTTTTACCCCCCCCTTGGTTTTCTGGGGATCCTCCTTAAAGATGGCCTTTGTGCCTTGATTTTTGTTCTTATTCCTTGTAACTGTACCCAGCCCATCCCTACTACTAGATCCTGGGGTCCCTGCAGGTCTGCCTTCCCTATTCATTGTGTCCTCATTTTCCCTTACCAGACAAACGTCCTCCAAGCGCAGCTCCAGCTGTCTCAACTTTGCTCGTAAACGCTGCAGTTCTAAACATTTTGCGCATATGTGGGGCTTCGGGAGACGTGATGCCTCCAAGAAGGTCCACATATGGCAGCGTACACAGTGGACGCGTTTGGCCAAGTATCGTGGCATTTTATATACCCCTTTAAAGGTGGTTAGGTAAGAAGCACGTTACTCACCGCCTCCAAGCCTGCGCTCACCCAAGCCCAGTGAGCTTAAGCCCTTGTTCCTCTCACTCTAATTCCCATCTCACTCCACTGCCCGCTCCCGACGCTGCCCGCTGTCTACCTTGGCCTTCCTTTTATACTCCCGCGCTTCCTCCCCTGCAGCCCCCCGCGCCTACCTCCCGCTACGGAGCGCCGAAATAAACACTCTGCAAAATAAAGTACAAGACAGAAATTGCAAGTCAGGATTCTCTCCAGCCACTCTCCAAATAACTCTGCTCCGGAGAACAGTAAGGACTTACTGTTCTATCAAGTCATCCCTCAACCTCTGTTGTTCCAGTGAGACAAACCAAGTTTCTCTAACCTCCTCACTGCTAATGCCCTGCATACCAGGTAAATTTTTTTGTACCCTAAGTCTCCACATCCTTCTGGTAGTATGGCCACCAGAATTGAACACTATGTTCCAAGTTCTGTACAGCTGCAACATGACTTGCCAATTTTTAAACTCAACGCCCCAGCAAGCATGCCACATGCCTTCTTTACTTGATTACCTTCTCCACTTGCATTGTCACTTGCAGTGACCTGTGTACCGTACACCAGATCCCTTTTATCTATCAATACTCTTAAGGGTTCTGCCATTTACTGTCTATTTCAAATCTTGTTAGACCTTCCAAAATGCATTACCTCACATTTGTCTGGATTAAACGCTGTCTCTTCACAGAAGTCTCCAACTGTTCTATCCTGCTGTATCCTCTGATGATCCTTATTGCTATCCAGAATTCCACCACCTCCCTCCTATACCAGCTGTTTAGCCACATGTTGAACTGCACTATCTTCCTATCCCTAGCCTCACTGTCATGTGGCACAAGGAGTAATCCTGAGATTACAACCCTAGAGGTCTTGCTTTTTAACTTTATACCAAACTCCCTAAACTGCTGCTGCAGGACTTCATCATCCTTGCTACCTATATCGTTTGTACCAATATGCATCACAACCTCTGACTGTTCACCCTCTCCCTTCAGAGACATCCTGGACCTTGCACCAAGGAAGCAACGTACCATCTTTCACGTCCACGGAAGTACCTTTCTGCACCCTTAACTATAAAGTTCCCTATAACTATTGCTGTAGTCCTTTTTGTCCCTCCGTGCTTAACAAGAGTTTTGTGCTACTGCTGCTACTATATCTTAGAATCTCTCAAGCTTCGGTTCACGCTGATGAATTTACAGCCCTGTTTCTTATTGCAAGCTGGCTATCATTCTGTGTAACTGTACTTCAAGATGCGGTTCAACTTTTGGCACTGATTCTGTTTTTGTATTCCTTGTGTTGACTATTTTTGTGTTATTACTTTCCCCCATGTTAGTTGGTTAACATAAGCCATTGGAACTGGATGCTAATGTTGATTACACTGAGTCAGAACACTCTGACCTTACCTGTAACTGAGTTTCTTCAGCCTGACTGTTGCAAACGGAGATCTGGCTGAGCACCAAAATCTCCTGTTCTCACTAGCAACGGGGCATAGGAGATTGGAAAATTTAGCCATGTTGTTTGAATGCAATCTTGTCTCTTTTTGATAAAGTCACCATGGCCAGTTAATACAGAGTGTTATGGCTGAATTAAGTCAAGACTTTGGACTTCTGATCCAATCAACTGATCTCCAAAATTATGTTTGATCAATAGAGGATATATTGCTTCTGGATATTACAATAATGGATAGTATGTAAAACAAGTCTTAATTTTTTTTCTCCTTAAGCTCTTGCTACAATCGTAGAATCAGAGTGATAGAGAGCTCACTCTTTAAAAGAAATTAGGATCTATCCAACTCTCCAATTCGGAATGGTCTGTTCTTGCCCATAACCCTGAAAATATTCAATCTGCTTTGCATCACCTTTCAGGAAGTGCATTGAGAATTAGTACCAACCATTGTCTAGCACCTCTCAGTGCTACTACATGACCATCTGCAATGAGCTTTGTTATAGCATTCCAGGTACTAGTTCTTGCATTAATCTTTTTTAAAATTCCATCTTGGTAAAACCCTGATGCACTTGCTGTCCTTGCCACCACCTCAGAAAACAGGGAAAATTGTTTACACAGGAGATTGTGGAGCACTGAAATGCAGCAGAATGGCAGGGGTGGTTTATGAAAAAATCACAAGTTTTTTTTTGTTCAAATAAATAACTCAGTCTCATGGTTCTAGCTTCCTTTTGGTTCATATGAATCAATTTCATTAACAGGCAAATGGATAATGTTAATGCATGCTCTTCTTATTGATCTGCTCGAATTTGGAATTGTGTTGATGCTTATGCCATTCCTGTTGCAGGTTCAACAGTATTTGCTGAAATACAGGGTGTTATTGATGCCTGTGTAAAGCTGACTGGAATGCCAGATCTCACCCTGTCATTCATGGTAAGATTTCTTGCAAATGGCTCACATGTGACCAAGAAAATATTTGTTATGATTATATCCAGCCTTTACTTATTAGCCTGTGAATTGGATGAAGGCTAGCATCAATGATGATGGAGACCTCAAGAGACATCTTGGCACTTCTGACTGAAGGTGGTTGCAAAAATTGCTTTGGCTGTGTTTCGGCACATGTTGAGCTTGGTCACTGTTTTGGATGGGATGTTCATTGAGCCTCCTTGCCCGTTAGTTGGTTAATTGCCCACCAATATTCTTGACTGCATTCCTGCCAAATTCAGAGCTTTTATCTAATTCATGAGTTGTAGGATCTCCTAGCTCTGGATATAGCATGCTGCTGAGCATGCAGGCAGTACAGTAGTATTACTTCTTCAGTTGGTACCTCATTTTCAGATATGTGTGCTATTCCTTGAATACTTGTCTATACTCGTCATTGAAACCAGGGTTGACACCGAGCTGTTTGATGACTGATAGAATGAGAGATATGCCATTGGTGGAATACAGTACTGCAAAGCTAATGGTCCCTAACACCTCACAAATGCATAGTCTGAGTTGCTAGATCTGTTCCAAAACTATCCCATTTAGCATGGTGGTATGCCACTTAATGCAATGAAGCCCGTTCTCAGCGTGAATACAAAATTGTGTGATGTTATTCCTACTGTGGACGAATGCACCTACGACAGGAAGATGAGGTTAAATAGAAACTACCCTCATTTCTTGATTCTTTCTCCATATGTACAAGCTTATTTTGGCAGTTGTATTCTTTAGGACTCAGCCCATTAGTGATGCTACTGAGTCATCTTGGTGATGGACATTGAAGCTCTTTAACCAGTGTACATTCTGTGCCCTTGATGTTCAACTCAGAGGAGTGCTAATTCAT
Source organism: Sphyrna mokarran (assembly GCA_024679065.1). Classification (NCBI taxonomy): domain Eukaryota; kingdom Metazoa; phylum Chordata; class Chondrichthyes; order Carcharhiniformes; family Carcharhinidae; genus Sphyrna; species Sphyrna mokarran. Next base: position 20,752,986 of record JAGIQG010000031.1, on the reverse strand, counting down.
CAGCTGAGGGAGGGCAGTAAATGCTAATCAACTGGAAGTTGCCTCTCCCACTTTTGATTTGGTGCAATGAGATGAGTTGGCCACTAATTAACAGGGACAATTCTGCTTGTCTGGAGTTCACTATTGAAATTGACTCATTAGGTTGGTGGATGGGATACTTGAATGTAAATGGAAAAGGCTCAAGATTATTGCAGTCCCGCTGAAATACTTTGCAGCATCTGGAAATGAAGTGTCATTAGTATAATCCTGGGTGATCTGCCTGGATTTCAGCTAAGGCCTGGTCTGTAAACGAAAAGGGAGGACAGGAGAATTAAATTCTTGGTGAGTTCAAGCCTCAATTAACAGTTGAGGCTCTGTGGATGCTAACAGTGAGTGCTGATATCTACTGTAAGGAATGACGTTCATAATAAATTCTCATTTCTCTTCCAACAACTACAGAACCCTCGACTGTTGGATGACGTCAGTTTCCATCCTTGTGTACGTTTCAAGCGTTGGGAGTCGGAACGAATTCTTTCTTTCATACCACCTGATGGCAATTTTCGTCTCTTGTCCTATCATGTCAGTTCCCAGAAGTAAGTAATACTTTGCTGGACTGAAGGATGGAGCATTCAAAAATGTTTTATTCCCATCCTCTCTCCCCTCCATTATATTGGCTGTGGATGTTAAGAATGACTTCTGACATTTACTTGTGGTTTGAATGGATACCTGACTTACATCCAACAATATCAGAGAGGCTCTTCTGGAACTAATGTTAGTTCCCTCATTTAATTTGTCACTGACATGTAGAGGCCAATGGATTTATAGTATTGTCATAAATACAATTTTCATCTTGTTGTTTAGTATTTTTTGATAACACCCTGCACATTATTTGGAATTGGAAATACTAAAAATTGAAAATATGGAATGGGGGATAGAGAGCAAACCACCTCATTGTTTCCTCGTCATGTTTTATTGAGCATTTTAATTATACTTGTCATAAGAAATAAGAGGAATAGTTTGGCCCATCAAGCCTACTCCACTAGTCAATGAAGATTGTGCTTGGCTGATTTGGAGCATTAACTTCACTTTCCAACTAAAAATCCAATTTCCATGTTGGTCAAAAATCTGCTTTCCTTAGTCTCGGATCAAGCCTTTACTGTTTTCTGGGGAAGAGAATTTCCAAGTCTAACCAGGTTCTGAGATCCTCTGGATCTCTGGCTGGAATTCTCTGACCTTGTCTGCAGCTTAGATTCTCCAGGCCCTTTGCTGTGAATGGACATTTGGTTAAGCACCAAAGCCTCCATTCTCACTGGCAGGGGAGTGCAAGACCGGAGAATTTCACCCTTGTCTTAAAACAGGAGATGTCGTCTTTTTAAAACGTGCTCCCTAGTTTGAGACTGTGTCCCCATGTGGGGCATTCTCCTGATATCCACCTGTGAGGTCCATCAGAATCTCATGTTTCAGTAAGATCATCTTCCATTCACCTTCTCTGAACAGCTTCTAATATCCTTTCTCAAATGAGGCCAAAGCTGTTCTAAGATCCTGTTCAGTATAGCAACAGTTCCCTACTTTTATACTTTATTTCCCCTTGTATAAATGCCACCATTCCATTTACCTTCCCAATCACTTGCTGTACCTTCATGTTGACTCCTTGTGATTGATGTATTCGGAAACCTTGATCCAAGTTCTGCAATCTTATTCAGCTTTCGTATTCTTCCTGCAAAAGCGGTAAGCTCACACTTATACCCCTAAGTGCTAAACTTTTTGCCCAGTCACTCAGCCTGTCCATATTCTTTTCAGATTTTGGGTCCTCTTCACACCTTGCTTTCTGACCTACCTTTGTGGCATCAGCAAATTTACTTAGCATACACTATCTCTCATCATTGAAGTCATTCATACAGATTGTAAGTAGATGAAGCCTGAGCACTGATCCCTGATCTTTTAGAGAGGCAAATAATCATACATAAAATTTAAGATTAAGGCATTTCCCCTTAGTATTATACCAAAATGTATAATGTACTGAAGAAAGTTTTATGAAAATTCATTTATCCCTTTCCTACCAAAATCTTTGAGCTGGTTTCTTTAGGTAATGAGATTCATTTGCATTTATCATAGATCCCAATGTGAATTATCTTTTGACATCCATAGATCTGCAAATAAAATATCTTTCAATGTGTCACAAATTTAAATAGCCTGATCAAAAGATATTGTATTCTGGTTCTCTGCAGATCAGAAATATTACTAAAGGCTGCAGATGCTGGAATCTGAAACAAAAACAAAATGCTGGAGAAACCCAGCACGTCTGACAGCACCTGTGGAGACAGCTCAAATAAAACACTGAAGGATCATCCAGATTCAAAGCGTTGGCTCTGATCTATCCCCACAGATGCTGCCAGACCTGCTGGGTTTCTCCAGCATTTACAGAAAAATTGCTGACTACTGGATTTATGCAGCAACTAAAAACAGTTTCCATTTCAATCAACATTGATTTCAAGTACGCAATGTTGCAAATCTGAAGTCACAAATAAATGACTAATTTTTTTTATTTGACACAGATTTACTATGACTACCAATACAGTAACTAGGAACAATAAGAATCAAGCACCAGGTTACTTTTTCTTTTGGTCAGTCTTTCTATGTTATGGGTTAATATATACAAATCATATAGGACTGAGGGTGCATTTGAAAAAGTGAGTAGATCTTGCGTAAACCTCCTTCAGTGAATCATTCTTGCATGCAGCCCACTTAGGACACAGACCAGCTCTTTGATCTCCTTCAAAATGTTAGAAATATCTTAATTGTATCATTATTGGGAGAGACAGCTGATACTCTAGTGACCATGTTTCAACTTGATGTAATCTTGCAGTGAACAATAGCTGTCTTATGCTTTATACTGCCAGTTTAGATGGTTGAGGCGGCATGCTGCTTAAGAGCTGGCAACAGTTAGCATTTTATTACTGGATATGTCAACTGAAGTATTGTCTCGACTATTCATCTACTTTATATCATTGTTACTTGGAAGTAAATGAGTATTTATTATCTTTTTAGGAGTAATTATCAATGTATGCTGGATATCCTGTACAATCTCTATTATGCAATGCAATAGGAAAATGACAGTTATTAGTTATTAATGTGTTCTGGCACACATTAATCCCTCATGCCACTCAACTTTCAATTAATTCAAAACTGTATCCTTATAAAAACCAAACAAACAATCTCATTGCTGTCAACACCCAAGTGTTGGAATGAAACCTGAACTGTAGCACTGCAAACACAGGTGAAAAATGTTGGTCATCTCAATGTTCTCATGTTAAAATACTGTAAAAGTGAAGAACATTATCACCTACCCCAAAGTTGAGTGGTGAATATTCCAAAACTTTTCATCCAGACATCTTTTGGTGCAGGTTGTGCCTTTTGTAGTTAATTGCATCATGGTCAGTACCAGCTTCGAGGGACGAAGGGCCTGTTCTTGTGCTAAAATTTTTTGTTCTTGTGTGTCTTTGGATCCGCGAATGCTACGTTTCCTCTTTTTGCCAGTGTTGAGCCATTCCTGTGAAGTCAGCTTTTCAAAACGTGAAACCCGACTGTTCAGTTTGGTTTTTTTTTTAAAAGCAAAATATCATGGTTGCTGGAAATCTAAAATAAAAATTACTGGAAATCTTGGAGATGGGGAGTTGATATTTTTAGAGTAGTCCTAGTGAAAATTGTCCTGCATTGGGTAATCTGTTCCTGTCTCCACAGATGATGCCTGAGCTACGCTCCAGCAATTTGTTTTGATTTTAGTAACATCTGATGGGTAAAATGGGATTAGCTGTGATGCTGCCTTCGGTCAAATGTTCTGCTGGCTATAGCTGCATGCCAACCAAATTTGGCCATGTCCCAATCTAACATTAGGCTTTAAGCTCTTGACCTTGCACTAAGGTAAGGCTACCAGAAAAGGCATCTTTCAGCATTCTCCCTGCAGGTGCCTTCAAGAAAGGGTGAGTGGGGTAAATGGTGAGATATAAAACTTAGAGAAACCAAATATATTCTTAGATTCTCCCCTCTCTTTGTATCTAATGAATCTGAATACATAGAAACAAATTGTGTGTATTCTTTATTTGACAGCTTTGTTTATTGTCTTTCAGTTTAGTTGCTATTCCTGTCTACGTGAAACACAACATCACCTTCCGGGATGGCAGTTCCATGGGACGGTTTGAAATCACCGTTGGCCCAAAACAAACAATGGGGAAAATGGTGGAAGGTACAGTTGTGACCAGCCAGCTGCCAAAGGTGGTTCTGAACATGAATCTCACATCCACACAAGGAAACTATACCTTTGACCCAGTCACTAAGGTAACAGTATGGGAACTGGGACTACCATGAGTTGACTGGTAATAATGTACTGATGAACATTAAGAAGCTCAGTAAAAATAGCTTGCAAACACATAGATTCTTTCCACCCAGCACAGAGAAATTCATAACTTGAGCTCAACATAAACATAGTTGTTAGAGAAATAGTCACTGAATCCTTTTTTCCTTCTCCATCTCCTCTTGATATTTCTTCATGTATTTATCCAATTAACAGTTGTGCTGTAATTAATGCAGTAATCACATCCAGTAATGCGTTCTAAATTCTTATAACCCTTTATATGAAAAACAAGACATTCAAATCTTGTTCTTCAGCACTAAGCTTTGATTTTTGCTCCTTTATTACTGATTGCCTAATTCTGACAATTATCTATCTTCTCTCAATTTTTCAAAGCCTTTCAAAACTTGGAACATTTCTATAAGAGGCATGGATGGCCTCTAATCCCTAGTCTTGCTCTACTCAAGCAAATACATTTTAGCTTGTAAAAGTTTTTTATAACTGGATTAGCTCGATCCTGTATTACTTTAATAAAGCTACATTATTTTTTTCTCTCTCTCCAAAACTACACAGCCTTGTGTAGTTCAGCCAAAACCAGTTTACTGCCACCAAACACCCTTATTGTGCACCAAAAGAGAAGGGCTGTGCCTGTGGCTTACAGCCGGACACTCTACATCTCAAGACGTACAACGCCAGTTTGGGTTTAACAGTAGGTTTAAAAACCCCCACTGACGGCTTACCAATGAGAAGCCTTCACTCAGTTAATAAGGAAGCTCATACTCCACAAAGCCTAAGGGGAGGTCTGTGACCTTTATCATAAGGTACAGAATTCCGAGTTTTGTTACAGATTCACTTTGAAGGTTGTAACAAAGTGAGTTGGTGAGCTCAGCAGTGATTGTAATTTTTGGGGTAGTTCATTAAGTATTGAAGGGTAATATTATGTAACAGTTACAAGGCACTAGTCACCTGTAATGTGGTAACAGTTTATAAAATAAAGGTGCTTGAGTATAAGTAGTGCTTTGTAGCAAGTATCCATAGGAAGGAGCAAGGTAAAGCACTTGTGTTTAGGACCAGGACAGAAACTAAGTATATTGTGGACCCTGTGTGTTCTTTTTTATTTTGACATTAAGTAAAAAGTGTGTTTTGCTCTAAGTATGATTCTATTGACCAATAAACTTTATTTAATATTGTTAAAATATAACAAAGAATTAATATCTCTTACCAGTTGAAATTAGTTAAGTGACAAGATACAATTCTTAACTGCTAGCTATCCCTATCATTCCAGTTTAAGTAACATCCCTATAAACATAAGTCTCTTTTCAGAATCAATTTAGCACAATACATATAATCTTCAGTGGGTGCTCAGCTTCCAGCCATTTAACAACTCTGGCCACAGACACAGAAAGACATTTATCTTCTGACTCCAGAGAAAGAATTACCTCCAAACACCAAAACTTCAGAGTAAGAGTCATAGCCTTCAATCTCTAGAGAGGAAGACAGAGAACTACTTCTCTCAAGATACCAAGCAGCAACTGAGCTTGTGTCTTTGTGAGTCCAGCCCCTCCCAGTCACATGAACTTTCCTGCCAATTAACTTAATCAGTCTCCACCTGAAAAACTCCAATTTGGGAGGAGGGGGTGCTCTTTTCCATACCAAAAAAGTAAAAAAAACTCAAATTAACTTAGGGACAAATTAAAAGGGGCAGCCCCCAAAAAGGAAGGGGGTGATGGGCCCCAAGGAAAAATGCTAAAGTACTAGCAGTGTATTTAGTCCAGATTAAAACAAGCATTCTGGCAATTAGGATCAATTATGCTTCTGCAGAATCAACATGGCTGCCAGTTTTCAACACTGAGTGAATAGAACTGACTGCTTTAAAAAATAATGCTACGCGAAACTTGACACAGATACATTTCTTAAAGGCAGTATTGTCACAAAAATTAAAGATACAACTTGTATGGTTGAGGGTGAATTAATAGGCTTTCTGCTTTCAGTGAAGTACAAGGTCAGTCTTGATGGGGAATATTGCTAATGCTATATCTGTTTTTATTTTACAACATATCTGTTTGTAAGTTGAAACTTTGAGTCAGTATGAAACTCTATCAGGCAATATCTCATTTGTACTTTTAGAATGAATAACAGAAAATGCATCATAAAAGGAGGTTGTTCAACTGATCATCATCATTGTAGAGTTGTGATCATCATCTTTGGTAGAGTTATTGCATTAATCCTGCTCTTCCTTCCTAATCTTGTCATTTCTTATTTGGACAAATATTTATACAATTAGCTTTTGCATGTTGCTGCTGAATCCATTTCCACCACTTTTTTAGGCAGTGCATTGAGATCACTGCTTGCAGTGTAGAAATGGTTTTCTTAGAAGAACATAGAAACTAGAAGCAGGAGTAAGCCATTTGGCTCTTCAAGTCTACTCTACCATTCATTATGATCATGACTGATCATTCCGCACCCCACCACCCATTCCTCCCTGCCTCCGCATGCCCTGCTTATCCTTTGATTCCTTTCATCTCGAGCTATATCTAACTCCTCTTAAAAACATACGGGGGGACATCTTACCCTCCCATCCAACTTTGTATCATCTGACATTTGGAGATAATACATTCAGTTCTCTCTTCAAAATCGTTAATATATAATGTGAACAGTTGGGATCCTAGCACAATACCTGCGGAACCCCATTAGTCACTGACTCCAATCAGAAAATTTATACCAATTCTTCGCTCCCTATCTACTCACCAGTTGTCGATCCACTTCAAAAGGTTACCTGCAATCACGTGTTCTAGCTTTACATAGTAGTTTGTTATGCTAGTCGAAACTACATCTGCTTTTTCTCCTTGATCAAATCTGAGTTACATCCTCAAAAAATTCCGATTTGTCAAGCATGATTTCCCTTTTGTATATCCGTGCTGACTTTTGTCTGATTGTACTACTGCCTTCCAAATACTGAGTTGTAAAATCCTTTGCATGGAAATGGGATTTGTATATTTTCTTCAGCTTTCCATTTTCATTGCAGTGAATATGTTCTTTTCAATTATATTGTTTTGAGTAATTAAAAAAAACCATAGTCTATATCTGTATAATCCACCATGCAGATGCTGTCATGGGATATTGGGAAGATCAACCCACAGAGGTTGCCAAGCTTGAAGGGTACCATGAGCCTGCAGACAGGGACACCCAAGCCTGATGAGAACCCCAATATTAACATCCAGTTCAAAATCCAGCAACTGGCCATTTCAGGTAAGCAATTGAAAAAAACATTTATCTTAATCTTTAACATGCTAGTTCAACATAGATGGTTTACTTTTACACTTGAAGAACAAAGAAAAGTACAGCACAAGATCAGGTCCTTTGGCCCTCCAAGCCTGCACCGCTCAGGATGCCTACCTAAACTAAAACAATATGTGCTTACAGAATCTGTATCCTTCCTTTCCCATCCTATTGATGTTTTCATTTAGTTACTGTTAACACCTGCTCCCACTACCACCTCAGGCAGTCCGTTCCACACGTTCACCATCCATTGTGTAAAAAAAGAACTTTGCATTAGACGTGCAAAGGGTGTGTGTTTTCTCACACCCTTTAAACTTACGTCTCCTAGTACTTGGACTTTTCTAGTCGCATCTGACCATCCAATCTGTCCATACCACTCGTATTCTTGTAGAGCTGTATCAGGGGTCACCGTTTAATCCCTGTCGTTCCAGAGAGAACAAACTGGGTTTATCCAACCTCTCCTCATAGCTAATACCACCCCAGATCAGGCAATATCCTGGTAAACCTCTTCTGTATCCTCTCTAAAGCTTCCACGTCCTTCTGGTAGTGTGGTGACCAGAATTGTACATAGTATTCTGAATAAACTCGGAAAGAAATATGGGGCTTACCTACAAATTGTCCTTTAGTTTGGCAGTTGTGGGCTTTTATCTCACTGCTACATTTGCTTTATCTTGATGGTGACAGTGATTGCAAAGTTTTGATTTCATATTTTAATTTGCTTTAATCTTTGCCCTGCTTCTTGTGGATGAAGCTATTCACTTTGAGGTAGGCAAACTATTGAGGAAAATTGGCCTTAAGAGAAAGATAACTTAAATTCTTTCCTGCAGTTCTATTAGCATTACCTATGTTGCTCCACTAACAGATTGCTTGTGGATTTTAGATCTTAAAAAAATGGTAATCTTTCTTCTGAAAGTAGTCCAAATGAGGTTTTCTGCCCCGATCTTTCTTTCAACAACTTGCAGCATAATGAGGAGAAAGGGTGCAAGTATAAAAATATTTTGCTGAAGATAGTCATACAAAGAAATAACTTCAAAAAGTTGCAAGAAAAATCTTGTATGTTTCACTTTTAATTTAACAGTTGATTAGAGGATATTTTATTGTCATAAACTACAGTAAAGAATTCCTGTTTCTCATCTGTAGAGTGAGAAATGGTCTCACTGCCGTGGACCAAATTATATCGACTAATTCCTGATAAAAATGGAGCATAGCAGTGTGTGGAAAGAGTTGAAAATGTCCTTATGAGATTCTAAACATGAATCTTAAGTGATAGTCTGAAAGGAATTCCTTGTGTGAATTCTTCCCCTCCAATTACAGAAACTAATAATAAAGACTTTACTGCTGAAGGCAGCTGATGTTTTGTCTCATTGATGTGAAGGCTACCAAAAGCGGGGAGCAGAATACTGAAACTTCAGTGCATGTAGTGCAATAGCATTAATCATTTTGTTTAGGCTTTTCATTGCTTAAATGGAAAGTAAGTATAATTTGCTGTTCAAGCTCAAATTGGTATTTAAAATCGTAGTAGTGTGTAATTTTGATTTCTGACCAACTATCTTTATGGTCTGAGTGTGACTGCAGATATCTTTTTACTGCAATGTGGAACTGGATAGCGATTGTCAAAAGTGACTCCATTGATCACTTCACAAATGCCAGACTCAAGTTTCATCTACTCATTCATTTTTCTAAAATCTTTTATGTTGCTTACAGTCATCGACAAAGTGCAATTTGAGTCTTGTGTCTTACATTATACTGCGATTGCCTTTTCTTATTGGAATAAAACTATTTACTGATATTATGTTGCATCTTGCCTCAGGTTTGAAGGTAAATCGACTCGACATGTATGGCGAGAAATATAAACCATTCAAAGGCATCAAGTACATGACAAAAGCTGGAAAATTCCAAGTCCGAACGTAATAATTGTACTGAAGTTGCATGCTGCAGCAGCAAGACTTCCTTTCCCTAACTGTTTGCTTAACAATTAAATGTTCCCACTTGTGTGTTGCGTTGATATCAATACAACCAACTTGCATGGTTCACCATGTCTCAAAGACTTCAGAACTGTACTCTTAATGTTAACCACAATGTTCTTGGCATGAGTCAAAGGTTTAAGACTTGTGAGTCCTATGATAAAGATTATATTACAGTCTCTCTCACTGAAGGAGTGCTGTTTGTTATTGCCACCTGGCCTGTCTTCAAATAAAATGTAATCACTTCAATGTAATTAGCAACCACCATTATCTTGGGTAAGATAAAAGCTGAAAATTTGCCATGTGACACAAGTTTTACATTACAGAAGAAGAGTACAGAAAGAACAGGAAGGCAGTGTTACTGTATTGTATCTTCAAGACTCAAACTGCTTGATTGGGCATTGCAACTTTTCATAATTTTACTGTTAGTAACTACTAGGATGCCAGTTTATTAAGGTGATGATTTTGTTTTGCATTGCTCCTGCCCATCAAAAGGACAAGTTGCTTTACACATAACCTTTTCCCATTATGCTTGTTTCCCGATTGTTGAATGGTTCTTGCTGTTCAAGATCTTTCAGTATTCAGTTAGCCTGAATACCTAATACAAGCACAAGGTTTAGAACTATGTTTGTTTGTATCCTTGTATAAATTAAATGCAAGTGTCCCTGTTTACCTTTTTGAAGAGGATATCAGTATTTTCAGTGTTGCAATGTTAAGTAATGCAAAATTCTTTCAAATATCCATTTTTAAATACATTTTATTTTAATATTTTCTTGATCCTGTCTGTATACAATCTGTTTAAAAAGGAATCCATTGCCATCTGTTGTTGCCTCTAATATCTGTGGGCAAAGTATTGTGTAGTAACTTAATTATTTCTTGTTTTATACTCTGCTTGGAACACTTAGGATCAAATAGGTCTACTATAAGTCAGCACCATTTAAGGTAAACTGAATAATTAAATAAGGCAAGCTGAACATCTCCCTATTAGAAAATTGTTGAAGTTGCCTGACTTGAACAACCTGCACATTTACGTGACTGTTTTCCACTCTTAAGCATTTCCTGACTTTCACATGCAACAATGATTGACAGACAAACATGTATTATCCTGATTTTTGTGTGCACTAGTTGATTACTACTCTGATTTGAGGTACAGCTGATAATGGGTTCAGCAGAAAATATCTTAATCATGGAATACCATTTGGCACTAATCAACTAATGAGGAGGTTAACATGTAGTCATATTCAACTGTCCAGAATGCTCAGCACAAATTGTCTCTCCTTGTTCCCACTAGCCATCCCTTTCTCCCTAGCATGCATTTTTAACTGTTTAAAAAAAGAACAACTGGATTCTTGTACTTTTTTTTGCCTGCATGCTGCTTTGTGAAAATGCCAGAATTCTAAAGTGAATTGTTGTAAAAAGACAGATCTTGCATTCTCACAATCCACTTTTTAGTAATGTTCACTCTTTTTTTTTTTGTTCCACAACTATTTGAAACTCAACTTTTGGAAATATTTAATACCGTTGACGCAAACAACTGAATTCAACACAAGGGACCACGATTAACTGCAATTAACAAAAAATTTAGAAGAAAGAAAACATTCAATACAAATTGATGACAAAAGAAAGCAAAGAGATACTTATTCCTTTTCTTTATTATATTCCTGATAAAGGCTGAACTTTCTATTTGTTATTGTTACCATATTGAGGTCCAAATGAAACAAAGAGACGAGTATTTGAAGGTGTAGTACAGATTCGTGTGAAGCAGGCATTAAATTGGTGAATACTATTACCTCATTGTGTTCTTTTGGAAGATTTGGGCCTTGAGAAGTATTACGTTTTAATTTATTTTGAGTATTTGGATGTATTTAATAGAACAAATATTGCAGCAGTCTCTTATTGGGTAATGTGAATACAGAATATGATTCTATCATGGATCAGAATTTTGCTTGGTGTGTATCTGTTAATGTTTAGTATTAAATAAAATAAAGCATTGTTACAACAAATTATCTGCAGAATATTATGTTTTGATGATTTTAAGCCTTTTTTCTGTGAGCTCGTAGAAATAAAAGTCTTTGTTAGATAAATAACAAAGGATGAACCCAGCATCATTCAGACTTGCCACAATTGGACTGGTTAAACACGACATTAAATTTCAGTATTGCCGTCCTGAAAATGATATTATTTTACTGAAATCTTAAACATATTTTATGCTGTCTTAGTTTAACTTGCATGATCCTTTCCCATCTGAAATTGCATCACCTTCCAAGTGCAGTGACAATTAACAGATAGCACAAGTGTAATATCCATGCAAAGCCTTTGATTGTGGATTAATGATTTACAAAACCTGTTATTCATTCCTTTGCTCTTAGGCAGTTCATCAGGACCAAGGATTACTTCTTTTCATACCAGGTTCAGGAGGTAACTAAATAGTCCAATGCTGGATACAGACACTGGCAGTACTGTCTGTGCTGATATGTGTGCTATTGGAGACCAGAACACCTCATTCGCCTGACGAAGGCCATAGAGCCAAAAGCTTACGAGTTTACTATCAAATAAATTGGTTGGATTTAAAACTGGTGTTGTCAGACTTCTTACTGTGGGTACAGACACTGCCATAGGCAGGGCAGATCGTGTTCCATGAGGTGGGTGGGTGTATGTTTGGATTTTGTTCTGCTCCTTCCACTGCTTGTGTTTGCCTCCACTTGGGCCTGTTGGAGATGTTTAACATGTTGGTAATTTATGGATGCTTCTTCCCTGGTTTGTGTTCTTGAGTAAGCAATTCCTCTACATTGTTGGGGATATTAAATTGTTTTCAGGAGGCTTTGAGAATGTCCGTAAAATGCTTCCTCTACTCTCCTCAGTAACCATTTGCAGTGACAAAGCTCAAAATAGAGAGCTGGTGCTGGGAGTTTTGTCAGGTACGCAGACAGTGTGGCCAACCCAAAGTTGCTGATTATCCACAATCATTGCCTCCGTACTGAGGATGTGGAACACCTGTCCTGCAACTGATTATGTGGAGACATTGCTGGTGATACTTCTCCAGATATTTGAGGAATGTCTGCTGTATGTTATCCATGTCTCTGACACACACACATAAGGGCAGGTCATACTGCAGCCCTATAGACTGTTATTGTTGGGTTTGACGTCTTTGTCATCATAGCTGAAGACTGCACTGACAGACTAGTGATTGAGTTTGATGATCAACATCTGCTCTCTTGGACAGGACGTTCCAAAGGTCTGAGAAATGATCCACATTATCAAATCATTTGCTATAGATTTAGATAGGCAGGGGTCATACACTCAGGAGATAACCAACATTATCATTATCCATACTGTACTTAGTGTTTCATGCCTTAAATGTGTCAATTGTACAATAGCCTTGCTAAAAACATTAATTTTCTAATTTCCACATTCCAAGAATACTTGCAGCCAGAGTAAATGCATCACAATGCTTCCTTATGTCTCCCACAATAGGCATTGAATTTCCTCTAGAAAATAGCTAATCTCGCACTTCTTTCATATTGATATTGCTATGACAGCATAATATTGGTCATTGGAAGTGTTGAAATCTGGTTAAGGACAATTGATATTCAAGAAGAAATCTTCTGACGACTTTCCTATCCCATGACTCTGGATTCCTTAAGCATAAGCCTCCCTGCATGATGATTTAAAAAATGATTTAACCAAGGATGTTTTCCTATAGCCTATTATTATGGTTTCAGACCACTAACAAGCTGACATTCAGAAATCCAACTCCAACTGCAACAAACTTTACTGCATTTTATTGAGAGGATTTCTGTACATTTCTTCTTTTAACTTCTAACCAAATAGATCTTCCAGTTGTTTTTTCCTTTCCAATTTTGTTTTAGAATGAATACCAGCTTCCAATCACAGTCTGTGTCATGAACATTAGATTGAACATTTACCCTGCTTCAATTGTAGGTTTGTCTTCTTGACTTCGAAGAAACTACAGGCTACATAAGATCCAAAGTTGCTACAAACACATAGTTGCTTCTCTTTACCAGTATTGCCTGCTGGCTGTGCACCAACCACATGAAAAGATGAAACTCAAAACAAGATCAAACTAAATTCCACTAATCTCCATGGCAATGTGGCACACAGCCTGTTCACAGGTAGAAATGTAATTTAACTACATTTCAATTATAAAGCTTTCCTTATTTTGGAAAACCACATGAATAATCTATCTTCATTCGAATAGCTACGTATATCATACTTCCAGTTACTTAAATAAGTAAGCCCATCCGTTGTGATCGTACCTTTCTGCCTGCTAACCTCTTATGCCAACGTGGCTTCAACCTTTCAGGTGTAATAAACCCCAAGCTTGTTTACATTACATTTACTTCAAGGTTGCTTTTACCAGTTTCTCAAACTGATTCTGCCATTTTCCTAAAAGAAAGTTCTGTTCTAAAACATTTGAATTAGATATTTGTAACAAGTTATTCTTAAAATCATGGACTAGAGCTCCTATGAAGTGGTAATCACCATTGGATTTTAACTCTGCTCCTTTTCACCCCCGCACCCCCCAAGTCCTGAGCTGTATATTTCTCACCCAGACTTTCAAACCAGGCTTGTTGAGAGATGTGCAGCATAGCAGCTCAGAGAATCCATTATGTACAGTGCAGTAGTGTTGGAGAAAATGAAGCTATGTTCCCTTCTTAGGACACGAAATGCTGTAAACCAAGTAAGTTTAAAGATTCCAGCGCTTAGATGGCAAGCGTTTAAGAAAACTGAGTGAGCGGTTAATATGGGATGAAAAAAAACTTTTTGGAGCAGGATTTTCCAACTGCACTTGCCCCAAAACTAGAAAATTCTGCCTGAGGCCAATGGACCTTTCCATGGTCCACCCCTGAAAAGTTCAAGTTGCTTTTTCTGTTCAAAGATGCTGCCAGACTTGTCAATTATTTCAAGCATTTTCTGTTTTCATTTCTGCTTTTATTTCAAATTGTTCTAGCATTCATAGTATTTTGTCTTTGCCATTGGCTTTCTCTTTGTCTATGGTGATTGATGCCTGTCTTTTAGAATATTTATGTTAAACAATGTAAGGAATAACAGGGCAGAGAATATGTAAATATAAAATTTGATTTCTATTAATAATCACTGTAATTATGTACCTTTTTGGACCTCTCATTTGTTGAAAGCTACTGATGGTGGTGTTTTTTTTCATGCTTGAACAGTAGCTTACCAGGTTGAGAATGATATCCTGTTGTTCCTTAGGTCAAAATCATGACATTCTGTTCCATGTTTGTAACAGTCTCACTGAGACCAGTCTTTTGTAACCAATACCCCTTATTTACCGAGTGAATGAAGCACCACTTGTGTGGCTACAGTAACAGGTCAAGCTCAGGAGGCCTTTGACTACTGGGCTGAGTAGAGAAAGCTGACTTTAACCCGCTGCTCCCTTCCTGTTGGACGAGCATCTGATTGCTTAATATGGAAGCTCAAACTCTACAAAACCCACAGGAACCCTGGCCATCATAATATCCCTCTCCCCTCAAGACCCTTTCTTCATGAGCAACCCTGGTTCAAACCAGCACGTGGCAAAGAAAAAGTAAAAACTGGGAACAGAGTTCATGGCCTGGAATTATTGAAGATTGCAAGACAGAAATCTCTGATCAGCTGTCATGGGTTAAGGTAAACCTGTTGTTGCAAGAAAACTCCAACTTTTTTAATTCTTTCAGAGTGATTTTCCCCAACTACTTTTTAAATCCATATTTCTTTACCCTGAAAACACAAAATGCACTCAGGCAGGCCTGCTTCTGTCTGTCACTTGGCTTTAGAATTCGGTTGTTTGTGCTCCACTAGAGGGGGCAGTGACATTAAACAAGTCTTTTTGTTCCCAAGCATTAGTGTTCAGAATTTCAGTGCTCACATTTCCTCCCAAGTAGATATTTTGTCAACGTGGGGTGGTAAAATAATTCTCCTGCAGCAGGTTCTTAAAAAGACCATAAATAATCACATCACTGCTTCTGCCTTTATAGCTCAATTGATGCATGATATTATCAATCCCCTCTAGTTGTAAAGTTACAAAGAGTACAAGTTTCTTCTGGAGGGTCCCCTGAAAGAACGGATGCAGTTCTTCTCTGACCAATTCATTTTCCATAAAAAAAAGATTTTATGAATTAGATTTTTAAAATATCCTCAAATATTATAAATGGTGTTGAAGCATTCACAGCCGTGGCCTTATTAGCATCTCCAATTCCTTCATGTTTGTGACTGCTTGAAGATAAACTTGGAGTGGAGATGTCAGCGTTGGGCTGGGGGAAGCACAGTAAGAAGTCTCACACTACCATGTTAAAGTCTACCAGATTTATTTGGTAGCAAAAACCACAAGCTTTCAGAGCACTGCTCCTACATCAGGTAAGTGGGAGTTCTGTTCACAAACAGGGCATATAAAGACACAAACTCAATTTACAAAATAATGACTGGAATGCTTGTCTTTACAGATAATCAAGCCTTAAAGATGTAGACAACATGAATGGAGAGAAGGTTAAGCACAGGTTAAAGAGGTATGTACTATCTTCAGCCAGGACATTTAGTGAGAGTTTGCAAGCCTGGGCAAGTAAATAGATAGTGTGACATGAGCCTAAGATCCCGATTGAGGCCATCCTCCTGTGTGTGGAACTTGGCCAATTTACGCACACATAACGACAGCCTCAACCAGGATATTGTGTTCACGTCACTCTATCTGTAACGCCAACAACTTGCCTGGGCTTGCAAAATCTCATTAACTGTCTTGGCTGAAGACAATACACATCTCTTTAACCTGTACTTAACCCTCTCTCCACTCACATTGCCTGTATCTTTAAGACTTGATTACCTGTAAAGATTCTAATCATTATTTTATAAATTGAGTTTGTGTCTTCATATGCCCTGTTTGTAAACAGAACTCCCACTTAACCTGCTGAAGAAGCAGAGTTCTGAAAGCTTGTGGCTTGTGCTACCAAACAAATCTGGTGGACTTTAACATGGTATTGTGAGACTTCTTACTGTGCTTCCCCCAGTCCAACGCTGGCATCTCCACACCAAATTTATCTTGGACTTTAACCTGACGTTGTGTGACTTCTTAGTGAAGATAAACCTTCAGGTGGCTGCGTGTGCTTGAACACAACTGTGGGACAATTGGGCATAGCTGATCATTATCGCATAATCAGAAGCCAAGAAAGGAAAGGTAGTTCATTTGAATAATGAATTTTGCTGGGCAGAATGACCTTTTGCTTATCCCAGACATTCCATTCTTTTAGCAGTCCAGTGATGACAGAATAATTAACAACTTCTGTGAATTTTGTGTCAGGTTAAAATTAAAATGATGTTTTGCTCAAAATTAAAACTTGCAAAATTGTTAAATGCACTCCATACACAAGACTCTGAATATTGAACCATTTATCTGTTTTCTTTAAGCACATAATGAATAACCATTACTCAGACTTATTTGATTTCATCTTCATTTGTTTTGGAAATTATTTTAGAATGTGTTTCTCTAAACATTTATAACATGTCACTTCTCACTGCCCTTGGCCCTGCAAAATCCACCATCTGAAATGGTAGATAAGCAACATGGTGGTGTGAGATTATAATGTTGCCCTCTAAACAACCTCACCCTCCCAACAATGTGGGAATAATACATGATTTCCATTTACAATATTGTCACTGACAACTTGGTCAAAACTGGAAACATGGAACACCATCAATATCTCTGCCTTTTTGTCATGTAAGATCTTTCAGAATAGATATTGAAATGAGACACTGGCTGGAATGTTCTGGCCATTCCCACTGGCAGGATATTCTGGTCCTGCTGACAATGAACAGCTGCCACTTGCTCCCTGCTGGTGGAGGTGCCAACAACAGGAAACACTGTTGCTAGCAGCAGGACAAGAATATCCTTCTCGTCAATGAATAGCAGGCACCTCCACTGCCACAAAACATGCAGAAAATAAAGCGCACCATCTGTCTAGGTCAAATATCAACTATCCAATTGCTCAATTTGAAGAAAGTTCCCAAGTGTCTTGCCAACATTTCTCAGATAATTAACACCACCAAAAACAAATTAACTGGTGGAAGTAGTATACTTAGATTTCTAGGGAGTGTTCAATAAGAAGCCACATCAAAGGTTATTGCATAAAATAAAAGCAATTTGATGTAAGTGGCAATATATTGACATGGATTTAAACTGGCCAACTAACAGGAAACAGAGCATTGGAATAAATGGTCTTTTTCTGTTTGGCATGATGTGCCACAGGGATCAGTGCTGCAGCCTCAACATTGGATGAAGAGACTGAAGGTATGGTTGCTAATTTTGTTGAAGACACAAGGACAGGTAGAAAAATAAATTATGACAATGACATAAAAAGGCTACAAAGGGACATAAATGGGTTAAGTAAGTGGGCACAAATCTAGCAAATGGAATATGATGTATACAAATGTGAAATTGTCCATTTTGGCTGGAAGACTAAAAAATAAATTTATCTAAATGGTGAGAGGTTGCAGAGGTACAGAGGTATCTGGGTGAACTAGTGCATGAATCACAAAAGGCTAGTGTACAAGTATAGCAAACAATTAGGAAAGCTAATATAATTATATCAATTGGTGAGAGGGGAATTGATTACAAAAATCAGGAGGTGATGCTTCAGTTGTACAGGGCATTGGTGAGAACACATCTGGGCTGTTACGCACAGTATTGATCTCTTTATTTAAGGAAAGATGTAAATGCATTAGAAGCAATGCAGGGGAGGTTCACTGGACTAATATCAGGAATAGGCATTTGTCTTATGAGGAAAGGTTGAAGTGGTTAGGTTTGTATCCATTAGGATTCATGAGTAAGAGGCAACTGGATCAAAACCTATAAGACTTGAAGGGACTTGACAGGATGGATGTGGAGCGGATGTTTCCTCATGTCAAAGAATCTAGAACTAGATTTAAATTAAGGGTCATTCATTTAAGAAAGATATGAGCATTTTTTTTTCTCTCAGGGGTTGTGAGTCTCTTGAATTCATCCTCAAAAGTCAATAGAAGTAGAGTTTTTGAATATATTTATGGCACAACCAGAGAGATTCTTGAGTCACAAAGGAGTGAAAAATTATTGGGGATTATTGGCAATTGATATGGGTTGAAGACAGCCATGATGTTATTGAATGATGGAGAAGGCTCAAAGTGCAGAATGACCTAATAATACTACTATTAATAGGATATTACTATTCTCATATGTTTATTTATCTCATTGGTTTATGGGAATGAAAATTGGCTGTGCAAATGGATGGTCACAGTTGCCGACAAAGTAAGTCAGTAATGTAATTGATTAAATGTGAAATGCTTTCTCAAAATGTGATTAGAGTGATATAAATATGTTCCTTCTTTACAAAATTGATGCCAAGTGATTTAAAACTTTTTTCCCTTGCCATTTTTTCCAGTAGCAGCACAAGTTTGGGTTAAATAATTACCGATCAAGAGGCAACATGGATATAAAACTACATTTATGTGGACTGTTAGTTTTCCATTCTCTGTGCAGATTTGAAAAGGGGGAGTTATGCTTTCAAAATGCCATCTGGATTCTAATACTAAATTATTCAACCTCTGCCACTTCTATTTTCTTTATTGTGCATAATAACGTCTCTATAAAATATACGTTATATTCATGATAGTTGGAAGTGCTGCTAAATTATACTAATAAAGATTGACCAGCAATTATCACTATTGATTCATGTTCCAAAACAGACCAGGGCCTGTCTTATCAGCAGTTTTATATAATAATCCATTGGAATATAGAAACATTAAACTATCTGTTGAAGGATTCTGAATTAGAGAGTCATAGCATCCTATTGTGCAAGAAGAGAAAGCTGCCCAATTTATTCCACATCTCAGCTTTTTTGCCACAATCCAGAAAATCAGTCATCTTTCAAGTGTTTGTCCAACTGATTTTTAGAAGTTCCTGTGGAATTTAATATCACCACTCTTTCATTGATGAATCTAACAACCCCACCATGTTCTATTCATTCCGAAGATGTGAGCATTCCAGGCAGACCAGCATTTATTGCCCATCTCTAATTATTCTTGAGAAGTGTTGGTGAGCCATCTTCTTTTAATGAAGCAGTGTCAGTACATCCACAGTGCTTTTAGGGAGCAAGCATCTGAATTTTGATACAGAGAAGGTGGCGAAGTAATGATAGTTGTTGCAAGTCAGGGGCTATGAGCCTTACATGAGGCCAACTTGGAGGTGACAGTTTCCCATGTATTTGCTGCACTTGTTCTTCTGGGTGGTACAAGCTGTAAGTTTGGAAGTTGCTGTTAAAGGAGCCTTGGTGAGTTGTTGCTACACATGTTGTGCTGCCAGCGTACATTGGTGGATGGAGTGACTGCTTAAAATGGCATATAGGGTATCAATCAAACAACTTTGCCTGGGATGATCCTGAGCTTCCTGGGTTTTGTTATAGCTGAACTTACCTAAGCAATTTCTGAGTATTCTATTACACTGGCTTGTGATTGTTGATACTGAACAGGTTCTGGGAAGTCTGGAGGTAAGCTACTACAGAATTCACAGTCTATGACTGGTTTCGTAGCAATATTATTATCCAGTAAATTTCTGGTCAAAGGTAACTCAAAGGATGTTGATGATGATGGATTCTGCAATGCAGGGAAGGTTAGACTATATCTTGTTGAAGATGGTCATTGCCTGGTACTTTTTTGATAAAACTGGTATTTGATATCAACCCAAACCTGTATATCGACACAGGCTGCTTTGTTTTCCTTGAAGTTGCAAATGGTATTGAACATTGTGCAATCATCAGTGAATATTCTCACTTCTGATCTTATGATGGAGGGAAGATTGTTGGTGAAGCAGCTGTGAATGATTGGGTCAAGGAACTCAGGTAACAACGCTCAGACGAAAATACTGATCTCTAACAGCTACAATCTGTGAGGTACGTCTCCGACCAGTGGAGATTTCCCCGCTATCTTCATTTACTGCATGTTGCAAGAACTGCTTGATGTCACACTCAGTCAAATACTGCTTTGATGTCAAGGGAAGTCACTCGCATCTCATTCCTTTTAACCATGTTTGAACCAAGATGTAATGAGGTCAGAAGCTGAGTGATCCTGGTGAAACACAAACTGAGCATCAGTGAGCAGGTTATTGCTAAGCAAGAATATAAAACTGGCTCGGTCAAAGAAGATAGAGGGTAGCAGTGGAAAGGTGCACTTCTGAATGGAGGGCTGTGGCAAGTCGCGTTCCTCAGAGATCAGTGCTGGGACCTTTGCTGTTTGTATAAATGATTTGGAGGAAAATGTAACTGGTTTGATCAGTAAGTTTGCAGATGCCGAAAGGTTGGTGGATTTGCAGATAGCGATGAGGACCATCAGAGGATACAGTGGGATGTAGATCAATTGGATACTAGGGTGGAAAGACCAAGTTAAAGTCTTTAACAACACCAAGTTAAAGTCCAACAGATTTATTTGGTAGCAACCGCCACTAGCTTTCGGAGCACTACACCTTCATCAGGTAAGTGGGAGTTCTGTTCACAAACAGGGCATATAAAGATTCAAACTCAATTTACAAAATAATGATTGGAATGCAAGCCTTTACTATTCAAGTCTTAAAGGTACAGACACATTGTAACTACAGACACGTCTGTAAAGACTCGCATTCCAATCATTATTTTGTAAATTGAGTTTGTGTCTTTATGTGCCTTGTATATGAATAGAACTCGCACCTACCCGAGGAAGGCGCAGTGCTCCAAAAGCTAGTGGCGTTTGCTACTAAATAAACCTGTTGGACTGGTTTTGTGAGATTTCTTACTGAGTTTACCCCAATCCATCGCCAACATGTCCACATCAAGCCTATTTGTGCAGAGTTACGCCAAACCCAAGAATTGCAGCAATGCAGCTGCCATTCGGTGTGAACACAAGATGCAGTCCAAATATAGAAGCAAATGTATTAATTTGAGTCAGGGCACTTATGCCTTCGGATATTTTCAACTCTCGTTTTTCACCTGCAAACAGTAGCTGTGAAATAAAGTTCTGCAACGACATTCACCCGGAACTGCTTCGCTGAATATTAAAGGACTGTTCCCAGCAGAAAGGAAGCAACGTGTTATGATGGGGACCAGAGTGTTGTGAACATCTCTGTGCTCTGAATGGCTCAACGGTGCTTCAAACAATACGTACAGACGGGAATCCAGGGGCGCGACATCATGTATATCTCAAAGCTTTACAAGCTGCAGTTAAAATGGCTACACTGTTCAGATTTGTAGTAAGGATTATACGCAGGAGATTCCCCCATTGCCAAATGCTGCCAGCCAGAAATGTGACTGGTCGCTGCTTGCTGAGTTCTTTTCTCTGCGCCCGGAGAAGAAGGTCGGTCTGCCACGCAAGGTCCTGCCGGAAGAGATGCAGTAACATTGAGCTGATGATGGGGACCGAGCTCGCTCGTAAACGTCTTTGCTCCGCCGCTAATGCTGTTACGAACCAGAAAAGTCTGGGAGTCACCAGGATTTCTGTGGAGGGCAATATCGGTAGGGCTTCATAAATTCAAAAAATAAAATTACATGCCAAAGTGTGAGTGTGGCGTGAGTTCATGTAAATAGTTCAGAACAATGCAAACAAGGATTTTGGTTAAAAAATAATAATAATAAACTTATTTTCTCTTATTGTAAACTAATTCCAAGTATTAAAATCTCTCAGGATGTTATGGAATTTATTCACGAAGTGCAAACACGCATTGTCATAGTATTAAATGAATATTGAACTTTAAAAAAAAATCCCATTTTTCAGAAGGCCATGTTTGTATAACCAGTGCGATTTAGATAACTCCTCAGTCACCTTCGCCTTCAGGGCATTAAACTTTCATCTTGAAATCCTTCCTTCCAGATTATACTATTTTCATTTGTTCACTGGTATCCAGGATTCTAATTATTCCTACTTCATTTTAGTTTCTTAATTTGAAACAATGTATTGCAGAGTGTGTAATTCTATCGGTGAAAACAAACTTTAAAACTACAATGTACAACTAAGAATGTGCAGAGTTATGGAAAATGGTACTGAGTGAGTCGTTCATTCACAGCCAGTGCAAACACAATGTTTTCTGCCTGTAGCAATTCTGGATTATCTTTTTAAAGGTTTAATCTTGCCAATTGATCTGGTTATCTGGTAAGGTTAAGCAGTATTGTCTCTGGATAACATTGAGGTCCTGCTCTTTAAATTGCTTCCTATTTTCTGAAACTTTGAGACTGGAATCATTTTTCTACCTATATAATCAGTTTCAAATTGGATTGTAACTTTCAGCTGTTCCCTGTCTACTGCAAAAATATTCTACATTCTTCAGAATCGCCTCTCATGTGCCCCCTTATGGGAGAAGATCACAATGTGTGACTCATCATTCACGGTTACAAAAATAATTCCATGCTCTTGAGTACTGAGGATGGAACTTCCCAAAAAATGGCAGTGTCAGGTTTAGACTGAAAAACCAGTGTGTTTTTCTCAACAAAATAGACAAGTTCTCTGTCCAGATCTTTGTATATTTTGCCGTTTTTAAAATAGGCAGCATGTTTTGCATCATCATTGAGAAGGGCAGGGCTTAAAGATGCCGGCACTAGTGGCTCCACAGACAGCAGCATGCCCAAATGCGAATCGTCATTAAACCTCTCCCCTCTCCATCCCCCAGTTGCTGGCATTGGGAGCCCTTCCGCCATTGCCTCCCTCCTCCACTTGAAACAAACCCCCACTGTGCAGGTGTTGATAGGCTCTGTCCCTGGCAGTGCCAACCAGTTATCACTGTCAGGTTAGCACTACCTTGTCATGTCCCTGACCACCTGGGGAACATACTGGCCTCTGATTTCTCCCAGCATTATCATGTTTGGTCTGTGTTTTTGGAGACTAGAATTAATTCTTGCTGTCATTATAGCAGTCAGGAACATATGGAGTTCCTGGAAGATATGGCGTTAAGCTGCTGTGGGGGGAGCAGCTTTTGTGAAGTTGGGTAGAATAAATATACATTGGTGTTTGTAACATGCTAGGGACAAAGCATTTACATGGTCCCTTTAAAAAGTGTTCTTTAGAGTTAAAAAAATTACATAGGGAGCCCCAAACTGAAACATTTGTACTGAAACAGCAAGCAGCAGTTTTTACTAAGACTTTTGAATTTAGCCAATCAATTTGAATCAGGCAGTAAGACACCAATGACCAAAATTTAAATCTGAGTTTCAGCAACCTAGGACCAGTCCTATTCTGGGAAATATTGATATGTCATCTCAGGTATAAAGAAGGAGACAGTGGGTCAAAAAGAGAGAGCAGCTGCCAGAGATAACAGCTTTCAATTCTAGAGAGCGAGAATTGCTGGCTGTTAAAACTTTGTCTATGTCTTAGAGAAAGGACCATCTAGATAGCTAGGAAAGGTACCAAAGAAAAAAGAAGTTCCAGACAGAAGAATCAACAGAGAAGGTCCAGAATATTCTGGAAGACACAAAACCTGTTTGTAATTTAGAGATGACAAAATTTTATTTTGTTAATCAGTGGGAATTGTATTTACTAGAACAGCACACCATTTGAATCTCGTTTTATTTGGGAATTGCCAATAGTTGGGGATTTATTTGGCTTTTTGATAGTTTAGCTAATTTCTTCACTATTAGATAAATAAATTGTTACATGTTGATTTTAGAGTGCAGAGAGTTGTTTTGTATTTAACCACTAGAAGTTGTTGAAGAGTAGGTCACACCATTTCTCAAACACTTTTTACAGATTATAAAGTGAGGAACTTCCTTTGGGTGTTTTGGTGTTAGTTCTCAGAGTGAGGGGGAGGGAGGGATCAACCTGTGCTTTATAACACAGGGAAAATCTCATTCTGGTGCAAATACCATTCTGGTGCAAATACCATTCTGGCCACCTGGTGAGTGCTTCCAGCCATAATGGGATTTGCACTTGCATCGAATGGGGCCAGAAATTTCCCGCTCAATCTCCTTTGACCATAGCATTCCTATACTTAGCTATGACTTTGCGAAAATTTGTGCCACATTGTTGTGGATTTATTCTAGACTGCATTCATCAAGCTGTTACCTACCCTTAATGAAAACTAATTTCAGAGTTGCATGCTTCCAGAGAATTCTTTCACTATCTGCTCTTCCTAACCTCACCTGATGGACACCTAGTTAGCATCCTAATAAATTTCAGTAATACAGCTGTGATGATACTTGCCGTTAAGAAACGTATTTGGGTCACATTTCTTGCGCAGGATCTGTTTTTGCAGCTGTTCCATAATCAGTGCCCTTTTGTCTGGATCTATCAGTCCTGCTGTTACTGCAGTAGCATAAATGGTCTTAATTACTAGAATGTTTGTTTGAATCTGGCCTGATACGGTTCTGTTATTTTAGTGCTTTCCCCTGGGGTTTTGCAGGAGGCAGTGATTGGGTTGATTGACAATAATACCAGGTGACTGGACAGGACTGGGCTCACAGAGAGAAACCCAGCTCAGTTGCTTTTTGAGAGGTGTAGAACAATAAATAGCTCTGAGTTTCTCTAAAGTCTGGAATGTGTCAGAAACTAGATTTGTTTCTCTGAAATTCTGCTCTTTGAGGATATATCCTTTTCTGGAAACTGTTACATAGGAGTCAGAAGGCAGGTGTCTTTCTATATCTGTTGAGAGGAATGAAAAGGCTAGAAATCTAGCATCCATGTAAGATTTCTTTTGTTGGTACTAATTGGTTCTGAAGGAGGATTTATGCCTATAGGTTGAATATTGCTTCAATTGGAACAATAGAGATGGATCGCTATTAAGAATGACACTTTGTCATGCAAATATCTTCACTGCTAAAAATTTTGCTAATACTTTTTGTTATATTCTGTGTTCTTAAATGAAGTTTGTTTCGATGAAAGCATCCTAGTGGGTCAACTGAATTACAACTGGAGCGTTCGTCCTAATGCCAAATTTAATGATAAGTTGGGCTCCATGTTAACTGCATAATATGCTGACATTGGGCCCTCCATCCTCTCTCTCTGTCCTTGAAATGAACTCCACTATAGGGTCACCTACATCACCCATTTCTAGCAATGCCAACTAGTTAGCAGATGTGATAGCACTGGGAGCTTGGAAGCCAGTGTAGCCCCTAGTTGGTCAGGGACATGGCAGTGCCAAGCTGACTTGGAGTTTTTGATCTGATCCCTAACAGAGTCTTCTGGAGCATGTACAATTGGAAATTATGCCCTACAGTGACTTCAACCACTCCTCAAGCTCAAACTCCTGAAGTTGAGCTTGAATATCAGGTGCAGCTTTCTGCATCTTGTGGTTATTCATGAAGCCTCTTAGAGTTCCCATTGGAATTTCATGCAACAGGATAAGCTGTCTCCACATTTTCTTTGAAATCTCTGTCTTAGAAAGCTGTATATAATGTGTCTACAAGACCTGAATTTTCATCTGTCAGGCACGCGATCATGGTGGAAATGGAGCAGGAACAAAGCATGCTTCCAGCTCCCGTATGTGATATCATGCTAATTGGCAAAATTGAGCATCCAGTGTGAAACACATTAGTGTTACCGAGGAGGATGGGAAGAGGGTGTGTGCCCAGAAAGGGGAGTGTGTAGCTGGTGCTCTGTTGGCAACAGCCGCTGAGGAGCTGTCTTGGGGAGCTGCAGACCTGTTTTTTTTAAAAAAAACAAAATTGCGATTGGAAAAATTTATACAAAGATTATCTAGGAAGCACATTCAAACATAAACCTCAGTCCCCCAGACACCTTTGTAAATTTTGTTTACATGTAAGAGCAGTAAAATTTAAGAAAAATATGGAGAGAGCTTAAACTTATGTATAACTGTGCTTATAGGCCGAGGGAATGGGGAGATCCTGAATGAATACTTTGCGTCGGTATTCACAAAGGATAGGGGCCTGTTGACAGCTCCTGTCTCTGAGGGAGCTGTGGACCAGTTGAGGGAAATATCCATACCGAGGGAGGAAGTGTTAGAGCTTCTAGGTAGCATTAAAACTGATAAATCTCCGGGGCCTGATGGCATTTATCCCAAGCTGCTTAGGGAGGTGCAAGGTGAAATTTCTGGGCCTCTGACGCAAATCTTTGTCTCTTCTTTGGACACAGGTGAGGTCCCAGAGGACTGGAAAACAGCTAATTTTGTTGTACGGTTGTTTAAAAAGGGTAGTAGGGATAACCCTGGAAATTATAGGCCGGTGAGTTTGACGTCAGTGGTAGGGAAGTTGTTGGAGGGGATTCTTAGAGATAGGATGTATAGGCACTTAGAGTGTTGTGATCTGATTAGGGATACGCAGCATGGATTTGTTAAGGGGAGGTCATGCCTTACAAATCTGGTAGAATTTTTTGAGGAGGTGATGAAATCAGTGGACGAAGGGCGAGCCGTTCATGTTGTCTATTTGGATTTTAGTAAGGCGTTTGACAAAGTCCCTCATGGGAGGTTAGTTGAGATGGTCAAGGCTCATGGAATACAAGGACAGGTAGCTAGATGGATAAGTAACTGGCTTAGTACTAGGAGACAGAGTAATAGTGGAAGGGTGTTTTTCCAGCTGGAGGTCGGTCACTAGTGGTGTGCTGCAGGGCTCAGTACCGGGACCTCTTCTATTTGTAATATATATAAATGACTTGGAAGAGGGAGTAAGTGGAGTGATCAGCAAGTTTGCAGACAATACAAAGATGGCTGGACTTGCGGATAGTGAGGAGCATTGTCAGGCGATGCAGCAGGACATAGATAGGCTGGTAGCTTGGGCAGATAGATGGCAGATGGAATTCAATCCTGATAAATGTGAGTTGATGCATTTCTGGAGAAAGAATGTACGGGGGAGGTATATGATAAAGGGTAGACCTATTAAGAGTATAAAAATGCAGAGGGACCTGGGGGTGCAGGTGCACAAGTCTCTGAAGGTGGCAGAGCAAGTGGAGAAGGTTGTGAAGAAAGCATATGGTATGCTAGCCTTTATAGGAAGGGGTATAGAATACAACAGCTAGCCTTTAATGTTGCAGTTGTATAAAATGTTGGTTAGACCTCATTTGGAATACTGCGTCCAGCTCTGGTCGCCTTACTACCGGAAGGACGTGGAGACTGGAGAGAGCGCAGAGGAGGTTTACCAGGATGCTGCCTAGTATGGAAGGTCTGAGTTACGAAGAGAGGTTAGGCAAATTGGGACTGTTTTCCTTAGAAAGATGTAGACTTAGAGGAGATCTAATAGAGGCGTACAAGATTATGAGGGGTATAGATAGAGTCAACAGGGTTAAGCTTTTTCCTAGGGTGGACTCGAATAGCACGAGGGATCACGGGCTTAGGGTGAGGGGGTAAGGTAT
Organism: Sphyrna mokarran; assembly: GCA_024679065.1. Classification (NCBI taxonomy): domain Eukaryota; kingdom Metazoa; phylum Chordata; class Chondrichthyes; order Carcharhiniformes; family Carcharhinidae; genus Sphyrna; species Sphyrna mokarran. The sequence goes on along the minus strand of JAGIQG010000031.1, from coordinate 20,725,122 downwards.
AATTTGGATGCTAAAGGGAGTTTTTTCACACAGAGGGTGGTGGGGGTATGGAATGCGCTGCCAAGTAAAGTGGTGGAGGCAGGTACTCTGGAGTTATTTAAGAGATACTCAAATGGGCACATGAACAGAATGGGAATGGAGGGGTATAGAAAACTGATTTAAAATAGGGATCATGAGCCTTGGGAGGCCCTGGGAAGTGTGTAAATAGATGATGATATTGATGTACTTGTTTTTATCCTACAGGTGCTTTGGTTCACCTTGTTGTCTAACGAGGGTTCATGAGAGGGCTGCTCTTGGATTTTTTTTCGAGAGTATCCTAGTGCTTCACGTCGTTAGTGTACGCTTGACCTGGACTATTTGATGGGCAACATGTCAGCTCAGTGACTATCGCTATGTTGTGCAGATACATGGATTTGGGCCTGTGTCTGTGGGAGTTTGGGCATTCTCCCCATGCTTGCGTGGGTTTTTCCGGGTGCTCCAGTTTCCTCCCATATCCCAAAGATCTGCTCTTAGGCTAATTGGCAAAACAAATTCTCCCTAAATTGTCTCAAATTTGGTTTTTAATCCATAGATCTATAAACATGGACAGGGATCACGGGAAGAGGTGGGAACATCGGGGTGGCAGCGCAGGCTCGTTGGGCCGAAGGGCCTGTTTCCTGTGCTGTTTTGTTCTTTGTTCTGTTTGTTCTTATTGCCTGTTTATCGCACCCTGAATTAAGGTTGAAGCTAATACGTAAGTCACTCAGCCAATCTCCCTACCCATCAACTGTAAAAGCGGGCCCTTTAAAATTTTGTTCAGTTGGCTTCTTAATGAGCTAAATTGCCTGTTTGGTTGACGGCAAGGGTGCTCACGATTAAAATATTGTGTAAGTATGTGATGGTGTCAGGATTTGTGATTTCATGTGCTTCCAGGTAGGATGCGTGCTTACCTGAGCAATGTAAAATTCTGACCAATGGTCTTCTTAGTTTAGTATCCTGTCACTCTGATGACTTATTCATATTAGATTTTTACTTGATCCATCAGATCACTCTCCTCGAGTCAGAGGTTTACAGCATGGAAACTGGCCCTTCGGCTCAACTTGTCCATGCCGCCCTGTTTTTTTTTAAAGCCCCTAAGCTAATCCCAATTGTCCACATTTGGGCCATATCCCTCCATACCCATCTTACACATGTAACTGTCTAAATGCTTTTTAAAAGCTAAAAAGCTACGTCTGGCAGCTTGTCCCAGACACTCACCGCCGTCTGTGGAAAAATTGCCCCCGGACTCTTTTGTATCTCTCCCCTCTCACCTTAAACCTAAAAGTAGGTAGTCTTAGACTCACCTACTTTTGGGAAAAGATCTTGACTATCTAGCTCATCTGTGCCCCTCGTTATTTTATAGACTTCTGTACAATAACCCCTCAGCTGTCTATGCTCCAGAGAAAAAAGTCCCAGTCTATCCAGCCTTTCCTTATAACTCAATCCATCAAGTCCTGGCAGCATCCTAGTAAATCTTTTATGCACTCTTTCATAATATGCTTTCTACAATAGGGTGAGCAGAACTGCTCACAGTATTCCAAGTGTGACCTTAGCAATGTCTTGTACAACTTCAAGAAGACATTCTAATTCCTGTATTCAGTGTTCTGACCAATGAAACCAAACATGCCAAATGCCTTCTTCACCACCCTGATTACCTGTGACTCCACTTAAGGAGTTATGAACTCTGCTTAGTTAATTTAATTTTACCCACTTAAGATCTAATGAATTGCTCTGGTATTTATTTATTTACTGTTGTCTGTTGGTTTAAATTACATAGCACCTCCTTCACCCTTAGTATTGAATTCCTTCCCTCGCCAAATTCCTGTTATCAGTCTATTTAGTGCATTCAATCAACTCTCACCAAACTCTATGATTAAAGCCATGTGCTTTTGCAGATATCCATCCTTATGTATGCTCTTGAAGTATTCTTGTTACAACTAATCAGTCAACTTCCAGCCACAATAATTAATAACCAATCAGGACCCACTTCCAGCTGATTGTCATTGATGTCTTGAAGTTTGGAAAGTAGGTTAAATTAAGTTTGATAAAAAGACATATTGTGCCACTTACCCATTACTGCTCAGCACATTCTCATTATTACAAATTCCTTTTGTCACTTTTTAGCAAGCAAGCAAGATGTGTCAAATTTACACCAAGCTCTGACTTCTTGTACATCATCTGGCAACCACCACATATATTAGAGGCACAACCAACAGCCAAATAGACCCCAGTCAGCTGAGGGCAGGTAGATGGCCCACCAGGAAATTTGGCAGGGAAACCGCCTGTGCAGATTTAATGAGATTCCAAATGCAGAATCTGGCCCAGGAACCCGCTATTCTGGCCAGTGGAACAGGCGCTACTACACTTAATCTCAAAATATGATAATTCTACACCGTGTTTCTGATTTATAGATTGCAATTTAATGATCGAATACAACAAAAGTGCTGGGAATACTCAACAGGTTAGACAGCAGAAGAAAAAAGAAAGTCAGGACTACGACCTTTCTTTGGAACTAATTATTAAACTTCTTCTGGCACTTTACTATCACTTTTAGATTGAAACAGAGTGGTATTGATTGCAAATCAGTATGACAGTGATAATAAAACCATCTGACTTCAGGCTGCACTTGTTGAATGCTTTGAGAACTTCCTTCAGGGAGCTCTTCTCACATAAGTTGAGAAAATGGGCTGCTCGCCTTGCCATTGGAAAAACAGCTGTCAGGTTTGGGATACTCGACAGAAATGAAAGCACACATGTGATAACTACCTATTGCTAAAAATCAGTTTTGAGAGCTGTATATGGTTGTACAAAGATCTTAACAGATGTAAGCATTTGGATAAGCAGTCATTGAGCATGCCGTTGTGCACAAAAAAGCAATATGTTTTATCAAATTCTTAAATTGACGATGCTAGGAATTCAGATAGACAAACAGGCCTTGAGATGCATATTTGTAGATCCCTGAAGACACCAGGACAGGTAGATGGTTGAGAAGTCTTTATTAGCTGAAGACTATAAAAGCACAGAAGTTCTAATAGAATAAAATGCATGTTAAGCCAAAGCTGGAGTACTATGTGCAGATCCAGTTGTTACTCAAAAGAAAAGTTGTGATTGTATGAGAGCACGTACAGACAAGATTCACCAGAATGAGGAAAAACTTCACCCAGAGGCTGGTGGAAATCTGGAACTTACCGTCTAAAAGGATGGTTGAGGCGGGAACCTTCACAACATTTAAGAAGCACTTAGAGAGCACCTGAAGTAATGTAGCATTCAAGACAAAGTGCTGGAATTAGAATAGATGCTTGATGGCTGGGCAGATAAGTGGACAATGCTATAAAACTCTATGACAATCTAATCAGAAGAATTCTGGCAAAGCACTTGGCAAACACTGCAAACAGCATCAGTATGTTTTTGAATATGATCTTTGGAGTCTATTGGCTCTTATTTGATGGGGGAAAAAATAGTTGTTTCATAGATGCTTCTTGGAGTTAAAAGCTATATTTCAGGGTCGTTTTCTGTAGGAATCCAGCTGTTTTGGGATATCATTCATTGCGATTTTCATCAAGCATAAAAGACATCACCGTGCTACTCCAATTCATCCATCTGCTGCTTTGAATCAGTTTCTTCTCAGTCTTGACAAAGCAACAGCTCATCCATCAAGAAGAGCTGAAGCAATGTGAAAGATGCCCTGTCACTGCAACTGAAACTCTGAATTGCTTTTCATTCATTTAATTTCAATTTGTAATTATGCTTTGCTTCTGTTTGAGTCTATTTGATGCTCAATCCAACTTTGTCCCAGCACAAGGTAAATAATATAATGACACTGTTGAATTGAAAGGTGGTAAATAATTTTTAAAGCTTCACAGTATTTGTTAGCTACTATCAGGATTTCTGGATTCAGCAGTCAATAAATCAGCACATTCAGCCTTGCTTCAGCTACAATGTCTAAAGTTGGCTGCTGCATTTCATGGAAAGGTAAGGTATGTGGTGTCTGAAAAAGTAATTACTAACCAAGCGATTTTTGGCTAATCTAAATACAGACATTGTTGGAAATACTCAGCAGGTCTTGCAGCATCTGTATAGAGAGAAAAAAAGTGTCATGACTTAGTGTAATGAATCTTTCGTTTTGGTTCACTGCTTGTCAAAATGGCCAGGAAAAGCTGGTATGATTACCTAGAATATTTTTCAAAATGTAGACCAAAACTTCTTGATGATACTATTTATTCTTCCGTAAAACTGAACAATGTTTCTGCTTTGATTTAGCCGTAGGTAAATCGACATTTGCTGAGTTATTGGAGAAAATGGCCAGTAGTCAATGGGAAATTATTCGAGAGCCCATTGCCAAATGGTGCAATATTCCAGCTTCCAGCTGCAGTGAGGTAGGCATCAAATTCTTGCAATGCGATCAAAAATAACCAAATGACACATGAAGCTGGCATGTCTCCAATCAGTACAACATTTACAATCAGACCTGGTCTAACTGTGATCAGAAGAATCTTTCTCACAACCAGTTTATCAAAAGAGATCTAAAATTTCTGGTAAACATTTTTCCTACCTGTGAATTTTTCATTCTGTGAAATGACTTTTCTTTCTTGGGAATTTTGGCTAGGCTTCCTCCTGGAAGTGATGCAAGTCAGTGCCGTAGACTTCATTTGTTGGCAGAATCAAAGCATGGGAAAATAAAATGTTATTGATTAAGATAATATCTTGTATTCTGAAGACATGAATGCCATTAATTGTGTTTGTCTGAAGTCACAGGCAACTGAGTTGTTGAGGAGCCATGCCCAGTAGTATCACCTCTAGTTGAGATAAGATTGATCTTAACCAGCTGGGTTGGAATGCTTTTTGGCATCATTGTTGTTCACAGGTACAAAGAAATCCAAAAGTTCTTATGATTGAATGTTATTCCTGTCTGATTGTGGTAGCTTTTGAGTTGGAGAGTTAGGAGCTAAAGTCCTGTTCCAAAAAACATTAACTATAGGTTGACATTCCAGGACGGTCCTGAGGGATGCTGCACTGACAGGTTTTGGTTTAACTCACCCCAAAGACTATCTGCCTTGCAAGTAAACATAAAATTTTGAAGAAGAGCAGTGTTGTTCTTCTGATGGCTTTAAAACATTTATCCCTCACTGTCAAAAGTATCAAAGGAAAGGTAACATGATCATTTGTTTGTGTGCCTTTGCTATGTGAAATTTGAGTGCAACATTTGTTTAGTTTATAACAGTAGCATAACTAATAAAGTACTTCATTGGCTGTAGTGCTATGGATATCCTTAATATTAGAGAAACAAGTTTTTCATTTTTCACTTGTTGAAAAAGCAAAGTTAAAAGGAAATTATAGCCTGCAATAAACACAAGAATATGTCAAGTCAGTCAGCACCTGCAAGAGAAAAATGGGTTAATATATTTCAGGTGAAATTCACCTTTAGTCTCAGCCTAAGACACTGACCTTTTCTTTCTACTGCTGACTCATCAGCAATCAATTTTCTGTTGTATTTTGTTCTTCAGTGTTCATAGTTTTTAGTAATAATTGTTTGTTATTCCCCAGGAGGTGTCATCCACACAGCGAAGTGTTGGTAATCTACTTCAGATGCTTTACCAGGACCCCCACCGGTGGTCTTATACCTTTCAATCGTACTCTTGCATGAGTCGAATCAAAGCACATTTGGCACCAGTATCCCCAAGACTACAAATGGCAGAAGACCCAGTTCAGATATTTGAAAGATCAGTCTACAGTGATAGGTAACAACGTGACTGCAATATTGACTCATAACACCATCTACTTTCTTAGTGTTCAGCAAGGTGAAAAGAGTGGGAATTGAAAAGCTTCTTTCACAATCAATTTTAACAGAATACCCCTCACTATTAGAATTCTGTTTCTCAATATAAAACCTTCCTGAAGTGGTTAATTTGGGATTATTTTGCGATTTCACTTGTGTCGTTAGGTTCAATGGCAGCACAGTGGCAATATATATAACAGACAGACCATCCAACATTGACCTTGCCTTTTGAAATAACAAAGTCTAGCATAATTGAACCTGCAAATTCCTTCTTGCTAACTTCTGGGGACTTGTCCCATAGCCTACTCAAACAATATCCTGACATAGACATACTCACTACATCATTACTTCTAGACAATGTCGTAGACACATCTCCATCACTATCTTTACAGGCAGGACTGACCCAGCAGAGGTGGTAGTCAATGGTAGTCAGGAAGATTTTTTTTCCTAATTACTTTTACCATTGACTTCGGACCCCATGAATTTTCATGGCATCAAGTCAAACATGAAGAGGAAAAACTTCTGCTGGTTACCATAAACTGACCCCTCTCAGCTAATGAATTTGTATTCCTCCACATTGAATACCATTTGGAAGATGTACTGAGGATAGTGAGAAAACAGAATTTACTTTGGGTGGAGGACTTCAGCATCCATTGCTAAGAATAGCTTGGTTCCACCACTATTGACTGAGCTGGTCGAATCCTGAAGGATATATTTGGGAGGCTGGGTCTGTTGCAGGCAGAGGGAGAGTCAAAGACCTTCCCAGTCTACCTGCTGCAGGTGTAGCTGTCTATGACTTCAGCACAGTCCTTGTGAAGATGAAACCCCATCTTCACACTAATGATACTTTCCCTTTTGTTGAGCGACACTATCACCCTGTGAAATGGGATAGAATCAGAACAAAACTGGCAGCTCAATAGTGGACATCCATGCAATTCCATAGGCCAACTGCACCAGTAGAATTGTATTCATCTATAATCTGCCCAGCTTATCCCTCACCTTTGTAGAAACTCATAGAGTGCAAAAGGGGGCCATTCAGCCCATTCAAGTTGCACCGACTCTGACAGAGTACCAGGCCTTCTCCCCTAACCTATTCCTGTAACCATATCACTCTTACATCTTGGGACACTAAGGGACAATTTCACATGGCCAATCCACCCAACCTGCACATCTTTAGACTTTGAGGAAACAAAAGCACTCAGAGGAAATCCACACAGACAACAGGGAGAACCTACAAACTCCACACAGTGATCCCTGATGCTGTGAGGCAGTAGTACTAACCACTGCACCACTATGCTACCCATAATAGTTTCCTTAAAGTTAGATGATCAACTCTAGTTCATTGGAGATCAGGAAAGCATACCAGCTAGAAGCAGCACCAAGCATATTTAAAATGAAGTGCCAGTTTCTTGAATCGACAACACTCTATGCCATCGACTGAAGCAATCCCACAACCTTCGTATCAAAAAGCTCTGCAATTCTGAAGAATAGTGGACAATTAATCAACTCACTGGAGGAGAAGGTCCAACCAATATCCCCATTTTCAATGATGCCCAGCACATCAGTGCAAAACACAACTGCTGTTGTGTGCTGGGTGGATACTCCAATTTGTTAATTCAAGTGGGGGGTGTTTGTTGGGCTAACATTTATTGCCCATCCCTAATTGCATTCAACAGAGTCACTTTTGGAGGGTACTTAAGAGTTAAATACAAGATTCACATTGCTATGGATCTGGAAGCCAGACGGGAGGATGGCTAACTTCCTTTCCTAAATGACATTTGTAATCCAGATGGGGTTTTACGACAGTGATTAGAATTTCAGATTTTTATTGAATACAAATTTCACCATCTACCAGGATCATTGCCCTGGGTCTCTGGATTGCTTGTCCAGTGATAATGCCTCCATACCCATAGCAAAGCCATTCCAGTACAGCTACAACACAGGCACTGTGAAATAAGCAAAATTTCCCAGGTGTTCCATGTCCACAAAAGATAGGACTAAACCAATCCGCTTAATTACTGCCCATCAGTCTACTCTTGAACATTAACAAAGTGTGGAAGGTGTTTTTGACAGTGCTATCAAACGCAGTTGGCAAGCCAAAACTCCTGCCATCAATATCCTGGGGGTTATCATTGACCAGAAACTTAGATGGCCCAGCATATAAATAGTATGGATACTGACTTGGTTAGAGGCTGGGGAAAAAAAAATCTGGTGAATAATTCACCTCTTGACTCCCCAAGCCTATCTAGCGTCTTCAATGCACAAGTCAGAAATGTGATGGTATACTTCCTGCTTGCCTGATGAGTGCAACTCCAACAACACTCAAGCTCGACATTGTCCAGAACAAAGTAGCCTGCTTGATCAACACTCAATCCATCTTTCAACATTATGTTCTGTTTCATCCTGATTGCATTGTCCTCAGCATTATTTGAAGTTTAAAACATCTCAGAATATAAAATCTTTCTTTTCTTACGACCCCCACTTCTGGGTTAAATAATATTTATTTAATTGTAAATCCAAATTTTATTCCCCTTTGAAATTTAACAGTTAAACACAACAAACTTTGTTCATCTCCTAATGAAAGTGTCTACCGATGGCTGAGTTACTTTTCAAACATTCAGCTTGGCCATATTTACTTCCAGTGTATGCTTTTCAAATGTAGACCACTTTGAAACACACACACAGCCATAAGCTTGTTTCAGAACCCCAAAAATATTGTTATTCACATGAGTAAACTTAATGTTGCCACAGCTTAAGCCAGCTAACACTGATGGGAGATCAAAACTGAACCATTACAAACTGTATTTCTCAATTGCTGAGTGAACAATTGAGATTCCTTCAAACTGCAAGCTGACGTCCATGTTCAAAATCATTGTAGAATCAAAAATCTGATCTGTTTACATTAACAGTTGACCAAAAACTGGCTATAAATTCACAAACATTCTCTGTAGAACAAAAAATTTCTGAATTGTTTGATAATCAGAAACTTTAATTGAGTTATATTTGTGATTATCTATGTAGATATATACTGGATAAAGCAAATTACTCTGTTTGCTGGAATCTGAAACCAAAAGAGAAAATGCTAGAAAATCTCAGCAGATCTGGCAGCATTTGTAAGGAGAGAGAAAAGAGCTGATGTTTCAAGTCCAGATCACCATCTTTTCTCTCCTTACAGATGATGCCAGTCCTGTTGAGGTTTTCCAGCATTTTCTCTTTTGGTTCCAGCTTTGGCAAAGGGTCATCTGGACTTGAAAAATCAGCTCTTTTCTCTCCTTACAGATGCTGCCAGATTTGCTGAGATTTTCCAGCAATTTCTTTTTTTTTGTATGTAGGTACATATTTGCTTCCAATCTATATGAATTGGGTTGCTTGAATGAGACTGAATGGACGATCTACCAAGACTGGCATACTTACCTTCTAAATCAATTTGGCAATCGAATAGCATTAGAAGGAATCATTTATCTTCAAGCATCTCCTGAGGTAAATTGTACTGAAATTTAGCTAATAGATTTAGATCTTAGCATTTTAACAATGCAGAACTGATCAAATTGTGCTGTGAACTGAGAGGTTATGTCTAACCATCTAATGCAGCTTGTGTGTTTCCCACCTTTCTATAAAGAAAAGTCGATGCAGATATTTACAACCAAATTATATTTTCAAGTGGAAGATTTGATCTTCAGTGAAACTTTCTTCCTCAATGTTTTTTAAAGTCTTGACTTTTTCGATCAAAATACTATAGGTGTTAATCAGATTCAGTTTCTATTAAAGTGTGATCATATCCCTTTTGAGATATCTTCTTGCCAAATACATTTTGTTTCCTTCAAGGACACCTATCTTTCCAACAGAAGTGTCTTCCCTCATCAGTACTTTATATTTTTCCTTCCCTATCTTTTGTGAACGCTTCATCTGTTCAAATATTAACAACCTTGTCTGTACCATTTTAAGCAACTTTTTTGTTATTACTCTGACATATGCCTGTAGGTTGCCAACCTTATTCACAAGGCAAGTACAAACCTATTAGCCTCCCCTTTGTACAAGGCATACACAGGAAATACTGAAGAGCACAGTGAACTGTCTAGTTTCTGTATAAAAAGAAAAGGTACAAACAGGATTTACAAAATACCATGTATGGTTCAGGTCAGAAAAGTCAAAGTGTTTTATGGAGCCCGCCTGGGTCATAAATTTTGCATCTTGAATTTGGCTAGGACAAACATGATATGCTTTGCTTCAGGAATGATTTGAATGACCCACTAAGGAATTCTTAACAAACAAAATTTATTTAAGAATATAGTCAACATGTATAATAAGAAAATTAGGAAGAACTTTTATCAATTGCACACAAGAGCAAAGCAACCACTAATATTAACCTTAACAAAGATAACTAACATGTTCCAATCAAATCAATCTCCATTACTAACCCTTGAAACAGGTTCAATACAGCAAAGTCTACTACTCACTCAATAATGGACATTAAGGCCTTCAGTTGAAGTCTGCAGTTCTCTGGATTCAGTCTAAACAGTTTGAAGATAAGACAGCTTCCCAAAACACCAGACAGACTCTGATCCAACTCCCGACAACAAAAGATTTTTACCCTTCAGGAAAACAAGATCTTGTTTTCCACTATACAACAGGGAGAGAGGGAAAACACTTCTTTTTAGCTCGCTATCCCTTCTAAAACTAAAACTCAAATCTGTTGCTCCAAACTGGAAAAAAAATTGTGCAAAAACATATGATCATCTTCCGAACAATGAAGGACCACAAAACTAATCCCAGAGTAAACACAAACAGCCTCATTGAAGAAACTTAAGCACCAATAAAAGGACATTTCCAGTCAAGCTGGCAACAATAACATCACTGAAGCTGTGAGCTACGAAACCACTGAAGCTATGAGAGATACAAGAAATCATGTTTTTTTAAGAAAAAAACTTTCTTAAAGATACACTAATGTCACAATACAACCAGACATAAAAGGTTATATCAATACAGACTAGAAGTTATAAGGCTGAAGGGTTACCTCATAGAGATCTTTAAAATTAGGAAGGTATTGGGGAATATGTAGAGAAAATGTGGCAGGGGAATCTAAAGCTTCGTGTCATACATAAAGCTGTGAAGAATTCAGAAGAAATATCTTATCAGAGACTGGTTTCATTATGGAATTGCTACCCTATAAAGTTGTTCAAGCAAATAACCTCCTATGTTTAAGGAAAAGCTACATAGACTCAAGGGAGAAAGGAGTAGAAGTTCATGTTGATGGGATTAAATGAACTAGGATAGAAGGAGGCTGCAGTGGAACATAATCCCCAAATTTCTATTTGTAAATTCCATACAGTGCTATCGAATAGAAACTAAAGAGTATATGTAAGAAAGATGTAAATACTGACAAGCTTCCTTATTCCTTTTGAGATGTTACGAATACAATGAACTGGAGAATTTCTTTCAGCAAATTTTACCTTGACTTTCAGAATGCTTTAGGTAAATAAAAATAGAAAATGCTGAAATGGAGATTTCTAGGTAAAGTTCTAGATAACTTTTGTTGGACAGATACGTGGAAAGGAAAGGTTTAGTGGGATATGGTCCAAATGCAGGCAAGAGGTTAGCTTATATGGGCTTTTTAGTCGGCACGACCATTTGGGCCGAAGTGCCTATCTCCTTGCCATAAACTGTATGATTCTATAATTAAGCAAAAAGCCTCGAGAATCTATTATAATGGATACACAAGTTGAGTAAAAAATAGGGAAGCATTTGAGGAAATGTTTTCATGCAGTGGACAAATTGTTGAGTGATATTTTTCAAGAGATCAATGTGTGGTGTATTAACCTCTGTTTCTTGTTTGCATAAATTGATGGTCCTCTGAAATCACATTAAAAATGAGAATGCGAAGAAATATTTACTGAAGTAATTGCTTTATTGGTGTAAATGACTGGAAATAAAGATTAATGAAGACCCATGCAAAGTGTTGCTCAATGGACAAAGCTCCAGATTAATAGAATCAGCAAATATTCCTAGAACAGAAACTTTTGTAAGGACTTTAATGCAGTTTTTGTCCTTTGATTTGTTATAACCTTTCACCAAAGAGAATCATTACTAAATCTAAATTATAATCAGTGACAGGGTTAAATATATTTGAAATGTTGTTTTCCTCTGAAAGGTTTTGTTGGAATTGTTGATTATTTTTCCACAGAAATGCTTAGAAAGACTACGACAAAGGGGGAGAGATGAAGAAAAAGAAATTCAGTTGGATTATCTGAAACAGCTGCATTCACGACATGAAAACTGGCTTGTGAAACATTGTATGGAGTAAGTGATGTGATTGTTTCTAATTCTTCGGCTCTTGTACTTAATTTCCTGACATTAGGAATTTGACTCAGCTGTGCTACATGGAATGTCTAGCTGCTTTTTTCTTCAGCTAATTAATTCTTCTTGTCTTTTTTTTTACTTTTATTTGTCTTTCGACCTTTTAAAGCACTATTTCACAAATGGCTTTGTAAAAATGTGACTTAATGTTCAGACCTCCTAAAGGTCAGATCATAGAATGATACAGTACACATGAAAACTAACCTGTGGTCCATGTGTTAACTCTTAGTCAAGTCCAACTCCTCTGTTATTTCCCTGTAGTCCTGTAAAATTTTTTCTTTTCCCAAAAATGGGTATGAGAACCTATGGCTAGAAGCTGATGCAGAGACAACCCCCTGGCTGAAGTTCAAAGTAAGCCCCCCCACCCCCGCATCTGTTTGGTTGATTCACTCTGCAGCTATTTAATAGTGGCACAGTGGTTAGCAATGCTGCCTCACGGTGCCAGGGATCCCCAGTTTAATTCTGGTCTCGGATGACTGTTTGCGTGGAGCTTGCATGTTCTCCCTTGTGTCTGCTTGTGTTTCCTCCAGGTACTCCAGTTTGATCCCACAGTTCAATGTGCAGGGTAGATTGATTAGCTATGTTCAGTTGTCCCTTAGTATCAGGGAGATTAGCAGGATTAATACGTGGGGCGAGGGGGGGCGGGTGTGGTGTGGAAGATTATACCACATATTGCAACAAGCCATTTTTAGATCTAATGTCAACCTGATTGTCCTACAAAGCAAGAAGAAATAAAACAACATTTTGAGGAAATGTAGTTTGAATGATTTTTCTTTTTCAACAGATTGCACTTTGAACATCTGAAGAAAATTCCAGTCTTGGTATTGGATGTAAATGAAGATTTCGAAAATGATAAATCAAGACAGGATGAACTTTTCAAACAAGTACAGTGTCATTCTTTTACCTTACCTTTTTTTGTTCATTTTTCCTTTTTTTTTAATTCCTTCATGAGATGTGAGCATCAGTGGCAAAGATACCATTTATTGCCTATCTCCTAATTGCCCTTGGGAAGGTGGTGGTGAATTGTCTTCCTAAACCATGTAGTCCATATCAGGATGGGATTCCCACAGTCTTGTTAGGCAGGACATTCCAGGATTTTGACCAAGGAGCGATGAAAGAATTCTGATATATTTCTAAATCAAGATGGTGCCAGGAATTTTATAGATGATGGTATTTCTGTGTGCCTGCTATCATTGTCCTTCTTGGAGGTAGAAATTATAGATGTTGGAGGTGCTTTTTAAAAATTCTTTCACATGATTTGAGTTGAGCAAGACCAGTTTTTATTGCCCATCCCTAATTGACCTTGAGAGGGTGGTGGTGAGCTGCTTTCTTAAACTATGTGGTGTACCCACAGCGCTATAAGGAGGGAACCCTGCTCTTAAAAGCCTAGAGCAGTTGCTACTATACATTTTGTACCTGATATACGTTCTAGCAGCAGTTTGCTGGTGGAGGGATCTTTCAATGTGGATTGGTGTAAGTCAAATGGGTTGCTTTGTTTTAGATGGATCATACTTCTTGGGTATGGAATGGCACTCATCCAGCCAAATTCTTCTGACTTCTCCTTTACTGATGATAGTCTAACTTTGTGGAGTCAGGAGGTGAATCACTCACCACAGAATAGCCAATGTCTGACCTGTTGTTGAAGTCGGAATATGCTTTGCCACAGTGATTGGGAAAAGACGAGTGATAGAGAGGATGTCCACCCCACCAAAGAATATACAGGCATCATGTGGGCAGCGTGGTAGTTAGCACTGTTGCTTCACAGCGACAGGAACCCAGGTTTGATTCCAGCCTTAAGTGACTGTGTGAAATTCCTACATTTTCCCAGTGACTGCACGGGTTTTCTCTGGGATGTCTGGTTTCCTCCCACAATCTAAAGATGTACAGGTTAGGTGGATTGAGTATGCTAAATTACCCCGTGGTGTCTCAAGATGTTTGAGGGATTAACAGAGTAAATATGTGAGGAATAGGGCAGGGAAGACCCTCTGTTACTGAGTTGGTGCAGACTCAATGGGCCAAATGGCTTCCTTCTATCCTGTATAGATTCTATTCTACGGTATCACCTGTCCCATGTGGATCTTTGTGCAGGAATGTGTAGCAAAGCCAGATTTAACCAAAATGATTACTGCATGGGGTTAAGTTGCAGTTAACTGCTGTTGTGCTGTTTGTGACAATGAAATTAACAAACGTAACACAGTATGGAAGTTTCAAGCAGAAACAGCCATGGTGATCTCTTCAAAATCAGCCAGAGTCCAGTATAAAATTGCAGTCAACGGGTTGCCAATGTGAAAGCTGGAACATTAAGATAACTTTGCAATGCTGTCATTCTGGTTCATACTCCAATAGCTGACACCCACACTAATTTGGGAGCTTCTATAGTCAACTTTCCCATAATTATAATTCCTGAAAATGTAGATTGTGACAACTTACATGTCAACATGAGATGTGGTGAAAGCTGTCATGTTGCATGAATCCTGCCTCTTGCAGGAAAATAATCAAGTCACTGGATGGTTAATGGCTTACAAAATGTATATCGTGCTCCGATGGTCCATAATCCCACTGACCTCCCACCAGTAACAGAAGACCAGAGTGATTATTGGGGTAATGGATGTCAATAGGCGTCCAGAATATTGGTGGCTACAATCCGCAGCTTATTGGCCCATGGAATTTAATGAAATAGATTTTGATGTGTACTAAAGTGTTTTATTTTGTCTTCTCCTTCTCTCACAGGTGAAGATCTTTGTGACCAATCTGAAGTTGGGAAAATGAAAAGTCCCTGTCCTTGTTTTATGCTAATTTTTAGAATCTTTGTGGTATAGGAAATGTTAGAGAAAATTTTGTTACTAGATTTTGATCCTTGTTACAGTGCATTGTTCACATGAACGTCCAAAATTAGGGCAGCAGTCAGCCATTTGGCCCATTGATCGTGATCGCTTTGAGTTCTACATTCCTATCTACCTAAGATAACCTTTGATTACCTTGCCTAACAAGGATCTATTTATCTCTGCCTTAAGAATATTCAATGATCCCACTTCCAGCATCTTTTAAGGCAGAGAATTCCAAAGGCGGCTTTTAGAGAAAAAAACTTTTCTTCATCTGTTCTTTAAGTGCAATCCCTTTTAGTGTTTCCTTGTTCTCGACTCACCCACACGAGGAAATATCCTTTCTACGGCTTGTTAAGGCTGTTCAGGATTTTTAATACTTCAATTAAATCACCCCTCACTCTTCTGAACTCCAGTGGAAACAAGCCTAGCCGGTCCAATTTATTCTCATAAAAGAACCCACTCACTCCAGGGATTAATCTAGTAAAGCATTTCCAACATATATACATCCTCCTTTAAGTAAGGAAACCAAAACTATGTGCATCTGGTTCCATCTCTTATTTCAGAAGAACTGAAATGCCAGTGATGCTGGATGGAACAGCAGAAATTAATTTTAACAAATCATGAACAGTGTTGGATTTTTTTTTACAGAAATATTTCATCAATATCTTCATGATGGCAAAAAATCAATTAAAAACCATTACTCATTGTATTATTTTTTCATCGAATTGTTTTTATTTTTGTCAATTCATTAGATTCAATTTTACTTTTTACGTATAAACCATCATGTGGAGCATAGGGTAAAGATAGTTTAATTTGTATTGTTTAGCATTCATCTGCAAATGCATGTTTAGTTTAGAACTGTGAACTGTCAAAATTACTATCTATCAGTGAAAGCACATGATACATAAGCTAGAAATAACACTTAGTATGTATTCTTATCATGTTTTCTGTTAATTTGACAGCTTATTTATTACCTTTAGTTCAGTTTAAGTTTATGGCTGAGCTTTCTCATTGGTTCAGTACTTCAATATTTCAGGTAAACACTGAAATCTCAGAAATACTAGAAGGGAAATAAAATTGTTCAGCCTTTGTGTCTATTACTACAAGTGCAATTTGCATTGTCATTCCTCTTAGTTTATTTATATTTCTTCTATAACAGGAACCTGTCACTGGTTTTCCTTAGTCACCCATTGAGAGGAGAGACGAAGCTTTCCTTACTGCTTGTTCTTTTCATTTGACAATTCTTTGATATGCCTCAGGCATTACCCACCATTTACACCCATTCTTCCCGCTCACTTCTGAACTTTACCATCCATCATAATCTATGAGCTCCTTATGGGAAGACAGATGTGTATTGGACTAGTTATCCAGAATTCATGATAAAGCTCTGGGAACCCAGGTTTGATGGCAGATGGTGAAATTTGAATTCAGTAAAATAGATCTGGAATTTAAAAGTCTAATGCTGACCATGAAACTATCATTGATTGTCATTAAAAACCCATCTGGTTCATCAATGTCCCTTTAGGGAAGGAAATCTGCATCTTTACCTGGTGTGGCCTAAATGTAACTGACTCTTACAATGTAGTTGACTCTTCACTGCCCTCTGAAATGTTGAGCAAGACACTCGGTTCAAGGGACAATTAGGGATGAGCAACAAATGCTGAGATTCCCACATTTTATGAATGAATTAAAAAAAAACTCCTCTAGTGATGCTTTCTTTTGCCTTAGCTCTCCCAGACAATGAATATCCTGATTGCAAGCAAAAGAATAGCATATTGTTATCTGACGGTTAGTTGAATCGTGGCATAGACCATATGTTATGCAGTTTATTAAATCAATTAAGAAGCTAATAAAGATCATTGATCAGAAATTGACTGGAATTTTCCAGTTGACCTTCAAGTTCCCCAGCTGTATTAGGAGCTCAGCAGATGCTTGGTGGTGGTGTCTGAGTGACAAATTGGGGGGAATCCCTTTGGGATCCTCCTACAGCTGCCACACCAATGTGGTCACAGCTACTATCACAAGCAGCCGTGTTAGATGTTCGACTACCACGATGGTCAGGCAGCTGTAGCCATTTCACTTTAGTTTTATAAAAGGTGCTAAGAGGGTGCCCCAAGATAGAGATAATTTCTCTCTTCCTTCTCTATCCTAGTAGGCTGAAACTCCTCCTGTTCTGGACAATCTTCTATCAGCCTTCCATCTTTGAGAACATTCCTACTGTCCTTAATTGGCCAAAAATTGCTTTTTTTGACATGGTGCGACCATAAAGCTGGAAGGGAATGTTGATGAGGTCAAAAACAGCTTCCCTTTCCTCAATTACATATTTCCCCTTTTGTCATGCAGCTCCCAGAACACCTGCAGAAAGTTTGACAAGGTGCCTGCAGCAGTGCTGGTAATGACTCAAAGTCTCCAAATAAAGACTTTCTCTCTCTCCATTTCAGTCCAATGGACAATGATTTAGGCATCATCTCAGCTGCAGCACTATTTTAGGACCTTGTAGTGACAGATTCCATTTGGTGCCAGGATCTTGTTGAAGATTAACCTTAACTGTCAGGTCAATGGGTCAGAGTTATGGTGAGGCTATAGATTTTTTTTTCTAATGTCAACCAGCCTCTGATGGAAAATCATGATTTTTCCTTCCTTTGTTCCTTCCGAGCAAATAGGATCGTGAAATTAAATGGCAAATATGGACATTAAATATAAACTGTGCTATTTCCTGATAATAGATTATCATCCACTGAGCAAATATTGATATTATTACCATCCGATTTACAAGATGATTATTTTTGATGATGCACAGTTCTTAATTTATCAGTTCACAAAGTCTTCATATTCATCAGCTGCCTTGAGCAGCTCCAATACTTGCAATTTATCAAAAACCCCTTCTGCTAAAATAATGAAAAGAAGAATGCCTTGTTATATATAATATTTTTGACAACCTGATGATGTCTCAAAGCAATTTGCAACCTATGAAGCTCTTCTGAAGTCTAATTGTTGTCATGTAGAAAATACTGGAACAATTTATAAACACCAAAATCCAACAAATAGCAACGTGTCAAAGTGACCAGATCATAAGAACATAAGAAATAGGAGCAGGAGTAGGCTATCTAGCCCTTCGAGGCTGCCACGCCATTCAACAAGATCATGGCTGATCTGCAGTGGATCAGTTCCACTTTCCTGCTTTCTCCCCATAACCCTTAATTCCCTTCTCTATCAGAAACCTATCTCCCCGTGACTTAAATATATTCAGTGAGGTAGCCTCCACCACTTCAATGGGCAGAGAATTCCAGAGACTCACCACCCTTTCAGTTCCTCCTCAACTCCGATCTAAACTGCACCCCGCCTTACACTGAGGCTGTACCCTCTAGTTCTGCTACCTTTCTAAGTGAGAAGAATCTCTCTATCTCACCCTATCTATCCCCTTCATTATCTTATATGTCCCTATAAGATCTTCCCTCAGCCTTCTAAACTGCAACAAATACAGACCCAGTCTATTAAGTCTCTCCTCATAGGCTAACCCCCTCATCTCCGGTATCAGCCTAATGAACCTTCTCTGCACTCCCTCCAAGGCTAATATATCCTTTCGCAAATGCACACAGTACTCCAGTTGCGGCCTCACCAGTATCTTATACAGTTGCAGCAAGACCCCCTTCTGATCATCTGTTCTTCTGTCATGATTGAGGGATAAATATTTGCTGGACACTACGGGATAGCTGTTTTCTTTACGTAGTGCCACAGGACCTTGGAGAGCAGCTGAAATCTTGTTTTATCCCTCTTAGCTGAAAGATAGCAATTCTGAGAGTGCAGCGCTCTGTTAATACTGCACTGCAAGTATCAGCCTTGATTTTTGTACTGAATGAACTCCACAACTTTTTGACTTGGAAGCCAGATTGCTACCATCTGAGCCACTGATGACCTGTTGAAACCTGTTAAAACCAGCATTGAATTTTCAGAAATTTCCTCCAAGTTAATATCTGGATTATAGAAGCCATTACACTCAGTCTTCTTCACAATCTTTTTCCTTAGCACCAGACCCATCCCTCTCCCTGTCAACTGTCTACTGAAGACGGTTCACAATCTTGAGTTGAAATTTTCTGGCTTTGCTTGCTGGTTTGGTCTTCTAGTCAATGACGAACCCTTGCCATGAGTATCCTGGCAGCCGGGGGTTGCATATAATGGGAAATCCCATTGATATTGGTAGGATCAGAAAAACCTGCAGCTGCCAATGGCAGGCCACGTCTGCTGTCATCAAGCACGTCACAAGAAGTCTCACAACACCAAGTTCAAGTCCAACAGGTTTATTTGGTAACAAACGCCACTAGTTTTAGGACACTGCTTCTTCGTCAAGTGAGCTGGGAGTTCTGATCACAAGCAGGGCATATAAAGGTACACACAGTTTACAGAATACTGATTAGAATACGTGTTTTTTTACAGCTAATCAAGTCTTAAAGATGCAGCAATGTGAGTGGAGATTGCATTAAGCATAGGTTGAAGAGATGTGTATTGTCTCCAGACATGACAGTAAGTGAGATGGGGGCAAGTCATGGGGGTTACAGATAGTGTGACATGAACCCAAGATCCTAGTTGAGGACATCCTCATGTGTGCAGAACTTGGCTATCAGTCTCTGCTCCATGACTCTGCACTGTTGTGTATTGTGAAGGCCACCTTGGAGAACATTTACCCAAAGATCAGAGGCCGAACGCCTGTGACCATTGAAATATTCGCCAACAGGAACAGAACAGTCTTGCCTGGTGACTGTTGAGCGGTGTTCATTCATCCATTGTTGTAACATCTGCTTGGCCTCCCCAGTGTACTATGCCTCAGGTCATCCTTTCCTGCAGCGTATCAGGTAGACAACATTCGCCGAGTTGCAAGAGTATGTACCATGTACCTGGTTGATGGTGGTTCACGTGAGATGATGGTATTCTGTCGATGATCCAGCATGTCTTGAGTGGTTGCTGTGGCAGAGTTGTGTGGTGTCGTGGTTACTGTTCTCCTGAAGGCTATGGAAAGTGGTCTGTTTGAGGTTGTGGAGTTGTTTGAAGGCAAGAAATGGAGGTGTGGGAGCAGCACTCTGAAAGCTAGTGGTGTTTGCTACCAAATAAACCTGTTGAACTTTAACCCAGTGTTGTGAGTCTTACTGTGTTTACCCCAGTCCAACGCCAGCATCTCCATATCATCAAACACGTCACAGAAAATCCTGCCCATATCCTAAGATATATTCCTATCACATACTTGCACATTGCTAACACCATTTATCTTCATCTGTCACATTGCCTATCGCCTCCCCTACATAATCTTATCTGCTGCTAAAACCCTCATCCATATCTTTGTTACCTTGAAACTTGATTATTTTAACATGGTTGGTCGCTCATGTTCTATCTTTGAGGTCATTTAAAAGTAAGTCATTCAAATATCTGTTGCCCAAATCCTAACTTCTGCCAGATCCCCTTCACCCATCTCCCTGCTTTGATTTTAAAATTCTCATCCTTGCTTACAAATCACTCAACGGCCCCACCTATCCTATCAATGAACATCGGTCTTGAGATCAGGAGTAGGCTATTCAGCCCATTGAGTCTGCTCTGCCATTCAATAAGATCATGGCTGCTCTGGTTATGGTCTCAACTCCACTTTTCCATCTGCTCCTTTTGACTCCCTTTGTCTATCGAAAATCTCTTTTAACTCAACCTTAAATTCAACGACCCAGCACTCTCTGCTTTCTGGGGAAGTAAAGTCCATGAAATAAAGATCTAATGAGAGAAACAAATTGTCTCATCTCCATCTTAAAGGGGAGAGCTCCTTTTCTATCCCTTAGTTCTCAATTCCTTCACAAGTGGAAATATCCTCCTGGCATCAAATCTATCAAGTCTCCTCAGGATCGTATATGTTTCAATAAGATTGCCTCTCGTTTCATGTGAACTCAAATGGGTCCAACCTATTCAACCTTCTTTCATTAAAAAAGCCCTTCAGCCCAGGAATAAGTTAAATAAACCTTCTTTGAACATTTCTCCTGCAATATTTTCTTACAAATAAGGAGATCAAAACTGCACAGTATTCCAAATATGGAGATGAATTTTGCCATTTCACCTGCCATAGAAACCGAAGGGCTGACCATGAAAAAGTCAGTTGACTTCAGGTGGGGTTTTCTGATTTCAGGGTGAGCTTGGCCAGAAAATCCTGTCCATGTCTCAACAAAATCATGTACAACTACAGTAAAACTTCCCTCTTTTTATATTCTATTCCCCATGCAATAAATGCCAACAAGTCTCTGTAATCTTTTTCTCAGGATAACAACACTTCTTAGGTGTCTGGATTTACTCAGTTCTGACCTCTTGAGCATCGATGCTGTGTCTTCTGCAGCCCAGTCCTAATGCTCTGGAATTCCCTCCCTGTTCTCTCTGCTTTTTTCTGTCTATCCTCTGTGAAAATATGGGTTCAAATTACACATGCACCCTGTTGTTGTGGAATCAGAATGTGATGAGTTAAAACAACTTCTTGATGGACAGCTTTATGGTGGAGGCTTAAGCAAGGTTGAGGAATTGAAAGAAAGTCTGAAGACCACCTATGTCTTAATGGTATGGGAGTTTTCTTATGACATCTCTTTATAAGCCACTGGTTCAAGTTGTGCGCAGTTGTGAACACTTCAGGAAAAATGTAAAGGCTTCACAAGTGTATAAGGGGACATAAGATATGAGAAGAGGGTGGTAAGGTTGGGACTGTTCTAATTGAAACCAGGAAAGTTAACAAGTGACAGAATAGAGATTTTCAAAATGATGAGAGATCTTTATGAAGACAACAGAGAAAAACAATTCCGTCTGGCAAGTAGATCAATAACCAGAGGTCATTGATTTAAAATAGTTGGCAAAGATCTAGAGGGGACATAAGGTTTTTCTTAAATTGCAGTTGTCATGATTTGGAACATAGTTGCATAAATAATTATAAATGGAAGTTGAACAAGTCCTTGAAGATGAGGAAATTACAGGGTTACAGACTAAAAAGCAGTGATATGAATCTAAGCATGACTATTCTTTCTTCGAACCAGCACAGGCTGAATGATCTGCTTCTGCATTGTATGCTTCTATGATCTGGTACATTTTAGAGCTTGTTTAAAAACACAAGACAATAAATACTGGTCTTTGCACGATGAATGGTGTTTTAAATGTTAATAGCAATCCTGAAGCTGTAAATGTTGTAAGTGTCCTGTTTGTAATATGAAGGGTTGTGTGCTGTCAGAGTTAAATAGCTCAGTCCTTTGGGTGCATGTTTGTGACTTGTTGTTCTTCAGGCATTGTAGGTCTCTCATTATAATGTTATCTTTAGGAGCCATAAAGGAAGCACATTATCAAGGGAATGTGTTATACATTCTCGATCAGTGAAGGTTATAAATTACATGTACTTGGAGAGGGTGTGGTATGTTTAAGTGCCTAATGAGGGAGGTTAGTCTGTGAGTGTTTGTTGTTTCAACACCCTCAAAGAAGAAAGTGTAGTTTGATTTGAAGTGGTTTCTACTTTGTGGAATAAAACACTAACAGGAGAATTTTGATTTTAACATCTGTATTTTTGGAATCACCCTTCATGGTTGTGATTTTTCCAGTAATATTGAATGCATTCTCTGTTCGGTTTGAACCACAATACATGATCTGTTATTTTCAAAGAGATCCAAGAATCGAATTAGTGCCGTACTAGTTTAATAAGAGATGTTCTGTCAGATTTCAATCGATAACATTGCTGAGGAACATTGGGGAGCACTGCAATGTGGAGCTCATGAAAAGTGGAAAAATTTGCAAAGACCACTATTGAACCATATAGTTACACACAGTTATGGGTGGAAATATGTAACGATTTAATATGAAAATATAACCTCTTTGTTTCAAACAGATAATTTCACATTTTTGCAACTTCCATCAATGGTGTTAAATTAGAAGATTTTGATTTCCAAACTGGGAAAAGACAATGTAGCAAATTTTAAAAGGAAAACCACTGCTTATTTGTATAATGATGAAAATCAGGCTTCAGCTTTTACTTGTTATAGATATAGTTGACATAGTTGTTTGATTTTAAATGATTTGACTGAAATAATGTGCACGTGTTTTATGACCAAAATTGTATCAACATTTTGGTCTGTTCGTACATTTCTCATTCACATACAATATCCACACACATTCACTGAAAGGTAAACTGCGCAGTTTTCATCCATAGTTCATTTCAGGCCATTGAATATCTTATCGTCTTGTTCACGTGTTGTAGTATTATTTGAGAAGGAGTCAGTTGGATTTCTGATATGATAGAAATCTGTTTACATAGAACTGTTGAACCAACAGGTGGTGCCAACTGGCCTCACACAGAAAACAGACTGACATCAGTGAACTTGCAGTAAGTGAGCAGTATTCGACCAATTCTGTCACTATTTATTTCTAACTTAATAAAAGAAAATTCTTTACTTGAATGATTTGTGGAGTAATTTCTACCTTTTGAAATTTCTAACGCTAACCCTTTAAATTTCACACATTAGCAGCATTTAAATCTGAATCATTGGCTTATTATCAGACTCCATTAACATGCCAGCAGGACTGGTTCTCTGCACACGGCACAAAAATTATTACGAAAGATGACCTTACATGACTTCTTGATGTCAGTTCATTATAATACTGTGGTAATGTTCTCTGAGTACATTGGACTAGGCACTAGGTTATGTATGGGCAGGGCATCTGATCAGCCAAAATACTGAAAGTTAGTTATTTCCTTTTAAAGAGAACTGCAACTATTTGACTGTAGCACAAACTCTGGCTAGAATACCAAAAAACAGAAATCCTCTCACTTCCAAAACTTAAATTTTTCAGTCAGGCAATAGAATGTCATAGAATATCTACAGGACGGACAACAATCCCTCCCAGGCCTGATCACCGTAACCCCATGTATTTACCCTGCTAATTCCCCTGACAAGAAGTGGCAATTTGGCACAGCTAATGTACCTAATCTACATATCTTTGGAGTGTGGGAGGAAACCAAAGCACCCAGAGAAAACCCATGCAGACATGGAGAGAACTTGCAAATTCCACACAGCCAGAGATCCAAGCCGTTATTGAACTGGATGCCAAGTGCTGTGAAGCAGCCTCATGTAATCACATCAAAGATACTGTTACTGAGGTCCTAATTCCAGACTTGGTTTTGCTAATAAATATTCTCACTGGGGCTGTACACACCTTTGGACCAATATGTAGCCATTTCACTTAGGCAGTTTCAAAATGTTAGAAGATCCCATTGTGTGAGTGACAATAGAGATGTTCACTCAGCAATTGTCTGCTCTTACATTCATCAATAAACATGCTAACTAATTCAAACTGTAGAAGAATGGTCAGTGAAGGTACTGATGACTGAGTTCACAGGGTACTGCAACGTCTATCCAATTTAGTCACCCTGCAAATGACTAGTGCAAAAATTGTGTCGGATGGCAGGTGGATGCAAAGCAGGCTCAGAATTCTTCAGGTCCTGGGCATAACAAACACTCAAGATCCCTTCGCACAACCACCTTCTGCTATTTCACTAAAACATAAATAGGTGGAAATGCAGATGAGCCTATTTTGGTCATTCAAGGGTGACAGGATGCATGCCCTATTCCTGAACAGTGAGAACTAAGGTGCCCCATTTTAGGCATCACGACAATGAAGCCAATGTAACCCCAACCTCTCGGTGAACAGTACAGATTCAGGTAAAAATCAAAGGCAGGAAAACTTAACCTGGCCAATTACCATCCCATCAAAGAACAAAACAGCACAGGAAACAGGCGCTTTGGCCCAACAAGCCCTCGCCACCACCCCAAAATTCCCACCTCTACCCGTGATCCCTGTCTATGTTTATAGATCTATGGATTAAAAACCAAATTTGAGACAATTTAGGGAGAATTTGTTTTGCCAATTAGCCTAAGAGCATATCTTTGGGATGTGGGAGGAAACCGGAGCACCCGGAGAAAACCCACACAAGCAAAGGGAGAATGCGCAAACTCCCACAGACACAGGCCCAAATCCATGTATCTGCACAGCACAGTGATAGTCACTGAGCTGTCGTGTTGTCCATCAAATGGTCCAGATGAAGCGTACACTAACGACGTGAAGCACTAGGATACTCTTGAAAAAATCCAAGAGCAGCCCTCTCATGACCCATCGCGTGCATGCCCCTTGTTAGACAACAAGGTGGACCAAAGGATAAAAACAAGTACATCAATATCACCATCTATTTACACACTTCCCAGGGACTCCCAAGGCTCATGATCCCTATTTTAAATCAGTTTTCTGTACCCCTCCATTCCCATTCTGTTCATGTGCCCATCTAGGTATTTCTTAAATAACTCCAGAGTGCCTGCCTCCTCCACTTTACTTGGCAGCACATTCCATAGCCCCCAGCACCCTCTGTGTGAAAAACTCCCTCTAGCATCCAAATTATACCTTGCCATCCTCACCCTAAGCCCGTGACCCCTTGTGCTATTTGAGTCCATCCTAGGAAAAAGCTTAACCTTGTTTACTCTATCTATGCCTCTCATAATCTTGTACACCTCTATTAGATCTCCTCTAAGTCTACATCTTTCTAAGGAAAACAGCCCCAATTTGCCTAACCTCTCCTTGTAACTCAGACTTTCCATACCAGGCAGCATCCTGGTAAACCACCTCTGCACTCTCTCCAAAGTCTCCATGTCCTTCCGGTAGTAAGGCGACTAGAACTGGACACAGTATTCCAAATGAGGTCTAACCAACATTTTATACAACTGCAACATTAAAGGCCAGCTGTTGTACTCTATACTCCTTCCATAAGCTTTCTTCACAACCTTCTCCACCTGCTCTGCCACCTTCAGAGACTTGTGCACCTGCACTCCCAGGTCCCTCTGCATTGCTATACTCTTAATAGGTCTACCCTTTATCATATTCCATCAGTCTAGTCTTGATCAACAGAAAGTGATGGAAGGGGTCATTGTGCTCTCAAGAGGAATTTGCTTATTGACACTCAGTTTGAGTTTTGCCAGGACCAATCAGCTCCTGATCTCACTACAGCCTTGGTCCAAACATGAACAAAAGAGACCTACTGCAGAGATAAAATGAGGGTGACAGCCTTTCACATAAGGCATCATTTGACTGAGTGTAGCATAACAGAGTCCTAGTAACTGGAGAATTGGAGAAATTTTTCCACTGCTTGGAGTCAGAACTCATACAAAGGAAGATTGTTGTGGTTGTTGGAAGTCAATCATCTCAGTCCCAGGACACTGCAGCATGATTTCCTCAGGGTAGTGTTCAACCATCTTCAATTGTTTCATCAATGACCTTCTCTCCATCCAAATGCTCTGGTTTCCTCCCACATTCTGAAAGACGTGCTGGTTAGGTGCATTGACCTGGACTGTGGCAACTAGGGGAATTTCACAGCAACTTCATTGCAGTGTTAATGAAGCTTCACCTGTAACTAATAAATGATAAACTAAAGATCAGAAGTTGGAATGTTTGCCAATGTTCAAAAACATTAGTGACTCCTGAGATACTAAAGATGTCCATGTCCATAAGCAGCAAAACCTTGATAACATTTTGACTGGGGCTGATGAGTGGCAAGTAACATTCACACTTTTTAAGTTCTAGGCAATGATAATTTCCAACAAAACAGATTCTAAACATCTCCCTTTGACATTAAATGGCTTTACCATTGTTGAGTCCCCCACTATCAACATCCTGAATGTTGCTATTGACCAGAAACTGAGAATAGCCATATAAATAGTGACCACAAGAGCCAGTCAAAGGCAAAAAATTCTGCATCTAGTGACTTTCATGTATTCTGCACTGTAGTGTACTCCATGAACAGATGTCAGGAAATGCAGGTATATTACTATACCTGCTATACCTTCACATTCCAAATCCTTCTACACCAGGGCAGTCCTCAAGCAGACCTAATGGCAACACGATTTGCTCCCTTAAAGGGCTAAGGACCCTACATGCATAATACGCTTTCCCTTTAACAACAATTTCCCCATAACAGAAAATAACAATGTAACTTATTTACAAACAATTACAAAATGTATTTGCAGAATTACCCCAATACAACTTGATGGAAACATAATATAATGTTTCATTTTTTATATGTTGTTATTGGATTAACATGATCAATCTGTCTGGGGGATATATGTCTCCTTGGAGCTGGAACTGGATTTTGGTTCATTCCCTGCAATCGAGGCCTAGGCGAAATGCCAATCCGTGAACCCTTTTCTCACATGTCCTCAGTCGCCAGTGTTGGCCCCAAACTTCATGAAGATGCTATGAGCTTCATGTCCCCCTCTTCTGGTACCCCCACTGATACTATTTTGAGCAGCTCTAAAATTGTTGATGAGGTTCTCACTCTTTGATGTGGGGCCATCGCCATACCAACTCATCCTGGGTGTTCACTGTCTAGGACAACAGTCTTGTTTTGGTCACAGTTGCAGCTGGAACTCACTTATCCATTGAGAAACTGATCCTAGCAAGTGCCAACTTTCCCTTCTGGGATGCCCTTAGTTTGGCGTGCTCGGCTTCCTGGGCCATCTGCGCCTCCTAGTTTCTCTCCACCATTCTCCTTGTCTCATTCTGTCTCAGTAGGTCAAACATTGCATGCAATTGCCTCCTATACAGTAACACCATGTGGGAGAAGTTGGTTGTTATGTGGGGCATATTCCTGTACACATTAGAGGGCACTGTCTTCACCCAGAACTTGAAGGTATCAAACCAATTTGACCAAGACAGATACTCATTGAGACTGTAATTCATACCTTCGACTGAGAGATGGAGCATTACAAAGGAGAGGATTCGAGGTATTTTTGATATTTCAATTGAAATATTTTTCTCACATTCAACATTTCAGACTACACTGCAAGCAAGACCTTATTTAATATTTTTCATGTTCTTACCTTCTCTGAGAATTAAAACATGTTATTTACCTGTCAAACATCTTAATCGTGAGTAGCATACCCTAGGATGAATTGATATCATTTGAGCTCACTTGCCTTCAGGTTAACTTATAATGTTGTGCCTTAGTAGGGGCATTGATTGAAACATGCAATAATCCTCTGCTTTCAAAAAGAACATGGTGTAAAATGACGGCATCCTAATATTGAAAGGAAAATGTACCTATGGTCTTCATGCTTCCACCTCCTTTCCTTGATCAGTTAATTGATCCTGGCACATCCAGTGCATTCGACAAGTGTTGGCCCTCAAGGCAGTGGGCTACCAACTGAGTATGTGTTCTCATGACTCAGTTAAAAAGCATTTCAAAATAAAAAGATAAAGACTTAGTGGCAAAATTCAGGAAAAATAAGTAACCAATTTCCATCTTCAAGTTCGGTTGCAAAAAACAGGGGACAAGTCCCTTATGTCTATTAACCAATCTGACATTGTTGCCTGATTGAGGGATTAATACTTCATTGTTCCAGTAATAAAACAATGAAACATCAGAGTGCCCATTTGATCCATTTCGTGATTTGTGAACATGTGGAATTAAAAGTTTAGAAAGAAAGTTAGACAAAAAAGTAACATTTTGTTGCATTCCTTTCAACTCAGAGTAACATGTTCACAATGTCAATGAATGAATGAATAGTAGGGGACAGAAGAACACTCACAACATTTAAAGAGACAAGGATAAAAGCCGTGTTGCAAACCTATATTGCTCACACAGATAAAGATATCATACTTCACACAAAATGGAAATGTTATACTGCTCTACTAAAGAGAGTGGAAACTGTAACTACAAAACTAAATATAATTTAGCAATGACCCCTACTTTAGTGTCAGTATATTTGTATGGCAAACTGATTACAGAAGTAAGATAAAACTGGCTGACCTTGGTATCAAGACAGCATATGATCAAGTGTGTGACATCAAAGAGCCTTCATAAAATTATTTAAATGGGAATTGGGAAAACTTCTGCATAGCCTGGAGTCATACTGAGCACAAAAGACGATGCTTGTGGTTTGGTCCTCTAGCCCCAGGAAAGACGTACATATAAACTAAATTGGAGAAGTAGGCTATTCAGCCCCTCAGGCCTGTTCTCCCAGTCAATGAGTTCATTGCTGATCTGTTTGTATTGAGTTGCTCATTCCCCATCTAACTCCGATAACCTTTGATTCTCTTGCCCTTCATTACAAATACTCAGTGATCCCACTTCCATTACCTTCTATTTCAAAGTTGCACAACCCTTTTGGTGGGACTTTCCACACATCCCCCAGAACGTGTTTTGTGGCAGCAGACATGTCTTTGCATTGGCTGGTGGTGGGATCAGTTATTAATGGGGTTTCCCATTCTGTGCATCCCCGTCGCCTGGAAACCTACAATAGGGGTTCACTGTCAGCAAGACCAGATCTGTTGCTGAGAATGGCCTGAAAATTTTACTCTGAAAAAAATTAAACAATCCATGAATTTCTTTGAAGTTTATTTTATTAGTCACAAGTAAGGTTTACATTAACAATAAAATTACTGTGAAATTCCCCTCATTAACACACTCTGGTGCCTTTTCGGGCCGAGGTACCTAACCAGCATGTCCTTCAGACGGTGGGAGGAAACTGGAGCATCTGGAGGAAACCTATGCAGACACGGGGAGAACATGCAAACCCCACACAGACAGTGACCCAAGCCTGGAATTGAACCTGGATCCTTGGTGTGAGACAAGAGTGCTAACCACTGTGTCAGCATGCCACCAATGACGTTAACAGACAACAAGATAAGTAGCATTTGCAGAGGATAAAGTAGCCTAAACAACATATTAACCTTAATCAAAACAATTCTATCCAACCAGAAAATTTATAAAGATGAACAACAGCATAAGTCCATTAATAAAGTCCAATAATGAGGAAGATTTACCTTACATAATTGCCGAAAACCAGGGATAATATGAATGCACAGAGAAGTAAACTCCAAGAGACACCATTTAAACCATTGGGCACCTTACCCGGCTGAAGCTCCTTTATGGCACTCCTCCCCAGAGATTGGAGCATTCAAATCTGTTCTCAGATCCTCTAAGACAAAAAGAAAAGAAATGCTCCATAAGTGCCAGAGTGTCCTCAGCTTGTAATGAATTTTGCAAATTTACATAAAAGTTCTTAAAAGTCTTGTTAAGATCTTCTGCCCTAATCCTTCTATTTCCCTTGGAGTTCACCACTGGAGCTAACGTCCTAGAGCTTGATTTCTTCCCAGTCTGAAAAGTCAAATACCTACCTGGTTTATTCCCAAATTCATACAAGCTCTGTTTAGCAAACCTCAAACTCCTCTGGATATATTGGTTTAAAGAGCCCAGTGCTGCCCTAACTACACCAACTTCCCTCTGCTTCATGCGGCAAACATCTGACTGTACCCCTTCTCCAATTTAGCTTGCTGGACCTCCAACTGAAACTTCTACTCCATCAACCTACACCGCTTTTCTAATTGAAAATGGGTTGACCAAACCTCTAACACAGGCCTTGTAAGCCCCCCACAGAATACAGGGGCTGACATCAGAAAGAGAATTAACTGAATAAAAAGCATCAAATTTGGTTTTGAAGTATGAGATATGACTCTGATCTTTAAGTAAAGATGCATCAAGTCTCTAGAACCTGAGCCAAAGATGGGCCCTCTTGAGAAAAAGTTCTAAAAAACTGGAGTATGTCAGAGATCACAGTACTTCCTGTTGTGCAAGAGGCAACTGACTCCAGGATCATTTTTGGCACAAAAAAAAGTAAACCCTGGTGTGACACAAATGAGGGGCCAAAGTAAAGAGAATTCCTTCTCCTTGGGAAACAAAGTTCTCCACAGATCTAAATAACCCACCTCTTTACAAGCTAAGGCTAACATCATAACTTGCTGCTAAAGGGATTTCTTGTGATAGAGTTTATCAATTAGTGGTTAAGATGGCAATTAAAGTCGCCACCAATAAAAGAATAATCAGAGGCCAAGTCAGCAAAATCCATAAAGAACTTAGTGACAAAGTTTAGGGAATAAATAGGGGACAACAAATATGCATTATTAATACATTCTTCCCATAATCTACCCCCTTTGCCTTTCGTACATTTTACCAAACTAAAAGACAAAGTCTGATTAACCAATACTACTACCCCTCCACTGCTGATCGAGAAAGATGAAAAGAACAGCTGGCCCATCAATTCCTCTGGAATTTTAGGTGTCCCCTATAATCCAGATGAGTTTCTTGCAACAGAACTATGTCAACTTTCTCCTTCTTTAGATATGTTAAGAATAGAAGATTGGTTAGGGCAAGATTAGGGCCAGTCAGAGACAGCAGTGGGAAGTTGTGCGTGGAGCCTGAAGAGATTGGAGAGGCACTGAACAAATATTTCTCTTCGGTATTCACGCAGGGAGATGTAAATGTAGTTGTGGAGAACACTGGGATACAGGGTTGCAAACTGGAAAGTATTGAAGTAGATAAGGAGGAGGTGTTAGATATTCTTGAGGGTTTGAAAATAGATAAGTCCCCTGGGCCAGACAGGATTTACCCTAGGATTCTCTGGGAGGCAAGAGAGGCGATTGCAGAGCCTTTGGCTCTGATCTTCAGGTCGTCGTTGGTTACAGGTACAGTGCCAGAAGACTGGAGGATAACGAATGTTGTCCCATTGTTCAAGAAGGGGAATAGAGACTATCCTGGGAATTATAGACCAGTGAGTCTTACTTCTGTTGTGGGCAACGTATTGGAAAGAATTACTAGGGATAGGATTTATAGTTATTTAGAGAGAAATGAATTGATTGGGGATAGTCAGCATAGTTTTGTGAAGGGCAGGTCAAGCCTCACAAACCTTATTGAGTTTTTTGAAAAGGTGACCAAAGAGGTGGATAAACTTCATAGTAGTAACTGCCATTGCTTATCCAATCACAAAAATGCAGGATATTAGTGCAGGTAAAATGGCAGTTAAATTGTCATGCCACACTTGAACATGTACTAACGGAAGCCTCCCCCATCCCCAGCCGTAGTGATGGCAACAATACAATATATTGTCTCTTCCCAGGATATACAGTCTATCTGTACCAGAACATGAGTTAAGCAAGCAGTCTATAACCCCAAAACAGCTAAAATATAAAAACCACACAAGCAGTTGACGTGGTATATATGGACTTTAATAAGGCGTTCGATAAGGTTCCCCATGGAAGGCTTCTGCAGAAAATGCAGATGTATGGGATTGAGGGTGATTTAGCTAATTGGATTAGGATTTGGCTAGCTGATAGAAGACAGAGGGTGGTGGTTGATGAAAATTATTCATCATGGAGTTCAGTTACAAGTGGTGTACCTCAGGGATCTGTTTTGGAGCCTCTGCTGTTCGTAATTTTTATAAATGATCTGGATAAGGGTATAGAAGGATGGATTACTAAATTTGCTGATGACACCAAAGTTGGAGGAGTGGTAGATAGTGAAGGGGGGTGTTATAGTTTGCAGAGGGGCATAAGACAAGTTGCAGAGCTGGGCCGAGAGGTGGCAAATGAAGTTTAATACGGAAAAGTGTGAGGTAATTCACTTTGGCAGAAATAACAAATGTATAGAGTATAGGGCTAATGGTAGGACTCTTAATAGTGTTGACGAACAGAGGGATCTCAGTGTATATGTGCATAGATCCCTGAAAGTTGGCAATCAAGTCGATAAGGTTGTTAAGAAGGCATACGGTGTCTTAGCTTTTATTGGTAGGGGGATTGAATTTCGGAGCTGCAACGTCATGTTGCAACTGTACAAAACTCTGGTGCGGCCACACTTGGAGTATTGTGTACAGTTTTGGTCCCCGCATTATAAGAAAGATGTGGAGGCATTGGAGAAGGTGCAGAGGAGGTTTACCAGGATGTTGCCTGGTATGGAGGGCAGGTCTTATGAGGAGAGGCTGAGGGATTTGAGGTTGTTTTCGTTAGAAAGAAGGCGGCTAAGTGGAGACCTTATTGAGGCATATAAGATGATCAGAGGATTAGATAGGGTGGACAGTGATAGCCTTTTTCCTCAGATGGAGAAAGCTAGCACGAGGAAACATAGCTTTAAATTAAGGGGTGGTAGTTATAGGATGGATGTCAGAGGTAGGTTCGTTACCCAGAGGGTGGTAAGGGTATGGAATGCCCTGCCTGCTGCAGTTGTAGATGTGCCACGTTTGGGGGCGTTTAAGTGGTCAGTGGGTAGGTTTATGGATGAAAAGGGAATGGTTTAGGTTAGAGGGTCATTGCTTTTTCTCAATTGGTCGGTGCAACATTGAGGGCCGAAGGGCCTGTTCTGCGCTGTGATGTTCTATGTTCTATGTTCTTAAGAAAGGACAAGATATTTCCCACATATTTCAGGAAAAAAAAACTTCATGGTAGAACCTGCCATTGCTTATCCAATCACAAAAATGCAGGATATTAGTGCAGGTAAAATGGCAGTTAAACTGTCATGCCACACTTGAACATGCACTAAAGGAAGCCTCCCCCATCCCCAGCCGTAGTGATGGCAACAATACAATATATTGTCTCTTCCCAGGATATACAGTCTATTTGTACCAGAACATGAGTTAAGCAAGGAGT
The DNA here is from genome assembly GCA_024679065.1 of Sphyrna mokarran. Lineage (NCBI taxonomy): Eukaryota > Metazoa > Chordata > Chondrichthyes > Carcharhiniformes > Carcharhinidae > Sphyrna > Sphyrna mokarran. Next base: position 20,691,642 of record JAGIQG010000031.1, on the reverse strand, counting down.
CTATAACCCCAAAACAGCTAAAATATAAAAACCACACAAGCCCATAGGAGGTGGGGGGGAGGCTTATATATTTCAATCAAATCACGCATCACTCTTTTAAACTCCAACAGAAACAAGCCCAGTCGTTCCAATCTATCATCATAAGACAACCTGTTCATTCCAGGCATCAATCTAGCAAACTCGCTCCATGATATTGCTGGAGGAATACCTTAGTGCAGTGTTCTAGGTCCAGGCATCTTCAACTGTTTCAACAATGACCTTCCTTCCATTATAAGGTTAGAGTTGGGGATGTTCACCGATGCAATATTCTGCTCGATTCACAACTTCTCAGATAATCAAGCAGCCAATTCCCACATGCAGCAGGAATGGGACAACCTTCAGTCTCCATGTGATAAGTGACGAGCATACCATATATACCATACAAATACCAGGCAATGAACCTAACTACTCTCTTGACAGTCAACGGCATTACCATCACTGAACCCTCACATCCTGAGGTTACCATTGAAGAAATTTATCTGTATTAGCCACATAAAAGCGTTGGGTATTGGAGAAGGACAAATGAGTATTATGTGGAGAGTGACCACAACTCATGATTCTTCAGTTCTTCCACCATCTGGAAGTCACAATTCAGGATGGAATATTTTCCACTTGCCTGGGTGAGTGCAGCTTGTAATGAAGCTCAACACTGCTCAGGACATGGCAAAGCAGTTGACTGGGATGTCGGCACTTTAAATATTTACTCCTTCTACTATCAGCACACTGCAACTGGAGCATGTACCAAGCTTCCAAACTTATGGTGCTTTAAACAAAAAGAACAAATGGGAACACCATCACTTGCATGTTCTCTTTCAAGTCATACTCTATGCTGACTTGGAAACACATCAGCCAGCCTTCATCAGCCCTGGGTCAAAATCCTGAAATTCTCTCCCTTATAGAACTATGGCTTCATCTACATCATGCAGACTGAAACCATTCAAGAAAGTGGCTCATTGCCAATTTCTCAGGAACAATTACAATTGGCAATAACATCCCACAAGCACCTTTTAAAATCACGTTAGTAGTCTCAATCGGGGCCAAACAATGTTCTGCATAGAAAAGAAAAAATTCAGACTATTATGGAGAGACAGTAGTGCTCTGCTGAAGCTCAGTTGGGAGGTGTGTGGGATACTTTACCCTATTCTCATTGTTTTTCAGCACCAAATTTTCTCAGTCAAATGAATAAATAAGTTCAAAAAAATTTCTGAAAAATAAAAGGTGTACCCAGGGAATATGGCACTATCAGTGGTGTTGTCTTTCCAACAAATTGAAGTATTTTTGCCTATTGCAGTGAATATAAAAGATTTCCCCAGGGTTGCTTGGTGGCACAGTGGTTAGCCAAATTGTTTATTACTGCAAACTTATGTCTTAGCTTTGAGGCAACCCACAGCTAAGGAATTATTATTTTAAGAATCATACGAAGTAGGAGAAGGATTAGGCAACTCAGCTCTTCAAACTCGATCCGTTCAGGAAAGTACCGAACTATCCAAAGAACCTTAATGAAACAAAAATTTCACTTTTTAAGACTTTCACCATGACAATCAAATCAAAATCAATAAAAAATAAATATTGACCAATAAGCAAACTGTATTCCATAGAAACTATAAATTACATGTCAGTCTGATCTTCTACTTCAACACCATTTTCCTGCACTATCCAATACCCTTTGTATTTTTATAAAAAACTTTCAATCTATCTTGAACATACTCAACAATTGAACTCCAAAGCCTTCTGGGGCAGAGAATTCCAATGAATTACCACTTTCTGAGTGAGAAAATGCCTCTTAATCTCAGTCCTACATGGCCTGTTCCTTATTCTGAAACTGTATTTCCTGGTCCTAGATCCTGCCCCAACCCTTCAAGGCAATATAAGAATATTGTCTGTTTGAATGAGACCAGCTCTCATTTATCTAAACTTCAGAGAATATGGGCCATCTATTTAATCTTTTCTCAAAGGACAATCATTCCATCTCAGGAATTAGTTTGGTTAACTTTCATTGCACTTCCTGTATGGCAAATATGTCTTTCCTTTGGTGACAAAACCAAACCTGGTCTGGGTGTGGTCTCACCAAAGTGCTATATAATTACAGTAAGACATCTTTACTCTTACACTCAAATCTTCTTGTAATAATGTTACCATGATACTTACAAAGGCTCCACATGCAGGATGCAAATTGTCTTTTCCCGTGTTACAGCAATGCTTATAGGGTTCAGCCTGCTCTGACTTGCCTTCCCTCTCTCCAACTGTGTTCTACCTGCTGTGGTTGGCAATGGAGAGAATCATAGAATTCCTGCAGTGCAGAAAGAGGCCATTTGGTCCATGAAGCCTGCACCGACAACAATCACACCCTATGCCCACATATTTAACACGATAGATAATATGCTAATCTCCCTGACTTTAAGGGACAAATTAGCATGACCAATCAACCTAATCCGCACACCCTGTGATTATGAAAGGAAACTGAAGTTCCTGGAGGAGACAAGGGGAGAACATGCAAACTCCACACAGACTTAAGGCTGAATTGAATCCGGGTCTCTGGTGCTGTGACGTTGCAGTGCTAGCCACTGTGCCACCATGGATTAGGAATACAGGATTAAAAATAAAATACTAGAAACTGGCTTCAAGTGATATTAAAATGTTACTGTGTGGTATTGGTATGAGAAAGACCCCAAACCTAAATAGAACAGGAGAGGGAATAAAAAGTACTTTGATAAATAGGGATGTTGCTCAATCAGAACACTTATAATTTTGTAATGTGGCACAGAGGAGTGCTAGGCAATGTGAGCAGCGGGCTAGTGCTGCAGATAGCACATATGAAACAGTGTTTCATATGAAACATATGAAACACACTGGAGCTCTCACAAACCCTTTTATGTTCTATCATAAATATAAGAAAGTGAATACTTTGTGTGCAGTCGGCACTGCAAGGAAAACAATGAGTGCCTTGCACTCATCCCTCTGTACAGTGTGCTTTCTGATGAAATAGATTTATTTTGGACATCTTATGGATCGTAATGTTGGATTTTCAAACTTATAAATGTTAATTCCATTAAGTTCTAATTTCTGCAAAGCTGGATTATTGGCAATGACATCAAGAATAAAGTTACTGAGCAAGAACAAAGATTGAACATGTGCTTGTTGAAGATACTTCCATGGCTTGACAGGATTGTTGTTCAGAACCAACAAACAATGTTACATTTAAGGAAATCAAAAATAATTATAAATACATGTTCGGTATTTTTATTCAATAGTTTCAAAGCCTGTATTTTTGAAGGAGAAACCAGGACCCATTTTCTTGGTGGGGAAGGAGTGGTAGGTGGCAGCTCTGTGTCTGGATTCTGTTAACAATCAGGATTGTCATTGCATGAAGCATGGCTGGTTTGTGATAATCTTATTCTTGGAATTCAGATGGAGTAAAGGAGTTGTCAGGTCACTTGAGAATCTGATACTGTTTGAACAAGAATGGTTGAACTCTTCGGAGGAAGATTGAGTTTTGAGAGTCTTTGGGACTGCATTTGGTGGAATGTACGTGCTTAGGGTTCAGTCGAAGAAATCTGAGAGGCTCCTCTTTGTTGTATTAGTGTATAAAGTGTAATTTACAGTTTCTATTGAATACAATTTGTTTGTTTGTTCACAGTTTTCTTTGTTGATTTTAGTTTAATTATACAATGAAGGTCTTAAATAATAAAACCTTGTCCATTGGTTGAAGTTCTCGGAATAGCATCATAGAATCTTGAGTACAGAAGGAGTCTGCACCAACTACAATCTGCCCAGGCCCCTCTTCCCATAACCCCATGCATTGATCTTAGCTAGCCACTGAGCCCCCCCCCCCCCCCCCCCCCCCCCCACATGAAGGGACAATTTAGCATGGCCAATCCACTGAACCCGCTCATCTTTGGAGGGTGGGAGGAAACCGGAGCACCCAGAGGAAGCTGGGAAAAGTTCAGTACTTCCATATTGTTCTTGGCACAGGAAAGAAAAAGCACATACATTTCCTTCCGTAATTTTTTTAATATACGAGTCTGGAGCCTCAGAAGCAAAATCGTTGAGAACAGATGTTTTGTTGATTTCTATACTTCCATATAATTGTAATGTCCTTAACTAGAATATGTCATAAGTATCTTGCATCCCACTGCATTATTACAACACCTCAAACAGATTATGTGAAAATAATGGATTTAGTAAATTTCAGTTGAGATTATGGAAGGTTTCAGAACAATGTAGACATGCTGGCTCAATGGTACATAGTAGCAGTTACAAATTAATGAGGGTTATTAGTAATTTAATATAATTTGAAAGAAAAATAAAGAGTGGAAAAACACTGAAGCATATAGATATGCAAAAGAGACCTAAGAGTTCAAATACTGTACATGATTACTTGAAAATAAGAATGCTGGTAGATCAGACCATTTCAATGTCCAATCATACTTTGCATTTCATAAAAAAAAGAAAATCATTTATGATAAATTTGTATGAGTCAATAGTTAAGCTCCAGTTTGGGTTACATCCCTAGACATAAAAGGTATTAAATCCATGAATAACATTTGCCTGGGATCATAGAATCTTAGAAGTCTTACAGTGCAGAAGGAGCCTATTGAGCCCATCAGATCTTCATCAACCACAATTCCATCCAGGCCTTGCTAATATCCCAGACACTAGGGTCAATTTAGCTTGGCCAATCAACTTAACCGGCACATCTTTGGACTGTAGGAAGAAACCCATGCAGACATAGAAAGAATGTGCATACTTCATACAGACAGTGACCCAAGGCCAGAATTGAAGCCGGGTCCCACTGTGCTACCGTTGCCCCAAAATAAGTACTAGAGTTAGGTAGAATGACAAAAGAGACCACTGAAACAGACATGTGTGAGAGAAGAATTAACATTATTAACAATACTCATGTGGTGAATCCAGAAGAATGATTTCAACAGCAATAATAACTTGCATTTATATCACCCTTTTACTATAGAAAAGGGCTGTCGTTGGGGAGTAAGTGAGGCAAGATTCTCAATGATCACTAACAGGATGTGAAGAGAGATTAGGAGATATTTAATTATACAGATGTTTGTATGAGTAAAAGTAGATAGTTAAAAGGAAATGGGCAGTACAATGAACTAGCACGAGGCCATTTCATCTCTTGGTCCTTGTTAGGGCCTTGCAATGTCTTGGACTGGTAACACTGGCATGCATTAAGCAAGGAAAGGGCAGAAAACTGAAATTTTGACCTCTTTGATAATTGTGTGTCAGCAATTTGCATGCCAGCAATAATGAAGATATATAGAATTCTGCGGCTGTTAAGTCATATTCAAATGATTATCTTACTTGTGTTCATTCTTGGAGTTGGTGAGATTAGTGTTGTTGGAAGTTTAAAATATTATCATCCCAATGAGCAATTTGAATCATACCAAAGAACTGTATGTCTAAGCTACGGAAGCATTACAGTGGATCAGAACAAGAAGGACAGGTGCATCCAGAACTCACAAAAAATTTACAGGGAGGGGGGAATGCCATAAGTTGTATCATGTACTTTCACATGAGAAATTAAACTAAAGCAGTGAATAAAAAAGGATATACAGTATACTATTCAAAGTAGAGCATAAGAGTTATCCCTGTGACCTGACTGACTTATCTTTCAACCAGAATCACCAAATATATTACCAGTCACCTAGCTCATCTCTGTTTACTGTGTAAAAATTGGCTGCTGCATTTGCCAGTTCTACCTAAGGTGAATTCAACTTATTGGTGTAGTGTATTGGTGTCGATCTGGAGTCATGTGTAGGCCAGACATGATAAGGATGGCAGATTTTCTTCCCTGAAGGATATTAGTGAACCAGATGGATTCTTAAAATAATTGATGATAATCTCATGGTCACCATTACAGAGAAAAGCTTTATATTTTAGTTTCAGTAATTGAATTTAAATTCCACAGCTGCCATAACAGGATTTGAACCAAAGAAATGACCTTGGTCTCCAGTTTACTGACATTACCACTATACCATCATTTCACTCTAGTCAGTGTAGAAGTGAAAACAAATGCGATGCCTTCAGGTGATGTTGCCAAGCATGGCAAGTGGATGAGAAATAGGAGAGAGATAAGAATAGATCCACAGGAGACACCAGAGGAAACAGTGCAAGAACAGGAGGGGGGAGCCATTTCAAGTGATTCTCTGGCACACCTAGTTAACTATAGAATCATGGGAGAGCAGTCCTACCCAGCTAGATGACAATGGAGATGTATTGGAGGAGGATGATCTGGTCAACTGTGTTAAATGGGGTGGGTAGGTCTACAAGGATGAGGAGGGAAAATTGGTCTTCGTCACAGTCACATTGGATATCATTTGTGACTCTGAGAGTTGTTTCAGTTCATGTCAGGGGTGGAAATCTGATTGGAGGGATTCAAATATGGAGTTCTGGAAAAGGTGGGAATAATTTTAGGAAGTGACAACATATTCACTGACTATGTTCTTAAGTCTTCAGAGTTAGACTTGAATCTATAACACTGACTCCAATACAAGCATGCTACTCAAGTACAGCTGACACCACATGTGAAATGAGTTTAGGCTATTTTCATTCAGCTCCTTGTATAATTTTAAATATAACTTAAAATTGGCCACAAAAAGGCCATGGACAATTTTGGTATCCTCTAATGAACATTTGTAGTACCAGCTACAAAGATAGATCCTTTTCTAGGGCCAGTTTCTCCCCACGCCCTGTAGTGTACTTCATGGCATTGGAGGTGGGTGCCATTAGTTACCTGATCCCACTACTATCAATGGGGTTTCCCTGCCATAAGAGTTCACACAGCAGGGATTAGCCTCTGGTCTCTCCAGCGTAAACAGCCAGAAAATTATATGGAGTCCAAAACTCTTGGCTTTACTTCAGGCATCGTTTCACCAAGCATACAAGTTCAGCAAGACTTTCTTATTGTTGTATTCCAGTCCCCCTGCAGTCAAAGTCATCATGCCATTTCCACTCTTAATTGCTTGCTATACCTGCATGCTAACTTTCTGTGTTCCTTGTACAAGAAAATCCAAGTTTCTCCAAACATGAACATTTATAAGTTTCAAACTTTTTTGAAACTATTCTGTTTTTTCTACCCCACGAACAAAGTGATTAACCACACACTTCACATCTGCCATCATGTTGTCCACTTATCCAAGTCATCTATATTTATTTCAGATTTTCGATGTCTTCCTCACAGTTTGCTTGCCATCTAACTTTGTTTTGTCAGCAAATTTAGATACATTACCAATCTCTTCCTCTAAATCATTAATATAGATTGCAAATAGCTACAAATGTTTTGCTTAAGTCAGAGTAGCTTAGCAGCATTAATTGAGGAAACACTATTTTAGTAGTCACTGATTATAAAGCATTAAATTAAAACTGATACTAGCACCTTAGTGCATCTGTGTAAATGCATGCTGCTGTTTGTCCAGGGATAACGTTTAGAATTAAAAGGAATTCCAAAGGTTCCCCTCCCCCCCTTCCTTCCCATCCCCCTTCTCCCCTCCTCTCCCCTTCTCTTCTCCTCCTCCCCCAGCTCACAGACACACAGTAAACACTAATGTTGTGCTTGGCCAATCTCTTCCTATATAGCCTTTGTTTCCTGAGACGAATTGAACATTGAATGGGACTAAGCCGGCAATTGAAAGCACCATATGTTTAACATAATTTTAATTCCTCCGCTTGCAACAATATGTATTTATATGTGTTTAATAAAAGACATGCAAATTAATAAATCGGCATTCACAAGATTGTCCAGACTGGGTGATTGTTAATTTATGATTGATATAGGCACTGTGGTAGCAGGTTTGCTGAGGATGGGGGTGGGGTGGATAATTATTGTAATCCAGACTGAGACAAACCGTATACGTGCAATTCTCTTGAGATCCTACAAAAATACACTATAAACAATGCCGTATTCTTGGATTTTAGGCACATTTGTACACCAAGCGAATCGGCAAAAATATATCTTACATAAATATAAACTTTCCGGAGCTTTTTGTTGCCTTCTCTCGGCCAAAATACAAATATATCTTTAATCCACATATTTTGAAATGTTAAAATACTTTTTTAAAAAGTTTCTTAATAAATAAAACGTTTGTCACACGTGACAGCCAGGATATTTGTCCGCTTTGTTTTCAGTGAAGCTTTAAACTGGGATGTATTGACTTTGTTTTAATTATAATATGAGTTAAAATTTGGATGTTATACAAAAAGATTCAGATTTATTGTGAGCTTGTGAGAAATGTGAGAACAGTATCATTCTTCGAGCACCAAACTTTCAAAAGATGAATAATTCCTTGTGTGCCTGCACTAGACTATGGCGAGTAAGGTAGTACCGAGTCACTGTCGTATTTGTTAATTTAAGTATTTAAAAATGCGAGAACTGCATCAGAAGCATCATGTAGTAACAACTCCAAACAAAGATGTATTGAATAAATCCATACTCGCATTATCGTTAATTGCGAAATGAACATTCATTAAATTGAAATACATCGTCTTGAAAATTAGTGCTTCAAACAAGTTTGAAGTAAATAATGAAATAATATTCACCTTTCCACAAATATATTAAGAATCCGCATGTTGTATGACAGTGCTTTACTTGAGATTAGTTAATGCTATGAAAACTGCACAGTACAAATGACCAAGCCCAGCGAATGACTTAAAGCAAAAGCGATTTTTGCAAAGAAGATTTTGGGGACTGTTTGCCACAATTGTAAAAGTATGCTGTCGGAATAGATTTGCATTTCAGACCTCTCACTGGGGTGAGCAATAAAGGTTTCCCTCTTGCAATAGGAAGCCCTATAGTAATGATGCCCCCCGTCAGGAATCCGCTCAGTTTCACAGTTTCTAAGCGACGGTTCTTTTCCATTAACCTCATTTTGCCTCTTCGTCCGGGCTGAGAGGACTGAGGCCAGGGAGTGCTCTACTAAACTGCTTCCCTTTAATCACTCGTATCACACGTTTCTTTTGTGCTTTACACTTGCGTCGTGCGGTACGTTTCTGGGGACTCTTTTATGTTTTTTCCAGACTTTTCAAACGATCACTTGCACTTTCACAATCGTGAACAATGTGACTTCATTCTTCAAAAAACAAAACTAGTTCAGATCTTCCCTTCGCCTGGTAAGTCGTGCTTTATTCAGCGAACTGTACTTCCCTTTTAATATGTTTGATTTCTTTGCAATGCAATCAGGATATTTCCAAAAGAACAAGCAATCCCACATTGCTTTTTCTTCAAAGCGACATCGTATGCCACAACAAAGCAACTCGGAAATTCAATGAAACAGATGAAGGTACAAGAGCGGAATTGTCAAAAGAAAAACAGTTGTAGCAATAATAGTATCTTTAGTTGCCCAGTCTTCATGTGTATTGTGTGCTATCTTAAGTTACATAGTCCTATATGCACGGTCGGCCTGTGCGATTAAATTTGCAATTCCATTCTATTGTTTGAGTCCGCCTGCCCTATTCCAGCCGAGCGCTGATGGATCACATTCCCTTGGAGGTCTGTTGTATACATTATTGCAAGTGCTGTCAAATGTATCGTTCAGTTGTGAATTAATTCTGTCCGAGCTATGTACTTTGAGGCTGTTGTGCGCTGTTTTAAAGTTTGGCACTTTAAGGCTCTTTTTCTCAGCCACGTGCTGAGGGCTGGGGCTTTAAGGAAGTCCAGGAACTTTTTCCGGCAACAGTCCACCAGACAGAAGAGACCCATTCTCTAATGTGGTTAGGAACCCATTTATGCCAGGAGGAGCTGCTTCGTCTACTTGTTTCAATGTCAGAATTAAACAATTCATCTGAACCTCGATTACAATAGCGGGGAAATACTGTATCGGTTACGGTCGCATACGTTCGTGGGTAGATTTGGCTTTGTTACATGTCTATTGTTGTTGGGGGGAATCGTTCACTTTCAGCTGTTCAAGATATAAATGGATATGTGTGAGGTTATTCAAGTTATTATCAGCGGCTATATAATAAAGGCACTTCAGTCAGAGAATATTATAATTCGGTATCTTCAAACGCGAGATGAAACGAAAGGGATCTATGCTCGCCCTCTGAACTGTCAATAATGAGTGACTGGATCCCGGTGACGGGAACAAAGGCAGCAATCTTCAGACTTAATTGCAAACACAAGCACTACATCATTTAGGCAAATGGACCAATACACGTAAATAGTTTGTTGAAAACAGGCAAGATTACGAAATGAGTAAATCGATTACTTAGGAGAAATAGGAGGTTTAAAAGACCGTTGGACCTATCATTCTAATACCCCAAAACTCTCCTAATTTTCCCCTTGACTCTATTCTTCTCTCAGGGGGCCATGAATCTTTAAACTTGTCCATTCCAGAGAGTCGTGGAGGCTGAATCTTTCAAAATACTCAAGGATGAAATAGAGAGATTCTTGAAGTATGGCGAAGTCAAAGGTGATGGGAAGCAACTAGGAAAGTGGATTTCTAGCCAAGATCAAAGTAACCCTGATCTTGCGAAGAGCAGAGCAGGCTCCAGAAGCTGTGTGGCTTGTTCCTGTTTCTATTTCTTATGTTCTTTTGTTCTCAATACTTCAGTGAACGCAATACTACAAACATCTATCAATTTTTGAGCAAAGAAGTGTTTTTATAATTTGTCATTTATTTCCTCCTGATCTGATTTCCTAATTGAATTCAGAGTAACAGCTCAGTGGTAATAATAAACATTCACAGTTTAATATTTTATTAAATGTGAATAAGCACTCTTGACGTGACTCCAATTTTTTAACAATTAAGAGAATTAAAAATATTTATAAATGCACAAAGGGGATATTGTTCGACTTGTTTGCACAATTTCGAAAATGAGTTGTGCAAGGTGTTAGACTGTGCAAATGATACATCTCTTCATTTAAAAGATTGTGCAACATGCCAGCAAGAATCACCATTAAAATAAGCCATTAATCACTCTTCACCCACCCTGCCCCAAAGGATGGTACATGTCATTTTGCACAAACACAAATTTAACTTTTGAAAATTCATTCATGTGATGTCTATTGCCCAGCCTAATAGATCTTGAGGAGGTGATGGTGAGTTGTCTTTTGAACCACTGCAGTTAGTCTGGTGTAGGCACACCCACAGTGCAGTTAGGGAGGGAATTCCAGGATTAGAGCAGCATGGTGACACAGTGCTTAGCACTGCTGCCTCACAGCACTCGGGACCTGGGTTCAATTCCCAGCTTGGTTCACTGTCTGTATGGAGTCTGTACGTTCTCCCTGTGTCTATGTGGGTTGCCTTTGGGTGGTCTAGTTTCCTCCCACAGTTTGAAAGACATTCTAGTTAGGTGTTTAATTCTCCCTTAGTGTATTCAAACAGGCACCGTAGTGTGGCAACTAGGAGATTTTCACAGTAACTTCATTGCAGTGTTAATGTAAACTTACTTTTAACACTAATAATTAAACTTATTAAAATATAATTTTGACACAATGACAGTGAAGGAGAAGCAATATATTTCCCAAACAGGATGGTGTGTGGCTTGGAGGGGAACTTACAGCTGGTGGTGTTCTCATGTATCTACTGCCCTTTGTAATTTTAAGTGGCAGATATTGCGGTTTGGGGCTGTCAAAGGATCATTGATGAGTAGCTGCAGTGCATCTTCAAAATGGCACACACTGCTGCCACCGTTCATCAGTGGTGGAGGCAGTGAATGTTGAATGTTGTGGATGGGGTGCCAATCAAGCAGGTTGTTTTGTCCCAGATTGTGTTGAGCTTCTTGAGTGTTGTTGGAGCTGCACCCATCCAGGCAAGTGGAGAGTGTCCCATCACACTCCTGACTTTGCCTTGTAAATGGTGAACAAACTTTGGGAAGTCAGGAAGTGAGTTACTTTACTCACTTCAGAATTCCTAGCCTCTTCTCTTTACTATTTTACATAGTGCTGCTGTTGAAATATCAACTCTATTGACTCAATCTAAGTTTGCTATTCTGAGTAATAGTGCTAAGGGCACCAACATTGCATAGAATTATAGAATCACAGAATCCTTACAGTGCAGAAGGAGGCTGTTCAACCCATCGAGTTTCCATCGACAACAATTCCAACCAGGCCCTATTCCTGTAACTCACACATTTATCTTGCTAATCACTTGCCACTAGGGTCAATTTAGCATGGCCAAACAACCTAACATGTACATCTTTAGATTGTAGGAAGATTCAAGGTTGGAAAATTGGGCAAATGGCTGATGTAATTTAATACGGATAAGTGTAAGGTGATTCATTTGATAGATCCAATTCGGGTGGAATCTGTAAAATAGATGACAGAACTATTAGGAGTGTAGAAGCACAGAGAGATCTGGGAGTACAGGGCCATAGATACTTAAAAGTGGCAGCAAAGGTAGAAAAAGTGGTGAAGAAAGCATATGGTATGTTTGCCTTCATCAGCCAGGGCATCGAGTATAAAAGTTGGCATATTATGTTACAGTTATATAAAATGTTGGTTAGGCCACATTTGGAATATGGTGTTCATTTCTGATCATCACATCACCTAATATGAGGGATGTGGAGGTTTTGGAGGTAGTGCAGAAAAGGTTTACCAGGATACTGCCTGGTATGGAGGCTATTAGCGTGAGGAAGATTGAATAAATTGGGATTGTTCTCCCTGGAGAAACAAAAGCTGAGGGCCAACCTGATAGAAGTTCATAAAATTACCAGGGGCATAAATAAGGTGAGTGGTTGGAAGCTTATTTCCAGGGCAGAAATGACAATTTCAAGGGGGCACAAGTTCAAGGTAAGGAGGGAAAGATTCAGTGGAGATATGTGGATGAAGTTTTTTACACAGAGGGTGGTGGGGGCCTGGAATGCACTGCCAAGTGAGGTGGTTGAGGCAGACACGTTAACGACATTTAAGACTTCTTTGGAAGACACACGAACAAGAGGGGAATAGGAACAGGTGATTAGTCTAGGTGGGACAATGTGATTGGCACAGGCTTGGTGGGCCAAAGGGCCTGTTCCTGTACACTGCTGTTCTTTGTTCTGCATTGTCCATAGCTGAGGAATTTCTGCTCAATTTTAGGGTAGGTCTACATTTAAGGTAGATTCTACAATTTTGGGTCCTGATGCAAAACTGTTTTAACAGATTAAAGCCTAACATAGGAATTGTTCCAAAAATTACTTTGGATTTTGTGGAGATTTTAGATTATGTAAAGGTTGACAAAAATGTGTTTCAATGATTAGATTGATGCATCAGCAATAGTCAGGTTTCATATTCTTCTCTGAATAAGATTTGGGTTCAAGCCCCATTTCAAATTTTGAGCAAATAATATCAATTACACATGTATCACTGGACTACTGAAGGGTTCTTGTATTGCTGAGGCATTAGATTAGGCTAATTCTACTGACTCTGGTGACTATTAAAGAACTCGCTTAACATTCTCCTGGTATGTTGGCTAACACCTATCCCTTAACCATTGCAGTGAAAACAAAAGGGATTAGTTGGCCACTGTTATTTGTGAGACCTTGCTGTGAGCAAGTTACCTGCCACTTTTCCCACATTACAACACTTATTCTACTTCAAAACTAATCCATTGACTTTTGAGTGCTTTAGGGCACGTTAAAGCCATGAAAGACACTGTATCTACGAAACATCTTATTTGCTTTTCCTTTTTCACTTTAACACTAAGTCTTACTGTTGGTGTTTTTATAAATTGAGTTATTCTAATACGAAGTAAAAGTGTTAACCATGTTTTCACTGTGATCTTAACGTATAGAGCCGTGGGGTTGTCAAAATGTTAACAATTGAGTTGCCTTTCCCAGATCTTTTAAGAATAAAGCTATTATTTCATTTCGCTCTTTCAGTATCGGTTTGTGTACCTATCCATCATTTTATTCTATTTCAAAGTCTGACTGGACACTATATAGTTTGACAATCAATCAGCTGGCTGGTAAATTTAAAAACATAACTAAGAATTAGTGCAGATGATCAAAAATTGTTTGGAGCGGCTCACTCGCAGACGTAAAGTCGCTCAAGGTGACGTGAATTCTTATTCCGTCTATTACTTTTTAAATTAGCAAGGAATTAAAACTTCTTTGGAAGCAAAACTTTGCAGTAGTTTTCTTTGAGAAAGTATTTAAAGATAATGTCTACGTGACTTATTCTGACACAACTATGTTCCGCGTCAATTAAATGTGATAAATAATTGAAGTCACTTTGGTTTAAGTCACAACATTTGTACTTTATTTCTTTTAGAAGTTTTCACCAAAATCGAATGAGACTACTGGTGAAGGTCGAAGTAACCATGGTGACAAACAACATTTGTGAAAGGAATTGGATTCTTACCTGATTAGTTTGAAGTACTGATGCTTATTTTGAGGTGCTTTAGATGATGAAAAGTGTGCTTGAACATGCTCAACCCCACAGAATCCCAAAACAGTAAACTAGCGAAAGAAAAAGACGGGCAGTGGATGAAAGAAGAGTTTCATCTGGCGGAAAAGCCATTGGCCATCAGCAGTGTGGAATCAGGGAAAATTCATCAACTGAATGGAAAAACAGTCCACGCAACTGGAAATTCTAATACAGGATCATTAACACAGCTAGTCTTTCATTCTTTTCTAAATCAAACCGAAGGCCCGGTCCTCATCAAGCCCATTGGGAAGTCAAAAGTATTAGTCGGAGCTGACATACAGAGTTCAAAGTCAAAAAATAAATCCGCAAAGAAGTCTGTGTTATCTTCGACTGCTTCGATAACCTTCGTTTTCCCCAAAGCAAAAAAGGCAATGATGAAGAAAATGAAGCACATCGATAAAGCAGAGGATAGTCCGGCCTTTATTAAGGCGTCGCCTGAAGACTTTTTTGAGAGTGGCGCAGCAATTGAGGAGCACCAACTGAGCGATGAGTATTCTAAATCTAGTTACGAGGACTACGACGTTGAGACCATGATGATGCCATCTAAACTAAAAACTCCGATGTTGAGTTCAGTGGAGCCACCTGTTCATCAAAAGAAGAAACGCAAACGCTGTGGGGTATGTCATCCTTGTATGAAAAAAGATAATTGTGGAGCATGTAGCAATTGCAAGAATCGCAAGACTGGACATCAGATTTGCAAACAGAGGAAATGCGAGGAGCTTAAGAAGAAACCTGGAGAAATTACTGAGGTAGGAGATCCATGGTTGTACTAACTTTACAACACAAAGTACAATTTCAATATTCTTTCACCTTATTAATGATGCTTCATGATTATTCATTATTATTTGATGACTATACATATAGTGAATGCAAGCAGGCTTTTTCCACTGAGGTTAGGGAAGGAAAAAAACCAGAGGGCTTGGGTTAAGGGTGAAAGGAGAAAAGTTTAAAGGGAATATTAGGGAAGGTTTCTTCACGCAGAGAGTGGTGGGAGTGCGGAACGAGCTGCCGGATAAAATGGTAAATGCGGGGTCACTTTTAACATTTAAGAAAAACTTGGACCAGTACGTGGATGACAGGGATGTGGAAGGATTTAGTCCAAGTGAAGGTAAGTGGGAATAGGCAAAAAATGGTTCGGCACAGACAAGAAAGGCCAAAAGGCCAATTTCTGAGCTGTAATTTTCTATGGTTCTAATTTGCAAGTAGTATAGACTTGAGGAGAAACTTTTCTAGTAAAATTGACACATTTTGAGAAACAATACAACAATAATCAGATCTTTCTCTAAAATACAAAATCTTTTGTGATGTCAGTTTCTATAACTTTTAAGTGACTATCAAATAAATCAAAGGTTTAATCATCAAACGAATTGATGTAGAGCCTAAAAGATTTACTGACCAGAATGGCCCCATTAAAATTATAGTCTCATCTATCACATGCTTGTCTAATACTTAGGAAAAAATTGAATTTAGTTGAGTAGTACATTGCCTTTTGTTAATCTGAAATTCAGAAGTGTGGCTTTCAGAGAACAGGAATCCCTTGGCACCTGAGATACAGCTGTTACATTAAGCTTCTAGTTGTTGTTTCCCTTTGTGACAAGCCCACTCACACCTTTATTAATTTTTAGAGTTTCTTTGTATTTCCAACTGTTTTTCTGCTTCTAATATTGCCTTCTTTCTTTCTCACTTTTTTGCACACTTTCCAGTCTTTCAGTGACCACTTTATTTTTCTCTGCTTATTTCTCACACATTTTTCTTTGTTGAAATTTTTTTTCTGTGTTTTTTGATCATTCATTTACCTACCTCTTCTGCATTCCTTTTCTCTTTGGTTTTCTTGTCAATTTGTTTTCATTTTTTGTCCCTGCTCAGTTTTCCTTCTTTGGTTTGACTTTATCTTATCAATTTTTCTCTGATTTGATCTGATCCCAAAGACCACATGTGTGATGAACATTGAACAGTACTGAAGATGCAATTTTGTACAATTCTGGAAAACTGGCAATAACTTTGTGCAAGCTGAAATGTAATTTGTATGGCTCAGTGTTAGTATTCTAACCTCTGGATCCAAAAGTTGTGGGTCCAAGTCCTGTTCCAGAAACTGAAGTACAGAATCCAGGCTGACAAATCAATTCAGTATTGAAAGAATGCTATCATCTTTTTTTCAGATGCGATGTTAAACTGAAGTCCCTTCTGCCCTAATGAAAATATTGTTGAGGCCCCTGAGAGATGGGGCAAGCAGAATTCTTGCTAATGAGAGAAGGGCAAGTAAAGAGGATTTATTAAAATGATGGAAGCAAGCGAGATTTAACAGGGAGGGAACACAAGTAGAACCCAAACCTTCATGTCTCCTAAAGGCTTTCTGAATGTTTTTGAGGGTGTAGGAAATAAAATAAGATGTTTTTGGCAATAACAGTTGGGGTCAAAATGCATGCTGTTGAGGTGAAAGCTTTAGTCCTTTTTGATTGTTGTTTTGAGTCAATTAACATCATTTATTTGCTGAAATGCATCAACATGCCTCTTGAGCATCCCGATGTTAATTATTGGTGGCTGTCTCTTCAGCTACCTAGGCCTTAAACTTTGGAATTCAGTCTCAAAACCTCTCCAACACTCTTCCTTTCTTTCACCCTTAAAGATATTTCTTAAACTCAATTTCTTGGACTAAACTTTTGCCAGCAGTTCTAATATTGTCTTACGTGAACCAATGTCAAATTTTGCTTTATAATGCTCTTGGGATGCCTTATTACATTAAAGTTACTATATAAATAGAAGTTGTTGATGTTATTTTACGTCAGTGCACAAATTCTGACAAAATTATTGGTTGTGATGTATATAAGAGGAATAAAAATTCAGCTTAAGTTTCATAGAATCTTCAGAGCTGCATTATTCATTTTTATTTGTTATTACATCAATTATGCCAACCTAAGCAGGTAGAAGTTCACAAATTCTCTGACATTATGGGCTTAAACTCATGAATTATATACTATATCATTATCTGAGTAATGGCTCTCACTAAGATCGGATGACAGATGGATCTTGTTCTACATAATTTTGCATTGCTTTATTATTAAGTTATTTTGCATTAATGTTAAATAAATTAGTAACTTATTTGATAAATTGCTGGAAACTCTGAAGTCCATGACAAGTATCAAATTTGACATTTTTTGAAAGCTGCAAATTGAGTGAATTTCATTCCAAGTGTTTGCAATGAACCAAGCGAACTTCTAATGTTCCAAATTTATTTGCTGTCCAATAATTGTTTAGTTTAGCAGTGACAGCCAAATAAACTGCAAGAATTGTTAAACCACTTAAGAACTACAGTAAGTTTTATACATCTGCATCCATCAAAAGAAAATCATTAAGAGAAAGTTTGAGTTTTCTCTTCACTACCTGTAATTCTATAACATAATAATCATAGATTGCAGGAATTCATTTCCAACATTGTATTAATATTAGAACCTGCAGTTATATTATCGGAATGGGTGTAAGAATGTGTAAAATATTTGTCAAAGCAATAATATTCCGGGTAAGGTGAGGTCACAAAAAAATAGATCAGTCCAGATTGGGTCAACCTAGCACCAAGTTACAATCTTTTGATTTCTTCTCTATGAAAATGGAACCCTGCAAATTTATTTTAATGCAGTAAGAAGTCTCACAACACAGCCGGCTTCAATTTTATTTTATCCAGAGAACAATGATAGGCTGATGGTTTTGTGGATTTGCCAGAAATTATTCAAAATCCTTTCCCTGATCAACCTGATGTATGTCTGTTCTTTAAAAAATATTTTTCGTTTTGGTTCCTTGTTAATGATAGTAATTATCTTTCATGTAAGAGTGGCATGGTGGCACAATCATTAGCACTGCTGCCTTACACTGCCAGGGACCCGGGTTTGATTTTGTCCTTGGGTCACTGTCCATGTTGAGTTTGCACTTTTTCTCCATGTCTGAATGTATTTCCTCCAGGAATTTTGGTTTCTTCCCAGAGTCACAAAGATTTGGGGGTTGAACAGAGAAAGGACATGTCCCTTCTCCTTCGTGCCCTTTCTTTCTGTGTGGGTTAGGTTGATTGGCCATGCTAATATGCCCCTTATGTTGAGGAGGAGTGGCAGGGTACAGCTGTGGGTAATAGGGCATAGGTGGGATTGTTGTCAGTGTAGGCATGATGGACGGAATGGCTTTCTTCTGCACTGTACGGATTCTGTGATTTAGCTTCATTTGTTCCAATTGACTCATTTGTCTGAAAGATACAGCCCCTAAATTTTCTTTGTGAAATGAGTATGAAAATGCTCTAAAGCATCCTTAAGAATAGGAAGGAAGATTTAAAGTTCAGTTTCCATAATATCTTGTATCAGCTAGTGCAAATCTTCTGACTTCAAGTAAAAAGGTGACCATAGGCAGTGCAATTGGACAATGTGTTACAGTCCTACTATATATTTACATTTAACCATAGAGTAAGTTGTGTTTAACAGCTGCCTAAGGATGAACAATGGTAATATATCTACAATAGCATTTTAAGCAACTTCTGAAATTCCACGTGGTTTACAAGTAAAAAGTCACGAAACTAAAAAATGTTCCTCCCACCTTACTAGCTTATGATTCTGTAGGAACTGTTGCATTTTGTCTAATACAACAACAATTTATATGGTGCCTTCAACATAATGAAATGTCCCAAGGCAAGACTGTCAAGTGCATATTTAAGGGCTTTAATACGGGCAAGGTTGTATTTCTTGTCTGAGGCCCTGCTCACTCCATGGTGAAATTGCACCTGGGTCTGGCTGGTGGGATCCCAGAGTGAATCCGGAATCCCAAAGACAATCCCAACCATACAATTTCATGTTACCATCCTCTTCCTCAATACCTGCCTGGGGAGGGCAAAAAATTCCAGCAATCCATGTTTGTACCCTTTAAATCAGATTTCCACCCAAACTATGACAGTGAGCTACACAGAAAGATATTATGTCAAGTGACCACAAGTTTAGTCAAATAAGAAGAATTTAAGATGTGGCTTAAAGGAGGAAAATGAGGTAGTGAGGCAGAAGGATGTAGGAAAAGAATTCCATATACCCATATATGGCCCATATACCTGAAGGCACAGTCATCAATGATGGAGCAATCATGATTAGGAATGCAAAAGAGGTTCAAATTAGAGGAACACAAGGTACCTTGGTAGAACATGGGACTGTCCCTTCTGACTGGGCATTATTAGAGAGGTGTTGGAGAAGGATGTCACGCTGTTGGACAATGTAATTGGCTGGCAGCTCTCCAATGCAGACTTCCTTCCAAATCCCGCCTGCTGCCAATTAATGGCCAATGATCATGAAATGGCAGTGGGTCTATTAGGGTCATCGACTTGGCATCTGCTAGTTTGAAAATTGGGAACGGAAAGATGGGAACGGATTTGGGAGGCAACAAAGTTCAAAGATTTTGGTGATTATTTGTGTGATTCTAGATTGTGCTGGCAGGTAATGTGACTGCAGAGAAGTACCATTGATGAGTTTCTTCCTGTATGAATGTGAATTTTAAATAGTACACATCTAAAAAGATAGCAGTAAGAATCACAAACCATGATTGATATTTTACTTCTCTAACCTGTTGTGGTAAATTGTACAGCATCCAACACAGTCCTGGATAAGATCGCTCAACTCAAAACAGATGTGTAATCAAATTAACGATTTTCCTGGCTTGCTTGGCACAGAGCTGTCTTACTGTATACATTTATACCATCAGGGAAATCATAGTACTCATCTTTTATTTATATGCAGTGAACTGTGTATCATAAGCCACTTTCTCTATTGTTTTATGGCTAGAACCAAGTTAATCTCTGTGGCAGATTTGGTAATCTTTTACCAGAGTCAGATTGGAGAACTCTTAATAGTCAACTGAACTCACTCATGGACTCTGGAGTGGTACAGCTAGTACCATTCTTTCCAGTTCACTTCAGGCGAATCTGCAAGTAATTGTCCCAATAGTTAGAGTTGCTCTGGCCAATATGATAAATGTGCTATTGCTGTAAAAGTAACCTAAGTGAGGAGTAGCCTATTAGCAGCTTATACGTTGTATGTAACCTTCTTGTAGCTGTTGTGCTTATCTGTGAAAGAAATTTTTGTGGCTGCCCATGAACTTTTTGGCCTATGTTAGCTCTTTGAAAGATTTATCCAATCAATCCAATTCCACTGTCTCTTTGCCTAAAGGTCAGAGAATTAATTAATTTGAAAGTAGAAGATTTTGGTTAAATAAAGAAACTATTACTGCAGTAAACAACTTCAATTCAAATCTTGTCAATCACTATATTTTGATTTAATGCAACATAAACCAATTCAAAGTTCAAATGTAACACCATATCTAGGACTAGGAATTCTGTCTTTGCATTGGGAAATGTCTGTCAGACTTTACACTCTAACTATGACTGTAACACTACATTCTGCACTGTCCCATTTCCATTTATATGAACGGTAATATTTTGTTTATATAGCGCGCAAAAAACAATACTTTTCACTGTATGTTAATACATGTGACAATAATACATCAAATCAAACAATAAAAGAAGAAACCAAGAAATTATAATGTTGTCAGCTGAATGAAAGTTGATGAAACTTATCATTAGGCAGAGGGCAAAATCTTCTTGGTTCTTTAGAAGCAAGTTACAGACTTGACCATGTGCACCTAGGGCTATCCTCTCCTGATAATTCCAGCCATGATCTCAGACAAAGTGCAGATCTAGCCTTAAAAATCTATCTTGCCATCAAAAATATGATAAAGCAAACAAGTGCTGTGATGATTTTGTTAGCTGGGTCATTCATGCTATATTTTCCTGGCACTGTCCGGGGCATTGTCTAAGTGCCAGGTGAGCATTGCTCAGATACCAGGCTGGCATTGCTAAGGTACCAGTGTGGCACTGCCTGTCTGGCACTGACCAACAGGCACCCCCATCTTGCCTTCAACCCTCCCCTCACCCTCTGGATGGGGGAGGGAGGGACCTCAGTAACTTACTGTTCCACCAGTGAAGCCAACATGATTGTTCCCTGATCATGGGGAGCAGCTATCTGTTGCATGCTGCACAATTTTGCCATCATAAGGGGTAAGTTCTTGTTCCTAATTGGTTGATTATTTTATGGATTCATTTATGGATCTAGCCATTGACGAAAAGTGAAGATTGGAATAAATTAATTTTTTAAAAGCAGGAGAGGACTGAATTACTTTTGAGAAGAATGGCTGAATCCAGGTTTAAACATCAGAGTATGATTTCCTACCAATGTTCTCTGAATCTGAACGTTATGACTAGTGAAAAATGAAGTAGATATATTGACATGGCTTACGTCCTTTCCAAAGAGAAAACAAGATAAGGCTTTGACACTGATATTTCTGAATAAAGCTGGATCTTGTGCAAAGTATTTTTGGAGATAGAGGGTGAAATTTTATGAAATTTTTTCTAAGTGTCAGGCGGGTGTAAATCCTTCTTTTTTGCAAGTTTTCAGGCTGAATCTTATGCACTATGTCTGCAAAATTTTGGACTAATCTGCTTCTTGCCAGAGAGGCTATGTGCAGAGATTAATGGGCCTGATAATCTGTAGAGGGAATTGTGCACATGTGCAGATATCTGATATTGCACATGTGCATTAACAGTAGAACATAGAACATAGAACATTACAGCACAGAACAGGCCCTTCGGCCTTCGATGTTGCGCCGACCAATATAAAAAGCAATGCCCCTCCAAACTAAACCATTCCCTTCTCTTCCATATACTTATCAACTAACCTCTTAAACGCCACCAAACTTGGCGCATCTACAACTGCTGCAGGCAGGGCATTCCACTCCCGAACCACCCTTTGGGTAAAGAACCTACCTCTGATATCCGTCCTATAACTATCACCCCTTAATTTAAAGCTGTGTCCCCTCGTGCTAGCTTTTTCCATCCTAGGAAAAAGGCTATCACTGTCCACCCTATCTAAACCTCTAATCATCTTATATGTTTTGATCAGGTCCCCTCTTAGCCGCCTTCTTTCTAACGAAAACAACCTCAAATCCCTCAGCCTCTCTTCATAAGACCTGCCCTCCATACCAGGCAACATCCTGGTAAACCTCCTCTGTACCCTCTCCAATGCCTCCACATCTTTCTTATAATGTGGGGACCAGAACTGCACACAATACTCCAAGTGCGGCCGCACTAGAGTTTTGTACAGTTGCAACATGACGTTGCGGCTCCGAAATTCAATCCCTCTACCAATAAAAGCTAAGACTCCATATGCCTTCCTAACAACCTTCTCGACCTGACTGCCTACTTTCAGGGATCTATGCATATACACACCAAGATCCCTCTGTTCATCTAGACTACTAAGAATCCTACCATTTGCCCTATACTCTACACATTTATTATTTCTGCCATAATGCATTACCTCACATAATGCATTACCTCACAGTAGTAGGTGTCTGACGGACAAAGAGAGAGGGGTCAGGCTCCTGCTACTGAGGCAGCTTCAAGCAGCTCCGTGTAAATAGATGATGATATTGATGTACTTGTTTTTATCCTACAGGTGCTTTGGTCCACCTTGTTGTCTAACAAGGGGCATACATGCGATGGGTCGTGAGAGGACTGCTCTTGGATTTTTTTTGAGAGTATCCTAGTGCTTCACGTCGTTAGTGTACGCTTGACCTGGACCATCTGATGGGCAACACGACAGCTCAGTGACTATCGCTGTGCTGTGCAGATACATGGATTTGGGCCTGTGTCTGTGGGAGTTTGCACATTCTCCCCGTGCTTGCGTGGGTTTTCTCCGGGTGCTCCGGTTTCCTCCCACATCCCAAAGATGTTCTCTTAGGCTAATTGGCAAAACAAATTCTCCCTAAATTGTCTCAAATTTGGTTTTTAATCCATAGATCTATAAACATAGACAGGGATCGCGGGTAGAGGTGGGGACATTGGGGTGGCGGCGCAGGCTCGTTGGGCCGTAGGGCTTGTTTCCCATGCTGTTTTGTTCTTTGTTCATCCGGCAATCATGGGAGCCTGTGACCTGAGATGTAGCCTCCACTGATCCCCCACTCACTGCCACCCAGACCCCGCCAATTGCATGCAGAATAGTGGCGGGTAGCTTCCTCCTCAGGCCTACTCACCCATGGCCCATGCCCATGGCTCCGCCCCACTGCCCACCCCCATTAGCCCTGCCCCTGATACTGTCTGGGGCATTGCCCAAGTGCCAGATAAGAATTGTCCAGGTCCCAGGCTGGCATTGCCAAGGTGCCAAGATGGCACTGCCTGTCTGGCACTGACCAAGGGGCACCCCACCTTGCTCTTGTCCATCCCCCCACTCCCGGGGCTGGGAGGTGGAATGGAGGAGGGGAGGTCTCAGTGACTTATTGTTCAATCAGCGAGGCCAACACAATTGTTCCCTAATCAAGGGGAGCAATTGTTTCCCTCATCAGAGAGAAGCTCTCCCGGCGAGGCCAAAAAGGCATGCAAGACGAGATAATTGAGCACCGGATGCATTAAACACATGTTAATAAAGATTTAATTAAACTTAACAACATTAACTAGCCTCTCACCCATTTCCAGTGTGACGCTGACCACGCTGGAAATCCAGCTGCCATAAAATCCCACTGGTCGCGAAAACTGGTGTCATTTGTGCTTGCCGCTTTACACCTGTTTTGCAGCAGTAAACCTTCCCAGAGACTCAGCAGTTGGACACTGAAGAAAGTTTGAATAAAATTTATCAGAAAGATAATCTATTGAATGAATACATGGCATGGTCAGAGTTTGATAAAGATAGAAAGACATATTGATATTTCACGGAGGTATATATCATGGAATTTAATGGACTATGTACAAAATTTCAGAAATTCTGTTTGGTTTAGTGTTTGCATTGGATAGGCTTTCGGTCTTCATATTTTCAGAGAGAAAGAGAGAGAGAAAGGCACCCTTCTGGACCAGATATCTGAGGCTTAAAACAATTCCTGGGAAAGTCATCATTTCCTTTGTTAAAGGGTAAGGATAGAAATGCTTTCATTTTACATTTCCTATACACAGTAACAAAGTTCTGTCTGTCTACAGTAATACCTGGTAAAGGCAAAAGAATGATTCTGGATAAATCATAGAAAAATGGATAGGAATCACATTGAGGGCAATGGTAAAATTCCTAATTGACAATAGAGGGGGGTAGTATTTGCCAATTATGAATTCAGAGACATTCTCATTTCAAAAATTATAAGCTAACATCTGCCTTAGCGTAGGCAATCCATGTGAAGAATTCGTGTTAATTGGCGGGAACAAAATCCAAAAGTACTTTCTGTGATACGTGATCATCTGCTGGCCTTGGAAGGGACTATAATTCTTTACATCTTTTCTGTGATATCAATGCACAGCATAGGGCAATTTTTCTCAAAGGGCAACTACCAAAGTTGGTTTGAGAGTAACATGCATACCACAAGAGTCCAGTGAATGTCGAAATTCGTGGGGACAGCAGGGCAAATCACTGGAAAATTCAAATATTGGCTAAACAGTAAGAAGTAAGATTTATGGACTGGCAAAATTAAGTAAAACTGTGAACGGTAGAAAATGATGTGGAGATGCCGGCGTTGGACTGGGGTAAACACAGTAAGAAGTCTGACAACATCAGGTTTAAATCCAACCGATTTATTTGATAGTAAACTCACAAGCTTTCGACCTATGACCTTCATCAGGTGAACGAGGTGTTCTGGCCTCCAACAGCACACATACCAGCACAGACTGTTTACAGATTACTGGTTAGAATGCGAATCTTTACACCTAACCTGATATTCAAGTCTTAAAGTGGCTAACAATGTGAGTGGAAGGAGCACTGAGCACAGGTTAGAGAGATGTGTATTGTCTCCAGACAGCACAGTAAGTGAGGTTTTTTTGCTATCCCAGGCAAGTCATGGGGGTTACAGATAGTGTGACATGAAGCTAATGTGACATGCCGTACAGCAGATCCGAAAATAACTCTGGCCCTTAAACTATCATACATGGGCAACAGAATCTCTAATCATGGGAGGAAAATCACAATTAAAAAAACCTCAATGAACTAAGAGATTATATAGCAATAGTCCAGAAAGAGATAGATCAAATAGAGGCCATAGTTTGACTAGAACCAATATTAGATAACAATAGAAGAATGCCACCTATTTAGATAGGCCCCTATGATCCAGAAGTTTTGATGGCCATAAATTCATTAGAAGAAAACTCAATATGAGAGCTAGAACTAAGTGTTGGATTATTGGAAAGAATTTTTTAATATATTCTCAAATACCAGATAGTTGCAGCCAGCATTATTAGACAGGCATGTACATAGAAAATGTACTTCCTGATGGGACATATAAGACTAAAACAAGATTAGTAGCTCACAGTTTTGAAGACAGACTTAACATAGAAACCATACAGTGCAGAAAAAGGCCATCTGGCCCATCGAGTCTGCACCGACCACAATCCCATCCAGGCCCTATTCCCATATCCCTACACATTTACCTGCTAACCCTCTAACCTAAGGACACTAAGGGGCAATTTTATAATGGCCAATCAACCCATACATCTTTGGACAGTGGGAGGAAACCAGAGCACCTGGAGGAAGCCCATGCAGACACAAGGAAAATGTGCAAACGCCACACAGACAAGCCAGGAATCAAACTCATGTCCCTGGAGATGTGAAGCAACAGTGCTAACCATTGTGTTACTGTGTTGCCCCACTTGTTAATCAAGATGTTAAAGTGGACACCTTCATTACACAAAAAGTAATCTGAAGATTTTATTAACTCTTATAGCCACATATTCATGAGTATGTAAGTTGATCGATATAAAAGGTGTATCTTTGCAGAGTAAAAACTTTTTGAAATCAGCAAAAGAAATGAGTGATGTAGAAGGGAAACTACAGAAATTAAGTAAATATGTTTATTGCTAGGCTACTAGATCATAAATCCTAAGATATAGCATGAAGCCAGACTCGAACAATTTTTTATTTTGGTGTTAATGTGAGAATAGGATATTTCACTCCAGGCACAATTCTACTGACAAACAAATGAGCTTTTATCAAAACACTTTTTACCTACAACACAATTAAACTGTAACAAATGAATCAGCTTAACTCTTACCAATTGAACAACATTTAGACATGTCAAGATACAATTGTTAACTTTTAACCTGTCACAATGAATTCCAATCAAGCAAAATGTCTCTTTCGATTTAAACCCCTCATTATAATTAGTTGGCAAAACACAGGAATACCTGCTTGTACCTTAGGTTAACAGACCTAATGTTTCAGAAAGCCTCTGGCGAGAGAGCGATTAACTCAGCGAGACACCTGTTTATTCTAGCAGGTCCAGATAGTAACTGCTTGTATTTTAAAAAGAAAATAAAACTGGTCTTTTCTATAAACTTTGCTCCTCCCATTAATCACATTATTGTCTCTGCCAACCAACCTAATCAAAACTCACATGACTGCATACCTAGTCTAAAATCCCAGGGCAACCTAAATAAAGTCAATTAACTCTATCAAAGTAACACATTCCTACTAAAATCAACTATCCTGCATTCTCAACATTTGAGTTGAAAGGTTTTCCAGACAAATCAACTCCTGTGACAAAACACTGCCTCTTAAAACAGCCCCAAACTTCACATAAAATGTATCAACATAATACAGTATCATCACATTATGGATTGAATGGTGTGTTGATGTATGATTTTTTCAATTAAGTCTGCTTTGATTTTAATTTTTTTAAATGTATTATTGTCACATATATAGTATTTAGTGAAAAGTATTGTTTTTTGCATATGTACACAAAGTGTACATTCACTGAGTACATAGAGTAGAAGGAAAGGAAAGGGTACAGAATGTGGTGTTTCAGTCATAGCTAGTGTGTAGAGAAACATCAACTGGAGGTAAGTTGTGTTCAGCTGAAAGCGGATCCAATAATGTTCTACTGGTACTGCAAAAAGAAGCTTGTGGCATCTTTATAAGGCATGTCAATGATTTTCTAAGAGGAAGTCCTGCAGAATTTGAGCAATTTGTCATCAGTATGAAGACATCAGTATTTGTCATCAGCCTGAAGAGATTGGTGAGGCACTGAATAAATATTTCTCTTCGGTATTCACGCAGAGTGCTGGAAATGTAGCTATGGAGAACACTGAGGTACAGGGTTGCAAATTGGGAAGTATTGTAGTAGATAGGGAGGATGTGCTAGAAATTCTCGAGGGTTTGAAGTTGGATAAGTCCCCTGGGCCGGACGGGATTTACCCTAGGATTCTCTGGGATGCAAGAGAGGAGATTGCAGAGCCTCTGGCTCTGATCTTCAGGTCCTCGTTGGTGACGGGTGTGGTTCCGGAGGACTGGAGGATAGCGAATGTGGTCCCATTGTTTAAGAAGGGGAAGAGAGACCTTCCAGGGAATTATAGGCCAGTGAGTCTTACTTCTGTTGTGGGCAAGGTATTGGAGAGAATTATTAGGGATAGGATTTATAGTTATTTAGAGAGAAATGAATTGATTGGGGATAGTCAGCATGGTTTCGTGAAGGGTAGGTCATGCCTTACTAACCTCATTGAGTTTTTTGAGAAAGTGACCAGAGAGGTGGATGGGGGTAAGGCGGTTGATGTAGTATATATGGACTTTAGTAAGGCGTTTGATAAGGTGGCCCATGGAAGGCTTCTACAGAAAATGCAGATGTATGGGATAGAGGGTGATTTAGCTAATTGGGTTAGGAATTGGCTAGCAGATAGAAGACAGAGGGTGGTGGTTGATGGGAGATATTCATCGTGGAGTTCGGTGACAAGTGGTGTACCTCAGGGGTCTGTTTTGGGGCCCCTGCTGTTTGTAATTTTTATAAATGATCTGGATGAGGGTATTGAAGGATGGATTAGTAAATTTGCAGATGACACTAAAGTCGGTGGAGTGGTAGATAGTGAAGAGGGGTGTTATAGTTTGCAGAGAGACTTGGACAAGTTGCAGAGCTGGGCCGAGAGGTGGCAAATGGAGTTTAATGTGGAAAAGTGTGAGGTAATGCACTTTGGCAGGAACAATAAATGTGTAGAGTATAGGGCTAATGGTAGGGCTCTTAATAGTGTTGAGGAACAGAAGGATCTTGGTGTATGTGTCAATAGATCCCTGAAAGTAGGCAGTCAAGTGGATAAAGTTGTTAAGAAGGCATATGGAGTCTTAGCTTTTATTGGTAGGGGGATTGAATTTAGGAGCCGCAGCATCATGTTGCAGCTGTACAAAACTCTAGTGCGGCCGCACTTGGAGTATTGTGTGCAGTTCTGGTCCCCACATTATAAGAAAGATGTGGAGGCATTGGAGAGGGTACAGAGGAGGTTTACCAGGATGTTGCCTGGTATGGAGGGCAGGTCCTATGAAGAGAGGTTGAAGGATTTGAGTTGTTTTCGTTAGAAAGGAGGCGGCTAAGAGGGGATCTTATTGAAGCATATAAGATGATTAGAGGTTTAGATAGGGTGGACAGTGATAGCCTTTTTCCTAGGATGGAGAAAGCTAGCACGAGGGGACACAGCTTTAATTAAGGGGTATGAGTTATAGGACGGATATCAGAGGTAGGTTCTTTACTCAAAGAGTGATTAGGGAGTGGAATGCCCTGCCTGCAGCTGTTGTAGATGCGCCAAGTTTGGTGGCGTTTAAGAGGTTAATTGATAAGTATATGGAAGAGAAGGGAATGGTTTAGTTTGGAGGGGCATTGCTTTTTATTTTGGTCGGCACAACATCGAAGGCCGAAGGGCCTGTTCTGTGCTGTATTGTTCTATGTTCTATGTTCTATGTAGTAAGGTAAAAGTAGAATTTAAGATTGGAAGTCAGGCTTCAGGTGCTTCTCCAAATATATATAAAGTTAGACATTAAGTGGAATTGGTTGGGAGTAATCTTGAATCAACAGTCATACCTGTAGTATGATGCACTAATATTAAACATGTAAATAGATAGTTTACATCATCAGTGATGTAAGATCACATGACAACAGAGATAGTTCTGTGTACAGCCTCATGCTAAACCTTGTACATAGTAGTATGTTTAATAAAAGGTAAAGTTTATCAACAGTATAGCCTCCAGCAATACCTCTAAATACAGACAAAGGACAATCTCATCTGGATAGAGATAAGAAATAGTAAAGATAAGCAGTTGCTTCAGAGAATGGCTTATAGGCCTGCTAAAAGTAACTTGCTGAAAATAAATGCTTAGGGTGGGGGACACAGGATGAAATAATGGAGGGTTATGAGAAAGACAGAATGATAATCATGGATTATCTGGAATATTACAAAAGATCAAGGATGCATATGTGGACAGAAAAGCAGGATGGTGTGTTAATAGCAAGCAGCAGGAAAGTCTGGGTCCTGCTAGAGACAACTGGAGGTGTCTGCAAAGCAGACAGTCCACTTCTTTCCCTTAGATCTCTTGATTTAGAGTGGACCACATTGGGAGCAGTGAATGCAATAGATCAGATTAAAGGAGATGCACGTGAAATGCTACTTGACCTGAAAATATTGTTTAGGTCCTGGGATGGTGAGCAGGGAGGAGGTAAAGGGGCAGGTATTATATCTTCTGTGATTGCATGGGAAGCTGCCATTGTCAGTTGTTGAAGTATTGGGTGTGATGGAGGAGTGGATCAGAGTGACTTGGAGGAATCAGTCCCTGCAGAATGCTGACAAGGAATGAAAGCCAATGCGAACTGGAGGGACAGCACCTCATCTTCTAATAAAGCACTTTAAACATTGAGTTCAACAATTTTAGAGCATAAACTCTCTCCTCCACCTCCACTCCTTTTCCATTTATTTTATTTCATTTCTTCTTTTCATCTTATTCATCCATATTTATTACTTTATATTTTTATTGTTATTTTTCCACTTCTCAAATCTCACTTTCTTTCTTTTTTACCCATTTCCCCCATCTCACTTCAGCCAACTGCCGCATTTCTATACTCTGTCACTTTATTCTGCCATTTACACATTCCGATTTCTTAATGGATCTCTCAGCATTATTCTCAGTCTTCATTATCAACATTGATATTCCCTTTGTCTTTCTGTCTATGCCATTCCTATCAATTATAGCATCTCCATTTCCCCTCACCATCACAGTATAAATCTTGTCTGATTTTCCTTGTCTTCATCTTTGAAAGGTTGTCCTGACTCGAAATGTTGGCTCTATCCTCTCCCCACAGATGCTGTCAGACCTACTGAGATTTTCCAACATTTTCTGTTTTTTGTTTGAGATTCCAGCTTCCACAGAATTTTGTTTTTATAAAAGTCGGGATGTTTTGCGGCAGTTGTATAGTGTATTGGTGAGACCACGTCTGGAGAACTTGTAAAGTTTTTGTCTCCTTGTTTGAGAAAAGTTATCAAAGTGTTAGAAGCAGCTCAGAGAAATTTCACTCGATTCATGTCTGGAATGGTATTTCAGCCATGTCCTGGTTGCTATGTTTCTGGTAGCTCTATGATCTCATCTCAAAGACTCCTGAGTTGCTTGGAGGATATCAACACTAACTAAGCCACAGTATCCAAGATAGTGCCAGAGAATTTATGTGCATTCTGTGTTTCCTGCAACTATCTCATTCCTTTCAAGTGTTTTCTTCCTTCCTCTCCTTCCTTTGCAGGCCAGAACACACGTCCCTTTTAAGAGGTGCTGTTAAGTGGCATTGGAGACTCTGAGGGTGGAATTTTACAGGGATGTCTGCTTGAAGTTCATATGATCTTGCCCAAGGCCAATGAAAAATGCCATTCTCTGATCCTCACTTGCTCCCATACTCGGGGCAGGCGTGCCAGTAAAATTCCAGCCTGAATATTCAGGTCAATTCTTGCTGCCCACAGATGCCCCAGCACTCCAAATAGTCATGCAATAACATTAGATTATAAATCACTGGCAGTCCAAATAAACAAAGAACAAAGAACAAAACAGCACGGGAAACAGGCCCTACGGGCCAACGAGCCCGCGCCGCCACCTCGATGTTCCCACTTCTACCCGTGATCCCTGTCTATGTTTATAGATCTATGGATTAAAAACCAAATTTGAGACAATTTAGGGAGAATTTGTTTTGCCAATTAGCCTAAGAGCACATCTTTGGGATGTGGGAGGAAACCGGAGCTCCCGGAGAAAACCCACGCAAGCACGGGGAGAATGCGCAAACTCCCACAGACACAGGCCCACATCCATGTATCTGCACAGCACAGCAATAGTCACTGAGCTGTCGTGTTGCCCATCAAATGGTCCAGGTCAAGCGTACACTAATGACGTGAAGCACTAGGATACTCTTGAAAAATCCAAGAGCAGCCCTCTCACAACCCATCACGTGTATGCCCCTCGTTAGACAACAAGGTGGACCAAAGCACCTGTAGGATAAAAACAAGTACATCAATATCATCATCTATTTACACACTTCCCAGGGACTCCCAAGGCTCATGATGCCTATTTTAAATCAGTTTTCTATATCCCTCCATTCCCATTCTGTTCATGTGCCCATCTAAGTATCTCTTAAATAACTCCAGAGTGCCTGCCTCCACCACTTTACTTGGCAGCACATTCCATATCCCCACCATCCTCTGTGTGAAAAAACTCCCTCTAGCATCCAAATTATACCTTATCCCCCTCACCCTAAGCCCGTGACTCCTGGTGCTATTTGAATCCATCCTAGAAAAAAGCTTAACCCTGTTTACTCTATCTATACCCCTCATAATCTTGTACACCTCTATTAGATCTCCTCTCAGTCTACATCTTTTTAAGGAAAACAGCCCCAATTTGCCTAACCTCTCCTCGTAACTCAGACCTTCCATACCAGGCAGCATCCTGGTAAACCTCCTCTTCACTCTCTCCAGAGTCTCCATGTCCTTCCGGTAGGAACATAGAACATAGAACATTACAGCACAGAACAGGCCCTTCGGCCTTCGATGTTGCGCCGACCAATATAAAAGCAATGCCCCTCCAAACTAAACCATTCCCTTCTCTTCCATATACTTATCAACTAACCTCTTAAACACCACAAACTTGGCGCATCTACAACTGCTGCAGGCAGGGCATTCCACTCCCGAACCACCCTTTGGGTAAAGACCTACCTCTGATATCCGTCCTATAACTATCACCCCTTAATTTAAAGCTGTGTCCCCTCGTGCTAGCTTTTCCATCCTAGGAAAAAGGCTATCACTGTCCACCCTATCTAAACCTCTAATCATCTTATATGTTTCGATTAGGTCCCCTCTTAGCCGCCTCCTTTCTAACGAAAACACCTCAAATCCCTCAGCCTCTCTTCATAAGACCTGCCCTCCATACCAGGCAACATCCTGGTAAACCTCCTCTGTACCCTCTCCAATGCCTGCACATCTTTCTTATAATGTGGGGACCAGAACTGCACACAATACTCCAAGTGCGGCCGCACTAGAGTTTTGTACAGTTGCAACATGACGTTGCGGCTCCGAAATTCATCCCCCTACCAATAAAAGCCAAGACTCCATATGCCTTCTTAACAACCTTCTCGACTTGACTGCCTACTTTCAGGGATCTATGCATATACACACCAAGATCCCTCTGTTCATCTAGACTGCTAAGAATCCTACCATTTGCCCTATACTCTACACATTTATTATTTCTGCCATAGTGCATTACCTCACACTTTTCCACATTAAACTCCATTTGCCACCTCTCGGCCCAGCTCTGCAACTTGTCCAAGTCCCTCTGCAAACTATAACACCCTCTTCACTATCTACCACTCCACCGACTTTAGTGTCATCTGCAAATTTACTAATCCATCCTTCAATACCCTCATCCAGATCATTTATAAAAATTACAAACAGCAGGGGCCCCAAAACAGACCCCTGAGGTACACCACTTGTCACCGAACTCCAAGATGAATATCTCCCATCAACCACCACCCTCTGTCTTCTATCTGCTAGCCAATTCCTAACCCAATTAGCTAAATCACCCTCTATCCCATACATCTGCATTTTCTGCAGAAGTCTTCCATGGGCCACCTTATCAAATGCCTTACTAAAGTCCATATATACCACATCAACCGCCTTACCCCCATCCACCTCTTTAGTCACTTTTTCAAAAAACTCAATGAGGTTAGTAAGGCACGACCTACCCTTCACAAAACCATGCTGACTATCTCCAATCAATTCATTTCTCTCTAAATAACTATAAATCCTATCCCTAATTATTCTCTCCAATACTTTGCCCACAAAGTATTGGAGAGAATACAAGAAGGCGACCAAAACTGGATGCAATATTCCAAATGAGGTCTAACCAACGTTTTATACAACTGCAACATTAAAGCCCAGCTGTTCTACTCTATATCCCTTCCTATAAAGGCTAGCATACCATATGCTTTCTTCACAACCTTCTCCACCTGTTCTGCCACCTTCAGAGACTTGTGCACCTGCACCCCCAGGTCCCTCTGTGTTTCTATACTCTTAATAGGTCTACCCTTTATCATATACCTCCTCACTACATTCTTTCTCCCGAAATGCATCACCTCGCATTTATCAGGATTGAATTCCATCTGCCATCTATCTGGCCAAGCTACCAGCCTATCTATGTCCTGCTGCATCGCCTGACAATGCTCCCCACTATCCGCAAGTCCAGCCATCTTTGTATCTTCTGCAAACTTGCTGATCACTCCACTTACTCCCTCTTCCAAGTCATTTATATATATTGCAAGTAGAAGAAGTTCCAGTACCGAGCCCTGTGGCATACCACTAGTGACCAACCTCCAGCTAGAAAAACACCTTCCACTATTACTCTCTGTCTCCTATTACCAAGCCAGTTACTTATCCATCTAGCTACCTGTCCTTGTATCCCATTAGCCTTGACTTTTTCAACTAACCTCCCATGAGGGACTTTGTCAAACGCCTTATTGAAATCCATATAGACAACATCAACAGCTCGCCCTTTGTCAACTGTTTTCGTCACCTCCTCAAAAAATTTTACCAGATTAGTAAGCACGACCTCCCTTTAACAAAGCCATGCTGCGTATCCCTAATCAGATCGCAACGCCTACACATCCTATCTCTAAGAATCCCCTCCAACAGCTCCTCTATCACTGACATCAAACTCACCGGCCTATAATTTCCAGGGTTATCCCTACTACCCTTTTTAAACAACGGTACAACATTAGCTATTCTCCAATCCTCTGGGACCTCACCTGTGTCCAAAGAAGAGACAAAGATTTGTGTCAGAGGCCCAGCAATTTCACCTCGCACCTCCCTAAGCAGCCTGGGATAAATGCCATCAGGCCCTGGAGATTTACCAGTTTTAATGCTACTAGAAGCTCTAACACTTCCTCCCTTGGTATGGATATTTCCCTCAACTGGTCCACAGCTCCCTCAAAGACAGGAGCGGTCAACATGCCCCTCTCCTTCATGAATACTGACGCAAAATATTCATTCAGGATCTCCCCCATTCCCTCGGGCTCTAATGTTATAGGGTGCTTAAATATTTACAGAAAGATGTTCGCAGTGCATGTGCTGCAATGCTCCCTATGCATCTTCTCTAGTTTCTCATTGTCATCTTGAAAATAACTTTTTTTTACTTATTGACACATAAATTAATATAAATAAGACTGAAAATGCTTCATTATATTACTTACAAATGCTGTCCAGAACATAAAAAAAGGAGTCGATTGGTACATGACCTCAGACTTTTGTACCTTTTTCCTGATGGAAGAAAGTAAGAACAATAACTTGATACAAGTTGATAATCAGAATGAATTAGAGAGTTGAATTTTCTGGGTCACATGGAGATAGTTTTGGAGGCATGGAGGCCAGGAAAATTAGGCCCGGGGGAAACCATGTTAAGAAACTTCTCAATACTTTCCCACCTTGTGGGGACTTCCTCAGACACACATGGGGATCAAAGTCAGCTGTCTATTCCAACATTTAAGGCAATATGTGGGGGCCATTTTCAACCTTCAATTTGATTCATATAGTGATGCAGTTAAAGAAGATGATTGGTGAATAACTATTGTTATTATACTTATTATGGCCTGGGTGGGATTGTGGTGCAGACTCAATGGGCCGAATGGCCTCCTTCTGCACTGTAGGAATGCTATGATTCTGTGACCCTATGAAGAAGAAAATCCTGAAAGCAGACTTTAGTGTGTTTAGAAAGAAATTAAAAAGCAAGACCTTAAAAGCAGTAATGTTCGGATTACTTCCAATGCTATGTGCTAGAACACATGATTGGAGAATTGGTGCAGGAGGGAGGGCATCAGATTTCTGAACGTTGAGTTGATTCTGGCACAGGTGTGATCTATACCAGCTGGACACGGTGACCTTAGCAGAACTGAGACTAGCATCCTCGTACGGAGATTTTCTAGTGCTGTTGGATTGGCAGGGGGTTGGAAGCCTGAGAGGACGTTCATATTAAAGGAAAACAAAATTGATAACAAGGAGTAAAAAAAAACAGGAAGTAAAAAAAGTCAGGCAAAACAAAGGCAAGTATGAAATAGGATCAGAGTGTGGAATAATGTACAAGAGACAAAGTTGTCAGCACTCTTTCAAAATGCATGCAGCATTCACAACACGGTAAATGATTTGAAGGGTCAAATAGAGATAAATTGGTATAATTTAATTGTCATTGCAGAGACATGGTTACAGAGTGATTAGGACTGGAATCTGAATATTCAGGCGTATTCATCATTTAGGAAAGATGAATGATGAAGAGGGAGGTTGGTCCCTTGGTTCCCTAGTTTTTCTCAGCAATTTATGGATCTTCCTCCAAGAAGACAAAGACAAAATAATTGTTTAGTTTCTCTGCCATCTCCTTGTTCTCCATTTTAAATTTCTTCTCTCCACGTGTAATGGACCCATATCTGTCTTTGCTGATCTTTCCCTTAGCACATCCTAAAGAAGCTTTTACAGTCTGCCTTTATGTTATACACCAGCTGAGTATAAGATGAACCAACTGTGCCTAACAAAAGAAATTAAAGGCTGCATTTGATCAAAGGAAGTGGCTCATAAACATGCTGGAGAAAGTGGTAAGCTCATGGATTGTGGGCAAATCAGAACCAGCAAAGAATGACCAAGAAACTGGTCAAGAAAGGGGAAAAAGATGGGGGTAGCACTATTAATAAGAGTCAAATTAGTGAATCTTTATTGGAGGAACAAGATCAAGGGTAAGATTCTCTGGCTGCACATGTGCCTGCACCAGAAGTTACCACCTGAGCTCAATGGACCTTTGAACTTTCCACTGAATTTTCAGACTCGCTCACTACAATTCCCATGGGACCGGAAAATTTACCCATTGATAGTCGACAAACAATAGCTAGAATTTGATAGTCTACAATAAATATACATTTCTTTTAGACATAAAAGCGCAACAGGGAAGGTGAATCAACTGTAACTAACAAAAGAAGTTAAAGGCTGAATTCGATCAAAAGAAGTGGCTTATAAACATGCCGGAGAAAGTGATAAGCTTAAGGATTGTGGGTAAATCAAAACCAGCAAAGCATGACCAAGAAACTGGTCAAGAAAGGGGAAACAGAATATGAATGTAAGCTGGTGTGTAACATAAAGGCAGTCTGTAAAAGCTTCTTTAGGATGTCCTAAGGGAAAGATCAGCAAGGATAGATGTGGGTCTGTTACAGGTGGAGAGAAGAAATTTAAAATGGAGAATAGAGAGATAGCAGAGAAACTAAACAATTATTTTGTCTTTGTCTTCATTGAGGAAGATCCATAAATCACCAAGAAAAACTAGGGAACCAAAGAACCAATAAAAATGAGGAACTGAAAAAGATTAGTACTAATAAAGAGGAAGCAGTTGAAGAATTAATTGTATTAATAAAGAAATCACCTGGATCAGATAAGCTACATCCCAGGGTGTTGAAGGAGTGGCTATAGGGTTAGTAAGTGTATTAGTGATTATCTTTCAGAATTCTATGGATTCTGGAAAAGTTCCTGTAGACTAGAAAGGAGCCAATACAACCCCACTACTTAAAGCGGGAAAGAGAAAACTGGGAACTACAGACCTGGTAGTTTTATGTCAGTATAAGGAAATGTTAGAATCTATAGGGATTTATGAAAGAGAAATCAAGTTTGACAAACAACTTGCAGCATAAAGGAGAACAAGTGTGTATTTGGATTTTCAGAAGACTTTTATAAGGCCTCCCACAGGAGATTAGTAAACAAAATGAAAGCATGGGGGATTGGGTTAATATACTGCTTTTGATAGAGAATAGGTCAACAGACAGAAAACTGAGTAGGAATAAATTGATCATTCTCAGTATGGCAGGCTGGATTTCTGGATACTAATGAAATCAAGGCTTATGAGAAAAAAAATAGCATGAGACGTAGATAATCAAGTATGATCTGTTTGAATGGCAGAGTAAACTGAGTGGGCCAAATGGCTTACTCCTGCTCCTAGTCATGGAATCCCTACAGCACAGAAGGAGACCATTTAGTCCATTGAGTCTATATGAACCACAATCCCACCCAGATTCTATTCCCACGTCCCCTCATATTTATCCTACCAATGTTCCTAACAAAAGGGTTAATTTAGTATGGCCAATCAAACTAAGCTGTGCATTGTTGGACTGTGGGAGGAAACTAGAGCACCCAGAGGAAACGCACACAGACAGGGGGAGAACGTGCAAGTTCCACACAGAGAGTGACCTGAGACCAGAATTGAACCTGGTCCCTGGCTGTGTGAGGCAGCAGTGCTAACCACTGTGCCACCCCTATGTCCTTCTGTCCCCTTGAAGCCACATTTAGTTATCCAATCCAGAATTGAGTCTGATATAATGACTGAAACCCAACTGGGAAAATCTGCTCCTGCATTGTCAGGGGTGCCACTTACTGTGTATACATAACTGAAAATAATTTTTCAAAATTATATTGAGCATTTTCACATGCCATGGTCAATTTTCGAAATTGAAAGAAATTTTAAAATGTGTCCCTCAATGCTCTTGTGCCAAAAAGCAGTGTAATTTTAACAGCTGAAAGCCCACATAGAGCGCAATTAAGAGAAAGTCACATTGGTGATCAATTCAGTCTGGAGTATATGTTGTTTTAGGAACAGTGTTGGCTTCAAGGGTGATGTTTTGTAACAATTGGAAAAGATCATAGAAATTTGACTTGTGCTGAGTATAATTTGCACTCGTAACTCTATAATCTTTGATACTGCTTCAGGTAAATGGTGCAAAGAAAAACAACATAACTGAGTAGAAACTCCAAGCTATAGACCTTTGTTGATAGCATGGTTTATGAGCCTGAGGACTGTTTCAAATTGTGAGCTGTGTATGTGACAGAAAAATTGAATGCTGTATATTTCTGTGCCATTAAATTGCAAAACAAGATTCACAAACATCACACTATCCAAATTTGAAACAGTTGTTTGAAGTACAGTACATGGTTTCTTTTAATTTCTGCGTGACCTCCCCTCCCCCAGTTGTTTCCGACACATGAAAGCAACCTTCTTGCACATGCTTCTGATGATGTTGGGAAAGAGACTATGCTGCAAGCTGACCTTAAACAGATCAGTGTGGTTTTTATGGTTCAGTTTCCTTCCCTATTTTAAAGAAACTCAAGATATGTCTGCTTTGGTCAAAGTACAGTGACAGACTAGATAGGATATCACTTTAAGGGTGAGCCCCATGTGTTTAAAGACCTTGATTTTTGGAACAAATGAAGCAGTATTGACGGAACTGAGAACTGTACATTTTGACTGCCATTGTAGACCTGAGAGAGGCCCAAGAAAAGGGATAAAGAAACAGGATACTATAGCTGTAAGAAGTAGTAGTAAATGCACATTTAATAGCAAGGAGCGATTTCAGTGGAAAAAGCGTGTAGCTTGTTATTTCAATAATGAAAATAATTGAAAACTTACGTGAGTCCAACTCAGGCAGTATTTTATTAATAACTGCGATGTTAGAAACTTAGTGGGTTGGCAGAGGGGTTAGAGAATCATAGAGTTGCACTTTTCAGGTATTCTGGAAAATCTCCAAGCAGTCCTTCAGTAGTCAGTTGATGCCATCCAACCCTCAATCTTTCTGCCAGATGCAGTTGTTTATTTATGAAGCGTCATGTAAAGGCATGCTTAGCCTTTTTTACCTCAGGGAATACTCCATACTATGCCCTTTCAACCCTCTGGTCTTACAGCAAGAGGATCAGCCAATTATTCCAACAGTCTCTAGTGAAATTTCCATTCTTCCATGTTCTAAACTATCTTTTCTCATATGGCACTGATTAATGACAGCATTGGACTTCTGACCTTCAAGGGATGGGGGATGGGAATTAAGAAAAAGAAGACTGATAGATAACCTATTGCTTATTGTCTTTTAAAACTTATCACCTTATATAATGGCAGAACGTTCACATTTGGTCACAACTTAAAATCTGAAATTAAAATTATTGCATAAACTAAGTACATGAGTGTACTCTGGTGCCTGTTCAGGTTAAAACTTCCTAGTACCAATTTAAAATCAGACAAAAGAGATTCCAACTAGGCAAGTTTGGTTTTAATTGTGGCCATTATTCATGCTGCAACGTACAACAAACTACGACATATTCTTCAAAGCGAGTTTTGCTGTTATTAAGTGAGGTAGTTTTGGTCATATATCCTTACGTCCAGCATTGAAAATCATTGATTATTTTGTTATTCACATCATAATAACTGCATTGTGTTCTCATTTGGAATCGATAGCAAAAAGGGGAATGAATTTAGTGGAAATAAAATAGATATAAACATGTCTTAATACATTATTTACATTCTTTATTTACTTAAACTAAGCATTCGTTTTTTTCTGAGAGGATTACTTCCTCTTATTGGCCGGAATTTTCTCCTCTTGTTGAAGTGTCAACTCGGGTGGGTAAAGAGGAGCGGTCAACATTAAGATAATATTTGTTTTTGTATCTGTTTTTGTCAATTTTCTCCCTTCTGATCCTTGCATTGCTCCTTGATATTACTTGTGTTATGAAGGTTGACCCTCTCCCTTTCAGAACTAACACTTAACCACTAAAAGTGGAGTACCTCTCATCATAATCTGTTAAAGGTATGTGTGAAGTGATACGATCTATTCTTCAGCAACTTTTTATGGTTAAATCAAAAATAATTCCCTGACATGCTCTCTAAAAAACTTTATTTATCTAACAGTGAGCAGGTTAACAAAGCTGTCAACAAACCGAATAAAATACTATTCTAATAGAATGCTGTTTAGATAAATACTATTCCCATTTTGTAACAAAAAATAGAATTTGAATCACTCTCTAAATTACAACTAATTTTGGTGTCTTCTGGAAACTTCTGGTGTTCTTTGTTGATTTCTTCTGTCTGGAACCTCTATCTTTTTTGCAATTCAGATAGTGTTTTCTTTGAGGACATAAATACAGTTATGAGAGCCAGCAAGATACTCTCTCTTGAGCTGTGAGCGGTGACAGGTGCTCTCCCAGTTTGTGCTACTGCACTCATCTTTTATACTCCTGGTGACATATCAATATTTATCACAATTTTTTATAATTTTGTTCCGGCTTAACAAAAGCATCAACTTCAAATTCAAGTTGTTTGGTCCCTAAATATCTACTTTAAACTGATTGGCTAAAATTCAGAAATAGCCTGTTGTCCTGGCAACACTGCTGCTTGGCCGTTGATACAATGGATAATATTTTATGACAGGTGTGATGTGGTCGTAAAGTGGGGCATAAAGCGATTAGCATGATTGGCACTGGTTTTCATGACTGGTGCCATTTTACAACAATAGGATTTCCGGTGTGGTCAGCCTCTCGCTGGAAATTGGCAACAGTCTGTTAATGTATTCAAATTTATTTAAATATGTATTTCAGTGTGATTAACAAGCATGATGCTCAATCGTTCAGGCTCACCTGCCTTTATGGCCTCGCCAGGAGAGGTGGAACCAGAAGCCATTGTGTCCCCCTGGGGAGACTGAGGGTATGGGAGGGAGAGGGTGCCCTTTTAGGTAGTGCCAAACTGGCAGTGCCACCCTGGTATTTGGACAAGTCAACCTGGCATCTGGGCAATAACCACTGGGCAGTACTGGGGGCTGGGCCAATGGGGGAAGGGGCCAGTGGAGAAGCGATGGGGGAAGGGCCAGCAGGAGCAGGCTTAATGAGGAGAGGGGGCCACTGTCATTCTGCAGTGATAGGTGGGGGCAGGGCAGTGGGACTGCGATAGGTTGGAGAAGGGCAGCAGGGTTACGATCAGCAGAGAGGTTGCTGAGGGCTGTATCTCAGGCCGCAGTCCCTCTGATTGCAGTGGGGGAACTGCTTCAGACTGCCTGCAGTAGGAGGGGCCTGACAGCTCTCTTTCTGTCAGACCCCTGCTACAGCTGTGCGCATGTGCAGCATCAGATGTCTGCACATGCACACTACTTCCCTCTAAAGACTTTCAGGTGTATTAAGCCCTGCCGACAGACTTCCACAGCAAATATCAGACTCGCTCTAAATTTTGCAGAGTGCATATGATGCGGGGCAAGGGAGGGGCTGGACCTGAAAACATGCCCAAAAAATAGACCTGAAACTCTCCCAGTTCCATACCCAACTGGCACTTAGAAATGAAATGGTAAAATTCTGGTCAGTATTTCAAACTGTATACTGGTACCATATGCAGCTGCATTAACATTACTTTTTTAGAGGAACCATGCAACACTTTTACCTCTTCACATTTTACAAATTTTTTATAATTTCACAAATATCAACCTATAATTATTCTACTCAACTTCACAACATCTCCGCCTTAAGGAAAAAATGAACCATCATCATGAAAAGATGGCTTCTTTTTTTCCTCTTTTAAACTTGCAATAAAGCTATTTATTATTCTACACAACTTCGCAACACTTGTTTCTAAACTACTAAATTGCCTTCCAGTACTCTGGATTGAGACACGAAGAGTGTTCATTTGGCCAGGTGTTTGAATTCTAATTGACTGTATCATAGCTCAACTTTAGTCTATCCTTAGCCAATACAGTGTGCATCCAGCCTCAGACAGTTGTTTATACAGAAAATTAGGCACCTTACTAATGTACAATTATATGGTCTTACAAATGAATTAATAGGGTTAATGTGTGAAGTTCTCACCTGGGTGAGATTTGCCTGTTGGATTAGGTGTCTGAGGCCCATGGGCAAGGTTTTGGAAATTCTATCCTCCATAAAAGTATGATATATTTTTGCAGTACCTAAGTTTTAAATCCCAATTATGCTTTCAGAGTTGCAATTACATAAGACACATTTTAAAAAATTCATTTTGTGGGACATGTTGTTGCTGGCTTGCCAGCATTTATTGCCCATCCCTGGTTGCCAATGGAAAAGAGGTGATGAGCTGCTTTCTTGAAACCCTGAAGTCCACGTACTGTGGGTTGATTCGCTTTAGGGAGGGAATTCCAAGATTTTCATCCAACAACTGCGAAGGAAGAGCAATATATTTCCAAGTCAGGGTGTGAGTAGACTAAGTAAATTAGCAGGCAGTGGTGTTCCCATATATCTGCTGACCTTGTTTTTCTAAATGCAAGTGGTTGTGGGTTTAGAATGTGCTGCCTAAGGATCTTTGATGAATTGCTGCAGTGCATTTTGTAGATAGTACACAGTATTGCTATTTGAGCATCAGTGACAGAGTGAGTTGATGTTTGTGGATATGTTACCAATCAAGTGGGCTGTTTTGTCCTAGATGTGTCAAGATTCTTGGAGTGTTACTGGTGCTGCATTCATGAGGAAAATTCCAACTCACTCCTAACTTGTGCCTTGTAGATAGTGGACTCACTTTGAGGAGTCAGGAGGTGAGTTACTTGCCGCAGTATTCCTAGCCTCTGACCTGCTGTTGTAGCCACTGTATTTATATGGTGAGTCCAGTTGAGTTTCTGATCATTGGTAACCGAAAGACGTTGACAATGGGGGATCCAGTGATGATAACACCACAGA
This sequence comes from Sphyrna mokarran, assembly GCA_024679065.1. Lineage (NCBI taxonomy): Eukaryota > Metazoa > Chordata > Chondrichthyes > Carcharhiniformes > Carcharhinidae > Sphyrna > Sphyrna mokarran. The sequence goes on along the minus strand of JAGIQG010000031.1, from coordinate 20,648,413 downwards.
ATGTTCACAGATGATTTTAGAGTGTCTCTTATTGGTGATAGTCATAGCCAGGTCATTTGTGTGGCATAAATGTTATGTGCCATTTACAAGCCCAAGGCTGGATATTGGCCAGATCTTGTTATAATTTGAACACGGACTGCTTCAGTATTTGAGGAGTTGCACACAGTGCTGAATATTGTGCAGTCATCGGCAAATATCCACACTTCTGACATTATGACAGAGGGAAGGTCATTGATGAAGCAGCTGAAGATGGTTGGACCTACAACACAAGGCCTTGAGACTGCTGCAGAGAAGTCCTGGAGCTAAGAAGACTGATTCTGCATAATCACAACCATCTTCCCAAGTGCCAGATATGACTTAATCTTTGTAAAATGTCATATTGTGGGCTCTAAAGAGGAACTGGTTTTGGACTACGGGATTAGTGTTGCTATGCTCTAAATTTCAAAACTGAAACTGGAACATGCTTTGGGTTTGATGTTTCCTTTGCTATTAATGAAAACATTTGTTAATTCATAAACAATTTGTCTGTGTAATAATCTTACCAAAGCCAATTTTCAGTCATCATCACCTTATTTAAAATATGCTTAAGATGTCATACACTGGCTGCATTGTATAAGGCAGATCTGAAGCCTTTCAAATGCTCGCCTGAGTAGAATCATCTGGTTTTAAACTTCCCTCCCTATTGAGTGAGCCTCCACTCACCTAATCGGCAAGCTCGCATTCTGTTAGGCCCATAGGGAGATCTATTCACAATCCCCCATGGCCATCATAACATCCTTAAGTCAGTTTCTTCCCTAGTACCCCTACCACAAGAGGCTGTTTTCCAATTCTTAGCCATTAGCCTGGGGTCAGTTGAAGACAGGACTGAATCGGGAGATATGAAACAGACATTTTCACTTACGAAGGGAATATCGCATTGACACTGGTTCTTCCTGAAGCCCTGCTTCAGCTGAGACACTGGTTTCTTCCATTTCCGTCTCAGAATCTGTATCCTCATCTCATGGAGGGGCAGACAGAGGGTCAGCTTCTAGTTGAGACTCTACTTTGGCAGTGGTCATCCCCATAGCTGGTTATGAGGCCTACAGTGACATGGAATCCCTACCCAAGAGATATTCCAGATGTTTTGTGACAATTTTGCCTTGTGCTTGGAGTCTATAAGACACGTGGTCCTTGCAGCTAAAGGGATCAAAAGGAATGGAGAGAAAGCGTTTCTGCTGGTAAAGGCAGTGTCATTGTCAGAGAACAGGACTTCAAGTATCACATGCATGTAGAATCCGTGTTAGGATATTCAAACTTTGAAGCTCAATATAAAAAAGCAATTGCAGTGTCCAAGAGACTAAATTAATGTGATGTTTATTCAACTTTAGGACTACCTCTCACACTAGGGCAGGAATTTTCCCAGTGGAATTGTTAATTGAACAGAGGTTTTGGACTGATTGATGCAATGTTTGTTTAATCTGATCAAAGTCAAAGTACTGTTGTTTTGTGTTTTCCCCAGAATATTGCAGAGTGGGGCTTGATTAGATTGATTGACAGGTAAGGTCATGTGACTGGATGTAGCTAGGCTTTCACAGAGAACTCAAAGCAGCCTACTTTTGGGATTTTTAAATAGAGGTTGCTTTCTCTATATTTCTTGCTCTGTTTGAAGTTCAGACTAGAATCTGCCACGAAATAAGCCTTTTCCTCTGGTATTTTACTGTTTAGGGTGGACCTTTCTCTGGAATTTGCTGCCATGAAGATTAGAAAACAGGTGTTTATCTGGTTCACTCTTCTGAAGTGTCAAAAGGCTGGGTATCTAGTACTTATGTTAGCATTTTTAGTTACTGTGCTAACTGGATCGACAGAAGGGATTATGTCTAAGAATACTGCTAAAGTGGAACAATAGAGATAGCTAGCGTTAAGAATTATATTTTGTATGTTTAAGTATTTTAATTAGTAAAAGTTATGCTAATTTTTTTGTTATATTCTAAAGTGTTCTTGAATAAAATTTGTTTTGATAAAAGCTTCCTCGTGGATCAGTTGAATCATACCTGGAGTGAAACACCTTATGCTCACCCCAATGCCCCCAAAATCAAATCAAAAGTTGTGGTCTAGGCTAATTTCATAAAATATCTTGGAGTTTCTTATGTGGCCTTTAAAATGGGCAACCCCATATTTTTAAACAGTGACCCCTGGTCCTAGATTGGTCCACAAGATTCAACATCCTTTCCACATCCATCCTGTCATGAAATCTATCTGATTTTGCTTGAAAAACACTCTCTAGCAGGTCTGTCCCACTTTGGTTACAGCTGTAAGGCTGCCTGCTGAGGCTAGATTTGACATCTCTTCCAAGTTACAAGAGGTAATTACGTTATCTGTAACCAAAAAGGATCTGGGACTGGAGTCGACAAGCTACCAGCACAGTTTTACCAGTCATGTACAATGCATGGCAACAAAAAGACCTGCCTTCAGCTGGATTGTGGGATGAGGCCTTTAAATAGTCATTAATTGGCCACATAAGGGCCTCAATTGGTAGTTGGGCAGTAAAGCTGTAGTCATGGCTGATAAGTTAAAAATCCACGGGTCTCTGCTATGCAGGTCCAAATCCTGCTGAAAGATAATGGAAGCAGAAGAAAAATACTAGAGGATAATTGCTGGTAATTTGATTGTGCCCTAGCCAGGAATAACCTTTGGAATGGTAGGAACATGATAGGTAATATTGAAAAAGCTTATCTGTTTCATAGCTTGAGATGTAAAATTATGACCTAAAAATTGATTGTTCCTTGGAACAGCTAGACCTGTGGACCACTAGATAAGGACACCGGGCCTCTGTTATCTGGCAAGAGGCAACTGTACATGTACTTTGGTGTTCTCTGACAACTTGCCAGAAAATTGGAAATTGAATTTGGGCCATTGCATTGACTATCTCCAGGGTAGACCAATTCAGCAAAGGGGCAGGCATGAAGCCCCTTATTTGCATAGCTACCAAACTGTAGGTGGGATACTTGCAGAGTGGAATGTGGACATTCATGCTGCCTACCATGTTGGAGGCTTTGGTACCAGCATCATTCCTGTAAAATTCATCAACCTATCTTTTTTAGGAGCAATGTTAATAAGAAAAATGCTTAGCAAATCATCATTTTTTTTGGAGAGAAGAAAGAGATTTGAGAGCCATATTCAAGTTTTAACATAATGATGTCACACAAAAATTCAACTTAAATAAGTTGCCTGTGCATTTTCAAGCAGGTACTTTTTAAGAAGAAAGTCAAAAAGATCAGAAAGAAGTTGCTAAGTGAAATGAAAGATGTCACAGTCCCAGTGGAGAGCACTGTATAACACTGCTCTCCTCTTTGAAGGGGGAGAAGAGGGGGCGGGAGAGAGAGAGAGAGAGAGAGAGAGAGAGAGCTTACTGAGGTATAGTAACCTGAGGGTCATCTCACCTCAGGTGAGAGACAATGTTGAGAAGGCAGGGCCTTCATGGATAATCTTCAACTGGTATTGCAATTAAATCCATGTTGTTGCTAAGTACCCTAAGCAATCCCATGGATGTCACATTTAAATTAGTCTACATCGAAATATAGAAACTAGGAAAAGGAGTAAGCCATTTGGCTCTTCAAACCTGCTCTGCCATTCATTATGGTATGGTGAGAATATCCATCTCACTATCTGTTCCTGCTTTCCCCCCAAGATCACTCTTTGATCCCTTTAGCCCAAGAGACTCCTGCTTGAAAATATACAATGCTTTGGCCTCAGCTGCTTTCTGTGGTAGAAATTCCACAGACTTACATTTACTGGGTGAAGAAATTTCTGCTTAACTCAGTTCTAAATGGTTTATGCTGTATTCTCAAACTCTCCTCCGCTCCCCCCAGTTCAGGACTCCTCCTGCCATTGGGAACATCCTTTGTCTGGTCCTGTTAGAATTTTATAGGTTTCTATGACATCTTCCCTCAATACTCCAGTGAATATAATCCTCACTAACTCAATCTCTTCTCATACGTCAGTCTATATTGTTTGCCTTCTTCATTGCATGCTGCATCTGCATGTTGACTTTCAGCAACTGGTGTACAAGGGTACATTTTCCTCTCAATTTATCATCATTCAAATAATAATCTATCTTCCTGTTTTTGCTAAGTAATAACCTCTTATTTATCCACGTTAAATTGCACCTGTCATGCATTTGCCCACCCACTCAATTTGTTCAATCAAACTGAAGCATCTCTGCGTTCTTCTCATAGCTCGCCCTCCCAGCCAGCTTTGTGTCATCTGCAAATCTGAAGATATTATATTAAATTCCTTCATCTATATTCCGTCTGAGAGTGAGAAGGTGGATGTAGTGGATTGGATGAGATCATTCATCCTCTTCTTGAAATGGATGGCATTTCTCATTTGGGAGGCATGAGCATTGACTATATTGGCGACTTGCTCCCAAATTGGCATAATGAGGTTGGTGGACCTCATGTTCCCATCAGGAATGCTCCCAGTGCAATGCTGTTAAACTTTGGAGCAGCGTGTTTCATTTTCTCGGAGCACATTCTACTGGTCAGCATGACAAATCCTGGGCTGCAGAGAGTGATAAGTGTGGATTAAATATGGCATTTGGTCACATGAGGCAACATGATAACAATGGGTTGGATGAATCTCAGTCCATCACACCAAAAGATGTATTGTGAGCTGAAAAGCATACATTCTGGCATGGAACACCACCAAGACAGCTGGCAGGTTCTGTGCAACCTTTCACACCTACTTTTGCACATTGTCTTCAGAAAATTAGGCCCATAAGGAGAGGTGGCCAAATGCATAATCAGAAAGTTGGATTTTAAGGATTGTATCATAATCAGTGACAGCCTATTTCTTGCTATGTCACAGGATTACGGGAGCAAACATAACTCCAAAAACTTTATAATATAATTTAACATGGCACTTAATTAGAGCTGTGAGAGAGAATATCAAAGGCATAATTTTTCAGATAAAATGCTACACATCAAGAGAAGAAACTGTTAAGTGCATCAAGAAAATGAACTTTGTCATAAATCAGCCACTCCCATCCACACCCTTCATTATGTTCCTCAATCTACTTTCTTTCTTGACCACATTCTGAATCTATTTATTGTTGTAGCTTCTAGTATTTATTCATCCAGTTAACCCCAGCTAAATGTAAAAATCATTCAACTGTTTAATTTTTTTAACATTGTGATGAATGATATTCAAATATACCCATTTCTTGCTGCACAAATTAATGCTCAGATTTATCCATAAAATAATTCCCGGCTTGGGTTGCTATCTGTGTGGAATTTGCGTGTTCCCCCCGTGTCTGCCCCAGTTTCCTCCCAGAACCTGAAAGATGTGCTGATTAGGTGCATTGACGTGAACAGGTGCCAGAGTGTGGCGACTAGGGGAATTTCACAGTAACTTCATTGCGCTGTTAAGGTAAGCCTTACTGGTCACAAATAAATGAATAAACTTTTTACTTTAATGCAGAAAGTACATTATAATGCTAAAATACTTTTATTAATTAAAGGGCAAAACAAACCAGTTTATTCCTACTTTGACAGTCAGCTGTGCCTCAGGTGGTAGCATTATTGCCTAAGTTACAAGATTCTGGGTTCATGTGCCAGTTACGATATAACACAAAAGTCAGGTCTGATATTCCAGTGCAGAATTGAGGAATAGAAAGGGGGTCATTACTATGCTAGGGGTGTATTATAAGCCACCAACAGCTCGCGAGTAGTTGAAGAAGGCATATGTAAACACACTTTGGATAGATGCAGAAAGAACAGAGTCGTTATAGTGGGAGATTTTAATCTCCCTAGGGTGGATTGGAAGGTACCTAGAGCTGGGGGCTCGGACGGGGAGGAATTTGTAAAATGTGTACTGGAAGGATCGTTGGAGCAGTATCGTTGGCTAGCCCAACTAGAGAAGGGGCTATATTGGATTTAGTTCTGAGTAATGAGCCAGGGCAGGTGGTTGATGCTGTGGTAGAGAAACATGTGGCTAACAGTGACCACAATTCTGTCTACTTTAGGATACAGGTGGAAAAGGATGCTTCAGGACCCTAGGGGCAGGGTGCTGAATTGGGGGAAGGCTAACTACAGTCGGATTAGGCAGGAACTTATGAAACTGATGGGGAATGGTTGTTCGAGGATAAGTCCACGCTAGGCATATGGGATTCTTTCAAGGGAATACTGAAAATGTTGCAAGAAAGATATCTGTCGGCTAAGAGGAAAGATGGGAAAGGTGGATTAGAGAGCCGTGGATTACTAGGAATATTGAGGACTTGGTTAGGGAGAAAAGAGAGGTGTATGTTAGGTCAAAGCAGCTGGGAACGGAGAGAGAGTTGGAGGAATATAGAGAGGGTAGGAGGGAGCTCAAATAGGGACTTAGAAGGGCAAAAAGGGGCATGAAATGGTTTTGGCAGATAGGAATACGGAAAATCCAAACGCTTTTTACTCCTATGTTAGGAAAAAAGGGTGATTAGAGGAAAAATTGGACCTCTTAGGGACAGAGGAGGGGAACTATGCTTAGAGCCCGAGGGAATCGGGGTGATCCTGAATGAATACTTTGCATTGGTATTCACGAAGGAGAGGGGCTTGTTGACAGCTCCTGTCTCTGAGGGAGCTGTGGACCAGTTGAGGGAAATATCCATACCGAGCGAGGAAGTGTTAGAGCTTCTAGGTAACTATGACTCTTCACTTTGTGGTGTGCTCCCACCGGGGAGTGATCCGGCATAGTTACCGGCTGTGATCGATATTTGCGTGCTTTGACCATCATAGACGTTGGTGCTGCCTCCTCCTACTCCCCGCCAGTAACCTTGATCGCTTTGGATCAAGGGCCAAACGACTAGTTTCCACCACTTTTGTGGAAACAAAACCACACAATGGGTGATCCGGATGCGACTGCAGACGGGTCAGCGAAAAGAAATGAATGGCTGCCAGGAAGGCAGGTTTCCGGTTGGATTGTGAACCGGAGAAATAACAACCCCACAGACGAGTCTGTAACCGCTCTCTGTGAAAAAAGTTGCAAAGGCTAGGTTACACAGTAACTAACTCTAAAGAGTTAGTGACAAGATCAGTCTCGGCCCAAACAGAAGAGCTGACCTTGAGACAGAGACAAATTGCTGGGCACTATTGGATGGTAGACTCGGGTCCCAGGCCTGAGGACCCGGTCACTCCAATATGTGAAGACGAAACGCCTGTTGTAGAGGAGTTGGTCTGGACGGCCCATCCAACCGAGGAAGTGGAGATAACCTCCTGCATCTTCTACAACAGGGCATATCTAGCCCTGAATAAGGGCACGGGAGACAATGGTAACATCAGAAATACCGCAAGCGATGGGGGTGCTCAGAATGAAGGCACCTTCGAGAAGACCTAACGATAACACCTTAGCTGTGAACCCAACTCACGTTCCCAAGCTAGAACATCTTAGCTGTGACTCCAACGCACGTACCTCAATCAAGATCAAGTGGGCCCTGACTGGGGTTTCGCTAGAGGTAGACAAAACCATCGACGAGTGACGTAAAGACTCGAACTAGGCACTCATCCGAGTGTATTAAAATAGGCCGGTTGTTTGACGTAGTGGTAGGGAAGCTGTTGGAGGGGATTCTTAGAGATAGGATGTATAGACACTTAGAGCGTTGCGATCTGATTAGTGATATGCAGCATGGCTTTGTTAAAGGGAGGTCATGCCTTACAAATCTGGTAGAATTTTTTGAGGAGGTGCCGAAGACGGTCGACGAAGGGCGAGCTGTTGATGTTGTCTATATGGATTTCAGTAAGGCATTTGACAAAGTCTGTCATGGGAGGTTAGTTGAAAACGTCAAGGCTAATGGGATACAAGGACAGGTAGCTAGATGGATAAGTAACTGGCTTGGTAATAGGAGACAGAGAGTAATAGTGGAAGAGTGTTTTTCTAGCTGGAGTCGGTCACTAGTGGTATGCTGCAGAGCTTGGTACTGGGACCTCCTCTATTTGTAGTATATATGAATGACTTGGAAGAGGGAGTAAGTGGAATGATCAGCAAGTTTGCAGACAATACAAAGATGGCTGGACTTGTGGATAGTGAGGAGCATTGTCAGGCAATGCAGCAGGACATAGATAGGCTGGTAGCTTGGGCAGATAAATGGCAGATGGAATTCAATCCTGATAAATGCGAGGTGATGCATTTCGGGAGAAATATTGTAGGGGGGAGGTATATGATAAAGGGTAACCTGTTAAGAGTATAGAAACGCAGAGGGACCTGGAGGTGCAGGTGAACAAGTCTCTGAAGGTGGCAGAGCAGGTGGAGAAGGTTGTGAAGAAAGCATATGGTATGTTAGCCTTTATAGGAAGGGGTATAGAGTACCAGAGCTGGGCTTTAATGTTGCAGTTGTATAAAACGTTGGTTAGATTTCATTTGGAATACTGCGTCCAGTTCTGGTTGCCTTATTACTGGAAGGACGTAGAGACTCTTATTACTGGAAGGACTACTCTCTTACTACCGGAAGGACTACACCTCTCTACTGGAGAGAGTGCAGAGGAGGTTTACCAGGATGCTCCTGATATGGAGGGTCTGAGTTACAAGGAGAGGTTAGGCAAATTGGAGCTGTTTTCCTTAGAAAGACGTAGACTTAGAGGAGATCTAATAGAGATGTACAAGATTATGAGGGGTATAGATAGAGTAAACAGGGTTAAGCTTTTTCCTAGGGTGAACTCAAATACCATGAGGGGTCACGGGCTTAGGGTGAGGGGAGTAAGGTATAATTTGGACGCTAGAGGGAGATTTTTCACACAGAGGGTGGTGGGGGTATGGAACGTGCTGCCAAGTAAAGTGGTGGAGGCAGGCACTCTGGAGTTATTTAAGAGATACTCAAATGGGCACATGAACAGAATGGGAATGGAGGGATATAGAAAATTGATTTAAAATAGGGATCATGAGCCTTGGGAGTCCCTGGGAACTGTGTAAATAGATGATGATATTGATGTATTTGTTTTTATCCTGCAGGTACTTCAGTCCTCCTTGTTGTCTAACAAGGGGCATACACGCGATGGGTTGTGAGAGGACTGCTCTTGGATTTTTTTTTCGAGACTATCCTAGTGCTTCACGTCGTTAGTGTACACTTGACCTGGACCATTTGATGAGCAACATGGCAGCTCAGTGACTATCGCTGTGCTGTGCAGATACGTGGATTTGGGCCTGTGTCTGTGGGAGTTTGCACATTCTCCCTGTGCTTGCATGGGTTTTCTCTCCGGGAGCTCCGGTTTCCTCCGACATCCCAAAGATGTGCTCTTAGGCTGATTGGCAGAACAAATTCTCCCTAAATTGTCTCAAATTTGGTTTCAATCCATAGATCTATAAACATAGACAGGGATCACGGGTAGAAATGGGAACATCGAGGTGGCGGCGCGGGCTCGTTGGGCCGAAGGACCTGTTTCCCATGCTGTTTTGTTCTTTGTATCAATATATGTAGCTACCAGTGTACCCAAATGTGCCACACTGTGAGCCTGACTGACAATCTTAAATTGGATGTCAGCATAATTTCTAGCCCACTAAAGATTATTTAACATGTGTTGTCCAAACGTGGGACCACATCTGATGTGAAACACTATGCTTTGCATTTTCAAGCACTGGTTAGTTGGATATGGTTTGTACATTGCCCATTGTGAACAGCAGGAGAGACATGCTGTTTGATATAATCTATCAGTGTTTGTATTTATAGCCTACATAACTAGCATCATACTCATACTGAAATTCATATGCCACAGTACTTATTTGTATGACAGACAGAATATGCTTTTGGCTTGATATCAGCATCCAGTTAATGGTAAATACCACTAGTGTTGCTACTTCACAGTAGTAACTTGAAACAGCCAGTTTCATCTGTTGCTCATATTTTTGAGCTATCTTGTCTTTCCCGACTTGAATTAATCTGGGAACTTTTTAGGGTTTAAAGTGATGACCTCAGGTCTGTTCATAAAATTGCAAGATATACAGCACAAAATGATCTGATCAGAGTAGCTATTATTCCTCAGAATGTCTTTGATGCCTATTTCAGCATTAAACTTGCGTGATGAGGAAATTAACTGGTCCCTATTTACAAGGTTGTCAATAATCTTTTCATGCGGGAACTATTAAGAATCCCAACATGTTTATTGATCTATGGAAGTAGATTTGCAGTAGGCTGTAGTATAATCATACTTCTGGAGCAAAATTTTGCAATGTCAATTTGAAAACAAAAAGACTAATTACTCTACTGAATGATGTTTGACTGTCAACCTAATGGCCTTTTCTTCAATATTTCCATAACTGATAAAGGGAAATGTTTGAATATTTTCTTTTAAATGTCCTTATGATTTTTCGCCAGGATTGCATGCAGCAGTGTCTTGGGATTGATTTTCAATTCCTGGAGACACTAGGCCAATCCTACAGGGTTGCCAATCCTAGCAATAATTTTTCTTTATTGTCTGATAATGAAACTGACAATGATTGCTACTTTAATGTAAGATAAATGAAAAAACAAATATGCTGTTTAGTCAACTCACAATTAATAAGGGCACACAAATCTCAAGTTCATAGCTTCAAAACAAGAAAAGAGAAAAATAGGTAAAAGGAAACATAGCAGAAGATTTGATCATTTCATAAGTGTGCTCAAATGAATGTGATGAATGACTATTATATGTGTAGAATTTTGCAAGGTTTGGAGGAGAGCCATGGACAGAGAGTGTATGAGCTTCATTCTATCACTTCATTTTGTCAGTTGTACATTAATTTGTGATTGTTTGCACCAGTTTACTCTTTCAGCACTGCTTGCCTGTTTGGAATGGGCACTGCTAGGATTTGGGGAACTAGATTTTACTTGTTTAATTTGTAAAAGGGTGATTGTCAGTCCAATATTTCATTTAAAATTCTGTTTATATTTGCAGAGCTGTGTCATAGGCACAGGACAACATGCTTGCAGTTCATCGGAGAAGAGGTTTTCCTTCTCTCAGGAGGCTGTGTCAGAGTGTTATCACCTTTTGTAGCATATCTGCAGTCAACAGTTGCAGTCAAGGTCATTACAGTCCTTAACTTCTTTTCCTTCAGCTCCTTCCAGGTTGCCAAAATCAATAACAATAACATCAGTCAACCTGAAGTCTTTGCTTGTATAAAGCTGATGACAAATTCATCAGATGAAACATTTGCATCACAGGGTTAGCATAATTTTCTGGCTGCTGTACTCTATTTTCTTTTTATAAAGCCTAAGATTCAAGTTATTTCATCAACTGCATTCTCAAACTGCCCGGTCACCTTCAAAACTTTATGCATGGTCTCTTTTCACAGCACCCACTCAGCAATCCTACCCCCATTCCCCTCCTCCTTCACCCCTCCACAGCCCCACTTTAAAATTGTATCATTTAGCTTGTCTCTTTTCATTCTTTCCACTAAAATGCATTGTTATAACAGGGTGGGAGGAATGTGCAATCTACCTTGTCCCACTACTCCGCATATCGTATTATTAGTTTAATTCACTCACCAAATGGCAAACTACTTATCGACATAGCTGTAAGACCCAGAATAAAATAAACTTATTTCAATAAACTCAGAATAATGAAACAAAATTTTTTTTTCAAACTACATACAATTGTACTGAGTTGATAACGGTGAATCCCTTTTTAAAAACACTTGAGCACACACACATGAACAAACAGAGAACAAACAATAGGCATTTTGAAAAAAATGAGTTTTGAAGATCAGTCTTTTTAAAATAAAGGATAAACATAGAACACTACAGCAAAAACAGGCCCTTCGGCCCACAAGTTGTGCCGATCATATCAGTACCTACCAGGCCATAGAACTATCTGTAACTCCCAATCCCATTAAATCTCATGTACTCATCCAGAAGTCTCTTAAGAGACCCCAGCGAGTTCGCCTCTACCACCACTGACGGCAGCCGATTCCATTCACTCACCACCCTCTGAGTGAAATTCCATTCATTCACCACCCTCTGAGATAAAGACTGCAGGGTATCAGTGCTGTCAATCTGGAGCTCCCTGGTGTAAAACGAGACACTGGTCCCAGTAAATGCCTGTAGATTCTCTTCAATGGAGCTTCAGCATGGAAGAGAATATAAGCTAAATTAGTTATTCTTCTCTCAGCTTTTAAGGGTTCCAAATGCAGACAGATTACACTCAGGTGAGAATTTCCTGGCTGCAGGTTGATGACCACGCATATAAATTCAGACAAGGCAGGGAAAGCAATGGTGAAGGCAGCCTTCCTTCTCAGCTTATTCCCCAAAAACCAGAGTTTAAAAACAACAGGTCCAAAACCTAAAGCTGATTTCCAGTAAATCACTAGTCTTTGCTAGCTTCACTCCAATCAGTTGCAGTGTAAACAAACACACAGCCCATTCCCCCTCAACTAGCAGCACAGGAGCACAGTGATTAGCACTGCTGCTTCACAGTGCCAGGGACCCAGGTTTGATTCCCGGCTTAGGTGATTGTCTACGTGGAGTTTGCACATTCTCCCCATGTCTGCATGGGTTTCTTCCAGGTGCTCTGGTTTCCTCCCAAAGTCTGAAAGACAAGCTAGTTAGGTGCATTGACTCGAACAGGAGGCGAAATGTGGTGACTAGGGAATTTTCACACCAACTCCACTGCAGCGTTAATGTAAGCCTTACTTGTGACTAATAAATAAACTTTACTTAGCAGGCTGGTCAGCTGACCTCTTGGAAGAAGGCAGGCTTGCTCTCAGTCCACCTGTGACCCTTTAAAACAATTGAAGTGTTCAAAAAATATAATGTCCTTCCATATTTTAAAAGAAAAAGACAATTTCTGAAGGTATAATTCTCTCATATTTTTCTATCTTCACTGTTTTCTTTATTTTTCCAATTTTGTGTCATATTTCAGTTCAAATTGTACCCTGCATATCCAAGTACAAGTCACTAATTTATACAAGAAATAGTGATAGCTACAAAATGAGAGGTGGTAGACTGTTGTACCTGAGTTAAGAGTTTATGAGATCCCTGAATCATCAATAATCATGAGATTAGACCTGAAAACAGTTTGCTGCAGAATACCACAATGTTGTGATTGTTAGGGTGATTTGACAAAGCTGTGCTTCTGGTTGAAGGGGTCATGAAGGGATCTATATATGTAATTCTAAGAGAATATGTAATTCTGAACGTAATCCATTCACATTGCATCCCTGTCCTGTTGCAGTTTAGATCTATCTTCTCCTGTTTATCCATGATCTGACTGAGCCCCCTATGTATTTTGTCTCTCATGATGTAGAGATGCCAGCGATGGACTGGGGTGAACATAGTAAGAAGTCTGACAACACCAGATTTAAGTCCAACTGACTTATTTGATAGTAAACTCACACAAGCTGTTATATGTGCTGCTTGAGACCAGAACACCTCATTCATCTGACAAAGAGCAGAGCCTCGAAAGTTTGTGTGAGTTTACTCGGTTGGACTTAAACCTGGTGTTGTCAGACTTCTTACTATTTTGTCTCTTAGCATGTCAAGACAGAGAACAGTTTGCATGATGCAATTTGAGCATTTAAAAATACTATAATTAGTAGCACCGTCTCTTTCAGGGAGGGTCCATGGAAGTGAAAGTCGTTGGCTGAATGCCATGCAGCAGGTTACCATACAATTTGTGACTGGATTTTTCAATTTTCCCTGACAAAAAGTTTCAGAAGATCCTTAGCAAGCAGTGAAATGCTTGAGCAATTGATCGTGTACAGAAGGAATTGTTATCTTCCAGGCTGCACTCCTAAAGCCTACATACCTAGCAGAAGTAAGATACGCAAGCCCTTTGGTGAGCTGTTTTCTGGATTATCTTTTCCATCTGGCTTTGCTCACTTGTACTTTATGAATAGCCCACTGCAGACTCTCCCACTTACTATCACTGAATCTTTGGGTATTCATGCTGCACGTGTGTATTGGTATGAATGATGGTTATAAAAATAAGGAAGGGGGATACTTCAACACCCTGATGTAATCAGCCTCCAGTCTGGCAATCATTGATGCTGAATATCCACTCTCTGTCAATAACGTCATTGGCAGCCTCTTGTGTTGGTAACAATATCTATAGGATAACAGATCTTCTTCTGTAATACTCGTACTCCAGCTGTATGCCAGCTTCATCTGCAAGGAAATTGAAATAAATTCATATTTGCTCTGTTTAAGGGTTTTCAGAATAAATGATTCAGTTTAGCAAGGATGGTCAAGAGGAGAAAGTAGTTGTGTGAGCAGTTTTTAGAGTGTGAGCAGAGTCAGTGTGGTTTCCTGTACAAGATTTGATAGTCTGAAAGAGTCAGATGTTAATTCCAGTTTTATTCCTCCTAATTGGCCTGTGTTTATACTGGCCTTTCAGGTGATCAAATGGCTTTTGGGTGGGATAGAGTCAGATTGCACGCATTGTGATGATGCACAAAGTATTTGGCATTATGTGGCCAGGCCCTATGAATCAGTGGATCTTTTCCTACCTGTCATTATCATTTGTTTATACAATTGGAAACAGAAGTTAAGTGCTGTGAAATTAAAACAGAAATGTGCTGTGCTAACTTGAGCATGAAAAATGAGAAAGGGAATAATTAATAGTTCTGGAGTTAAAACATGATCCTCTGTTGATGTGCAGAATTTATAAGAAATATGGTGGATAGACTCACCTTGCAGCCCAGGTCAAATCATTGATGATTTCCTTGCACTGAAGCCAGATTTTGGAGTTTATGTTAGTGAAATTTACATGATCTGTTACTGCTCTCTATATCTTTTAGCCAACTTATCTCAGCATTTGTCTTCTGTCAAAAGGAAAAAGAGTCTTCTTTCTACCACTTGTTTGGTCAATGAACACTTCTCCTATTACATATAAGAAACTAGGGTCCTCCTTGAAGTCATCTTGTTTGCTGCTGCACATCATTGGTCACTTTTCACCACTGAAAAATATACCTTCCTTTTAAAATGTTGCAGGCTGCCTTTAAGTAGAAGTAGTCCCGTCAGATTTTTCTGCTCTCCAAATCGGCAAACTACTCATAAGTACAATATGTCATACTGACAGCTTGTTGATTTAATATAAATGAGACACAGCCATGTAAAAGCACGTGATGATTCCTTCAGAGTGGCACCAAGCACAACTCAAAATTACTAATGCTGGAATCAGCAGTTTCCAGGCTTGCACATCTGCATTCTTGCAGATCTTGAAAATGGAGCAAACAATCTAGTTCTACTCAATTATATTCAATTATGTACTGTCATAGCTTTCACCTTCTTCATGAGGATTGTGTTGGGCAGAACGTTGAAAACCTTAAAATGTCAGGTTATTAGAGATGAAAAGTTGCAATTAAAATTGCCACTGGGTCACATAGACATTATATCCACTCCTTTGAATTTTCTTTTTGTAGATTTAAAGAGAATGACATGCAGTTAGTTATAGAGAAATCTTACCTCCAGAATCTTAAAAGCATCTCTAATCATAAAACATTTACCTGAAATCTCAGATATTTATATTGTATTTTACACAACAGCATTTACCATGTTACTTGATGAACCTGCAAAATTCATGACAAAATCTTACTTATAGGATCATAGAATCCCTACAAAACAGGAGGGCTTTCAGCCCATCAAGTCTGTACCGACCACAGTCCCACACAGGTCCTATTCCCATAACCCCACACATTTACCCTGCTAATCCTGCTGTTAATTTAGCATGGCCAATCAACCTAACTTGCACATTTTGGATTATGGTCGGAAATTGCAGCACCTAGAAGAAACCCACGCAGACAGGAAAGAATGTGCAAACACCACACAGACAGTAATGGGAGACCAGAATTGAATGTGGTCCCTGATGCTGTGAGGCAGCAGTGCTCACCACTGTGCCACCCTAATGTTTCATCATCAGTAAACATATTGTTAAAAAATTTGGAAAAGATCCAATGGGATAATTTTGCAATTCTACTTCAGCTTGGAGAGTTACCTATTGACAATGCACATCTGAAATTTGGGTGCATGCTTAGCATGATTTTACATCTATTGGTTTAAATGCTCATTTGCAGAAATCACCTGAATTTCTATATGTATGGGAGGTGCACAAGGTTTCCCAGCAGAGGTAAACTCTGTAAAATTATCCTAAAAACATAAAAATGTAATTCTGTATTTCAAAAAGTTAGTTGTAATTGAACCAGTGTTCAACTATGATTGCTCTGTAATGAAATGGATGGCAAAGACCTCTTTTAATGGATTAGTTTTGAAATCTAATTCTCAGAGTGAAACTCCAAGCATTTTAAAAACCAAACCATTTGCCAAACTTAGACTACATTTAAAAAATTGTGTAAATAGTAAAAAATATCCTTCCTTCTCCTCCCTCTCTCTCATCCCACACCACTCCTTCCTTCCCCCAGCCCGCAATCATATAATTCATATAATGGCATATGGGAATTAGCAAATATTAAATGAACAACTTGTTCCAGTTTGATACAGAACAACTATAAAAAGAAGTGAAGGGGTATCTTCTAATTCCCTGTACACAAGTGTGTACATATATTTGGAGTGGGGATGTTATCCATCATCCACCATGCAGGCATCAGCATGTTTTCATTTCATTTGGAGGAGTGCGTTAAAAGAAAACTATACATGTATATTAGAAGTCACTTCAGTCATTGAGGTTGAATGGTGGAGCATATTTTTATAAAAGCAAAATATTGTGAATGCTGGAAATCTGAAATAAAAGCAGAAAATGCTGGAAAAATTCAACAAGTCTGGCAGCATCTATAGAGAGAGAAACCGAGTTAATGTTTTGAGTTGGTATCTAGTTTTAATGCAGTGATCTTCTAAATATTGCAACTACTTTTATATTTTTATTCCTGGTGATATCATTATAATGAATGATTGAACAATCAACATCCATAACAATGAAAATACCTAATTTTCTCAGTGTCCTCCAGAATACTTTGTTGTGTTCTGGCAGTCTGGAGACATATGCATTCAGTTACCATGTGGGCCTCTGCTGGTCTGCGAATAGTTGTACTTTTTGTACTATGTGATTATCTGATGGTCTGGGGAATGTGATGCACAAGCTGTTAGAGCAGTCTTTCGTTTCTTTCAGCTCAGACTTTCTCCCCACTTTTTGACATTGTGTACAATTTTTTATGTGTTTTATAAAAAGTAATTTTAAACAGTGTCTAATTGTATGTCTTTAATAGGCATATAATTAACTGTGCTTCTTGAATGCTTATATTTATCCTTTTCTTGTATCCAGGATCTTTTGATGAATAAGAAGTGACATTCATGGCTGGGGGTGATGATTAGCTTAGTTAGTCGAATGCCTAACGTATGGTTCAGAATGCAGACAGCACAAGATTCAATCTCCATTCTAGCTGAGGTTGATTTAGGACCTGCCTCCTCACCCTGCCCTATCACAAAGTAAGCAGTGGTTTGGTGTCTCATATTTTTGAGGATGCTATCTGGAGCAGAAGAATGTTCGTGGCTATTGTTAGCAATATCCAGAAGACCACTACATTAAAACTAGAGACCAACTCGTTGAATTAACTTATATAAAAACTGCAATGGAAGCACGTATTGGCCGTATGTAATTCTCAGCCAACAGCATTATGACTGAAACCTTCATGGCCAGCATTTTGAGTGCTGTGTAAAGATAAATGTTTAGCAAAATAAACTGGATGTGTGATGTTATGAAGATTTTTGACAGGCACTGAAACCTCAGTTAACAAATACATCTATGAACAATCACTTTAAGTCAACTTATTTTTAGCTTTTTAAAAACGAAAATGTTGCAAATTCACAGTAGATCCATAAATTTCTGAGTTCTAATTTGAAGGCTTCGAACCAAAAATGTTAATCTGTCTTTTATTATTTCAAACTTGATGGACCCAAATTTCTAGTGTTTTTCTTCAAGTTTGAATTATTTTTGTCCCATTTTGCTGCAATGAATATAGAAGTTAAATTGATTGCGTGAAATCCTTCTTTTACAGTACCACTCTAAAATGGGATCTGAGATATTTCTAAAGAAGCATGCACAGGATGCCATCTTTATGAAAGGGTGTGTGTGCTTACATATGCAGAGTACGCAGGTTCATGATGCAAATCAGTGTGAAACTTCATTTAAAGACAGTGCTGCCATTTTCTAAGTGCACACTTCAACCACTGTCCTGTCTAATTTTGCACAGCAGAACATGGTGTTAAATGGAATCAACACTGCTCCATCAGCATTATTTAAATTGATCATGAAGTACCTGAAGATTCATTGTTGGATTATTTTTCTGGAGGTTGGTGCAATTGTATATATTTTTCTTGTATGTGGCCAACATTTGAAAGGTCCGTGAGCACTGGTTGACTAGTGCCAATGTACTTTTCTGTACACTTACAAGCTGAAAGAACTGGCCTCTGGACATGGGTGACCTGATATGGCTTCTTCATGGCAATTGAGCATTACTCATTGAAGTAATGAGTAATGAAGAGAGGTTACACAAAGCAGAACAAGTTATTAGAAGTGGGATTGATTGATCAGTGGAATCTGAACTGTTTTGTGACTATCAGTGGCTTTGTAGAGCAGTGCTCTTCAAGGATTTTCCTTAAGGATCTGGCTTTGCCAGATAAAAGAAGATCAGCAGAAAACTGAAGGTTTTACTTTCTATCATATTGAAAAAAGCTGGTATAAACAATTTATTTGCAATTTGATTTGATTGCACAAAGTACTGAAAATGGTCTGTGTAGGAACTCCATGATTCATTTTCTTCCCAGGTTGCCTAATTGATCACTTCTCTTGCAAATGCTCAGAATATATTTTGTTACTATCTTCCCAGTACTCTTTTTTTTACCCTGGGGACCACTAACTTGATGCATTTTTTAAAACAAGCCCAGCTCTACAGCAAAGCATTCCTTTTTTAAAATATGGCAGATACTGTCTGGAATTTCACCCTCTCTGATCAGAAAAAAAACCTCTTTTAAAATCACAAAAAGAGCTACCACACTCATCTTTTTAGTTGCATATTGAGTCTCTCACTCTGCAACTAGGCATTGTAACACATCTGCTAACCCTGCAGATTAGAAGTGTCTATTAGATTTTTTTGCCCAGGAAGAAAGGCAATTTTTTTCTTTCTTAGTCTTCTTTAAATGGCACTTCAATCTTCAATCCTGTTGTTGATTTTTCCCAGCCTTTTAATATTCAAAATGTGATTTTCTTTAACTAAGGAACTTTTCTCTGTGTTCTTGGTGAAATAAAATCCCAACTCATCATCAATTGTCTTTTTGTAATGTCCTAGCTATGTTAGGAGTTGTGGCTTTTAAATAAAAAAGAAAAGATGTGGTTTGCACACATGGATTCAAAATAAAGACAATATAGTTATTCAAAGAGAAGTTCTCTGCATAAAACAGAAAATGAAACTCAAGCAGAAGTCTGTGAAACCACCTCATGATTAAATCATGTGATATGCTCTTAAAGCAATCATACAACCACTTGGATATCTAACAAAGGCACTATCTATTATTTCAACCTCTTGCACTTATCATATATTCAAAGATGAATGAAACACCCACTTATGAAAGCCATAAGTACTTGAAATTCAGTTAAGTATTGATAAAGGCTTCAGCTGTCCAACTAATAGACTACTCTCTGGAAGGAAAAGAAATGGTACTTATTGCAGTTTCAAGATAGTGTGTCTGTTAGGAAGCAGATAATTAGATTATTTTTCGAATATCAAAAACCGACATTTTTTTGAACAGCCAGTGCCATTTAACTCACAGTGGAAAAAAAATGACAGCACAGGCTGATTGGAAATTCTGTTACATAATTCACTACATTATTGTGTTTTCTTCATTGAAAAAGCCCTGTAATGCATGTGACTAAATAGACAAGGTTGGTCAATGTAAGGGTCAACTTACCTTTAAAGTTCACATATACATTACAATACAGCATCAAGTGGTGACATTTGAAGTTACAAAAACTTTTTCTACCTACCTTGGAGAAAATTCCAAATTCTCCAACAGGCGTTTCATTTCATTCAGGAACTCTCAAACATGCAAGAATTTAATGGGCTTCCAAAACCCAATACTGCCAGATGAAAATGTTGTGCAGGAGAAAATATCCAGTTAAAGTAGAGAACATGACTTCATCAGGGCTGGGTTAGTATTTTGTACAGGAAGCATTCCCAACCTGCAAAAAAAGTCAGAGAAAAATGTTGCAAAGCTAGAAATGCAGCAGAAAATCTGATTTCCTTAAAAAGCAAAACGTAGCCATCACACACTGAAATGGGCCAACAAACTCTGACAAAAATTCAGTCCATAGTCCTTCAAATAAAGAAATATTAGTTACTGTACATTGTAGGATTTTTCTGGATGACATTTTTGATTAGTCTTAGTATAATTCAGATGCAGGCTTGTTTGAAAGATGCTATTTGTGAATAGATGTTCCAAACATTGGAATTCTTTAACTTATAGTGGCATTTTCCAGAAATTAACTTCTCAAGATTTGATGGTCGCTCTTTAAATTTGTGTTTTAATTTTAGTACGAAACATTCTAGGACCATTAGCTGAAAGAACAGTTAGATTAATTGAAAACACTCAAGTGGTCAAAGACGCTGAAAGCCAGATATAGACTTGGCACTTGTGATATTTTCAAGGAAATTACCACAAGGGAAATCAAGGGAAAAAAGGTCTGGTTTCAATAAATGCAGTACATTAAGCTCATTAGTTGTTTCAGAGAGGTATTCCATTGTTAGAAGTAGCACAGGCCACCCACAACCTTTGTGTACAAAGGATTTCCCCCATTTATTTCTCTACAGGCAAGCAACTATCATAGTGAAAACAGATACCTTGGGCTGTGTACTATTCCAGTCCATTGGAATATCAGCAGCTAGGTGGCATAAAAACTTCATGTGAGCTGAGAATATGGCGTATTGGAGGAAGACATTCAGCGCAACTGAAACAAAGTATTTGAAGCGTGTAACACAAAATAATTGTCCAGTTGTTGATTATTCTTTGTGTTATCATGTTATTTGTTAGTTCCTTACTTTTATATTATGTTTATGTTCCCGTTTCAGTACTTCCACTTAGAAAAGAAATTGTTGTGCTTCAGTCAGTTAACCACATGACAGTTTAACTGAATGCAGCATCCAAATATGCTCAATTCCTTTAATTTAAAATTGCACAGCTTAACTATTCAAATCTTCAAAATATTATCTAATTAAGAAGTTACATGTCTGAACAGTGTTATTATTTAAATTGTTTTCAGACATTAGCTTAAGGCTGTCATTTAAAGTACCACATATCTGTATGAAATGAGTGGGTGGCCTGGGGTTGCTGTTCCAAGGATTACTTCCCTCAGCTTTGGGTTTGGTAGTTTCTCACCAACATACAAACATACGAAATAGGACGAGAAGTAGGCCTGCTTCTGCCATTCAATAGGATCATGGCTGATCTGTTTGTGATTCAAATTCTACATTCTTATCTACCTCCTTATAACCACTGATTCGCTTGTCTAACAAGTGTCCGTCTAACTCTGCCTTAAAAATATTCAGTGACCCTGCCTCCACTCACCTTCTGAAGCTGAGAGTTGTAAAATCACACAGCCTTGTGCGAGAAAGAATTTCTCCTCTATTCTGTCCTACAGATGTCTAACAGTTACATGAATTCTCCATCGGTAACCTCTGAAGCATCTTATCAACTATAATCTCATTACTTAGACCAGACCTGTCTAAGGCCCTGCCCAGTCCACAGGTCACTTTAATACAGCTCATCACATCACTATGGTCTTGGCAAGTGTCTAACTCCAACACCACTCCAACAAAGTTTTTAAAAAAATGTTCATAGCCTACTCATCAAATTACAGACTGGTTTCTTCATTCATTGACTGCTGGTAGGCTGCAGGGGGAATGGGGAGGTCTGGAAGCTTGCAAGTGGGTATGGCAGTCCAGAGTGAGCAGTGACATTGGTGGGCTTTTGAGGGGTGGGGGCAGAGCAGATGAGCAAGCAGGGTGTGTGGGTGGACTTCAGACCTCGGACCTAGACATGGCTCTTCGATCTTAACACAGCCCTGGTGAAGTCTTGGATGAAGTTTTGGCTGGGCTGGCGAGGGCAAGGTATTGGTGGGACTGGGGAGGAGGAAGTGGAGAGCCAGGGTGAAGTAGTATTGAGCCCGGATAGGGCGACATCTTGGCGGGCTCAGAAAGGAGTGAGTGCCATGATGAGTATGTGGGAGTGAGAGATAATGTGTGTATGTGGAAGTTACTTACTGATTGTGTGAGTAGGAGTGTGTACTGTGTGGGAGTGAAAGCAAGTAAGTGATTGTGCGAGAGTAAGAGTGAGTGAGGGATTGTGTGTAGGAAAAGGAATGAGTGACTGAGGGTATGTATGGGAGGGAGATTAAGTGACTGACTGAGTTTGTAGAGAGAATTGTGAGAAGTTGAGTATGTTTGTGGGAGTAAGAGTGGGTGGCTGTGTGTATGTGTACAGGTGAATGCGAGAGACTGAAGGCAGGATTTTATTTCCTTATTCGTCCCGAAACTGTAAAATATTGTCTGAGGTCAACAGACCTTTCTATGGTCCGCCCCTTGCCCGCTCCAGTTCCCATGGCAGGCAAGACAGTAAAATTCACCCCTGATTGAATATGGGTAGGAATGCAAAAGGCTGAGTGTGTATGCATGTGTGGGGGTGGAGTGACTGTGAGTCTGCCTCCTGTCCAGTCTCAGGTTTCTTGCACAATTCTCATCACTAAAATACAACACACGCACACATATATGTACTCATACTCAACTACTCTCTCACTCTCTAGTCATTTTTATTAGTTATGCTTTTGTAATTTAACTATTCATTGTTATGACATTGCTCAGTAATTGTTTTTCCTTAAAATTCCAAACTTTTTAAAATTGTATTTTATTTATTATTGTCACATGTATTTATATACAGTGAAAAGTGTTGTTTCAGTTCATTGTTGTGCCAAGCCTTATCTTTTTGAAATATACTCACTGGCCCCTTGAGTAACAAGAATATTGCTCCTATCCTGCCAACAAGTGAAAAGGTTAGACAAGTCTGATCGAGGCCATTAATGACTTGGGTCTTTATTTGACTTGAAAAAAAGTTAAACATCCCTATAATCTTGACATTTATCTATTTGATTAGGTTAAAAAAAATTGAAGTCTTTTTGCTAGTGAACTAAAGGCCAGCTTCCAAAATGGGCAGTGGGCGTGATTATACAATTTTATGCCACCTTTGGAGAGATGAGGTGATCGGATAGTATGAGAGGCAAATAAGGAGAAATGTGCTTCCCCTAATCTTACCGGCTTTGTTTTGCCAGTGAAATCAGCGTAAGGTATTTATGATATAATTTAAATGTTATTGTCGAATCCTGAACATTTTAATCGAGGCTCACTTGACCTTACCTGCTTAATGGTCGAGCTTCTCACTGCTGATCTCCACCATCGAGAAACAAGATGTTACAGCATTGCCAGGAGGAATCACAGGCCGTTGAAGCCTGTGGGTGGCCAGCTGCATGGCTGGGCAGTTCCAGACTGGCTGTACCTGCCTGGCACCATGGCACTGCCCACCAAGCACATTGGCACTGCCAGCCACGAATCATAACTGTACCGGAACAGTGCCAAAGTGGGTAGAGCCAGTGTAGAGATGGGGCTGTGGTTGGGGTGGGGTGGGGGTGGGCTCAAAATGAGCTCTATAGGGGTGGTGACTGGGGAGGGAAAAGAGGAACTCTGCAGGGGTGGCAATCAAGGTTAGAGGGAGGGAAGGACAATCAATGGTGGGGGGGGGGGGGCGAGGAAACTCTACAAATGGGGATGATCAGCACTGTCTCTAAGAGACTAAGAGGGGACCTGATCGAAACATATAAGATGATTAGAGGTTTAGATAAGGTGGACAGTGATAGCCTTTTTCCTAGGATGGAGAAAGCTAGCATGAGGGGACACAGCTTTAAATTAAGGGGTGATAGTTATAGGACGGATATCAGAGGTAGGTTCTTTACCCAAATGGTGGTTCGGGAGTGGAATGCCCTGCCTGCAGCAGTTGTAGATGCGCCAAGTTTGGTGGCGTTTTAAGAGGTTAGTTGATAAGTATATGGAAGAGAAGGGAATGGTTTAGTTTGGAGGGGCATTGCTTTTTATATTGGTCGGCGCAACATCGAAGGCCGAAGGGCCTGTTCTGTGCTGTAATGTTCTATGTTCTATGTCTCTTCAACTGCAGTTTCCCTGAAGCAGCAAGTGTTAGGAGTTCTGCGTTATATAAATTTGCTGTGTGTTATTCAGACTTTTGAGCAAGTTAATAGCTGATTCCAAGAATGTTGTTGAAAATTTCTGATATTACCAGCATCCAAAATTTGCACTGTACAAACATTAGGTTCAATATTAGGTGGAAGACATGATGGTAATGGTAGAGTTCAGTATTGTGTAGGAAACATGAAAGTATGCTCAGTGTGTCTATCAATAACTTTTTAACTAATCATTTCATTATCCTTTTACTCTTGAGTTTGCTATCCAAAATTGTAGTTGCATTAGTGATGAGGACTCAGATTCATGACCTCAGTATTTAAAAGGGTAATTTGGAGGCAATGGAGTTGGAAACAAAAGAAAAATAAGTTAAAGAATTGATTCAAGATTGTCCAAAGCTGCATCCCAGTTCACTGCTGACTCCATTGAGTGAGGAAACGGTGAGTGAGGCTGGTGGTGAAATGAAAAAATGGGCAACTGGCTCATTCTGGCTCCATTCCATTCTGTAATATGATGTAAGTTTGGGTAGGCAATGTGAGGGGGGAGGGGTGGATAAAAATTTATTTGTTAGTGTCATAAGTAGGCTTATGTGAATACTGCAATGAAATTACTTTGAAAATGCTCTACTCACCACACTGCGGCACCTATTCAGGTACACGGAGGGAGAATTTAGCATGGTCAGTGCTGAATCTAGTGAAAAAATGAACTGGTGTGGCAACAATAATCTCTCCCTCAATGTCAACAAAATGAAGGAGATTGCATCAATTTCAGGAAGCAAAGTGGAGAACATGCCCTGTCTATATCAACGGATACGAAGTAGAGAAGGTCAAGAGCTTCAAGTATTTAGATATCCAGATCACCAACAACCTATCCTCGTCCCCCCATGCCAACATTATAGTTAAGAAAGCCCACTAATAGCTCTACTTTCTCAGAAGACTAAGGAAATTTGGCATGTCAGCTACAACTCTCACCAACTTTTACAGATGTGCCATAGAAAGCATTATTTTTGGTTGTATCACAGCATGATATGGCTCCTGCTCTGCTCAGGGTCACAAGACACTACAAAAGGCTGTGAATGTAGCCTAATCCATCATGCAAACCAGCCTCTCATCCATTGACTCTGTCTACACTTCCCACTGCCTCAGCAAAGCCGCCAATTAAATTAAAGACCCCGTGCACTCTGGACATTCTCTCTTCCACCTTCTTCCATTGGGAAAAAAATACAAAAGTCTGTAGTCATGTACCAACTGACTCAAAACAGCTTCTTCCCTGCTGCCATCTGACTTTGAATGGCCCTATCTTGCATTAGATGATCTTTCTCTCCACCCTAGCTATGAATGCAACACTACATTCTGCACTCTCTTATTTCCTTCTCTTTGAATAATATGCTTTGCCTGTATAGCACGCAAGAAACAATACTTTTCACTGCATGCTAATACATATGACAATAATAAATCAAATCAAATCAAACATAACCAGCATGTCTTTCAGGCTTTGGGAGGAAATTGAGCATCTGGAAGACACAGGCAGACTACACACAGACAGTGACCCAAACCAGGAATCAAACCCAGTCCCTCGTGCTGTGAGGCAGCAGGGTTAACCACTGTGCCACCATACCTCCCTATGCAAGATGTAGGTTAATGTGCACCTGCAATAACTTTAATGGCCCAGTTAGGTCATTAGACTGCTTTCTGCTCTGCCTATTGGAATGTGGCATTCGGTGCCTGCTTTTCACATCTTGGGCAATCTCCAACCAGTCCTTTGTTCCTACCACAGGTTTTTTTCCTCTAGTTGCTGGGAAATACAGTAGTATACTTCCTCTAGCTCCCAATAAACCCCAATATCATCAACATACTTGAAAAGTTCATTGATATACAACATATTAATGCAATACAGATCTCCTGAAACTATAATTCTAGAAGTATGTAAAGCTTGCTCAATATATTTAATAAATTAGGGTTAACCTGTAAGGATTTAGGTGTCCTCAATTTGAATAATCCTAAGCTATATTAAAAGTATTATGTTCGTGCTGTGCAAATGAAGTATTAGTGGTAACCTTACCAGTTATTTGCCAATTATGATGAACAACATTTTCTTGTACTTTTACTGTTGAGTTTTGAGGAAGATCTTTGAGCTCTGCAATATTACCTCTGCAGTCTTGGGATATTCAGTGTAAATAAGTGCAAGTGCTGAGACCATTAACAATGCGAAGATAACCATTATTTTGCACTTGACAACAGTAAGACTACAAGAAGCTACAGCGATAATGGTGAATGAATGTAGGAATGTCAAGTGGCCTAACAATGTGTGATGATTAAACACTCACAAGAATTCTAATGAGGGTATATACTTGCATTTGTATTGGGGGAGGGGAGGTGGTGGAGAATTGAGCAAGCAATCCTCAGTGCAAACATTTGTATTGTGTATTGAGCTGATGCATGTTTGATTAGAAAATATGCATCTTTCAGTATGTCTTTTATTTGCATCAACTTGTAATAGATGACCAGAAGTATCAGCACATATATGAGAGCTAGTAGTCCAAAGAGACTGTTCTTCATGAACATATGAAATAATTATGGAGACCTTTGTTTCACAATTTCAGGATATAAGCCATATAAATATCCAGTCAACAGTCTTCATTTTTATCTACATTCTTACACTGAGCAATTTCCAGTACAGTTCAGTTCAGCTTTGGTTATACCACAGCCCTTAGCTAGAATTCTGTCACATGGATATTGAAGAATTGACATCACATTATCACACAGCATTTGCTGTTGCCTGGAGACAAACAACATAGATCAAAGAGCAACCCCACAATAGCATTTACAGTGAGTCAACACTGCTGTTGTGTTGGTATGAAAGCCATAACCTGAAGTAGTGATATTTTGCGCCACTAAAATAGGGAAAGATGATATCGTTCCATTTTAAAGGATGTAATTTCGAAAACAAGTAACAGGAGACATTCCAGATAGGACAATATCTCACTGTAGATCAATTTTTAATTTTTGAACTGAAATTCACTGCTTTTATTTTTGAAGTCTCAGTTCTAACTCAGCTGAAATTATGAGTAGAGTATAATGAAACATTTCACTTTGGAATTGAATTAATGTTAGATTTATAACAAGAATAACTCTGCAGTATAAATTAAACTTTTCTGATATCAGAGAATTAGCAGACAGTGCTTACAGTTGATTAGCAAGCTACCCTATTGGTTATTAGCTTCAATTTCAGTAATTCTAATTCACATGGCAGTACTGAACTGAATTTATCCATCTCAGACCCCAATTGGAATACTGTGAGCAGTTTGGGGCCCCGTAAGGGGGCTAAGGAAGGGTATGTTGGCCTTGAAGGAGTCCAGAGGAGGTCCACAAGAATGATCTCAAGAATGGAAGATTTGTCATACGAGGAGCGGTTAAGGAGTCTGGGTCTGTACTTGATGGAATTGAGAAGGATGATCTAATTGAAACTTACAGAATACTGAGAGGCCTGGATAGAGTGGATGTGGAGAGGATATTTCCACCACTGGGAGAGATTAGAATTTGAAGACACAACCTCACAGTGAAGGAACACTTCTTTAAAACTGAAGTGGGGAGTAATTTCTTCATCCAGAGGGTGCTGAATCTCTGGAACTCATTGCATAGATGGCTCTGAGGCCAGGTCACTGAGTGTTTTTAAAACAGAGATAGATAGGTTCTTGATCAATATGGGGATCAAGGTATGGTGGGAAGGCAGGTGAATCATATCAGCCATGATTAAATGGCAGAGCAGACTTGAAAGTTCAAATGACCTAATTTGGCTCCTAAAACTTATGATCTTATCTCTTTTGGTTATTCAGAGAGAATAAAAGGCAAGTTGACTATGTTTATTCAGGGCAGAGGAAGATAAATATTGGTGCAACTACTTGGTTGCAATGCACAAGTACCTCTTGTCAAAATTATTACAGAACTTCAGTAGTTGTCAAGAAGCCCACAGCAAAGCTTGTCCTGGATATTATACCAAAATGAGTGACTCCTGCACTCAGTACATTCATTTATTAGGGGAATGAGGTCACATCAATAAGCAATGATTTAACCTTCTGTATTGTAATCCTGAAGTATTTTTATAAAACTGAACAGATTATAAAATAGGCTACTATAGCTCTGTGCACATGTCTTGAACCCAACTCTGATCTCTCAGTTTACCACAGCTGAGACTGATAAACGAGTCTCATCGATCAACAGAAAAGTTAACCCTCTTCCCTTTGTTATTCATAAGGATTTCTTTGCCTGGAGTGGATGACAAAGAATTAACTGTAGGGGGTCTAAACCCCTGATTTGTGAATAGAAATTTTGGTTAGTCATTAAAGAAACTAATTACTCTTTAACTAAGAATTGGTTCATAAACTCCAGAGTAAAGTTGATACTACTATCTTCCTGATGTCAGGAATATATAAACTTGTGCACAAGTTATTATTTGTAAAAATGTGACTGACTACTGTCCCACTTACATTGCAAGGTTCATTCCAATATTGAACTGTGGTTCAGTTTAGATACTACAGCATCACGCAAGTTTCAAAACATTGTTCCATGGATAAAAAGACAGGCTTCATGACTTCAAGACGTTAAAAAATTGCTTTTGCAAGTCTTTTTGAATTCTAATCATTGGTGAAATGTAGGAGATGCAACATTTAATTTGCACACAGTAGGTCCCACAAACAGCAATAAAATTTGAACCCATAGATTCTGACATGGAGGTGATGGTGCTACCAGCTGAGGCACAGCTGACTTATGGATGCAGAGCCAACATAATCCTAGCCATGTTAGCATGCATGGGTACATAGAGATTATTTCTACCCAACAAAACAGGGGAATACTAGAAAGGAAAATTATCCAAAGTCATTCTTGCCCCCTTGTTTCGTTACATACCTGGAATCAGAAAACCTCATTGTCTGCCTTCTAAGTCAGGCATGGTAGTGTCCAAGACAGTCCAATCTAGAAAAAAATAGCTTACCTAAAAGGAGTAACTTATCTTCTATTAAAGGTTTTGCACTATTGAGATAAGAATCTTCACTTACCAACACTTGTGTCTCATAATGCACAATTTAGGAATTAAACTGGGAAGTTAAAAATGAGTCAAATGACTTAAAAAGTAATTTTTTGATTGAATAAAAAACAGTGTGCACCCATTGCAACAGTGAAGCCAATTTTCAGGTCAAATATGTTGAGAAAATCATAATTTCACTGTTGTTTATCTTATGTACATTTGTGTAAAAGAATTTCTTCCTGAGTCTATACATTTGATGTTCATGCCTTGGACAAATGATGTATTAACATGACAGCTGACCCGGCTGATTCTACAGCGTCAGCTTGATTTACATAATGTGGGCGGCCTTCACACCCATGCTGAGCATTGAAAGCTTACTGAGAAATAGGAAAGAGTGGGCAGAACATTCAGTTCAAGCAAAGCTGTTTCTAAACAGTGAAAATTAAATTTAAATGTTGGTAGTCTTTACAAAGACAGCAAATACTTTTTACATCTATTTCAGCATCACTGACAAGACCATTACTTATTGTCCATCCCAAATTATCCCCGAGAAAGTTGCAGTAAGCCACCTTTTTTAACAGTTCCAGTCCTTGTGGTGAAGTCAGGTAGGGAGTTCCAGGATTTTAACCCAGGAACAATGAAAGAATGGTGACTTGTTTCCAAGTCAGGATAGTGTGTGACTTAGAAGGAGAACATGAAGGTGGTGGTGTTCCTATGCACTTGCAGCCCTTGTTTCTCCAGTTGGTAAGGGTCACTGTTTTTTGAGATGCTGTTGAAGAAGTTTTGCTGAGTTGCTGCAATGCATCTTGTAGTGTGACAGTGGTGTATGGAGCAAATGTCTAAGGTGCTATTCAAGCAAGTTGCTTTGATCTTGATGGCATCTAGCTTTCTGAGTGTTGAAAGAGCTATACTGATTCAGACGATGGAGAGTATTCCATCATTTTCTTATTTGTGCCTTGTAGATGATGGAAAGACTTGGCAAAATCAGGGTTGAGTCACATGCCACACAACATCCAACCATTATCTGGATTTGTAGCAAAGCAGAACATATGGGGAACTAGGAAGCAAGCTGAAAACTAGGACCTAAAAGGTAGTAATTGCAGGATTTCAATCTGTGCCACATGCTAATCAGAGCAGAAACAGCAGAATACATTGGATGATTATGTGACTGAAAAGATGGTGTGAGGAGGAGGATTTCAAATTCCTAGGGCATTGGCACCGGTTCTGGGGAAGTAGGACTTGTAGAAACTGGATGGGTTACACTGAGGAGGATCAGGCATGGTGGACTTGATGGGCTGAGTGGCCCAATTCTATGTCTTATGGTCTTACGGTATTATCACCAAATTTGCAAATAATACAAAGTAGGGTGCAAGGGTGAGCTATGAGGAGGATGCAGAGATGCTTCAGATTGATTTGAACAGGCTAAGTATGTGGGCATCTCCATGGCCGATTCAGTATAATGTGGATAAATGTGAGGCTATCCACTTTGATAGCAGTGATGGAAAACAGATTATTACTTGGACAGATTATTACTTGGCCGGTTAACAGAATTTTAGTTACCACTGGAATCCAGGCAAAACTTGTACGATGAACTAATATTCAAGTACTCAGGAAATAAAGAACAGTATCATTCTACATCTAATCTTCAACAGTACATGAAAATATAAAGTATAAAATAATACAGCACGTAAGTACAGGTTCTGGACAACATCAGAATTGCTTCTGGTTGGTAAAGTGATGTTTCGTATTAACAGAACATCAGAAATCATGGTCAGTAGACAATTCCAGTTACTCGTGTGCTGAATAACAGGAAGTTTACTGAATAAAGCATTGAAATATTTAGAAGCATTGAAATATTCAGGTATATGAGGCAACAGCATTGTAGCTTCAACAAAGGGTTTCATGTTCAGCTCCGACCTTATAATGGGATTTATGTTCATTTAAACCACACTATCCGAGCCTGCTACCTCTTAAGTATTGCTTGAAATTAAGGGCTCCTTTGATCTCTCCCTGAATTTACTGTGCATTGAAACAATGTGCTTTGGAAATGGAGGTTTTCAACAGCTGTGCTCAACATTGTAAACAGGTTGGTGAGTCTGTTAGTAAATCAGCAATTAAGCTCCAACTGATCAAAGTAGATTAGATTGCTGTTTCTGCATTCCTGAGTGTCTGTGTACACACTTAAAATCATGGCACTGAGATCAGAAATACTCCAGTTCACTGACAGAATTAATTTAAAATCTACAACTTCAAGTTGCCTTACCTATAATGTTGACGATCTGAGTTGTGTGATATATACTTTAATGTATTTTGGGATTTGGGGTGCGTACGCCGCTTTAAGAGGGGTGACCCTGGGGGTTAGCTTCTTCCAATGCAGGACTCGGTTGTGCAGTCTTAGATCTGACTGTGGAACAGTGCACACCTACAATGAATTCATCCCCAGTGTTCAAGTTATCAAGCCTCCCCTGTGGTTTTTTTAGGGACTATAATGTCGATTGGTGCATACATAATAACTGGCAACAAAGCTGCTTCCTGGTCTATGCATTCTGTTGGCGTTCTGTTTTGATGAAGTGGGAGGGAATTGAGCATTGTCCTGGTCTTCATAGTCCAGGATGGCCCCATTGATATTGCCCGAGCCTAGAATTTCAGGGATATAGTCAGTCTCTCCAAGGGAGGACACAGCATCAGTGGCACCAGCAACCTATAGCCTGCCTGACAGGATCTCCATGCTGAGTAGCAGGATCTTCCCGAATCTCGGAAGAGCACTCAGGAAAAGCTTCCTGAAGCGAGAAACAGTCAAGACAAAATCACATCCCCTGATCGACTCATTACGTCTATGTGAACTGTCTGAAGGACTGCAATAGTTTGCAAAACTCTGTGCAAATATTCTCCATTACGTGTATACATGTTTCTCCATTATATGCAATATATATATTTCAGTCGGTAAGTATTGGATTAAAGGGAATGATATATGTATATAATGTGTGATGGAGTTTGGGTCGTGTCCTGTCTCTTTAAGAGTGCGGATCACATGACACTGGAGGGGCTCAATTGTGCAGTTTTAAATCTAATTGTGGAACAGGGCATACCTATAAGCTAACAAGCCTACCTCGTGTTCTTTAGGCACTATAAGTTGATAGGTGCATACATACAAAGTCGCATCAAGCAGGGGTACTGCAGGTTTTGTCTTCTATGACTGCCATCATTCTTTTATTGAAGAAACCAGTCATTCTATAAATTTCAATTCATTCATCAATAGGATATCCCTTGCGAAAGGCAGAAAATGAACTGACTGACTCTCAAAACAACTTTAGACCTATAAGAGACATTATATGTGACTTCTATGATAACAAGATACAATAAATCATAAACCATTCAAAATCTAGATCCTTAAAAGAACAGCTCCTTTGGGTGGGCTGTTGATACCTATGGAATCAAAGGTCAGCAAAAATTTTAAAAATGTATTTCTCCTTTTGTTAGAATAGGAATCCTTGCCTAAAACTTTTAAGTCCCTATTTTAAAGAAGTCAATAAACGCAGGTAAAAAGTAATGCATTCATTCTGTGAGTGAAATACATTTCCAGAGCACGTAATCTCCCTGCAAACATTTCTCATCACTTGGACCTGAGTACTGAAGTGCTCTTTTAGCCCTTTTTCTGATATCAATTTCATCTCTTCGCCCTCCTTTGCCCAGCCTTGTGAGCAGCCCTCCTTTAAATGCTCCCCTCCTCCCCCGCATCATGCATCCCCCTAATGAATGCAGAAGCATCCTCATTTTTATGCTAATAGGCTTTGCACCCTTTCTGGGTGCAGAGTTATTCTCACTAGTAAACAGGGGCCAGGAAATCGCAAATTCCATGCAATCTCCCTAGCTTGCCATGCTGTGAGCCAGTAAGATTGCACCTGATGAATCTTGACAAGACAGACATCGTGCTGGATTGGAGCTCAGGATATCCAGAGTCCGAGGCTGAGTCTGCATTTCAGAAGTTCTGCATGAGCACAGAATTTAAATCAAAATTCTTAGTTAATTTCTTGTATGATTTTGAGCATAATAATAAATTAGTACTTTTAAAGTACTTATGCTCTTGAGATCAACAATCAACAGCTGGTCATCAAAAAATGACTGTTAAAAAAGAAATGCATATCTTGGTAAAAGGAGAACAACTGTTGAAGTTTGTCTATCCGTATTTTGGTAGCATTCCTGTAAAGTTGTTGTGGGTGGTTGATGTTTTATTTATGGATCAGCAACATAGCCCTAGTTTTATTTTAATATTGGGAATGAATGCTCCAGAAAGCTAATTTGCAGCAATGGCAAGGGAGTTGCCTTGGTTACAGCAAACATTCATTGTTGGCGACAGCAATGTTTGGTTTATTTTTAAATTGTTCATGGCTCATGGGAAAGTATCTCTGGTCGGTCTGTTTTGTTGCATGCATCAAATTACCATATTACAGTTTTGTGTAGTTAAAAACTACGATATTCTCAAACATGCATTTGTTATGGACTATCTTTCCAAAAATGTGCTAAATGATATTGAAATATCATGACTAAATATCCAGAAGTGACTTTTCTTTAGATTAATTCAGAACATATTATTTACTGTAGAAACACAGGCAAGGTTGTAGATTTCAAATCATTATAATTCATTAGAAAGGAAATGTCCTTTCCCTTCTATGAATGCTTGATACAATTTTACCAATTTCACTAAATACGTGAAGTTAAATTTCACACAGTAGAGTGAATAAAATGGTTGATATTTGAACAGTAATAGAAGGTATACATTTCCAATAGTAGTACTAGCTTTGGTATTTGTGATTGTTCATCTGCTCTGTGACCTTACCTGCCTTATGTTCATCTTAAAAATAGATGATTAGTCACATGGAGTGGATAAGATATCTTACCAACATATTTTCCTTTAATTTTTTAATAACCACTTTAGGATTTTGTGCCATGTTTCTTTCCAATTGTGCTCTACAATCTGCCAATCAGTGGGTGAAATTTGATGCCTAGCTTCCCACTGCTCTCATGTGAAAAGAGTTATCTATAATGGGATCGCATTGATCAGAACTGTTCCATGCAATTTTTAAAAAAATATTCTTTTATGGGATGTGGGCTTGCTGCTAAGGCTTTCATTTGTTGCCTATCACCAACTGTCCTTAAACAGAAGGACTTCCTCGGCCATTTCAGAGAGCAGCTAAGGACCAACCACATTGCTGTGGATCTGGAGTCACATGTAGACTAGATCAGATAAGGACAGCAGATTTCCTTCCCTAAAGGACATTAGTGAACTAGATGACAATCAATGACAGCTTTATGGTTACCATTCCTGAGACTATCTTTCAATTCCAGAGTTTAGTAATTGAATTTAAATTCCATCGATTGCAATGGGGAGGATTTTAATCCATGTCCCCAGATGATTAGCCTGGGAATCTGGATTACTAGTCCAGTAATATCATCACAATGCTACTATTTCCCCAAATGAGTTGAATTTTTGTCTTTTTTCAATCATGTAGAATATCAAATGTCATCATATTCTAATTGCTTATTTGCCATGAAGCTTTGTAGTTTGAAACATTTAATTCAGTTATAAATTCCTAGTTATCAACTTCCAAAGAACAAAGAAAATTACAGCACAGGAACAGGCCCTTCGTCCCTCCAAATGTACACTGACCACGCTGCCTGACTTAACTAAAATCCCTACCCTTCCGGGGACCATATCACTCTATTCCCATCCTATTTGTCAAGATGCCCTTAAGAGTCACTACCGTATCCACTTCCACTACACTGGCAACGAGTTCCAGGCACCCACCACCTCAGTCAGCTGCCCTAATTTATTCTGATGTAGCTCAGAGATTTTTCTTTGATCAAGTTTTGTTTGATAATATTTCTGTAAAATACTTGGCATTTTTTATTATTTGTTCATTGGATGTGGGTGTCACTAGCAAGATCAGGGTAGGTTTGACTTAGAAAGAAACCTGCAGGTAATGATCTTCCCATATGCCTGCAGTCCTGTTCCAAGTGGCAAAGGTGCTTGAAAGGTGCTATCCAAAAAACCTTTTCCTATGTTAAAGTCACTCTCTGTATGAAATGTGTTGTATTGGTTCCACCAAAATACCATAGGTGGGATTTTACGGCCTCACTCGTCCTGAAATCATAAAATCCTATCCAAGGTCAACGGATCTTTCCATGGTTCACCCCTCACACACTCTGATTGCTGTGGTGACTGGGGCAGTAAAATTCTGGCTCATATCATCCTACTTATTCTGGACCCACAGCAGAAATGATCCTGCTTATCACTGGTAAATTAATCATAATTTAACTGGTCACCTTCCAAAATTCTCTGTACATTAAGCAACATAATTCTCATATTATATATGTATAGTAACATAAGATCAAATGTAGTATCGACATGGTGTTGAAATCAATGTTTAAAAATTGAAAGCAATTTTTAAAAGCGGCGTCTTGGCCTTTTGGCTAAGATGAAATGATATCAAGCATTGGAGAAGGAGCTTTGCCTACTCCAGTCAGCTTGGATCGTGTAGATCAAGACCAAGACAGGAGTGAGAGCCCTATCTTGTCAGCTTGGATCAGGAATGTCTCAACTTGTTGAGATTCTGAATTGGACTTGATTTGATTGAATTGGAATAAAAACAAAAAAAAACTGATGTGGATTTCCTGTCAAAATTCTGAGGTGCTTCTTGATTCATAATTTTCTTGAGCTTTCCCATTCCTATGTACTTTGTTACTGTGCAAACATATGCAGATTCAAATGTATCAACTGAACTACATAATCATTCGAATAGCAACATAAAGGAGGATGGTATGGAAAGATGAATGGTAAATGTTAACAACTGAAATTAAAACTATTACCCTAAATTGGGGAGACTTGATTGTGCACAAATAATTATCAAAAAAAGACTTGCATTTATTTTTCATTCTTCATGACCTAAAGACATTTAAATATAAAATCAAAAATGTACTTCTGAAGGGTCATCATTGTTGCAATTTTGGAAAA
This sequence comes from Sphyrna mokarran, assembly GCA_024679065.1. Classification (NCBI taxonomy): domain Eukaryota; kingdom Metazoa; phylum Chordata; class Chondrichthyes; order Carcharhiniformes; family Carcharhinidae; genus Sphyrna; species Sphyrna mokarran. The sequence continues at coordinate 20,612,220 of JAGIQG010000031.1, read as the reverse complement.
GTGACAATGAATGTCTGCATAGCAAGGTCCTACAAACAATTCAGTGATAAGACCAAATAATCTGTTTTTAGGCATTTGTTAAGAATACATAACATTAGCTAGGGTACTTAGGAAAACTCTGAAATAATGTTTTAGGATATTTTACATCCATGCTAAAGGGCAAATGCAGTCTCAGTTTAACATTTGATTCCTCATACTGCACTTAAGGGAACTGAACCCATAATTACCAATCATAGTTAGACTTCTTACCTTTCTAAACTTGGAATTTCTTACTTCTGCACTTAGAGCACAATCTTACTGGCCTGCTGTACCAGTTGATTGACGTGGCAAGCCGGGAAGTGGCCAATAAGTTGGTTTGTGCCAGGCACAAACCGGTTTGACACTGAATACCATCTTCCTGGCCCTGACAGTGTCCATTGCACACCGTCGCAGTGTTATGACAGTGCCAAGGGGATGGGGCTATGAAGAGGAACATGCAAGGGGGAGGAGCTCTGTGGCGAATATGCAAGGAGGGAGGTATGCAATGGGGGTGCTTTGTAGGGGTTATGCAGGGGGATGAATGACAGAAGGTGGCAAATGATACCAAAAAGGATTGGGATTATGTCCAAAGACATTTCCACTCTAAAAGTGATTCAACACCTCCACCTGCACCCTGCCAGAGGGCATGCAGAATGAAAGCGATGAAATAACTGATATAATAAGTTAAGCTTGGTCCATACTTGTACAAACCGTCATGAACTTGGAAGCTACAATCAAGTGGCTGGAGTGCTTTCAAATGCTATTCGTTAGTAATTGACTAATACAGAGTGGGCTGTGCAGATACAAAAGTATAAATATTTCATTTTAGTATTTTTATTTCAGAAAGGGCACAGATAAAGTGTAAAAAAATGAAAAAATGGAAAAATGGATCTCCAATATAATGGATGTCCACTCATTGATTCACATTTCAGGTGGGTTTGAGACAAAAATTCCATCTGAAACAAGCAGAAGCTGTACACAACGTTCTTTGAAAAGAAACATGAAGTGTAATTTTGATGTGAACAGTAGTTATGTTGTTTACAAACGGCAGACTGAACATTAGAGAGAATACAGAAGAGATTTTGAAGATTTTGCCTTTAGTAAAGAGGTCAATAATCAGAGAGCAAACATATAATTAACAGTGGAAAACTTAATTCTCCCTGAGGTGGTGAGGCCTAGAGTTCACCATCTGAAGGGAAGGTAAAGGCAAAAATGCTCACAGCATTCAAAAGAGCTTGGATATGCATTTGAAGTGCAAAAACCTTCCAAAGATTTGGAAGTGAGATTAGGATGGGCTGTTCTTTTATAGCTACTGAAGCAACAATGGGCTGAATGGCCTCATTACATTCTCTAACTTTTTCATATTTCTAAAAGAGTGACAAGATTACAGTGCTATTGAAATATTCACAACGTCCTTCATAAATCACTTAATTTCCCATATCGCCAGTTGGTCCCTGTTCACAACATGATTACACTTATGTTTCTTATTAGACACATACAACATAATGTGGACATCCTGCATATTTTTCCCTCTTTGGATATAATCCTTGAAAGGGACATCCTGCTATTTGCAAGATTTTTTTAAATTCCTTTTGTTTTTGGTTCTTTGCTCTCCTGGCGAGGTCTATTCTGTCTGTTGACAAAAACGACACTTTTTCCTGCTGCAGTAGTGTGCTATGGCAAATTTAATACTGGGAGATACCTCATTAACATGTGCCAATCATTGAAATCGGACCCAAAGCCAATTTTACAATCCTATTAGCCAAAGCGACCATTGTGCTCATATTAGTTAGTATAACCTGCTGAACATTGAGCAATGGTCCCAAATGATAAGTAACTTTCCTTTGTTTGGCCAGGAGGAGCAAGCAAGCTAGATACCATAAAGATCACAACAACCCCAAACTTTTGTCATCTGTAGCTCATTTCATGTTCCAATAGGGAATAATATAGCTCTAAAGCATGTGACTGATGAATTGTTTGCTGCAACAACTCCCTGCTCAATTTCCCATGGACAAGTGAGAAAAAAGAGACTCCTTGGTTTTGCCTGGATTGAAAGATTTCTTCAAATGCTATTGCTACTCTTTTATGGTGAGAAAAACTTACATTGGCCTATCTAGTTTGGCTGTGTTTTCAATGTCTCTTGCAATGCCAAGTGAAGAAATGGAACAGATATTAGTGCATTCATTGATGTGTTCATGGTCTGGGTCTTAAGGACACAATCGCACATCTGCACCGGAATTCTCCAACTGTTCACACCAGTACGATTCTCTGGTGCTGCTGCAGTGAATGGACATTTGGCTAGGCGCCAAATTCTTCGTCCTCAATTGTAGTGGTGGTGAGGCGTGAATGGCTCTGGTCTTTCTTCATCTTGAACTTCTTGAGTAGGTGGCCATGTCATTCGTGTCCTATGCAGGTTCATTGTCTTCTTGGAAGTTTGATGCCAGGGATAAGGCACTGTTCCTTTATGTTGCAAGCATTCCACAATTCCATCCATCTGGATAAATCTGGATGATTTTCAATAATGGATGGTGTGATTTTGCCTGGTGGGGCATTCAAAGCTTCACGAGTGGGAAAGCCAGTTGTTCAAGTCTTCATGAATGGGAAGTCAGTCGTTTATGATGTTTCCGTCTCAGGAAACATAATGCATAATTGCAAGTGGCTAATGGGGTAATGTGAAAGCATTTAGTTGAAGTGACTGCATTTAGCTGCACCTCCATGATCTTTCTGTGGTAGCTGCAGGATCATGAGGCAGTGCTATATTGTAAAATAAACAAAGTAAAATAAGACTACTCTGTTACATTGTGAACTCTTCCAGCGGTGCTTTCCCATGATATTTCAGCGTGTTTCCAAATCAGGTTCTCGCTGGCTTTTACTTTTCGCGGTCATATTGGGAAGTACGTACAGCTTGCATAATACCTTTCAGTTTACCAACACCAGTGAAGTGGTCAGCATAAAATGTTGTTTGTAAGAATGAGAACTGTATATGTGACTGCACTCGTGAAGATCTGTTGCTGTGTGGAAACTGTTAAGTGCATTACATTCTCCAAAAATGATTCAGAACACAGCATTTGTTCTTCTGCTCCCTATCACACAACACCAACAAATACTACTTAATTTACGAAAGCAGACAGAGAAGGAATTTCAGCATCCATTGGCCATGACATTACTTAGGAAGTTGATGATGAGCAAGTTGCCAGCAAGCCCATGAGTGAGAACAACATTAGAATTGACATTGATATGCAGTCACCAAACCAAACCTATAACAAAAAGAGATAATGACCCTGAGAATCGATTCCATCATAAAGTACATGGTGTTAAACTTAAAATTAATGTCAATGCAGGCTACCATCAAATCAAGCTTGCAGAAGAATGAAGGTATCTTAAGAGTATTTTCCACTCATCGGATTTTTTTTGATCGAAGAGATTCAACTTCAGAGTCAGTTCAGCAGTTGACATATTTCAGCAGATGATTCAGTCTGCATTTAAAGGTCTTGAAAGTCTTGAAGTCACCTGAATATCAACAATGACATTCTCATATAGGGTCACACTGAAAGTGAACTCAAGATGAGCCTATATGATTGCCCACAGGTTCTTAGATAATGTTATCTCACTTTGAATAAAGTCAAGTTCTCATTCAAGAAAAACATAAACTCTTTGAGTTTGTTTCATGGTGAAGAAATTCCAAATTGGAATGTGTAAATGACAGAACAAGAATGCACCTTCTACAGTTGCATGGGCAAGTGCTGTGAGTGGTGGGTGAGACATTGGATGCGACACTAGGGTGTCTGGGAAAGAATGGTCCCAGTAGAAAGCTGACAGTGGATGTCAGGGGAAGATGTGTTTGATGGAATACTCATAGATGCTGGACTTCCTACATGTTTATAGATTATACAGCATTTGCAGTGGCTTCATCTTTCAATGAAGCAGATGATGATACTTCTTCACCATGAAACAAACTCAAAGAGTTTATGTTTTTCTTGAATGAGAACTTGACTTTATTCAAAGTGAGATAACATTATCTAAGAACCTGTGGGCAATCATATAGGCTCATCTTGAGTTCACTTTCAGTGTGACCCTATATGAGAATGTCATTGTTGATATTCAGGTGACTTCAAGACTTTCAAGACCTTTAAATGCAGACTGAATAATCTGCTGAAATATGTCAACTGCTGAACTGACTCTGAAGTTGAATCTCTTCGATCAAAAAAAATCCGATGAGTGGAAAATACTCTAAGATACTTCATTCTTCTGCAAGCTTGATTTGATGGTAGCCTGCATTGACATTAATTTTAAGTTTAACACCATGTACTTTATGATGGAATCGATTCTCAGGGTCATTATCTCTTTTTGTTATAGGATGCTGTTAGTTTCCTTCTCAGCCTTTACCACTAACATTTGTTTTTCTGTCTATTACATCATAGTCAATTACATGATCTTTCCCTCACCCTTACAGTATAAATCTTATCCTATTTTCATTGTCTTTAGATCTGAGGAATGTTCATCCAGACTTGAAATGTTGGCCCTAATCTCTCTCCAGATATGCTCCAAGACCTGCTGAGATTTTCCAGCATGTCCTATTTTTGCTTCAGATTCCAGCATGTGCAGCATTTTGCTTTTATTTGCAAGTGTTGTAGTTCATTCCTGATCCTGCTATGCTGGCTGTTTGAATAGAGCATTGGATACTCAAACTAAAAGTGTGCATGTTCCACATTGAGTATCAACCAGCCAACCACAACCCAGCAGATTAGTCATTTTAAGTAAGTAATCCTAAATGCAGTGTCCAAGTCATTAAAATTGGCTGACATTAAAGCAAAAAGACAAAATGAGGCGTTACAACTCTAATGTATGGTGATGGAATCACAAAATTGGAAAGATAAGATTGAGAGAGTATTTACAAATCAAATCACTCATTTTCTGCAAAGTATTCACAATGTTTAAAATAAGCTCACAATCACACCTGATCTTATGTTATATAACAACGATTTTGTCATTCTGCAATCATTGAGGGAATGTGATGCTGATATAACATGTGAAAATTACTAGGGAATTGTCAAAACTGAATAGTTACTGTTGGAAAATATTTGGATCCCAAGAATTGATTGCTTGGTAAAACACAAAATCGATCAGTCTTTGCCATTGTCAAATCTTTGTGATCCTTTCAAGGTTCACATTGATTTTGTAGATTTGACTGGTGACCACCATTTTATTGTCACTGACAAGTACAGCAGATTCTCAGTTGTGTAATAGTAATGTCAGCTTCAGTGAAAACAGTCATACCAAAGCTTGACCAGATTTTTGTCTTTCTTTGAGTCCTTCAAATGATGAGAAATGATGAGTCAACAGAATTGAGTTCGGTACATTTGCCAACTAGCTAGTTTATACTCATTGAAAAATCGGTTGTCCAGGTGCTAATGGAGAAGCTGAGAGGTTTATTCTTACCTTGAAGAAAATAATATATAAGGCAATTAGGGATGGCAACAAATGCTTGCCTTTCCAGAGATACTCATACTTTAAAAGACTAAAGAAGAAAAAAAGCTGTAGCTGAAGCAAGGCATGGAACCAAGAATTGCATAATTTTCTTTTAAATTACAGAGTGAGTCCTCAGATACTGGAAAGCTTCAGACTATACTTGCTTTTGTATATCTGTGCATATGTAATCCTGAGATATCCCACAGAGCTCATGATCAATGTATAAAAAGTTGATCTAGAAGGATCCAATAGAGTAAATGCAAAGTGAACCATGAAATTTCGAGTTACATCACTAAAGCTAGGAGACAAAATGCTTGCAAAGTGTGATGATCCTGTTGGAAAGCAAACAATATCCAAGCATTTGTTGCAACCAATACAAAAGCACAATTCATAAATCAAGATTTGAATCACGTCATTCGTCAAAGAATTGAAAACAGTATTTATGAATCTAACTTTGAAATTAATACATCAGATGAAGATCATGAGTTAAATTGGACCCTACCTAATGTTAGACAGCGGCCAGGATATTCTGGCCGTTGGCACGGGAATGGTATCAAAACCTTTGACACTTCAGCCTGCAGCGAAACATATTTAACTGATTTTGACCCAAAGTGTTAACAACCAGGGGAATTGATTGAAATATTTCTAACTGACCTATATCATTGAGCTATTTTTGCAATTGATATTGAAAGATTAAGCAGGGATTCAAAGTCTCTGGGGTGAAGCCCTGGAATGGCCTCCAGTGATTCCTCCTTCCTCAGGGTACTCGTGACCCCCCCGGGATACAGGGATGGAGGGATAGCCTGAGTGATTTCAGATGCCTCTGCATTAACTAGCAGTCATTGAGGCCCAATATCATCTGCACTGTGGTGCAGCAGCCATTAGCAATGCATATCTGCATCTGGACTAAACTCTGGAGAATCTCTGCAATGGCCCTCTGTAACTCAGTCACGCTCTTGAAGCCCACACTCATGGACCTCTCTATCCGGTCCTCAGAGACTTGGCCACGTCTTGGATCCTGTCACCTATGCTTACAAATTGCTTCCTCAGGCTTTCCACTGTGGTTGCCACTTTTGCAGTGCCACATTATGCTGGCTGTGGGACTCCTCCAAACTTGCAGTTGTCGGAATGTTCCCCCACTTCCTGCATTTCAAAAGGCTGAACAGGATGGTATGGCTACCTGTGACACCTGCAAGTTGGCTGGGGCTCTCCAGGTTCTGGCCCTCTAGAAGAGGCCTACTAAGGGCATCAGAGGCCACAGGGTATGGACGACAGCAGGCCATCTCCACCTCTGATGTGCATCCTGGGAGTCACCTAGATATAGCACAAGTAGGCTTTCATTAACACTGCAATGAAGTTACTGTAAAAATCTCCTAGTTGCCACACTTGGGCATGCCTTTTATATTGTGGAAGGAAACTGGGGCACCCAGATAAAACACAGGGAGAATGTATAGACTCCACACAGACAGTGACCCAAGTCAGGAATCGAATCCAGGTGCTTGACGCTGTGAGGCAGTCATACTAACCACTGTGCCACTTTGGAAGGTTGGTATGGAAGGTCTGAGTTACAAGGAGAGGTTAGGCAAATTGGGACTGTTTTCCTTAGAAAGACGTAGACTTAGAGGAGATCTAGTAGAGGTGTACAAGATTATGAGGGGTATAGATAGAGTAAAGCTTTTTCCTAGGATGGACTCAAATAGCACAAGGGGTCACGGGCTTAGGGTGAGAGGGGAAGGTATAATTTGGATGCTAGAGGGAGTTTTTTCACACAGAAGGTGGTGGGCGTATGGAATGCGCTGCCAAGCAAAGTGGTGGAGGCAGGTAATCTGGAATTACTTAAGAAATACTTAGATGGGCACATGAACAGAATGGGAATGGAGGGGTATAGAAAACTGATTTAAAATAGGGATCGTGAGCCTTGGAAGTCCCTGGGAAGTGTGTAAATAGATGATGATATTGATGTACTTGTTTTTATCCTACAGGTGCTTTGGTCCACCTTGTTGTCTAACGAGGGGCATACACGCGATGGGTCGTGAGAGGGCTGCTCTTGGATTTTTTTTCCGAGAGTATCCTAGTGCTTCACGTTGTTAGTGTACACTTGACCTGGACCATTTGATGGGCAACACGACAGCTCAGTGACTATCGCTGTGCTGTGTAGATACATGGATTTGGGCCTGTGTCTGTGGGAGTTTGCGCATTCTCCCCGTGCTTGCGTGGGTTTTCTCTGGGTGCTCCGGTTTCCTTCCACATCCCAAAGATGTGCTCTTAGGCTAATTGGCAAAACAAATTTTCCCTAAATTGTCTCAAATTTGATTTTTAATCCATAGATCTATAAACATAGACAGGGATCAGGGGTAGAGGTGGGAACATTGGGGTGGCGGCATGGGCTTGTTGGGCCGTAGGGCCTATTTCCCATGCTGTTTTGTTCTTTGTTCTTTGAAAGCATGGAGTAAAGGTCTTGAAAGGGATAGGCTTCTTGCAGGAAGGATCGGAGGGAAGTGGGGTGTTGGTGCAGGTAGTGGAGCATCTGGTGGCAGTTGTGGCCTCCCTGCTCCTCATTTCATGCTGTATCCTTGCCACTGGCCGTCCTCCATCCTCTGCGTTCTACTTGGACTCCTCCTTCACTGATTCAGCTCCTCTCCAGAGGAATACGCATGGTCCTACTCCTCCAGAATATCACCCTGCTGCTGTGCAACATTCTGGAGGGTACAGCAAACTGTCGCAATGCAAGAGATACTCTGAGGGCTGCTCTGAAGAGCAGAGCCAGAGTGATCCAGCAAGTGGAACCATATCTTAAGCGTGTCAATACATTGCTCAATGACAGATTGGATGGCAGTGTGGTCCTCATAGTAGCAGGTCTCCGCCTTAGTTTCAGGCCTTCATGCGACTGTCATCAGTCATGACCTCAGCAGCTAGCCCTTATAACCAACATTCTGGTAGCCTGGGATGGTCTTCAAAGACCCCAGGGATATTCGAGTGCCCAAGGATGAACCTGTCATGCTATTATACTCAATGCAACCTGGCCAGTCAGTGCATGAACTGTTTCTTGTCGCTCAACAATGAGTCAGAAATTAGCCAGCTCTCCCGCCCTCAGGATTTCTGTCCTGCCTTCTCTCTCTGCTCCTTGAGCTGGCACATTTCAGTCATAGGAGTCCCTTCCATCCAGATATTGACCCTTGGCAATCCTAGCCATTGACAGCAGGTTTTGGCAGATTGGACTGAGGTCTGTGACACTCATGTAACGAATAAGGATGGCTATGAGTAGGCCCTCGTTGAGGAATACTTACAGTATAATTTCTATGTGTACCCACCTCGATGTGCAAACTCACCTTCACGAATGGTATGCAGTTCAGAAAGAACAAAGAACCCTCCTAACTTCCATGTGATTAGACATTATGGTGTTCATTGTAGGAAACACTTTAGGGTTTATGCAATGTGAAGTCTGTGTTAATATCTGACAAGCTCTCTTGATTGAGGCGACAACTGCTAGACCTGGTGATTGTAACTTTTATCCTGAGATGGAATGTCAAAAATAAACCACAGAGCCTCTTAAGCAGATGGAGAGCAGTGTAATCAGAGCGACATTAGTGAGCTTTACAATTGGCATCAAAGGCAATCCCTCAAGGCCTTCTCAGGGGCCAGGAGAATACTCACTACTCAAGCCCCAACTGAGAGGTGGGTGCCAACCTGCTGATCTCTAACCCACACCCCCCCCCACCCTCCAAACATCCATGAAGGTCCCCACCCTGCACCATGGCAATCGCTGACATGTCCTTTACATCCTGGAAGTTAGTGCTAAGTGGTATTCCCTCCTTGCTCACCCTCACAAGCCATAGCACCTGGGCCAAAGTGATGGTAGTGATTTGTGTCTGTATGACTTCCCGCTTGGGAATGGCAAAGGCGCAGCTAACCATTATGAGGCCCTTATGGGGCAATGTTTTGGAGGGAGGAAGGTGGTGGGTGCTGGCATTGACTGTTTGGAAAAGGGGTCTGTTGCCAGCAAAGTCCAGAGGGAAGGGGGTTCTGTTGGCATTGGCTTTTTGTGGTGGGAGGAATACCAGCTCTGATTATAGAGTGTTTGGGGGGCGGGGGGGAACGATACCAATGATGACTGTTTTGAGGGACGGCGACCTCCATAGTGGAGTGAGTGAGCTAGAAAAAAAACAGCCTGTTTCTCTGGACACCGATTTTCAATCAGAACCTGACAATTTCTGGTTATTTACATTTTTTGGTAAGAATAGAAAAATAGAACTTTTGAAATTTCCACACCTTTTAAAATGTTGATGCTCAGTGGAACTGGATACACTAATATGAGGAATACAGAAAGTAAGCATATGGGTTCTAAGCAAAGAATTTCACTAAGCTCCACCCATCTCTATGACTATACGGCACATGACCTGGTCCTAAACAGAAATGCAAATTAGCTATTATAATTCAAAAACTTTTCTTAATTCTGTAAAATTTTGTATAATTCAAAAACTTTTCTTAATCTTGTAAAATTACACTTAGCATATCAGATGTACAAGTTTCAAGTATCATTTTAAACATTATACAATTCTGGGAAGATACATGTATAACCTATCACTTACTACAATAATGCATGTATAAGTCATGGGTGGATTTCTAAGTGCAGGATAGACAGTTTTGGCAATGCCATTCCCGCTAGCCAGAATGATGAGATCCTGGACCAGATTTAATGCTTGAGACCTCATTAATTATGCATAACATGTTCTCTTTTGAGTGACTTGGCAAGCCAGCAGCTGATTCATCCATGAACTGTCAGCTACTATGTTCAAAGTTCCCAGCATCATATTTAAATACCAGCACTCATATCACTTTCTCCAGCCTACATGTCTTCACCAGACCATGATATAGAGATGCCGGCGTTGGACTGGGTTAAACTCAGTAAAATTTTACAACACCAATTTTAAATCCAACCAATTTATTTGATAGTAAATCCGTGAGCTTTCGACGCTATGCACCTTCGTCAGGCAAATGCGGTGTTCTGATCTGCAGAAACACTCATATCCACACAGACAGTTACAGATTGGTGATTAGAATGCGAATCCTTACATCTAACCTGCTATTCAAGTGTTAAAGTGGCTGACAATGTGTGTGAAGGGAATCCTGAGCATTGGTTAGAGAATTGTGTATTTTCTCCAGACAGCACAGTAAGTGAGGTTTTTTGCTAACCCAGGCAAGTTACAGGGGTTACAGATAGTGTGTCATGAAGCCAAGATCCTGTTAAGACCGTCCTCATGTGTGCGGAGCTTGGCTATCAGTCTCTGCTCAGCGACTCTGCGCTGTCGTGTATCACGAAAGCCCCCTTGAAGAACATTTACCCGCAGGTCGGAGGCCGAATGCCCATGACTGCTGAAGTGTTCGCCCACAGGAAGGGAACTGTTTTGCCTGGTGATTGTTGAGCGATGCTCATTCATCCGCTGTCGTAGTGTCTGCATGGTCTCCCCAATGTACCATGCTTCGGGACATCCTTTCTTGCAACGTATTAGGTAGACAACGTTGGCCGAGTTGCAAGAGTATGTACCGTGTACCTGGTGAATGGTATCCTCACGTTTGATGATGTCGTCCATGTCTATGATCTGGCATGTCTTGAAGAGGTTGCTGTGGCAGGGTTGTGTGGTATTGTGGTCACTGTTCTCCTGAAGGTTGGGTAGTTTCTGCGAACAATGATCTGTTTAAGGTTGTGCGGTTGTCTGAAAGCAAGAAGTGGGGGGGTGGGGATGGCCCTAGCAAGATGTTCATCGTCATCAATGACATGTTGAAGACTCCGGAGAAGATGTCGTAGCTTCTCCGCTCTGGGGAAGTACTGGACAACAAAGGGTACTCTGTCCACCTTGTCCCGTGTTCGTCTTCTGAGGAGGTCAGTGCAGTTTATCGCTGTGGCACGTTGGAACTGTCGATTGATGAGTCGAGCGCCATATCCTGTTCTCATGAGGGCATCCTTCAGCATCTGGAGGTGTCTGTCACGATCCTCCTCATCTGAGCAAATTCTGTGTATATGGAGGGCTTGTCCATAGGGAATGGCTTCTTTAACGTGTCTAGGGTGGAACCTGTGTGTGAGAACCTCTCCGGCTATATCGAGGGCATCCTGAAACCCATTGTACAAAGAACCCCCAGCTTTTGTCTTGACACTACGGACTTCCTACAGAAACTCAACACGCATGGAGCAGTTGAACCAGGGACACTCCTTGTCACAATGGATGTCTCGGCGCTCTACACCAACATCCCCCACGACGATGGTATTGCTGCAACTGCCTCAGTACTCAATGCCAACAACTGCCAGTTTCCGGATGCAATTTTACAACTCATCTGCTTCATCTTGGACCACAATGTCTTCACCTTCAACAATCAGCTTTTCATCCAGACACATGGAACAGCCATGGGGACCAAATTTGCACCTCAGTATGCCAACATCTTCATGCACAGGTTCGAACAAGACTTCTTCACTACACGAGATCTTCAACCAAGGTTATATACTAGATACATTGATGACATCTTTTTCCTTTAGACTCATGATGAACTATCATTGAAACAACTGTATGATGATATCAACAAGTTCCATCCCACCATCAGACTCACCATGGACTATTCTCCAGAATCAGTTGCATTCTTGGACACACGCATCTCCATTAAGGATGGTCACCTCAGCACCTCACTGTACAGAAAACCAACAGACAACCTCACAATGCTCCATTTCTCCAGCTTCCACCCTAGACACGTTAAAGCAGCCATTCCCTATAGACAAGCCCTCCATATACACAGAATTTGCTCAGATGAGGAGGATCGTGACAGACACCTCCAGACGCTGGAGGATGCCCTCGTGAGAACAGGATATGGCGCTCGACTCATCAATCGACAGTTCCAACGTGCGATAAACTGCACTGACCTCCTCAGAAGACGAACACGGGACAAGGTGGACAGAATACCCTTTGTTGTCCAGTACTTCCCCGGAGCGGAAAAGCTACGACATCTTCTCCGGAGTCTTTAACATGTCATTGATGACAATGAACATTTCGCTAGGGCCATCCCCACCCCCCCCACTTCTTGCTTTCAGACAACCGCACAACCTTAAACAGATCATTGTTCGCAGCAAACTACCCAACCTTCAGGAGGACAGTGACCACAATACCACACAACCCTGCCACAGCAACCTCTGCAAGACATGCCAGATCATAGACATGGACGACATCATAAAATGTGAGGATACCATTCACCAGGTACACGGTACATACTCTTGCAACTCGGCCAACGTTGTCTACCTAATACGTTGCAAGAAAGGATGTCCCGAAGCATGGTACATTGGGGAGACCATGCAGACACTACCACAGCGGATGAATGAGCATCGCTCAACAATCACCAGGCAAAACAGTTCCCTTCCTGTGGGCGAACACTTCAGCAGTCATGGGCATTCGGCCTCCGACCTGCGGGTAAATGTTCTTCAAGGGGGCCTTCGTGACACACGACAGCGCAGAGTTGCTGAGCAGAGACTGATAGCCAAGTTCCGCACACGAGGACGGTCTTAACAGGGATCTTGGCTTCATGTCACACTATCTGTAACCCCTGCAACTTGCCTGGATTAGCAAAAAACCTCACTTACTGTGCTGTCTGGAGAAAATACACAATTCTCTAACCAATGCTCAGGATTCCCTTCACACACATTGTCAGCCACTTTAACACTTGAATAGCAGGTTAGATGTAAGGATTCGCATTCTAATCACCAATCTGTAACTGTCTGTGTGGATATGAGTGCCTCTGCAGATCAGAACACTGCATTTGCCTGACGAAGGCGCATAGCGTCGAAAGCTCGCGGATTTACTATCAAATAATTGGTTGGATTTAAAATTGGTGTTGTAAAACTTTACTGAGTTCACCAGACCATGCCACTGTCAGCAACCCAGAGGGAAAAGGTTAGCTGTCTTAAGAAAAAAATTGTTCTGCAGTTCAATCATCCTCCTGTCTGTGCTAAGAGGGACCCGTGTTCCACTTGAAATTTTATCCACTGCATCTGATGTCTTCATTTATCCACTTCCAGTAAATAATATGATGTCCCTTTGACTACCTTGTTTGTGAGCTTTTCCTGTAGACTTTCAGAGTCCAGCTTCCCTGCATTTGGTCTTCCCTCTGCCTTCTGTTGTTTGTCTTCTTCACTTAATTCGCTATAATCTCTGTTTGCCATTGTGAGTCTTACCCCTCCCTGCTCGTTGCACCGCCCTCCTCCAACATTGTCTCTCCTTGTCTTCATCAGCCTTTCCTAGCCTTACCTCACACTCCATGCCTGGTTCAACTTTTTACCCTTGCTGCAGTGGCTGCATGACTTCTCCAGCACATTCTTATCCAGATGCTGTGTAGGGAAGGTAACTTGTATATTCCCCAAACCCAGGCACAGTACCAAATTGGTGACACAGGAGAGTCTATAGGTCCAGCTGCACATTGCTGTCCATGAAGACCAGCTCAGCATGGAGATGGAGGGCAGGAATCAGTCTTCTCCAGCAGAGTAGTGAATAGTGCATGAGGAGCAGTGAAGCATTGTGGCATTGTTACACTTACTCTGTCACTCGGGAACTGAGGACTATCTTGTGCATACCACACTTTAGCAGTCAGATTTAAACCTCTGCAATTTCAAGTTTGTGTGACATAAGATTGAAGGGCCTGATGGGATGCCACTGGACAGCTCATTTAATAGGCATTCAATGAAATGCAAATGAATGCAAATAGAATTCATGCCACCAGCCAACAGAAAGGCTGATCTGTCATTAATCTGCCATTGAGAAAACTGATATGTGATCTTATGTTGGGTTTCTTACTTTTTGGCTCCTGCTAAATTCTCTGCTTCTGCTCATACCCAAATCTGCCCCATATTTCTCGTTCTTTAGCCAAGTAAGCTTACTTACCATTTTATGATCTTACCTTTGTCAATGTTAACCTCTTAAATCAACATGGCCTCATTCTTTTAAGCATAATAAACTCCAACCTTGTTTGAATTTCATTTACTTCAGGATTATTGAGTTTCTCAACCAAATATCCTGAGTTCTACAGTTAAAACTTTAATTCCTAAAACTAAAAATTATATTCTAAAATAGAAGGATAAACTAGATAATCACAATAAAGGGTCAGTAGAGTTGTGACTGAAGATCAACCATGGTTGTATTTAATAGCAGTGAAGATTCGAAGAACAGTGTCCTACTCCTGCTCCTATTCCTTGGATGGGATTTTCTGACTTTGTCCAGCCCTGCTGCTGTGAATGGAAATTTAGATGAATGCAAAATTCTCCATTCTTGAAGGAGGCAATGGTATGACATTGGAGAATTCTAACCCTTATGTTTTGTTAAGAAAGATTACAATTTTGAGAGATGGCAATGGGTGGCATGGTGACACAGTGGTTAGCACTGCTGTCTCAAAGCTCCAGGGATCTGGGTTGAAATCTGGCCTTGCATCACTGTCTGTGTGGAGTCTGCCCATTCTCCCTGAACCTACATGGGTTTCCTCTGGGTACTTCGGTTTCCTCCCACACTCCAAAGATATGAAGGTTAGGTTGATTGGCAACCTTAATGTCAGGGGGACTAGCAGGATAAAAACCTGGGGTTATGGGGATAGGACCTGGATGGAATTGTGATTCGTGCGAACTTGCTGGGCCAAATGGCCTCTTTCTGCACTTACAGGGATTCTTTGAATCTTAAAGAAAGTAATGGAAGCAGATACAGCAATTATCAACTGAGGAAAGTGGCAACCAGGGAGAACAATGGAGACAGGAGAAATTAATCTAAGACTAGGAATAGGAACTGGAGTGAGCAACAGAATCCAGGAGAAAGTGATGGAGCCGGAGCAGTGATAAAAGTCAAAAGAAAAGCAACTGATATAAGGTGAGAGTTCTGGGAGCTAAAAGAAAGCAACAGAAGTCAAAAAGACAGCAGGAGCAGTTACAGACGGTAGATAAAAGATAAAAGATACCAACGGAAGTTTAGAAAGTAGCTGCATTGTACTTCCCTACAAAGTAAGGGAAGGAATATCAGGAACTGGTTGAAAGCAATTGGAGTAGCAGGAACAAGGTTTAGTAGGAATTTAAAGAGAACAGGAAAAGGCTAATATAAAGAAGCATGGCAAGAACTGCCACAACCAGGAAAGAGGCTGAAATTATGGAAGTGTTATACTTCAAAGACAAAATGCTATCTCTGACAATTCTAGCTTACAGACATAAAAAAAAGCTCAGTCTCGTGGGAACCATGTTTTTACGTAGAGCTTTTTTTTGTTGTTGCATTACCAGAAATGGACTGAACAACGTAGTGCATGGAATAACATTATTGTTGTTGCAAACTTTGACCTTTGCTCCAGGATGTGAGGCTATATATAACATGCACAAAGCTGTTTTAAATGCAGTTTCCTATTCTAACACATAAACTGAAAAATAAATATGCATTTTAAAAATAGAATATTCATTGAGATTTTTGGTATCAAAAATTAACAGTTAACAGCAAAACCTTTTTAAGAACAATTCAAAATGATGCCAACTTTCAATATAGCCATATTACGCACCCTTCCCCCAAATATTTCTGAAGTTACCGGTTTTACACGTGACCCATAAATGGGTCTTAGTTCAGCTGTGTGCAGCTGGTATTGAGCCAGCACTTCCGTCTGCTAGTCCACTCCACAGTTTACTACTGATTTCAAGCTGATAGCTTGCATAGATACCACATAGGGGTGGTATTGTTTAGGAAGCTTGAATGAGGAAGACAGTTGACAAGTAACTAACATAACCGGCCCATCCTCCACGCTCTTTCTCCGGGTATTTGCCGATTGGTTGCTCCAGAGGAGTCTGAGTAGGCAGTGGGCATGCTTGTCACGTTTTAAGTCTCTACTGATGGGGAGGGGGCGGGGTGCTGGGAAGGTTTAGGGGGAAGAGAGAGAGAGAGAGAGCTCAGCAGTACGATAATGATGCTAGAGTCAGGATTAAAAAAAACTATGTACCACGGTGCCCGTAACATAGCTCAAGGAGAAGGAGGCAAGATGGCTGCCTGATAGGGTCTGCCTCTGATGGAGGAAGCAGAGACTGTTTCAGAGGAGTGTTGCAAGATAGAGGGTGTAGTGTAGGTATATTTCTAAAGAAGCTTTTGATAGCTATTTTAAAAAGAAGGTTCTGCTGGATTTGTCTGATAGGTTATGTTTTATTGTATTATTAATGAACTGCAAATTATTCATTACATACAAATTTTAAATAGGTATTTGTTGCCCTTTCATGCAAAATGTATCTCTTAGCTCAGTAACCAGTAGTCAATCTCAATTTTATTGGCATTTTTGGTGTAATTTCTCATTTGGGTTAGATTTCTCTGTCTCATTCCTTAATTGATTTTTTTGTGTTTGATTCTTTTTCCCTGCAGGTGGGGAACAAGGACAATACAAAAGCTCAGAGAAAGAAACAAACACTGGCTGAAAAGGTAAATACATGGCATTATGAAAGCCTTACTTATATATGGACAATTTGTTTATTTGGGAAAGATTAGAGCTCTGATTCTAATAGCGAATGTGAAAACTAACAGGGAAACATTTTCTTCATACAGCTTTAAATAAATATTTGTCGTGTTGAGAATCAAATTGCATGTTATCTTTTTAATGTGAAGGAGTTGAAGTACATTCCATAGTGTAGCCAACAAAAAAAACCTTCATTATCAGACGGCAAGAAAATGTAGATTATGTACTGGAAGACAATAATCTTGTACAACGGCACATGTAGCCAAAGCTAATGGTGCATAAACAAAGGAAGCACTGAGCCATATATGCTATAAAATATCAAAACATACATAAGTCTCCATGAAAACACTGGTGAAGATTCTGTTAAAAGAAAGAGACTCACTTTACGCAGCAAAGTTTCAAATCAATGTATCAGTCAGAATTTAGATTTGCTAATTAATAACCTCTGTACAAAGTTAGTGTTATAATGCATCTCAGTTACTTTTTCAAATATGCCATGGTGCTTTTTTTGTTCCTTTAAGATCTAGTAAATGTTTTTGTTCAGCATGGGGAGATGTGCCAAGGTTATGCTTTAACAGGCTGTTAACCTTATAAATGCTGAACTTCCTTTGCAACTTGCAGCCATAGGTTAATGTTTCTCTTAAATGAGAACTCGACAAAGCTTTCAATGTTTTCAAAGTTTAACAAATGAAAAAAGCAAGGAATTGTGTTCTGAGCTGAAATGTCCATTGGGATTTTGTTTTACTGTTTGATGGAACTGAAAATTCCACCTGTACTTAAAGAGTTAACAGATGCATTTTTTTAGATAATGTAATTATAGAAAGAGGCTGCTGGAGGGGCATTCTGTTGCAGTTGCTTGATTTCTTAAGCAATTCCCCTATGAAGTACTGTTCTGTTGTTATCCCTACTCTTTTAAATAAGAATTTCAAATTTATACAATAACAGAAGAAGTCTGTATTTAAACCTTTTGATTTATAGCTGGAGTATTTTATAATGTACATCATACAATTTTTAATGCTTAAATTAACAAGGCATTTAATTTGTTCATGAGTCAATCATTAGTTGTGCATTATATGATACATTTGCTCAAAGGTTAGTTGTCCCAAAAATAGTCTAGCTATAATTTTCAAGTGTTGTGTTTTGTCTTGGTCTATTATTTTAGAGGAAGTAACTGACAAAGATAATGAATCAATCTTGAATATATTTTGAGATTTGCATGTAAACGTTACTCAACGCTGCCAGCAATTGTCTTTATATGGTTATCTTTCTTTGATGATAAAGTGCTTTATATATTTATTCTATTTAATTGTCTGAAATCAATAAATATTTGTGAAATGCTGAAGCCTTAGGCTGACAGGCAACTTGGATCTCATTGTAGAGGTATACAAACAACATTGATGGCAATTGCTTCATGCACTAAAACAAATTTAAGTTTCTACTTCTAAATTAAATATGAATATTGTGAATTTTGCAAAATTTTGAAGTCAAAAAACAACTTACGAATGAGATAAATTGGAGAAGCAAGTAGTAGCTCCACACAAATAATTCCTGGCTTTTACTGCTGGTACTGAAATTCTGTTTAGCTCTGACACTCACGTGGTTAAGAGGCCCTGTGGAAAGGTTAGAGAGATGGCATGCTTGCTGTTTGGCAGGCAGTCTTGGCAAGTCATGCTGGTTGCACGCACATGGGTTTGAGGTTTACAAACAGTATTTCTGCACACGTCATCCGTGAGTCATCATATCAGGGAATGTAGCTCAAGGACTGTACAGGAGGCGCACTAATAATAGTTTATTTTGATCAAATGAAAAAAATCATACTACTCCGAGAGTGGATTTTTCTCAAAGAGAAGCACCTTCATTTTGCAGCTACAAACTTCCATTTGAATTCCATTTTTTTAAAAGAAATATTTGTCAGATAAAGCCTCTGGTATCCTATTTCAGGTGTTCTTTTGTTGTTTGTCAATGAATAATCGAATCATGTTATTCTTTTCCATTAAGTGTGAGGTGAAAGACAATTTTGTATAAAAACTCTTTCAATTGTGCTAAAATGTATACAGTGGAAGTTCACTTTGTGTCTGTAATTTAAAATACTGTTGATTAAATCATAATTTTGAATGAGGCTTAAATATTGTAACATACTTCCCAATTGTGTTTGGTTGTCACAGGGAAAATGAAAATAATTTAACAAAGTGAAAAACATGGATAAGATGTAAGGTTCAGTCCTTTTTATACGTACAAACAAAAGGGCAAAGGATCAATGCACTAATATGTTTGAACCTGGTTTAATTTTTAGTTATATATCATTATTTTATTCTACAAAAGACAACATTTTTCTGTATCAAATACCCATGTATGTTACAAAAATAAAATGATTTTTAATCATTTTCTGTTCAGGTTCTGCCCTGTATTTTTAAGCAACTGCCATAGATTACATTCTGCTGAAGAGCTTGCAGATTGAAATAGTTTCATCATCTGCAGTTCTAAAATGATAACTTGATTATAAGAAACATGTGGACCCACAAAGAAGTTATCCATTATATATGTTGAAGGTTATGCATTAAGAAGGCTTTATTTGAACAAAGCTGATGATTGTTCACTGAAAATTGAACAATGTTCAGCACCTTTGCAACTCCTCAGATACTGAAGCAGCCAGTCCCTATAGGAAGTTGAGACATGGACAACATTCAGGTTTGGGCTGATAAATGGCAAGTAAAAATTCATGCCTTACAAGTGTCAGGCAATGACCATCTCCAACAAGAGAATCAACTATTCCCCCAAGGCATTCAAAGTGCTACTTTTCCTGAATCCCCCACCTGCAACGTTTTGAGGCTATTATCAAGAAACTGAACTGGACCAGCTATACAATACTGTGGCTACAAGAGCAAGTTAAAAGCTGGAAACTCTGTGGCAAGTTGCTTTGATGAATGCAGCTCCAACACCCAGGACAAGATAGCCTGCTTGATTGGCAGACATCCACAAACATTCACTTCCTCCACCACTGACTCACAGTGGCAGCAGTGTATACTATATACAAGATGCACTGCAGCAATTCACCAAGGCTCTGTGGATAGCCTTCCAAAACTGCAACCTCAGCCAGTTTGAAGGAAAAGGCAGCAGATGAATGGGAAGACCATCACCTGCAAGATCCACTAAAGCCACACATCTTGGCTTATATCCGTATTGCTGTTTCTTCACTGTCACTGGGTCAAAATCTTGTAACTCTCTTTCTAACAATACTGTGGTTGTACCTAAACCACATGCCTGACTCACCTGCTCCTTCTCAAGGGAAATTAGGGATCAGCAATAAATTCTGCCCCAGCTAGCAATACCAACATTCCTGAAAGATTGAAAAAAAACTACTGATTTTCAATGAAAATAACAATTACATAGTGCTTCTATCTCAACTTATAAGCTTTCTCATTTACTTGTATTATAAATAAAGTTATGACAGATCACTCAGTGTTCACAATTATTCCTTCGATACAGCATTCTGGTGTATCTACAGCACATATACTGCAGCAATTCAAGATGGTTCACCATCACTTTTTTTATCAAGGATAATTAGGGATGGGCAATAAATGCTGGCCTTGCCAGCAATGCTCAGTTTGAAAGAATGAATAAAAATACATTACTGTGAAGAGACAGGAATCAGGAGTTATTCGGCAAGTTGCCATAAGTTGTAATAATAAAGATAATCTGTAATTACATGTCAAAAGTAGACCTTGTTGAATAATGGAAAGATTGTCCTCAAAATACAAAACATTAGCAAAATGAAAGTTATTGCAGCATATCAAATAAAAGTAACTTTTGTAATTAAATTGTATAATATTTAATTTTTGCCTTTACCATTAGTTAACATCAGAACTTCATTATCTTCCACATTACTGGGGACTTGAAGACAGTACTGTCAATGTTTACTCTTTAATTGAGTTAATATTGGCCTAGGAAGGGCTGCAGCACAAATTTACCAGAATGACACTACAGGTTCTACATGAGTTAAATAATGAGTTCAGGTTATACAAAATAGGTTAGTGTTCCCTCGAGTATAGATAATAAGGGTAATCTGATAGAGGTGTTAAAGATAATCAAAGGATTTGATAAGATAGTCTGTTTAGGGAGAGTGCTAAATAATGGCACATAACCTTAAAATTAGAGATTCAATGGTGATGTTAGAAAGCACTTCTTCCACACACAGGATTATGGAAATCTGAGCTTTCTCTCCTAATAAGCAGTATTTTTATTAGGCAAGTAATATGGAAGCAATGTAGATAGATGGCATTAAAATCCAAATCAGTCATGCTTCAACAGAATGGTGGAATTGGCTGAAGGGAGTGAATGGCCCCTCTTTGGTGTATGTTCCTATTTGTTCAATATATGAATGTGAAATTATGATATTATAATTCAGGTCAAAAACTCCAAAGTGGTTTATGAAGTCTTCCTGGATCATAAGTTTTGCAATTTGAATTTGGCTAGGGTAAGTATGAGATGTTTCAATTCAGAATGATTCAAATGACCCACTAGGGAGCTTTTATCAAAAGTTTATTAAAGAATACAGTTCACATATATAGAAAGAGAATTAGCAATAACTTTTACTAATTACAAACAAGAAAAAAACAACCATGATATTGTGTGAACCTTAACAGCTATATACTATTCCAATCAAACAAATCCCATAAACAAAACTCCTGCCACAGGTTTAGCACAGAAAATGTGAATGTTCACATAATGCTGGAACTTAGTCCCTTGGTTAGATACTGCAGTTCTCTTGATACAGACAAACTTGAAGTCAGAACAGCTTCACAAAACCAGGCAGAGACAGAGAGAGAAAAAAAGTGTGAGAGACTCTAGTTATGAGTTAGCAAACCACCAACAACAGAATTTTCACTTCAGAAAGGCCAGGTGACCTGCTTCAGCTAGCAAGCAGCATTTATAATCCCATGGAGAGAGAAGCTCTGCTTTATAGCCTGATGTCCAAACTTCTAACTAAGGTGCAGTCAGCAGCTAAACTGAAACCGAAACCTTGAATTCATGATGAAAAAAAACAGTAAAAACACATGATCTGCCACTCCAGTCACAAATTCCCACGTCAGTACATGAGGCCCAGATTAAAAATAAATAAAACCTATTTAAACCATCGAAGCAGCAATAAAAAGCACTTCTAGCAGGCAACTTGGCAACAATATATAAAAAACTGCTTACAAATTGCAGAGAAGATGATTTTAAAAAAATTTCTTAAAGGTACAGCAGCATTACCTCTATATATCAAATTCTGGCCTAACCAGTGGCGCCCACATCCCATGAAAGAAAAAAAATACGTTGCTCATCTCTACCTCTAACTCTGTCCCTTTAATCCTGAAATCATAATTTTTGCATTTGTCACTTGTAACCTTGATAATTGGAGTACTCTTCTGCTTGGTCTATCATTCACCATCCTCTAATAAACTTGTTTGATTTCAAACTCTGCTACCTGTACACAATTCTGTAAAGGCCTCACATCAGACCTCAGTTGCCCAATGCTCCTGTCCTTGGTGACATATACTGGCTTCTGGATCGCCCAGTAAATAAAATTTACATTCTCATATTTACTTGCCTACATGGCCTCATCTCTCACCCCTATAATTGCCATTCACCCTTTCCCTCCAATACTGGCATTTTCTACTCCTCTTAATATCACCACTCTGCAACTTACACACAGATATTCACTTTGTGAAATTCTCTCTCTATAACTCTCAACTTTTCCACCTGTTCCCATTTAAACCACCCAGCCAACCCACTTTTTAATGTATACTTTATGGCCTGGATTTTTAGGATGTCGGGGTTTCCCTTCCTACAACCCAAAAAGATAGTGATGAATATACTCCCATTGATACCAGCTGCCCTGTCAGTTCAATATTTAGAGTGAGGTTACATTGAATACACATATTCCATGGTGCCTATTTTGACACACAATTTCTCTGGTAAAAATTAATTGTTCAAATCTGAAATTTCCTGTGCACAGGAAAATAAAGGATTCATGAATGAACTTGAATAATATTAAATGCTGATTAAGCTGTTACTATGGATTATCACATAAAACACTTTTTTGGGAGTGGAAGATTTAAATTTTGATTCTCCAATTGTGCTGAAAGTTTTCCATCACTCCCATCAACCAGAACCCTGACAGAGATGCCTTATTCTGGGTTATGGTTCTATAGGCTTTATTCATTTATCATTATTGTCATGTGTGTTCTTCCTAAAGGCAGATCCTTGACTCAAGGGAGGCTTTCCATTCCATTCATTTGCCAAAAAATTCCTTCAGTTTTCAAGCCATCTTTTTCTTCTTCATCTTCTAGAAATCTTCTCTTCATAACCTCTTTTATCCGCCTGTTTCTTATGTTGTGCCCTACCCAGTCTCTCTGCTTTTTCTGAATTGTGTTCAACAAATGTCTTTGTTCACTCTCCTCATCATTTGTTACTTTTACTGTTCAGCAGATCCTTTGCATTCTCCTCCAAACCTACATTTTAAAGCTATTCATACATTCAGGCTGCAGGTTTAAATCGCGCTTATTGCTACAATATTTGTAAATGAGGTTGAGCCTGGTCCCATTTTTACTCAATACAGATCATTACATAATGATCAGAAATGCAACCCTGTCAGATTTTCTACCACTTTTCTGAACCATGGTCATTTAGCTCACCTTATCATAAGCCATAGAGTAAACTTTGAATCTCATTGTTTTATACGCTTGACTGGTACATTTATCCTCAAAGCCATTAGGGCAATCTGGTGGCAGCAGTGCCAGGGTGGCACAGTGGCAAGCACTGCTACACGAAAGCACCAGAAACATGGCCTTTGCTGTGTAGAGTTGCCATGTTTTCCCTTTGTCTACATATGTTTCCTATGGGTGTTCGGTTTCTCCTACTGTCAACAGATGCACGGGTTAGTTGGATTGGTCATAACAAATTGCCCCTTAGTGTCCAAAAATATAAACATTAGTGGATTAGCTATGGTAAATGTGCAGAGTTACAAGGATAGGGCGGGAAAGAGGGCCTGGATAAGCTACTCTGACAGAAAGTTAGTGCAGACTCGATGGACCAAATGGCCCCTTCTGCACTGGCAACATTCTATGGATTGTATAGAACCCTTAATAGGTAATGTTTTGTTTCCTAAATAGATGACAAAACTGTGTTAGGTAATTTAGCATCACTGTCCTACCGAATTTGCCTCCATATGTCTAAAATAACTCAACTATTTGAACATATAAATGTGAGAGAGGTACAAGCATTTGAGTGGATAGTTTTATCTGACGAGTGTCACCATATGGGATATGATCTGTTTTGAATCAGGACTTCTCAGCTTCTGTAACAAATGTCTATCTTTGCACTGCACTCATACATTGGTTTGTATAATGTTCTAAGTATCTATCAATTATCTGCAAGCTATATTCAACATGTGCACCAGATGATTTGTGTTCTTCACACCGGAATGCACTTAGACTTTGTGAACTGATTTAATCAGTTTCTTATGTAATGGCTTTTGAGCAATACGTATAGAACCACTATACATGAGTAGTAATATTGGAGAAATGTCTGGAAGCAAAAGACATGACATGGCCATGACCACTGGAGCTGGATATTATTCAAACTTTTGCTTCATTAAATGTTTTCAATACGTGGTGCAAAATACACTACCTGAACTATGTTAGATTTGTCTAATTTATGAAAAGATAATTTAACATAATACACACAGGTTCATTTAATCTCATGTATAAACAAATAGTTACAATTGTTTCACCTGCTCTACCAACCCATTTCAAACATATAAAAGAATGTCACAAGGAAGACTCATACATAGCGCAAGTATGTGTGTGACAACTAGTAACTGTAGGACCCTTCGGAAAATGAAGTGGAAATGTTTATTTAAGCTTTTTTTTGATTACCTAGATACCACACCATTTTCCCCCAGTGATATTTAGAGAATTCCAAAAATTTACCTCAGAATGATGCAAATTAAATATATTAAGAAATCGTGCTTCTAATGTGGAGCTTGACATGATTCAGTAATTTGGGCAAACACCCCACTATTATTTGTTCATTAATTTCATGAATTTCAGATATTCACTTCCAGTGATGAGGCTCTGAATTTGGGAATACAATTGTGTAAGATTCTGGTAAATTTCCTACCTGAGTACAGCATTGAGCCCAGCACAGAACCAAATCATTTTACCATCTATCCCCTTATTAAGAAACCATATTAAAAATTCAGGGAAAATGTGTTTGGAAGGGCAATATAAAGCATTTAGTTAATAGTTGATAATGTCATTAACAAGGGAAGATTGGGCCTTTGCTATCCAATTTAGTTACTCTAAGTCAGATGTAGGTTGACCTTCTAGGTGTGAACTCTCCTGGATACCAGACTACATGTTGATTTTCTAAATCTAGGTCTCGTAGGGCTCCTTTGCTGTTTTCATTCTGCATATTGGCAACCATTACAAAGCACAAACTGGTGGGATTCTGAAGAAAGTCTGATTGTTTGATTGCATTTTGGCTTTGTTTGAGGTTGAGCAGACCTGGAATTAGGTGTATCTGGATGTCTCCTGAGTGAGACTATGTAATTGCCTGAGTTCAAGTGGTGGTCACCAAGCTCAGTTGAACTGGCATGGCTGTCCACTTCCATTGGGATACCTTGCAATTCATATGCTCCACTTGCAGTATATTCCAATGATAAAGCCAGCTGTAATGCCGCTGTAATAAAGTCCAGTTGAGTTTCAGCTGATAGGCATTTTTGAATAGTTACTTTATTAATCTCGCATACCAGATGATCTCTAAGCATCTCATTTAGAGTTAAATCAAATTCACATGCTTTTGCCAGTTGTCTTAACCTAGTTAAGAAAATCATAACTGATTCTCCTGGCTCTCTGGCTGCCAAGTAAAGCTCAGAGTCAGAGGAGGCTTGGGATTGTAGAATTCTCAAACTAATCAATTCTTGAAAGGTTTTAGAATCTGATGCCTGAGGGAAAATTGAATTCTGAATGACAACAAATGCTGAAGCTCAGTAGGAGTCAGGAGAATTTTCGTCTGCTATATTTTTGTCTGAAAAAATAATGCATGTGTTCCACATATTGGGCCAGTTTTCAACATCAGGGTCAACCAACTGTACTCTCCCTAATAAAGGCATGATGCATAAGAATGGCCTACGACATTTAACTCTAATTGTTGCGAGAGAGTTCCTTCAGAATCATGCTTTACCTCATCACCACTAAAATAACTCCCACGAGGCCGACATCCCTTCACCAAATCCAGATTTATTTACAACACATCATAAAACGCAGACAGATACTTCTTGGTTTGGAGTATACACCCTGAATGCTGATAACTCCGACACTCTACATAATATATATCTCTGCAGGGCTCCCAAACTGGACTGCCTTAACTGCCTCAATCAGGGAGTTCTTTTTGTGTCAGGTCTTGTGAACCTCATTAAAGTCATTATGGAAGCCACTCCACACTGCCAGGAAACCCATGGCAGGGGGGTGCACCTGGACCAGAGAATCTTGCTGGAGAATGGCCGGATCCTGTCCACTTCCACTCTGTCAGCAGCATGGTAGCAGAGTGGTTAGCACTTTGGCCTCACATCAC
This sequence comes from Sphyrna mokarran, assembly GCA_024679065.1. Classification (NCBI taxonomy): domain Eukaryota; kingdom Metazoa; phylum Chordata; class Chondrichthyes; order Carcharhiniformes; family Carcharhinidae; genus Sphyrna; species Sphyrna mokarran. The sequence goes on along the minus strand of JAGIQG010000031.1, from coordinate 20,585,631 downwards.
AAGGGACCAGGTTTGATTCCTGGTATGGGTCACTGTCAGTGCAGAGTCTGCACATTCTCCCTGTGTCTCCGTGGTTTTCCTCGGGATGCTCTGGTTTCGTCCTGTAGTCCAAAAGGTGTGCTGATTAGGTGCATTGGCTATGCTAAATTCTCCCTCAGCGTACTTACACAGGTGCAGGAGTGTGGTGATGAGGGCATCTTCACAACCTTCATTGGAGTGTTAATATTAGCTACTTGTGACACAAATAAAATAAACTTCAACCTAAACTAAAATGGCATGCCCTGTAGGAAGTTTATAAGTTTCAATTAGATCATTTCTCATTCTTGAAATTGAAAGAAAACAGGTCTATTTTTCTCAATCTCTCTTCATAAGAAAACCCCACCATCCCAGGGATTAGTCTGGTGCACTTCTGTTGCACTCCCTCAATGTTAAGGATACCATTCCTTAGATAAAGTGACCAAAATTGTACAAAATACTCAATGTGTAGTCTCATTAAGGTTCTATACAATTGCAACATGACAACTTTATTCCTATATTCAAATTCCCTGCGATGAAGGCCAATGTTCAATTTGCCTTCTGAATTGCTTACTGCACTTGTATGCTATATTTTAGTGACTCACGAACAAGAACACCTCCACTTCCAACCTCTTGTGATTCAAGAAGTGCTCTGCCTTTCTGTTTTTACTATCAAAGTGAATAATTTCACACTTAGTCGTATTTTATTCTATTTGCCGTGTTTTTACCCCCTCACCTTGTTCAGGTCCTCTTAAAGCCTCCTTGCATTTTCCTTACATCTCCCACCCAATTTTGTGTCATCAGCAAATTTGAAGAAATTACATTTGGTCCCCATAGCTAAATCATTTATCTAGATTGTGAACAGTTATGGTCCCATTACTGATTCTTGTGGTACCCAACTAGTAACAGTCTGCCATCCTGAGAATGAGTAAAGTCTGGCAATACCAATTTTAAATCCAACTGATTTATTTGATAGTAAATCTGCAAGCTTTCGGCCTTTGTGGCCTTCGTCAGGCGAATGTTCCACAAAGGCCAAAAGCTCGCAGATTTACTATCAAATAAATCTGTTGGATTTAAAATTGGTGTTGCCAGACTTTACTGAGTTTACCCCAGTCCAACGCCGGCATCTCTACATCATCCTGAGAATGACCCATTTATCTCTTACAGTTCTGTTAAACTTGGTGATTTCCTGCAAAGCATCTTTTTTTTTTTAAGCAACACAGCACGGGAAACAGGCCCTTCGGCCCAACGAGCCCGCGCCACCGTAATACCAAATACATTATCCTATTTTAATATTCCTATATAATAATATATATATTAATCCTAATTTGGAAAATTTTCACCATAGGGACAATTTGTTACCCAATCAGCCTAAGAGCGAATTTTTGGGTTGTGGGAGGAAACCGGAGTGCCCGGAGAAAACCCACGCAACCACGGGGAGAACGCGCAAACTCCCGCAGACACCGGCCCAATTCCAAGTGTCTGCACAGCCACATCGATAGTCTCTGAGCTGTCATGGTGCCCTTCAGATGGTCCACATAAAGCACTCATATACGACATGAGGTACCAGGCAACCCATGAATCAACATCCAAGAGCTGTACCCGCACCACCTGCCGAATGCGTGCTCAAATTATGGACCGAATTACCTGTGGAAAAAAGCCGTAGTTAAACAGTCCTAATATATCCCTCTATCTGCATACCGCTCATGTGGCTGTCCAAGAGACCCTTAAACAGCCCCAGCGTGCCTGCTCCCACCACCTTACTCGGCAGTGCATTCCACACCCCCACTACCCTTTGTGTGAAAAACTGCCCTCTAATATTCGTCCTATACATAGCCCCCCTCACCCTATGGCCATGACCTCTCGTCCTATCCATTTCTAAAGGTGGAAAAAGTTTACCTCCATTTACTCTATCTATACCCCTTATAATCTTATACACCTCTATGAGATCCCCTCTAAGCCGACGTCTTTCAAGGGAAAACAACCCCAGTCTATCTAATCGTTCCTCATAGGACAGTCCTTCCATACCAGGCAGCATCCTGGTAAACCTCCTCTGCACTCTCTCCAAGGACTCCACATCCTTCCGATAGTACGGAGACCAGAACTGGGCGCAGTATTCCAAGTGAGGCCTAACCAAAGTTGTATACAACTGCAACATCAAACTCCTACTCTTATATTCTATACCCTTTTCTATGAAAGCTAACATACTATACGCCTTCTTTGTCACCTTCTCCACCTGTGAGGACACCTTCAGAGACTTGTGAACCTGCACCCCCAAGTCTCTCTGCGTCTCTATGCTCCTTATAGTTTTACCTTTTATCCTATAATTCTCTTCTACATTTTTCCGGCCAAAATGCATCACCTCGCATTTTTCCGGATTAAATTCCATTTGCCATCTATCTGCCCAATCTACCAACCTGTCTATGTCCTGTTGTATTGCCTGACACTGCTCTTCTGTACCCGCCAATCCAAGCATCTTGGTGTCATCAGCAAATTTGCTGATCTCACCACCTACCCCTACTTCCAAGTCGTTTATGTAGACCACAAATAGAAGAGGACCTAGTACTGAGCCTTGTGGCACTCCACTAGTGACAGGCTTCCAGCTGGAAAAAGAGCCTTCCACTACTACCCTCTGTCTCCTCCTTCCGAGCCAGTTTCGACCCATCTACATACCCGACCCTGTATCCCATGCGCCTTCACCTTCTCTATCAGTCTACCATGAGGAACCTTGTCAAACGCCTTACTGAAATCCATGTAGACGACATCAACAGCCTGTCCTTCATCAACTGTTTTTGTCACTTCTTCAAAAAATTCCACCAGATTCGTAAGACAAGACTTCCCCTTGACGAAGCCATGCTGCGTATCCCTGATCAGATCGCAGCGCTCCAGATGCTCATACATCCTGTCCCTAAGGATCCTCTCCATTAGCTTACCTATAACTGAAGTCAAGCTCACCGGCCTATAGTTCCCTGGGTGATCCCTCTGACCTTTTTTAAACAACGGTACTACGTTTGCTATCCTCCAGTCCTCTGGGACCTCACCTGTGTCCAAGGAAGAGACAAAGATTTGCGTCAGAGGCCCAGCCAAGTCTTCCCTCAACTCCCTTAGCAGCCTGGGGTAAATGCCATCAGGCCCCGGAGCTTTATATGTCTTTAAGCTGCCTAACAGCCCCAACACCTCTTTCCTCGTAATCCTTATTTCCCTCAACCGATCCTCAACTTTGTCAACATCAGGCACAGACATCTGTCCAGTCTCCTGCGTGAATACCGACGCAAAGTATTCATTCAGGATCTCCCCCATTCCCTCAGGCTCTAAACATAGATCCCCTCCACTGTCCCTAAGAGGTCCAATCTTGCCTCTAACCATCCTTTTGCTCCTTACATAGGTGCAAAATGCCTTTGGATTTTCTTTAATCCTACCTGCCAGAGCCACCTCATGGCCCCTTTTTGCCTTTCTAATACCCCTTTTTAGATCCCGTCTACACTCTCTATAAGCTTCCAGCGCTATCTCAGTCCCTAGTTGCCTAGATCTAATGTAAGCCTCTCTCTTTTTCTTGATCAAGTCCTCAATCTCCCTGGTAAGCCAAGGTTCTCTAATCCTACCTTTCCCATCCTTCCTCCTTGCCGGCACATATCTTTCCTGCAGAGAGTTTAGTTTTCCCTTGAAAGACTCCCACATGTACCTCGTCGACCTGCCCTCAAAAAGCTTATCCCAATCCGTATCTTTAAGTTCTTGCCTAATCTGGCCGTATCTAGCCCTCCCCCAGTTAAATACCCTCCCTTTTGGGCCAGTCTCATCCTTTTCCATTAATATCCTAAAGCAGACAGAGTTGTGATCACTATTTGACACCTGCTCTCCTACCTCGACGTCAACCACCTGGCCTGGCTCATTCCCCAGAACCAAATCCAGTATAGCCCCCTCTCTAGTCGGGCCATCCACATACTGCTCCAAGGACCCTTCCAAAACACACTGTACAAATTCCTCCCCATCCACTCCTACAGCCCTGGGCACACTCCAATCTACTCCAGGAAAATTGAAATCTCCCACCACTACCACCCTATTTTTCCTACACTTATCTAAAATGTCCCTGCATATCCCTTCTTCCACAGCCTGCGGGCTGTTGGGCGGTCTGTAGTAAACACCCAACAGAGTAACCACTCCCTTCCTATTCCTCAACTCCACCCATAGAGACTCAATTCCTAAATCATCCATACCTCCCTCCCTCTGCACTGCTATGACGTTGTCCTTAACTAATAAAGCCACTCCCCCGCCTCTCTTCACACCAACTCTGTCACACCTAAAACACTTATACCCTGGAATATTCAATTGCCAGTCTTGCCCCTCCTTCAACCACGTCTCGGTCACCGCCACCACGTCTAAACTCCTCGTGAACATTATTGCCTTCAGTTCATCTGTTTTGCCAGTCACACTCCTCGCATTAAAACACATGCACTGAAGACCCTCAGCTCTCGGAAATACCTTTCTACCTACTGGTGTTTCCCTATCATCCCTCTCTATCCCACTCCCAGTTCCTGCTGTCTCCCCACCCTCCCTCCCTATTAGTTTAAACATTTCTGAAACACTCCAGCTAACCTCCCAGCTAAAATATGTGTTCCCCTCCCAGTCAACTGCTCCCTATCCCTCGTGAATAGGTGACCCTCCCTCCTGAAGACTTCCCAATGATCAATAAATATGAAGCCTTCTGCCCTACACCAATCCCTCATCCATGCATTTAGTTGGAGTGTCTCATTTATTACCCAATCGGTCCCAGGCACAGGCAGCAGCCCAGAGAACGCCACCCTGGAGGCCCTACCTTTCAGTTGAGCCCCCAACTCCCTAAACTGTCTACGTAAGTCCCCCCTGCGCTTTCTTCCTACATCTTTTTGTCCTATGTGAACTATTACAACTATTACCATCTTGTCGATGGTAAACATTGCTGCCACTATTTGATCGTGATGGAGAGATTGAATGTTTGTGAAAGAGGGACCAATCAAGCAAGATGCTTTATTTTGGATAGTGTTGAGATTGTTGAGTGTTGTGTTGGAATTGCATTCATCCAGGCACATGGGGAGTATCCCATCGCACTCTTGACTTGTGCTTTATGGATGGTTGATAGGCTTTGGGGAATCAGGAGATGAGGTACTCATGCAGAATTCCTAGCCTCTGACTTGCCGTTATAGTCACAGTATTTATAGTCACAGTGGTCCAGTCCAGCTTCTTGTCAATATTAACCAGCAGAATGTTGATAATGTGGGATTCAGCAATGGTAATGCAATTAAATGAGTTGAATTTGTCTGGAACACGTGGGACATTCATGAATTCCTATATTCCACTTGGGGAGAGTTACAGAACAAAGCGATCTAGGGGTACAGGTTCATAGCTCCTTGAAAGTGGAGTCACAGGTGGACAGAGTGGTGAAGAAGACATTTGGCATCCTTGGTTTCATCAGTCAGAACACTAAATACAGGAACTGGGACGTCTTGTTGAAGTTATACAAGTCATTGATAGGCCACACTTGGAATACTGTGTGCAGGTCACCCTATTGTGGAAAGGATATTATTAAACCAGAAAGAGTGCAGTAAAAATTTACTAGGATGCGAATGGGGCTTAACGATTTGAGTTATAAGAAGAAACTGGATAGACTGGGACTTATTTCTCTGGAGCATAGGAGGTTGAGAAGGTGATCTTATAGAGGTCTACAAAATAATGAGGGGCACAGGTCAGCTGGATAGTCAATATATTTTCCCAAAGAAGGGGAATCTAAAATTAGAGAGCATAGTTTTAAGGTGAGAGGGGAGATACAAAAGTGTCCAGAGGGGCAATTTTTTCACACAGAGGGTAGTAAGTATCTGGGACAAGCTGCCAGAGGTAGTAGCAGAGTCGGGTAAAATTTTGTCTTTTGAAAAGTATTTAGATAATTACATGGATAAAATGGGCAGTAAGGGATATGGGCCAAATGCAGATAATTAGGATTAGCTTAGGGGTTTAAAAAAAAGGGCGGCATGGACAAGTTGGGCCAAAGGGCCTGTTTTCTTGCTGTAAACCTCTATGACTTTTAGTACATTCCAGTCAGCTGAGCTGTTGTCCCATACCTTAACTTCTATAAACTATTTACTATATTGAGAATAACTTACCAGTTACTCATCAATCAGCTTCTTCCCTGTACCAAAATTAATAGCAAATACCGGAGGCTATAAAAGATAGACCTAGATGTACTGACAGTTTCCAAGTCCTCTTTTTGCCCACTCTTCTAAGCGCTATCGACCCCCTCCATATTTTCTTTTGCCCAGTCATCTAGGTGGTGGTTACTGCCTTCAGACGCTTGTTTTATCTGCTCTTCATGTCAATTACTCCCTCTGGGTTCTCTTTTCCTCTGCTCTTCAAGGTGGTGGTTACTACCTCAGCTCCTCTTTTCCCCCATTCTTCTAGGTGATAGTTACTGCATCTACATTCTCTTTTTGTTCATTTTCTGAGTGGTAATTTTGCTTCTGGATACTCTTTTGGTATGCTCTTCTGGTAGTTATTTTTTAGATTATTATTGCTGCAAATACAGGAGTGAAACATGTTGTTTATTGTTACCTTGTTCTTGAAATACAGATACAAAATGTTCACTTACTGCTGTAGCACAAGTGACACGCATCTTAGTGGTAAAGTAGAATTTTTGTCGCTAAGTAAACATTTAGATTTCAAAGAAATACTAACATTAAGGATAATTACTTTAAAAAAACTCATTTTCTGCTCCTGAAGAAATAGAAAGAACATATTTTTCCAACTTCCTTTTGAACATTCAAGTACTTACTTTAATTCCAGAATAAATTACCACTAGATTGATTAACAGCACAAGTGATTGAGTGACAAGTCCAAAAAGCTATTTGATAGATACTTTAAACATTGAATTGGACAATTTCGATAAACTATTCATGTTCTATCACTAGATGTTAGTGGCATATTTAGTAAGGTCACGTAGTAGTAGTTATGAGAGAATCCAGTACGAGGGGTTGCTGTTTAAAAATAAGGGGTTGTCCAGCAAAGACAAAGATGAGCAAACATGTTTTTTCTTAGAGCGTTGAGAATCTTTGGAACTCTCTTCCCAAAAAGGTGGTGGAGGCAGAGTCTTTGAATAATTTTAAGGCAGAGGTGGGTAGATTTTTAAAAGGCTATAGGGATAGGCAGGAATGTGAAGTTGAGGTTCCAATTAGATCAACCATGTCTTATTGAATGATGGAGCAGGCTCACAGGGCCGAGTGGCTTACTCCTGCTCCTAATTTGTACGTTTGTATGTCATGACAGCTCAGAATGAAGCCATTTGGGCTGCTGTATCTGTGCCAGCTCTCTGCAAGAGTAATTACTCATTCCCTTGCCTTTTTTCATACTGCTATTTGAAGAACAACAGAAGCCTCCATTTTTTGACATTATTTGCACTGAATCTTCTGAATTTCTTTTCAGAATTATGCATAGTTTCAAACATATTAGATGCATGCAAAAATGATTCTTGCAGTCAGAATAAAAAGAATGTAAGAAAATTTAATCAGCATAGCTCCACTGGGAAGTATCTAAGGAACCGCTTCAGTACTTTGCAGTAGCATAAGCAGGATATTTCTTGAAGTGTTAGGAAATGACATAGAACATAGGAACAGAAGTAGATCATTTAGCCCTTTGAGCCTGCTCCACTAGACAACAGGATAGTGGCTGATCCACTATTTCAACACCATTCTCCTGTGCTCTCCCCGTATCCCTTGATGCCATAAAGTCTTGAAATCCTACTCTCCATAGCCTTGTCTGGTCAAGAATTCCACATGTTCACCATCTTCTGAATGAAAAATTTGCTTCTCATCTCAATCTTGAATGATGTTATTGGACTAAGCAAAATTACTTCAAAAGATATCTTTTACAAATTGAAATTTTACAATAAGGTTAAAATTGAAACATTACTTCATTCATTTAACTATTCAAATAAATAATTATTTGGCAGGACAGAATTTGAGTGTGTTGAAAAAATAAACATGTGTCAAAGCTTTTTAACTTGCACTTATCAGGACAGATTCACAAGTCTACAACTATAAAGGGAACAACAATTCCTGCTGCATGAGAAGAGAATGCAATTGATTGGCAAGTAGATTCTGATTGGTTCTGAATGTTGCACTTAGCATAGCCTGCTGGCCAACCAATCTCACTCTTCTCATGAGTATGAATAAATTGTTGTTGTCTTTACAGATGGTACTCCTATGAATCTGTCAGATGAGTGCAAGACAAAAAGCTTTGACAACATGTTTCTTTTTCAGGAATATTCCAATAAAGCAAATGAGAAAGCAAGAAAGAGTAATGTTGAAGCATAAAGTGTAAAGTTGATACACTGTTCATGTGTCACTAGTTTATCAATAACCGCTATTGATATTCCAAGCGAATATTCAGAGAAACCAGCTGCTTTATCAGTTTTCACTGGTTGAATTTTTAGCTAATTATCTCAAGAAAAACGTTTGTTATTTCTAAGTTCTTTCAAATGGTCTAAAATTGATTTTTCCAAAGAAAGAATGGTTTAAAGTTGTCCATTTCAGGAAGCAGTCTGAATACCCTGAACATTCTCGTCTTTTCCTTGAGGTGCTTTACCACTCAGATACTGTAGCAGGAGAAATTTCTAAGATATGCCAACCTAAATATGGAAAGACATTTCAAAGGAATGCAAATGCTGGGAAACATGTCAGATGTATCTCGTTCATTTTAGGCTTTCGTGGTAGTAGTAGGTGATAGGAATGCCTGCTAAGTTGTCGTATAGCTGAACAATGGTGAGACCATCAATTTATTGCCACAATCATGAAAAAAATTCCTTAAAAAAAACACTTAGTCAGCTCCACTGGCCCATCCTTTACATAGAAAGTGTTTTGATGGAACCAGTCCTAGCATTTCGAATGTATTTAAAGAAAATAAAGCCCCCGACTTCTGACAATCAGCAGGCATCAGAGAGGGCCACTGGAGTGAGTGAAAACATTGCTTAACAAAAGAAGCACCACAATCTTTCCAACACAGTAGTCTCAGTGTGCAGTCATTTGTCAGTATGCAAAGGACTGAACAGTCTTTTTCGTGACTGGTGAAGTGGAGGTTTTGCTGTATAATGTGGTTGTGAGCATCATTGTCCTTGGTCCTGGTGCACAACATCAATATTATCTACAGTGAGATGCAAATGGCATTGAATCCATAGCTGATCAGAATCATTACTTTCTGTGTATGGTAATGCAAGTATTATGGCAGTAGTTGCTACAGCTCTGGATCAGGTTCTGCTGACATGGTCCATGTGAAGACAATTATCACCAGCCAAGTTGAGGCAAAAGCATCTGCATCTTGGCAAGAACAGTTGATCATGCTTTCCCAGATGACCATACGCTGCTCTCCTCTTTGAGGGGGTGAGCTGACTGGTGGTGATTTTAACTTGAAAATCACAACATCTCAGGCGGTAACCACAACTATTCTGTTGACTTAGCTTTGTATCATGAACCAATCATCCAGCCAACTGAACTACCTGGCACCTCAAGTGACGATTGCATGAGCGCACTTGATCAAATAATAAGGATGTCATCAATTTGTATTTCACAATTCTTTTCTTGTTTCCAGACAGCAAATGATTTTAAGCAATGCTAAGTTGAATGGAATAGGGTGTATTCAGCAGTATGTTTTATTCTCCATTTAGCAGACTTGTAAAATCTATAAATTCAGACACAACCAATTGTTTGGGATTCAGATTTAAGGTATAGAAACAGTTTTGTATATTTTTTTAAACCCATATTCCTGATCTCACCTTCTGTGAAAGGATTAAAACTTTGAAGAGAACATCGCAAAGTAGTACTATTGGTGAAACAATACTCATCAAACATCAAAGTTTTTATTCCCCTAAAATGGCAAGTCAAATTTGAATTTTTCAGTCATGCTACATTCATGGTTCAGTGACCACAGATTCATGCTGGCCTGCACATTAAAGGGATTTAATCTTACCGGGTGTAAGGGATTAGCATAAATGTTGTAACATTTTATAATAGCTTTAATTGTTGCCACAGTAACAGCAATTTAATATTCTGAAATGTACAGCGATGCTCAATGGCTAAGAAAACAGATGAATCTGTTAAATTCTTTATTGCAGCGTATCCTCAAGAATTCATTCCACACATAGGCATCAGGGAACACAAGTATTTATTGCAGTCTCATTTGCTCCACACTCCAAACAACAACTGCAGTTTCTAGGCAGAACACACCGTATCCAGGGTCACTTGACCTGTTCCTGTAAAAGGACTATGCTCCAACATATGTAACATTCCTCCCCTCTAAACAACAAGCCCTCATAACAATAACATTGACATGATCAATCTGTCAGGGTGATGACAGTCCCATAGGATTGTTTGGGAACTAGGGCTGGCCTTAGATTCCTCTCTGGAGACCACAGTCTCAATGAACCCACTGTTGGTGACCCTTTGTCTTGCACATCGTTGATTGCCAATGTCAGCCCCACTCAATTTCTTCTGCAGTAGGAGGAGCTATTGATTCTATGCCTCCCTCTGCTAGTACCTTCGCTAGCTCCATCCAGAATGCCTCTGAAATTGTTGATGGGCCTCCATTCCCTGATCTGGAGCCGCCAGCAATTGGTCTGCATGCCAATGCAAAACTAACTCGTCCTGAGTTTCCACCGTATAGGACAACATCCCGTCCCTACTACAATTGTGGCAGGAATCCACTTCTCCCCGAGTAGTTTCTAGCAAGTACCAACTCACCCTTCTGAAATGACCTGAGCTTGGCATGTTTAGCTTGATGGCTATGGCTCATAGGCACCTCCTGGTTCCCGTCCACCATTCGTCTTGTCTCATCAGGCCTCAGTAACTCAAACATTGTGTGCAACTGTTTCACAAACATCAATGCATCAGGCAGCACTTAATTGTTGCATGGGGAGAGTTCCTGTACATATTCAAAAATTGGTTTAGTCTTTGCTTCAATGATCCCTCCCCTGTGAAGCCTCCAAGGAGTGTTCAACAGATTCTGTAAAATGCTCCCCCAAGCCATTCATCTCTGAGTGATAGGGTGCAGACTTAACATGATGAATTCATGCAATTTCATGTACTTCCACTGGGGTGGCAGGTGAGACAGTGGTTAGCACTATTACTTCACAGCAATGGGGAGGGGTGGGGCGGGAGTGGGAGAGTTTAATTCCAGCCTTGGGTTAATGGACATTCTCCTCGTGTCTGTTTGGGTTTCTTCTGGATGCTATGGTTTCCTCTGACAAACCAAAAGATGTGCTGGCCATGCTAAATTCTCCCTCAGTGTATTTGAACAGGCGTCGGAGTGTGGTGACTAGGGAATTGTCACAGTAACTTCATTGCATTGTTAGTGTAAGCCTATTTATGACAGTAATAAATAAATACACTTCCAAAGTCCTGCAACACAAATCGCAGTCCATTGTCACTTACAACCCAGTCTGGATAATCAAACCTAGCAAACATGTTATCGAGCTTCCCAGGGTTGAATCTGTGGTCGTTGACTTCATGCGTATTACTTCCGGCCACTTCAAGTGTGCTTCACGGACACCAGTAACATATTGCCTTCCACTGGCCCCACAAAATCTATGTGGATATGCTCCCAAGGTTCCTTTGCCCATTCCCATGGTGCAATGTTGACACAGGTGGTGCCTTCCAAATTTTGGAACATGATACATATGAGCCTGCTTTCTCCTCAATCTTGGCATTAATATTTTTACACCAATACATAACCTCTTTCATCCACACCACACCTGGCTGCTCTTGGTGGAGTTGTTCCAACCGTTTTCCCCTCAAAAAGGGAGAATATCCTTTCCCAAATAGCAATCCTGCACCAACAATTCCCACTGCCGGCTTAGGTATAACTTCAGTTTCAGATTCTTCTGTCAGCTTGTTTTGCCCTTAAGGATAAGGTCTACTACAAGACTCAATACGGAATCCTTGTGGCTTGTTTTAACTTAGCAGTTGAAATCGGTACCTTATCATCTTGTGAAAAGTACATGATGTGGATAACCTTGTTCGGGATCTTTTTGTGATAAGGCAATGGCAGCCTGAATAATGCATCCACGTTTGCATGTTGACTTGACTGATGGTAGTGGATTTCATATGAATGGCCCAATAATATCAATATCCACATCTGCAAATGAGGCACCAAAATCTTGGTCAGTGGTCTGTCAGTAAGACAAACTTGCTGCTATTCAGATCATGGTGAAACTTGCTAATCCCAAAAATGATGTTGAGTTCATCCTTCTCTACTTGCACATAGTTTACTTTCATTTCAAGGACTGACCTATATGCAAATGAAATCTTCTCCATTTGCCATAATGTGTGTTAGCATTGCTCCAATGCCAAATAGTAAAGTATGATGTAAAGATGCCGGCGTTGGATTGGGGTGGTAAGAACTCAGTAAGAATTTAGCAACACTAATTTTTAATCCAACCGATTTATTTGATAGTAAAATTGCGAGCTTTCAACACTCCGTGTCTTCCTCAGGCCAGAACACTGCATTTGCCTGAGGAAGACACGGAGTGTGGAAAGCTCGCAATTTTACTATCAAATAAATCGGTTGGATTAAAAATTGGTGTTGGTAAATTCTTAAATAGTAAAGTATCACAAGCCAGCCACAGAGATAACTTGTTGTTCAGATGGACAAGGATCACAGACTCTTTCAATGCCTTCTCACACTCTGGTGCCTACTGCCTCTCCTGCCCCTTAGTCAATAACCAATGCAGTGGTTTCAGTATTGTCACCAGGTAAGGCACAAATTTGCCACAATAGTTTGAGTCCCAGAAACGACTCAACTGGGACATGTTTTCCGGTCTTGGCACCTTCATTATGACTCCCAACTTCTTCAGTGCTTTATGCAACCTTTCAACGTTGATAACATGACCTAACCACAAGAAGCTACAAAAGATAGTGAATGTAGCCCAATTCATCATGCAAACAAGTCTTCCATCCACTGATTCTGTCTATACTTCCTGCTGCCTTGACAAAGCAGCCAGCATAATTAAGGACCCCATGCGCCCCAGACATTCTCTCTTCCATCAGGAAGAAAAGATATAAAAGTCTGAGGTCACATACCGACTGACTCAAGAACAGCTTCTTCCCTGCTGCTGTCAGACTTTTGAATGGAGTTAACTTAATTAAGTTGATCTTTCTCTATACTTTGGCTGTGACTGTAATACTACATGCTGCACTTCCTTGTTTCCTTCTCGATGAATGGTGTGCTTTGTATACGGCACAAGAAAAAGTATTACTTATCACTGTATGTTTATACGTGTGACAAAAATAAATCAAATCAAATCAAAATACTCAACTAAGTCTTGAAAAACTCATACTTTTCTTTCCTGATCTGCAGCTCATGTTCCTGCAGTCTCTTCAACATATCTTCTAAGTTTTATAAATGTTCCTCATCTGTGGAAACTGTTTCCAGAATGTCATTTAAGTAACTTTGGACCCCCAGGAAAACATTCAATATCTGGTCTGTTGTTCTTTGAAAAGTGGCTGGGGCTGATTCATAAATCAATTGTTTGTAAAAGAATAATCCTTTATGGGTGATGATGGTTAATGGTGGCTGTGAGTCTTCAGCCATCCCACACCTGTAGATAAGCTTGGGAGAAATCCATTTCGATAAATTTCTGATCACCAGCAAGGTCATTAAATAGGTCTTTGATAAGGGGCAATGGACATTGATCAACACAATATTTGGGTTCACTGTGACTTTAAAATACCACAAAGCCTCAATGAGCCATTGGGTTTCATGACAGGGACAATGGGCATCACTTGTGCCCACTGGTTCCAATACTCCCAAACCTATTAATTTCTCAAATTCAGCCTCCTCCTTGGGTCTAATCACATACTGCATTGAACATGCCATCATGTTCTTTGAGCATGCGTCCAACCTCAGACAAAGGCTCATTTCCACTCCTTTCATCTCACTCAGGGTTTTATTAAGCACCTTCTTGTATCTCTGCAAGAAATCATTCAGACGCAAACAGGACTCCACTAATTTGTTCACTGCTTGCCAGTTCAATTTCAATTGTTTCAGCCAGGATCGTCTGAACAACGAGGGATAATCACCCTTCATGACATACACAGGTAGATGCAGTTTTACCTTGTTGAGACATAACCCTTAAGAGAAACCAACTGTTCTGTGTATATCCTCAGAATGATATTCACAGTCTTCAGGGGAAGATTATTCAACTTTTCCTTATATGTTGACTGTAGGATCAATGACACTGCCATTCCTTTTTCCATTTCCTTTTCACTAATTTTTCTTCAACTTTGGGCAGCACCTGGAATTGGTCTGCTTCACATTTGACAGACAAAATGCTTAGTTTAAACTGCGTCTTCTCAGTCTGTACTGTTTCATCTGCAGATCCCATGGACTCCTTGTCCTCATCTACATTAGCACTTACCACTTCCTCCTGGGTTTGGACACTGATCGTTTTAGCTTTACACTCTCCTGGGACACTGATGCTCTGCAGTTTTTAGGTATTGTGGCCTGTCTTCTGATAGTTTGAGCACTAATATTCCCTTTCCAAGCAACTGTATGCTGTGTGACCCACTCGGCCACAATGGCAACATTCCTTGGCCATGACTGACTCTTTGGCCTCTTTGGCACCTTAGGTATTCTCGCATTAACACCTAAGTGTACTGCCTTCCTGGTAGCCCTTTCTATGGAGACCACAATCTCAAGCATTCTTAAAATCCAGCTGTGGCTCTGCCAGTAGTCTTCTCTGAATTGCTTCTTGTTGGCAGCCACATAAAAGTTGGTCCTGAAGCGCATCCTGCAAGAAAGTCCTGAAATCACAATGCTCTGCGTGGCTTTTGAGGGTAGCCACAAATTTGGTTATGGTCTTGCTCTCCATCTGATCCCACCTGTAAAAATAGAAACGCTCCACAATCAACAGTGCTTTTGGCACAAAGTCCCCTTTCAATATCATACACAACTCCTAGAATACATTCTCAGCCAGTTTCTCCAGCTCCAGTAAACTTAAGATGCACAATTAGATTATCCATTACCTGATTGCTGCCACAAAAAATACAGAACCATTCGTTTAGGCTGTCCATGACTTGGCTTTTTCTTCGAATGCACCTATCAAAGCAAATTTTCCTGCCATTTGTCTTGCCAGTGCCAGGGTTTTTCCCACCCTTGAACCTAGGCTTGGAGCCTGTTTCTCCTGCACTGGCTCCTGTGTTCACTTCTTCCCGAGTGCTGGGTATTCCAAAAACCCAACGATTGAGTTTCCTATGGTCACCTCCCTTCCAACAACTGATGCCAGTGATGGTCATGGAGACAGACTTGCAACCATTGATGTCACCCGAGTCCATCCAACTCACTGTTTCCCATGACATCTCTTACACCAATGATCCTACTCATCCTTCAAGAGTTTTCTTTATATTCTGCACTGTGGATCTCAACAACCAGTCCATGATGAAGGTTCCGATCCTCACCTTACGAGTCGCCAGTCACTCCAACCTTTGACACCAATGTTAAGATTCTTTAGTACTGAAGAGTACCTTCAAGAACTTAGTCCACAGTCAGGCATTAGGGAATACAGGTATTAATTGCAATCTTTCTTACTCCACACTCCAAATAACAACTGCCCTCTCAAAGATCAACAGATTTTTCGTTGATTAGCATTAATCTAAGTTGGAACCTTATCAGAGCTTTAAAAAGTTTCAGCTTATCCAGTGCCTCTGTTAATAAATTCCAAGATTCCATATGCATTGTTAATCATTCTCTCATTTTGTACTGTCACCTTTAAAGATCAATGCATATGCACCTGCAGATCCTTTTGCTCCTCCATACTCTTTCGAACTGTGTACATTGCTTATATACTACCTCTCCCAAGCGCTTTTACTAAAATGAATGACCACACACTTCTCTGTAATAAATTCCTCTGCCACTTGTCTGACTATTCTGCCAACCTGTCTTGTCCTATTACAGGCAATTCATTTTACCCTCACTGTCACTCTTCTCAGCTTAATATCATTGGCATACAGGATAAAATTTCAAAAATTGTCAAAGTCCAAGACATTTAAGTAAAACAAAAAATATCAGTGCTCCTCTACTGTCTACCACTCTAGAGATAGGCCATTCTGTGAGTGAATATTGGAGCAAGGATAGTTAATGCAAGAATTGTGGCAAAATGGGTCACATTGCAAAAGCTCATTGGGCTAGATCAGCTTTCCCTGAGAAGAATATTCAGAAGAAGAATCTGGATACCTTCAAGACGAAGCACAAGTTGTATTCTACAAAAAGAATTTTCAACATGGAAGAAAACAGTTATGACTATGAAGAAAAAAATGTCCAGAGATATGATAAAGAGCTCCAATTGAACTTTCTATCCCTACATAGATTCTGGGTGGTTGTGAATTTAAGTGAATATATTAGTGTGGAGGTTGACACTATTGCTGCTGTATCTTTAGTCCCCAACAGTACACTCAAAAAAAAGATGAGACATCTTCCTTTAAAACCTACTGATCTGAAGGATATACACGTTAGAAATTGTACCATTAAAAGATGACATCATAATCAGAATGGAATTCAGTGGACAAACAGCGGAGTTGCCGCTTCACGTGGTTTGTGGTAATTTTCCAATTCTGCTTAGAAGATCATGGTTGGAGAAGATAAAGCTTAAAATAAATATTGTCAATAGATTGGTTGATGTCAAAACAGACCTGCAGAAACTTTTGGGTAAATGCAAAAGAGAAACTGGGCTCAATAAAGAGAATTCAAGTGAAACTCATAAACCATAACAGTCAACCTAAGAGTCTCAAAGCAAGAACAGTGCCATTTGCAATGCATCCTAAGTCAAAGAGTTGGTATGACTTATGACATGGTGTATCAAAGCCAGTTACAATGACTGTGTTTCTCCCATCATATCTGTCATTGAAACCAGATGGTTCAGTTTGTATTTGTGTGATTTTAAAGCAACCATAAATCCAGTGTTGTACACTGATCAATATATGCTTCCTTTAATGGAAGATGTGTTTGCTGGGTTATCAGGTGGGCAGAAATTCAGCAAAATTGATCTTTCACAAGCAAAGTTACAGATGAATGTAGCCAATGAATTGCAAACATTGCTTACAATCATTACTCATGTTTCTTTTCTGTTGTAAAAGATTGTCTTTTGGAATAATATTCACATCAGCTCTATTTCAAAGACTGATGAATCAAATTTTAAGAAGTCTCTTTTGTATACAATGTTACCTAAATGAAAATCTAATTACAGGATCTAGTGAACAAGGGCACTTGAATAATTATGAAGCAACATTGGAACATCTTCAAACACATGATCTGTATATCAAGAAAGAAAAGTGTGACTTTTTCCAGACATCGGTTCAGTATTTGGGTTGTTATTGATAGTAAAACAATGATATTCTAGAAGCAGCATGTCTAATGAATGTGATACAACTGAGGTCTTTTCTAGGATCAGTGAATTATTATGGCAAATTTGTTTTGAACTTAGCTACATTATTGAAACCATAAGAAATACACTATTATTGTCTCTTTATACCTTGGAAATGGTTTAAAGTGCTAATGGCAACAACCTCACATAGATTTTGTTCGTCTCTTTCAAGATTAAATGTTCTTAGTCATAACTGATGCATTCTCAAATTGGCTAGAAGTTGTTATCATGAGACCTACTACATCTGAACAAACCATTAAAAAACTTGATGAATCCTTCGCAAGATATGGTAAACTGGAACAGCTTATTAGCCACAATGGTTCATCGTTTACTTCACCAGAGTTTAAGAATTATCTCAAATGAAATTCAGCATGTAAAAATCATACCTTGTCATCCTTCAACCAATAGATTAGCTGAAAGATTCATACAATTCTTGAAACATTCTTTAAAAGCTTCAAAAGAACAAAGTTCATTATCACATTGTGTGAATAGTTTTTTGGCATCTTCTAGAAACAGTACTCACGTGATGACCCAAAGTTCACCTGCATTATTACTTTTAAAGAGAAAATTGAGAACTACATTTTATTTGTCATTATTTCCAGAAACTTCAGACATAATTTACATGTCATTAGTGAGTCCCAAACTCACTTGCGCTTACCTGCTTACCATTTGTGTTCCTCATCAATGAGAATCACAGCTGGTCTCCACCAGCAGATGGAACGCCACAGATGGGGATGATCGGCAAATGGAAGGGGGGAACTCTACAGGGGTGGTGATCAGTAGGGGCTGGGGTTGGCGATATTCATTGAGCAAGTGGGAGACATGGCAGTTAGTGGGGACCATACATGATTCTTCCTGGGGAGAATTTCAGCTGGCGAGGTGGTAAAGATAAGTGAACCAGACGATAGCATCCGGGACTTATTAACAACATTCAAATGGAGTCATTAATATTTAAATCAGCCTTGCACCCTTTCTGGGCATGAAGCCAATTTTATGGACAAAATACTGCTGAGACAATCGGGTGAGATGAAAAACCAGGTGCAAACCTGATTTTACGCCTCCTACCCAATCTTATCACCTTGTCTCACGGAGAGTCAGGAGAGATGATGTTGTAAGGTTCTGCTTTTAGAAACTTTTTTGTAAGATCATGCCCTTTGCTTATTATACTGCTTGAAAATGATGCAAAAAGTTACAAGAGAAGAACTATCTACTGAAGTTCTAAATCGTACTACTAGGATCGAGGACAACCAAATTCCAGAATGTTATATTCAACCAAAGAGGAATAGACATCCTCCTGATTGAATTTCTTATTGGCTGCATAGATTGATTAATGATGTTTCTACTGTAACGAGAATATTATTGATCTCATGTAATAATTTGTTGTCATGATTGCTTTAAGAGCTGATCATATGATTTGATGGTGATGTTATTAGATCACAAAGGACAAGAACCTTATTTTAATAGATTTGAATACATTTTAATATTATTCGTCAGCTCCCAGCCACATGAACCCCCTCACTGATTATTCAAACTTCATCAATGCCACGTCAGCGAGGGTGGTATTGAGACTTGCAGGAATAGCAGAGAGTGGGTGGTGAGAAGAACTTTGTCAATGTCTCTGTGGTGTCAGAATGACGGTGTAAACCCTGACCACTCATTATTCAATCATAGAGGCTCAAAATCTGGAGAGAGAACTGGTTTGTACACATGATCTGAGCCTGACACTTTGAAAAAATATGATGACATTTCATCAAAATGTAAAATTTTATCATGTTATGGTTTTGATTGAGTAGCCATGATGTGGAGATACTGGCATTGGACTTCTTAAAAAATGTAAGGAGTCTCACAACACAGGTTAAAGTCCAATAGGTTGATTTGGTAACAAAATCCACTAGCTTTCAGAGTGCTGTTCCTTCATCAGGTAAATGGGAGTTCTGTTCGCTGTTCCTGTTTATGAACAGAACTCCCACTTACCTGACGAAGAAGCAGTACTCTGTAAGCTACAGGATTTTGCTACCAAATAAACCCGTTGGACTTTAACCTGATGTTGTGAGACTTCTTACTTTGATTGAGTAGACAGAGAAAAAGATATTCCTGTGGTGAGTGGGTCAATAGCTATAGGATTGATAATTATTGGCAAAAAATCTGGAGGGAAGGATAAAATATTTTTCCTTCACAGTTTAAGGGATCTGAAAGGTCCACATCAAAAGGTGGGTAAACTATTTAGAATGAACAGGTTTAAAAGAGTTGGATGGGTGCTTGAGGATGTGGGACTTTCAAGGCCACAAAACAAAAAATTAAGATGTGGGATGAAGCATAGAATCCTTACAGTACAGAAGGAGGGCATTTGGCCCATTGAATTCATACCAATCACAATCCCACCTAGGCCCTATCCCAGTAACCCCACACATTATCCTGCTAATCCCACAACACTAGGGTCAATTTAACATAGCCAATCAATCTAACTTGCACACCTTTGGACTGTGAGAGGGAACACACACAGATACGGGGAGAAAGGACAAGTCCACATGGACAGTGACCCGAGGCTGGAATTGAGCCTCAGTCTCTAGCATTGTGAGGCAACATTGCTAACTACTGTATCACCATGCCGCTAAAATATAACCTCGACTTAAACCTTCAAAGGGTCACAATGGCCTTTTTTCATGTGCTGTAAGTTTCTGTGATTTATTTAAAGAAACTTGACTTCCTGAACTACTCTGAACAACCACAATGCACCTCCGCTTGAAGAGGTGCAAATGCCTTTAACTCACAACTTGCACTTGCAATATCAGCCCCTCCCTTCATTATTCAGCAATCAATTAATTACATAACTAGCACTGGCTGCATGGAGCACTCATTAATATCTGCAGGCACACTCTCCACAGCCACTATTGGGATGAATCTAATTTAAATCTCATAGATCCCAATATAAAATGGAGTTCAATTTTCAACAAACAAGCTTAAATAACAATTCAAAACTCATCCACTCTTGCAAAAATGCTATCTGCTTTATCTGTGCTCCTGGAACTCATTTAAATGCCTTACGTAAGGTCTTGTGGCATAATGAAAACATCCCTATCTTTGAGCCAGTAGCTCTGGGCTCAGGTCCCATGTCAAGACTTGTTGGCCATAGAAGAAGCATTCATGGGGTGGTTCAGTAAGCTGATAATCACCTGGAAATCCTTCCACCAATCTCGACTAGTCCTCAAGTGGGAAAAGTGTGTGTAAAAATAAATGCTTTCAACAACTTTCAACTGGGACATTGCCAGGAAGTGGTACTAATTGAGAAATCTTTGTGGAGTGGGTAATCCATAGAGTTAGCTGCAAGTGTTGTCCCATTGGGGCTTCACAATTTGGAGTGGACAGTGGCTCAAGATCATACCAAGAGCAACCTAAGATAACTTGTGGAGCATGGAGAGCACAAAAAAGAGTTACTAAAAATCCAATTGCTCCTTTACCGGCAGGAAATTGACTGTTGCTTTCTGTTCTGGTGTCCAGCAAATACTATTGTTAGATCTTAATGATATCCACAGGACATGGTAAGCATGTAATAAAGAACAAAGAACAAAACAGCACGGGAAACAGGCCCTTCGGCCCAACGAACCCGTGCTGCCATCTCGATGTTCCCACTTCTACACGCGATCCCTGTCCATGTTTATAGATCTATGGATTAAAAACCAAATTTGAGACAATTTAGGGAGAATTTGTTTTGCCAATTAGCCTAAGAGCACATCTTGGGGATGTGGGAGGAAACCGGAGCTCCCGGAGAAAACCCACGCAAGCACGGGGAGAATGCGCAAACTCCCACAGACACAGGCCCAAATCCATGTAACTGCACAGCACAGCTATAGTCACTGCTTGTTTGGGAAGATATTATTTGTGCTTGCTCAGTGGATCAGTTGAAAATACTTAAACGTCACCTTATGGGAAATTCAGGACAGATACATAATTTTGATGATTTTCACTGCTCAGTGACCCAATTTTTGATGGGCTGGTAGGATTAATGACATCCCCAAAGTTTACACTGTGCGTACCTATATTTGTGCAACCGATATGTATGTATATATGACTAAATTATACGTACTTCGAATATTAGAAAATATCGCCAAAACCTGAAAGAATGTGAACTTTTCTTTTCATCTGATGCTATGGAATCTCCATTATCTATGTCCATTTTCTGTTTCCTGATTTTCTGATGGAATTTGCAAAATTATCTTACACAAAGAACTCCCTCATTTTACAAGAGATGAGCAGCACTTTATGCAAAAAAAAACTATTCGAGCCATTTGTATTGTGCTTGTCTAAATCAGAATTTTAAGACCAAAATTTGGGTTTACTGATTATTTGCCAATTTCCATGATTGAACAATGTGGTTCCTTGCAGAATGGATTACGGGTAATGGAGATTGCCAAAATCATGACAGTGATGGTTGGTGACATAACACACTACTTATTGTTTGCATGATAAAATGTTATAAAATACTTTGCCAGCTGGCAATACCACTAAAAAACATTAGTTATGTTTTCTTTGCAACATTCATTGAAAGATAAAGGAAATGCAACACTACACTTCTGCCTGTAGTGTTTCAAATATCTTCAGCAAATATCTTCAGATATTTTTATATTAGCCTTTTTCACTCCAGAGAAAAATGTCCCAATCTATCAAGCCTCTCCTTATAACTCAAACCATCAAGTCTCAGTAGCATCTTAGTAAATCTTTCCTACACTCTTTCTCATTTAATAATATCATTTCTATAACTGTACACAGTATTCCAAGTATGGCCTTACAAATGTCTTGTACAACTTCAACAAAACGTCGCAACTCCTGTATTCAATGTTCTGATCAATAAAACCAAGCATGTAGAATGCCTTTTCACCACTCTGTGGTGACTCTACTTTCTAGGAACTGTGAACATGTACCCCTGGATCTCCTTGTTCAGTAACTCTCCCAAACTCCCTACCATCAACTGAGTAAGTCCTGCCCTGAATCAATCTACTAAAAATTTGTCTAAATTAAACTCCCTGTGCCATTTGTCAGCCCATTGGCCCAACTGATCAAGATCCCACTGAAATTGGAAATAACTTTATTTATTGTCCACTATGTCATCAATCTTGGTGTCATCTGCAAACTTACTAACCATGCCTCCTATATCCTCATCCAAATCATTAATATAAACAACAAATGACAGTGGATCCAGCACTAATCCCTGAGGCACACAGCTGGTCAGAGGCCACCAGTTTGAAAAACAACCCTGTAGAACCAGCCTCTGGCTTCTACTATCAAGACAATTTTGTATCTATTTAGCTACTTCATCCTGGATTCCGTGAGATTTAACCTTATGCAAAAACCTATCATGCGGGACATTGTCAAAGGCTTTGCTAAACTCTATGTAGACAACATCAACTGCATTGTCCTCATCTACCTTCTTGGTGACCCTTCAAAAACTCAATCAAATTTGTGAGACATGATTTTCCACTCACAAAGCCATGCTGACTGTTCCTAATCAGTCCTTGCGTCTGTAAGTGCCTGTAGGTCCTGTCTCTCAAAATATCTTCCACCAACTTACCCACTACAGATGGGAGGCTCACTGACTTGTAATTTTCAGACTTTTCCCTGCAGCCTTTTTTAAATGAAGGCACATTTGCCACTCCAATCTTCAGGCACCTCATTCATGACAATCAATAATTCAAATATTGCTGCGATGGGGCCTGTAGTTTCCTCCCTACCAGAATGTCCTGCGATATGCTTCATCAAGTCCTGGAAATTTACCTATCTTGATGTGTTTTAAGACTTCCAGCACCTCCTTCTCTGTAAAATATACAGTCCTCAAGACATAACTATTTATTTCCCCAAGTTCTCTAACACCCATGCTTTTCTCAACAGTAAATACTGATGAAAAGTATTCATTTAAGATCTCACCCCTCTCTTATGAACCCACACATAGATGACCTTGTTGATCTTTAAGATGCCCTATTCTCTCGTTACTTGTTTGGTCTTTATGTATTTGCACTTTTTTGGATTCTCCTTTGCCTTATCTGCCAAAACAATCTTGTATCCCCTTTTGTCCTCTAATTTATCTTTTAAGTCTACGGCTGCTTATGCATGTCATGTGCCTCCGTCTTCTTGATCAGGGCCTCAATATCCCAAGTAATCCAGAGTTTCCTATTTCTGCTAGCCTTGATCTTCACTCTAAGAAGAATGTGCTTACCTTGAACCCAGGTTAACACAGTATTGAAAGTTTCGCACTTATCAGACATCCTTTTGCCTTCCCACAGATTCCCCCAATTAACTTTTGAAAGTTCCTACCTGACACTGTCAAAATTAGCTTTGCCCAATTTAGAATTTTAACTTTTGGGCCAGACTTATCATTCTTACTATGATCACTAGTCCTCATTAATATTTCTGTAACCTGCCCTTCCTTATTTCTTAAAAAGAGGTCAAGTTTTACCCTCTCTAGTTGGGCCATCCACATATTGAATGAGAAATTCCTTCTGAATACACTCAATAAATTTATCTCTATCCAACCCTTTAATGCTATAGCTGTCTCAGTCAATGTTGGGAAAATTAAAATCTCCTACTATTATCACCCTATTTTACTTGGAGCTATATGTAAGCTGAGGAGCTATTTGCTCCTCAATTTCCTGCTGACTATTTGGGGGCCTATAGTACAACCATATCAAAGTGATTTCTAACTTTTTATTTCTCAATTCTACCCACATAGACTCAATGTCTGAACTCTTGGATATATCCTCTGTCAGTGCTGCCATGATGTTTTCCCTAATCAAAAGTGCAATTTCCCCCTCCTCTCTTACCTCCTGTTCTATCTTTCCTACAGCATCTGTACCCTGGGACATTGAGCTGTCAGTCCTGTCCCTCCCTTAGCCATGTTTCAGTAATTACTGTAATAACCCAGTCTCACATACTCATCCATGCCCATCAGGCCTCTTGAAATAAGTGCAGTTTAATCTGGACTTCCCTTGCTCGCTGTCTTGCTTTTGCCTGATCTGTCTAGTACTAGGATTATTGATGTTGCCTTTACTACTTAATGTGCTTTCTTTAACTTCAGTGCTGTCCTCAAACTTGTGTTCTGTCTCCCTACTGTTTTGCATCACACCCCCCTTTCAAATTAGTTTAAACCCTCCTGAGTGGCTCAAAACATATCTCCCCGCTAGGATGTTAATCCCCCTCCAGTTCAGGTGTAACCTGCCCTTCTTGAACAGGTCACTGTTTGCCCAGAAAAGATCCCAATAATCTACAAATCTAAATTGCTGCCCACTGCACCAGTTCTCAAGCCATGCATTCATCTGCCTATTTTTCCTATTTTCACTAGCATGTGGCACAGATAGTAGTCCAGAAATACGTACATTTGTATACAAATTTTTCAGTTGTGCCCCCCACCTACCTATCCTACGTATAGTCTTACTCTCTGTGTTACTGAAGGAGAAACCATAAAAGGCATGAGTAGGTGTAGCCAGCTGGAGTCATGCCTGAGCTGAGGCCTTTCACATGTTTTGGGGAACGAGCTTCGACTGGCTGGGGAGGAGGAAGTGTGTGCCTGTGCTGCTGAAGTGGGGGTAGCAGTAAAATGTGAGAATTTTTGACACATAAGCTGTCATTCCTTCAGCATCAAGTGAGTAATCAATGTTCCCGCGTATCCCTTGTAACACATTGATGTCATGTCCCTTCTCTTGCAGGCCGACCAGTGGAATCCTCACACCCCCTAAAACTACCAAACTCCAGCAGCTCAGAGGGGTCTTCTCCAACTCCACCATTAAAGAGGTGCCACAGTTGTCATTTGCACCCAACACCTGTGCAGATACTCACACATTGGTGAGATCAATAAAGTCATGATGTAGAGACGCCGGTGTTGGACTGGGGTAAACACAGTAAGAGGTCTGACAACACCAATTTTAAATCCATCTGATTTATTTGATAGTAAACTTGCAAGCTTTCAGCTTTTGTAGCCTTCCTCAGACAAATGAGGTATTCTGGTCTGCAATAGCACACATATCAGCACAGACAGTTTACAGTTTACCCTTCGGGGTTTACCCTTCAAGGGGGCCTTCACGACACACGACAGCGCAGAGCCACTGAGCAGAGACTGATAGCCAAGTTCTACAGATATGAGGACGGTCTTAACAGAGATCTTGGCTTCATGTCACACTATCTGTAACCCCCATGACTTGCCTGAGTTAGCAAAAAACCTCACTTACTGTGCTGTCTGGAGACAATACACATCTCTCTAACCTGTGCTCAGTGCTCCTTCCACTCACATTGTTAGCCACTTTAAGACTTGAATAGCAGATTAGGTGTAAGGATTCGCATTCTAATCAGCAATCTGTAAACTGTCTGTGCTGATATGTGTGCTATTGCAGACCAGAATACCTCATTCGCCTAAGGAAGGCTACAAAAGCCGAAAGCTTGCAAGTTTACTATCAAATAGATCGGTTGGATTTAAAATTGATGTTGTCAGACCTCTTACTGAGATCAATAAGTAGCAGGCTTCTAGGTCACTCACTGGTGAGCACCTCGCAGCTGAAAAACTACAGCAGGCAGAGACAGAGACATCTCAGAGAACTGACACTCAGAAGGATGCCGGAGCTCGAGACTCCATTGAGCCTCTTGCTGATGATTGCCCCTGTGCCTGATCATCTCATTGCTGCTGGAGCTGTAAAAGCAGAGCCATGAGTACCTTGAAGAGATGACAACAGCCCTCTTTGGAGTGCAAAGCCAATTGGGAGAGTCCCATCACATTCTGTCCGAGGAGATGGTGTTGTCACTGACCATATTGAGATGATCACTGTGAGGGTGGCATCTGCAGTGAAGACCTTGGTGCAGGACATGCACTCCATGGCATGAGATGTCTGAACCAAGGCTCAGGGTGCAGATCGTGAGTTCCACGGTGCAGGACTTCAACTGGAAGTTTCAAGCACTGGTGGGAATCCATGAGGGTCAATGCCATAGGATGGATTGTCTTCTGGATCTCACTCCAGCTGCACCTTTCTCCCCTGAAGGAGCACAGAGGTCTCTAGGAATCCTAGCAGAAGAGGATCAACAGGCGTACAGTCTAGGGCCCTCTAACTAGGAAACTCTGGAAATCTCCAACCCATCTGACAACCCCTCCCTATGAGCAACAGACTTCCAACCTGTAGCACTCCTTCATCTCCTCCCAGCCCAGGTGGTCTCCCATCTGCAGCCCCAAGTTGTGGAACACACAGCAGACTATAATGATGCAGGAGATCTTCTGAGAGTGATATTGTCGGGCACCCCTTGACCAGTTCAGCCAGCCAATCACATGCTCGACCAGCATGCACATTGCAACATGAGTCTCATTGTAATGGGCTTCCACTGGTATTTGTGGTCTCCACATTAGTGTCACCAGCCATCTCCTGACTGAGTACCTCTTGTCCCCGAGGAGCCATCCTTCCAGTCACCACTCTCCCTCATAGACAGCTGGGATCTGACAGTGTCTCAATATGTAGCTGTCATAGGTGCTGCTGGAAAATAGGCATACATGTGCATGAAGTGCATTGTATGATCATAGATGAATTGAACATTGAGAGAGTGAGATCTCCTGTTTGATTTAATTTGATTTTATTTATTATTGTTACATATATTGGGTTGCAGTATTGTTTCTTGTGCGGTGTACAGAGAAAACATATTGTGCATTGAGTAAGGCGGAAGAAAAGGAAAGAGTGCAGAATATAGTGTTGCAGATTGGATGTAAAGAAAGATCAGTTTAATGCATGGCAGCAGAGAAGAGAATCTGTTCTTGAGTCGATTGGTCCATGTTCCCAGACTTTTATATCTTTTTCCTGATGGAAGGAAGTGGAAATCAGTATGTCCAGGATGTGTGAGGTCATTAATTATGCTGGGTGTTTTTCCGAGGCAGTAGAAAGTGTAGACGAGTCTATGGATTGGAAGCTGCTGTGCGTGATGGATTTGGCTTTGTTCACAACCATTTGTAGTTTCTTACAATTCACCAGATTCTCTGTCTTGTCATAGTTTGAGATCTGAATCACAATGGTGGTGTCAGCAGCAGGCTTGAAAATGGACCTTGTTGTTCATGAATGGTGCTGTGTGATACCCTGGTGCGCACAGGACCTTGTGGGTGCAGTCAATGAAACCTTGCACCTGAAACAAGCCTGCTAATGGCCTTGGCATTATGGCTCACTTGGTTCCAATCCAAGTTGGTATACATGTGAGCCCTCACACAAACGGCAACTGATGAATTTGTGTGTGTGTCTGACTCAGATGCCACACAGGTCATCTGGGCTGCCCTGGAATGAGCCACTCTAATAGAAATTCAAAGCAACTTTTGAGTTTAAGGGCAACACCCCGTGGGTGTTCCCCTAAACTATGTGGTACCGACTCTTCCAGGGTTTAGCATAGGTGTCCACTATCTTTTCGGACAGATGCAGTCTTCTGTGGCACTGTATCTTTAACATCTCCAGTTATGATAACAAAAGTCAGAAAACTTTAGGTTGACACCTATGCATCTTTGATGCTGCTCCCAGAAGAGCGTTAGGACTAAAATCTCCCTCCTCTGCAGGGAGCTGGATCTGACTAGGTCCTATGTCTCTGCTGCTGATAATACCAGTAAGTATGGTAGCCCACTTAATAGGCTCCATGATCCTTTCGACCATGCACTTTAAAGAACAAAAGACCACAGTGAACTAACTATAAGGTTTTAGGAGAAAGTCTTAAGTTTCCTCTTTTGATTCTTCTGGAATTCTTTTGAGCAACACATTCAGTCAGTGCATCAACACCATTCCTCATACCCTCCACTCTGACACAATAACAACATCTCCACATTGGTTGGTCTCTGTCAACTCCAGTAGGATGCAACGTGTGGATCTACCAGTGTCTCAAAAGCAACAAATGCCCATATTCCCCCTAGCCCCAAGCTACTCCCACATTCCTTAAAGAAACCTTCATGTTAGAGAGCAGTTGAGTGGCTACATGTTACCAGTGTATGCACCCTGACACACCCTGTCATGACCTCGATTGGGATGCATGATGACAGACAACACCATCATGCCTTGCAGAGGGGTTCACATCAGTGTTATCTGTGTGATGTTACAGCTTTTTTGGGAATGACAGGTCAATGCTTGGGACAGAATTTGCAAAGGGTTCAAAGGTAACCTCCAATTAATGGCTCTGCTGCTTGCCTACACAAAATTTTTTGGCATAACCAACTAAGGGGAGGGAGGAGTGCCTGTTCAGTCACGTCTTCCTCCTGTGGCAGACAAGGCACAGCTGAATTGTGTGAGGCCAACAATTAGCATGTCCAGTGCATTTCTAGAAAGCATCCTCTTTCTCCCAGGTCACAAGAGGCTTGGAGCGAGCAGCCTTCTATGACCCATGGACATCTATGATTACAGGCAAGCACCGTGACAATTGGATTTGAATTGCCAGGCAACTTCTCCCCTCACACCGCTGCCTGAGTGTAGGCTCCAGTAATATTTGCAGTCATCCTCCCCTCAGTGCAAGGCTCTTCAGGCCGCATGAGAAATGATGCAGCCACATTCCTGAACTCAGCACTCTGCCCTTATAGCCTGGCGTGTCAAGGACAACACCTGGGTATCTCACAGACACTCCAGTGCTGAACCTCTTGTCTTCGAGCCCTCTCACCCCATTGCCAGCCCCAACTAAGGACGAGCACTAATTCAGTTGCAATATGGACGGGAAACCAAGCCTGAGGATACAGGAAGCTCTGCCTACATAATTGCCTCACAATCTCTTTAAAGCAAGAGATGCCCCAACATGATCCTTCCCAATTTATGGACTTTAGTAAGGCGTTCGATGAGGTGGCACATGGAAGGCTTCTGCAGAAAATGCAGAAGTATGGGATTGAAGGTGATTTAGCTAATTGGATTAGGAATTGGCTAGCAGATAGAAGACAGAGGGTGGTGGTTGATGGGAGATATTCATCGTGGAGTTCGGTTACTAGTGGTGTACCTCAGGGATCTGTTTTGGGGCCCCTGCTGTTTGTAATTTTTATAAATGATCTGGATGAGGGTATTGAAGGATGGATTAGTAAATTTGCGGATGACACCAAAGTCGGAGGAGTGGTAGATAGTGAAGAGGGGTGTTATAGTTTGCAGAGAGACTTGGACAAGTTGCAGAGCTGGGCCGAGAGGTGGCAAATGGAGTTTAATGTGGAAAAGTGTGAGGTAATTCACTTTGGCAGGAATAACAAATGTGTAGAGTATAGGGCTAATGGTAGGACTCTTAATAGTGTTGATGAACAGAGGGATCTTGGTGTATGTGTCATAGATCCCTGAAAGTTGGCAATCAAGTCGATAAGGTTGTTAAGAAGGCATACGGAGTCTTAGCTTTTATTGGTAGGGGGATTGAATTTCGGAGCCGCAACGTCATGTTGCAACTGTACAAAACTCTAGTGCGGCCGCACTTGGAGTATTGTGTGCAGTTCTGGTCCCCACATTATAAGAAAGATGTGGAGGCTTTGGAGAGGGTACAGAGGAGGTTTACCAGGATGTTGCCTGGTATGGAGGGCAGGTCTTATGAAGAGAGGCTGAGGGATTTGAGGTTGTTTTCGTTAGAAAGGAGGCGGCTAAGAGGAGACCTTATTGAAACATATAAGATGATTAGAGGTTTAGATAGGGTGGACAGTGATAGCCTTTTTCCTAGGATGGAGAAAGCTAGCACGAGGGGACATAGCTTTAAATTAAGGGGTGGTGGTTTTAGGACAAATGTCAGAGGTAGGTTCTTTACCCAGAGGGTGGTAAGGGTATGGAATGCCTTGCCTGCATCAGTTGTAGATGCGCCAAGTTTGGTGGCGTTTAAGAGGTTAGTAGATAAGTTTATGGATGAAAGGGGAATGGTTTAGGTTAGAGGGTCACTCCTTGTTCCTAATTGGTCAGCGCAACATCGAAGGCCGAAGGGCCTGTTCTGCGCTGTAATGTTCTATGTTCTATGATACCTCTCCCCAAAATGGCGCTTCTGGGATCCTCACCTCCCTGGCCCTGAGTCAACTTATCTGTCTCCTTGGAGTCCACTCTCTGAGCAGTGTGCACCACAGACGGTTCTGGTTGCCTAAGCGCTCACATTCAAAGCCCCCCAAGAGCCCGGGTTCAGGCTTATGAAGTGCTGTTGTAAATGGTGTGACATCATGCTAGCACCCACTGAATATCTGATGAGGGGGAAGTCCTGAAGCAAGCCCAGAAATATCATGCTAATCTATTAAAATGAGCTTTCTGTGTCCTGTAGCATGTTACACAGGAAGATCAGAATTTTGCTGGCGTGATTCACTCTTTCTGGATTTTGAGCAAGTGCTGCCATTCGCGCAGATGAAGAGTGCAGGTTCAAAATCACCCCCATTGTTTTCCACAATTAACTCCCACATTTTCCATTCTCACTCAGTCTAAAGGTTAACCTGCAATATTTTTTGAGACAATGGATGCTCTGTCTTACTGTTTCAGTTTATTATTTAGTGACCTTCTGCTTTCTTATGTAGATATGCTAAGAAAATGCTGCACTGATCGTGAAATTTCCCTCAATTCTTTAGATTAGAAAGAAATCAAAACTTGCATTTATTTAATGTTTTCACAACTTCAGGCTGTCCCAAAGCACTTTCTTGTCAATTAATTATTGTCACCACTGTAAAGTCAGAAATATGGCACTCAATTTACCCACAGCAAGCTCCCAGAAATAACAAGATAATCACCAGATAATCTACTGGTGATTACTTAATCTACTTAATAACCCTTAATGCTTATTAAGGGTTAAATATTGACCAGGACAGCAGGAAAAGTTAGACTCTCAGTTTAATATCTTGTTGAAAGGTAGACAATTCTGGATAGTGCAACGCGGCCTCAGTACTGCACCAAAGTGTCAGCCTAGATTTTAAAAATAACAGAGTAGAAGAATTTTCACCCAAGCACTAATGAAGAAAAACTTAAATGACAACTCAGTCCTTAATGTAGTTTTGTTAAGGCTTCTGTTCAGTTGCAATTTAAAAACTTAGCTCTGGAGAACTCACCCTAGTGGGGTTGCCTTTGACAGGATTGTAAGATCTCACCGGTGGGACGGATCAGAAAATTCTTCACTTGTACACTGGAATGTACAGTTACAATCATATCACTATTTACATATTTGTGAAATTGGTTTATAATGTCCCCTTATGTGGAAAGGACTTTCTTTTATTGCTGCTGCTAGGTTTGCACAAAAGGAAGGCAAGTTTCTACTTGGTGGTCTATATAGAACTATCACATTTATCAGGTGAGGAATTGCCTCCAAATATTCAAGGTTTAATCCAGTGTTGCTGGTAAGAAGTTTATATAATGTATTTGCACCATAAACAAATCATATGCCATATGCGTATATGTAACTATTTGAAAACTGACAATTGTCTCTGGCTACTAGTCACTGACACATGGCTAGGGAAAGTCCAGACAAGCCAGTGAGCATAAACATGCATTGCTGTTGTGTACATCTTCTGATGGACAAAACTGAATCAACATTACAAATAGCAGCCAGCTACACCATTTCTTTAGTATGATTGCATTCATAAGGCCTCAAAGGAAACCAGGGCTGGGATTTTACTGGCTCACCCCACCCGTCAATAGGCCGAGTGAACCGGTAAAATTGTGCAAGAGCTGAGAAATCAGAATCACACCCGATTTCTCAGCTCTCACAATCTTACGAGATTTCAAGCGGGCTGGAGCTCATGATTGGCCGCAGGCTCCCACAAGTGCAGGGGCAGGGTGTTTGCTTAGGCTGCCAGCTACAGCAGGGGCCTGACAGTTCTCTCTCTGTCTGTCAGACCTCTGTTGTTGGAATCGTGCATGGGCAATAGCTTCCTCTGCAGGCTGGCTGTCAAATTAAGGCCAGCCCATCACCTATAGCAACTGGAAATAGTCTAGCTCATATTTTCAATATGTAAGATTGGGAGATAAAAGGCACTCAAAAAAACTCTCCCATTTTCACACTGGCTAGATACCTAGAAAATATCTTGTAAAATTCCACCTCAGGTCTCCACAGCCTTGAGTATCACTGTACTGACAATATCACTTTGGGCTATTATCGGTGACAGTGTAAGATAAATGCAAATATATGATTAATGCAGGGCAAAATAAGATTTTAAAAATGACATGTCCGTTATCATTGAAACCATATTTGTATTGCCAACGTGTAGCATCAGAATGTTTTGGATGGAAAATACTTTTCATGTAATGTATATGCTGATATTTCTCATAGCATCTACTGTGTAAGGCTCTCAGCTCTGGAATGGATGCCCTCTTTCTTTTCTCCTTTATTTCACCTCTTAAAGACTGTTGTTTAGACCAAACTTCTGGGCATCGAAACTAATATCTCTTTATGCGTCTCAGGGACATACTTTGTTTAATAATACTTCTGTGAGGTGTCTTGGGGCATTTTATTGTGTTACATATATATGTAAGTTTTTCTATATTTTTATTCTAAGTCACACATCCCATTGTAACCACACTGTTAATACAATCCATCGAATTGATTTTAAAAAAAATTTCATAGAATTGAAGTGCTGTTGGCAAATCTGGAACTTGTTGTCCATTTGTAACTATCCTTGAAAAGATAATGGTGAGCTACCTTCTTGAAAATTGCATTGCATATTGTGTAGGTATATCTGTGTTGCTGTTAGGAAGAAAGTTCCAGGCTTTTGACATAGTAACAATGAAGAAATGATGATATAGTTTCAAGTCCAGATGGTGAATGGCTTGTTGATCAACTGGGATGTCCTGGTGAGCTTCTTGAGCATTTTTTGAGCTGCAGTCATCAAGGCAATGAGTATTCCATCACATCCTTGGCTTCAGCCTTACAGATGGTAGACAGGTTTTGGGCAGTCAGGGAGTGACTTACTGCAAAATTCGAAGCCTATGACCTGCTGTAGTACCAAAAAATTTATATGGCTGGTTGGGACTTGATGGTTTGAGATAAAAGGAAGACTTGATATGTAGTCAATCCACCTAACCTGCACATCTTGGAACACTACGGAGCAATTTAATATTACTAATGCACCTAACCTGCACATTTTTAGACTGTGGGAAGAAGTGGAAGCACCCGTAGGAAATCCATGTAGAATGATGCACAGTCACCCAAGGTCAAAGCTGAACCTGAATAACTGCTGCTCTGAGGCAGCAGTGCTCACCACTGTGCCATTCATATCTGTACAGGTCGAAAAACAAAAAAGAATGTCCATTCTAATCTCACCTTTCCTTCCAACACCTAATAGATATCTTTTAAATGGGAAAGGCATTTAAAGTTTTGGGTCTAGATGACCATTCTCCAGAAAGGTTAACTTTGTTTCTCTCCACAAAGGCTGCCAAACTTAACTTTATCCAGCATTTTCTGTTTTTATTTTAGATTTCTAGCATCTGAGGTATTTTGCTTCTATAACTTTTATGAATTGGGGTTTCTGCTTTCACCACCAAACAAGCAGCAAATTCCAGACACCCACCACTCTTTAGGTGAAGAAGTTTCTTCTCATATCCCCTACAAATTTTCTATCAATGACCTTTAATCTGTACCCTGATAATTGACCTCTCTGCTCGGGAAAACAGGTTATCTCTATCTAGTCTAACTTAGCCGCTCATAATCTTGTACAGCTCGCAACCTTCCATGTTCCAAGGAAAACAACTTTAGCCTATCCAATCTTTCCTCATAGTTGCAATTTTCAAGCCCTGTCAGCATTGTTGTAAATCTCCTCTATACCTTCTCCAGTTATGTCCTTCCTGTAATGTGGCGACAAGAACTGACCTTTTGATGAAGCATCTGAAGATGGAACACCTACAATGCTGAAATACCACCAAATGGCCACCAACAAACACAACCATTTCCTTTGTGCTAAGTCTGACTGATTTTTTTTCCCTTATTCCTTCTAACCCCAGGTTTGTTAGAACTCCTTGATGCCACACTCAGTCAAATGCTATTTTGATGGCAAGAATGACCACTGTCACTACACATCTGAAATATAGCTCTGAAGCTAAGTGCCCTGATAAAATATATTTTGTTGCAGTTATATAGGGTGTTAGTGAGGCCTCATCTAGAATACTATGTACACTTCAGATCCGCTTACTTTATAAAGGATGTACTAACATTGAAGGCACAGCAAAGGAGATTCATCATGCTAATTCTGGGGTAAGAGAGTTGTCCTATCAAGACAGACTAAATAGCCTGGGTCTGTATTCCTTAACATTAGTGAGAGGTGACCTAATTCAAACATATTTAAATCATCGATTGTCATGGATGAGATGCTTGTAGACTGGAGACTGGCAAATGTTGTGCCTTTGTTTAAAAAGGGCTGCAGGGAAAAACCTGGGAATTATAGGCCAGTGAGCCTCTCATCTGTGGTGAGGTAAGTTGTTGGAAGGTATTTTGAGAGACAGGATCTACAGGCATTTAGAGATGCAAGGACTGATTAGGGACAGTCAGCATGGCTTTGTGATGTCTCACAAATTTTGAGGTTTTTGAAAGGATAAACAAGAAGGTAGATGAGGGCAGTGCAGTTGATGTTGTCTACATGGATTTTAGCAAGGCCTTTGACAAGGTACTGCATGGTAGGTTGTTGCATAAGGTTAAGTTTCACAGGATCCAGGGTGAGATATCTAAATGGATACAAAATTGGCCTTCTTGATAGAAGCCAGAGGGTGGTTGTAGAAGGTTATTTTTCAAACTGGAGGCCTAGAGGGATGTGCCTCAGGGATCAGTACTGGGTCCACTGTTATTTATCATTTCTATTATTGATTTGGACGAGAATATAGGAGGCATTGTTAGTAAGTTTGTAGATGACACCAACATTGTGGCATAGTGGACAGTGAAGAAAGTTATCTTGATTGCAACAGGATCTTGATCAATTGGGCCAGTGGGCTGACAAATGGCAGAGGGAGTTTAATTTAGACAAATGCAAGGTGATGCATTTTGGAAGACTGAACCAGGGCAGGACTTAATCAATTAATCGGAGGGTGTTAGGGAGAGTAATAGAACAAAGAAATTTAGGGGTACATATTATAGCTCCTTGAAAGTGGAGTCACGTGTGGACAGAGTGCTAAAGAATTCATTCAGCATGTTTGGTTTCTTGGTCAGAACATTGAATACAGGAGTTGGGATGTTTGTTGAAGTTGTACGAGACGTTGGTAAGGCCACACTTGGAATACTGTGAGCAGTTCTGATCACCCTATTATAGAAAGGATATTATTAAACTAGAAAGAGTGCAGAAAAGATTTACTAGGATGCTACCGGGACTTAATGCTTTGTGTTCTCAGGGGAGGCTGCATAAACCAGGACTTTTTTCTCTGGAATGTAGGAGGCTGAGGTGTGATCTTATAGAGGTCTGTAAAATAATGAGGGGCACAGATTAGCTGGATAGTCAATATCTTTTCCTAAAGGTAAGGGAATATAAAACTAGAGGGCATAGGTTTAAGGTGAGAGAGAAAGATATAAAAGTATCCGGAGGGGCGGTTTTTTCACATAGAAGGTGTGAAGTGTCTGGAACAAGCTGTCAGAGGTAATAGTCGAGGTGGTGACAATGTTGTCTTTTAAAAAGCATTTAGACAGTTAAATGGATAAGATGGGTATATAGGGATATGGGCCAAATGTGAACAATTGGGATTAACTTAGGGGTTTAAAAGAAAGAGAGCAGCATAGACAAGTTGATCCAAAAGGGCCTGTTGTAAACCTCTATGTTAGATACTCAGGGAGCTTAACAGGGTAGATGGCGGGATGTTTCCATTAATGGAGAGTCTCTAAAACAAATGACCAGCTGTTTATCTTGTAGCTGATGTATGTGGAAACTTGTTCTCACAGAAGGAGGTAGTGGATCTTTGAAATTTTCTGCCCAAAAGGTAGTGGAGACTGAATCATTCTAAGTATTCAAAATGGAAGATAAATATTTGATAGTTCAAGGAATAGAAGGCAATGGGGAAATGTCACAGGAAAGAAGTTGGGATCAACCATGGTCTTATTGAATGACAGTGCAGGCTTGAAGGTCCTCGTGGCCAACTCCTGCTTCTATTTCTTGTGTTCTTGTGTTCAAAGGATTGACCTCAGTACTCTCACCTGGGATGACAGTTTAGTGGCTAGACTTCCCCTTCTAGCTCTGAATATCACTCTTAGCATAGTGAAGTCTTCATTCTGGTCTTTGAACTGTGAAAAATTTGAAGTAGCCTAGTCACTTAATCTCCAGGCCCAGTGAACACCTGGCAGGCTTCCAAACCACAGCAGCTCACCATTCTACACAAATTATTCCCCTTTCTATCTGTCAAAAGCTGCAAATGTGGGAAGACCCCCTTTGAATCCTCTCTCAGATAGGAAAAGTCACTTCCACAGGGTGGAGGAGAGGAGGTCCCTTCTCCTTTAAAATACATTTGTTCTGAGTCTCAGAGCCTTCCTAGAAAGCTCAAATGCTTGGAATCATTTGGAGTCCCTTGCTTTCCTTTTAAAAATGTTGTTTTCATTCAATATCATTGTGTAGTCAAAGGTTCTGGGGTTGACCCATTCTTTTTGTAATGGGGGGA
Organism: Sphyrna mokarran; assembly: GCA_024679065.1. Classification (NCBI taxonomy): domain Eukaryota; kingdom Metazoa; phylum Chordata; class Chondrichthyes; order Carcharhiniformes; family Carcharhinidae; genus Sphyrna; species Sphyrna mokarran. The sequence continues at coordinate 20,548,674 of JAGIQG010000031.1, read as the reverse complement.
GAATTCCCCTCTATAATAAGAGCTCGGTAATACTACCCTGGCCAGCTTGGGGGAGCCACCTTTTCTGTTATGGAAGGGATGCCTGTCCATCAGTGCTGTGATCAGGGACCCCTATCTCTGAGCAGCTGGCAAGGGTGTTTCACACTCTATGTAAATTTAAAAGGTTATGGTGGGTGAACCTGACCTCACAGCCACTGATAATTCCAATTGAAAATACTCCCACTTTCACACTCACAGGAGCACTTAGAATGCAAATATGTGAATAAACCAGAAGTGTCAGGTACAACTGAAACCAGCATTTTGTTCCCAGAGAAGCAGGCAGGTTTCCTCTTCATGTGAGGAACTTTCCCAAAAATTTAAAAGTATCATGTAAGTCTGAAAACCAGAGTGTTTCCCTCATTTTTTTAAACGAGTTATCCCATTGATTTTCCCAGTTTTTTTTTACAGTCGGGAGTTTCACACTGGTAGGAGGTGGTGGACGGGGGCGGGGTGGGGGGAGTGCAGTGGGTAGAGCCTAAGCTCGCCAGGGAAGCCGCCTTCTCACTGCTAGGCATGCACTCTGATCTCTCTTATACTTATATATGTGTAAGTGTAGAAGTGAAACCTCCAATCATCTCCCAACTAATGCTCCCCACCTCCCGATCGCTGACCTTCTTGATTGCCAGCCTCGATCCAGAACAGATTGGAAGCCCCGGTCCCCGATCGGCAGCCTTGACCACATCCCCCAAATTGGCAGCCCCAACTCCTGAGAGGCGGTCCCACCACCAACCCCCACCTCCTGAAGTATAGTTACCTCCTTGCCTCCTTTCCTACCGATCTCTACTCACTTCCTTGTCTGGCTCTGCCCCTTCTGGCCCTGCCCCTGTAAGGCCATGTCTCCTCAGGTCCTGCCTCCTTGCCCTACCCAGTTCCTACCCGATGTCTGCTGTGCAATGCCAGCATGCCTGGTGGGCAATGCCAGTGTGCCAGGCTGGCAATGCTCTTTTGCACAGCCATCCTGTCTTCAACCACCCAGGAAGCTTCAATGGCCAGCGAGGTCTTCGTGTTATGAGAGATAGTGAATTCAGATGATTGCATCACTAATAGGGTTTAAATGAGGTCAGAAATCGCACCCCGTATCTAATGACACTTTGTCAAATAAAAGCAATGGGCATGCTTCATGCTGTCATTCCTGAACAATGGGGCCAAATGATGCTGATAAGCCTGGTTCCATAGAGATTGGGGTGACCTCAAATTAAAGTTGAAGACTCCTCTCCCCCACTGTAGCCAGCATTGAGGTATTAGAGCATTGCACCCCCCACTGTAATTAGGTTTTTACCCCTACGCCCTCATGATTGTTCCACCTGCAACAGTGGGAAGTGCCCAGTAGGGTTCCCTAGAAACCCTGCCCCAGCAGGCCCAACCTAGCAGTGACTTTAGGGGTAAAAACACACTTCTGATGGTCATTTTTTGGAAATCAGTAGTGATTCCTATGGGCGTGACATCATGCCAGTGGGGAAGCCTAGAAGGTAAAGTAATTTAAATCTATTTACATTCATTGTAATCAGCTCACTTTCTCGCTGGCCAGGAAGTTCTCATTCTGAGATCTCCCTGATGAAAATCCTAAGAGTCAGAGACCATAATGGAATTTGTGTCTGTGGCAAGAGGGACCAGAAAATTTCCCCCATAACAGAGAAGACCAAGAACTGGAAAAGACATGAAATCCAAGATCTTATCTGGTTAAAACACAAAACGATATAGTAAGAAGTGCACTCTATCAACACAATATGTGGACCATAGCTGCTTTTCTAATGCCAATCGCCCAAATAGCGCCCCAGAACTGTGGTGAAGCAGCAATTGAGCAGCTGGGATGCTCTAAATTCCTGAATCCACAAGAACCATTGGAACATGCCTTTGTTGGTGGCTACTGTCCTTTATATCAGGTGCAAAAATAAGTCCTAATATAGTTTTTGATTCAATCATTTACTATAACTGAACAATATTAATTATACTCTGTAATGCTCTTCTATCCATTAGGAATTTCAATTTAGTATTGGCTGAAGTCATACCGAGCACAAAGCGTAATGTTTGTGATTGTTGGAGGTAAATCATCTCATTTCCAGGATATTGCTGCAGGAATTCTTTTGATAGTAAGATCCTCCAAGTGTCTCATCCTTTACTCCAGCATCAGGTCAGAAGTGGGAATATTCATTGATGATTGCACAACATTCAGTACCATTCACTACTTCTCAGATACTGAGGAAGTCTGTGTCCATATGCAGTAAAGCCTAGACAGCTTGCAGGCTTGGATTGATAAGTAGTAATTAACTTTCATAATACGCAAGACCAGGCAATGGCTAACTCCAACAAAAGAAAATCTAACCATCTCCCCTTGACATGCAATGGCATTAACATCACAAAATCCTACTGTCAACATACTGCTGGGTTTACCATTAATCAGAAACTGAACCTGACCAGTCATATAAGAGCTGACTTGATTGAAACATATAAGATCCTGAGGGGTCTTGACAGGGATGATGTGGAAAAGCTGTTTCCTCTTGTGGGAGAATCTAGGGGGTCACTATTTAATAATAAGAGGATACCTTTATAACTTAAGATGAGAAAAATGTCTTTGACACAGAAGGTGCTTCCACTAAAAGGTGGTGGAAGCAGAGTTTTTGAATCTTTTTATGACAGAGGTAGATAGATTTTTGATAAGCAATGGGATGGGAGAGTATCAGGGGTACATAGGGAAAATGGAGTTGTGATTATAATGAGGTTATGATCAGATCAGCCATGATCTTATTGAAGGCAGAGCAGGGTCGGGGTGAATAACTTACTCCTGATCCTAAACTGCATGTTTGCATAAATACTGCAGCTACAAGAGCTGGTCAGAGGCCAGAATGCTTTGATGAGTAAGTCACCTCCTATTAGTATTTGCAAGGAATGACTCAGAAATGTGATAAAATACTCTCTTTTTGCCCGGATGAATGTAGTTCCAACAGCACTCAAGAAGCTCAATAGCATCCAGGATCAAGCCATCACCTAAATATTCACTTCCTCCATCACTGGCACACAATGACAGCAGTGGGTATATCTTCAAGATATACTCCAACAACTCACCAAGGCTCCTTCAGAAGTACCTTTCAAACATGTAACTTCTACTTTGGAAAGACAAGGGCAGCAGATACATGAGAACACCACTCTGACAAATTCCCGTCCAAGTCACACACCACACTGACTTGGAATTATATCACTGCTATTCCTTCACTGTTGCTAGGTTAAAAAAAAAACTTTGGAAAATCCTCTAACAGCATACAGACTGCAATAATTCAACAAGGCAGCTCACCACCACTTTCTCAAGGGCAATTAGGGAGGAACTGTTGGCTTAGCCACTGATTCCACTGATATTGTGGCTGGATGTATAATTGAGGCAGCAAATAGTCAGGTCCTAAAAGAACAAGAATAAAGAAAATTACAACACAGGAACAGGCCTTTTGGCTCTCCAAATCTGCACTGAACATGCTGCCCGACTTAATTAAAACCCTCTACCCTTCTAAGGACCATATCCTTCTCTTCCCATTTCTATTTATGTACTTGTCAAGATGCCCCTTAAAAGTCACTACCATATTGCTTCCATTACCTCCCCCTGCAACGCGTTCCAGGCACCCACTACTCTCTCGTGTAAAAAATATGCTCATACATCTCCTTTAAACCTTGCCCCTCGCACCTTAAAACGATGTATCCTAGTAACTGACTCTTGTACCCTGGGAAAAAGCTTCTGACTATTCACTCTATCTATGCCTCTCATAATTTTATAGACTTCTATCAGGTTGCCCCTCAACTTCTGTTGTTCCAGTGAAACAAACCAAGTTTCTCCAACCTCTCCTCATATTGAATGCCCTCTATACTAGGCAACATTCTGGTAAATCTTTTCTGTACCGTCTCCAAAGCCTCCACATCCTTCTGTCAGAGTGGCAACCAGAATTGAACCTGTATTCCAAGTGCGGCCTAACTAAGGTTCTATAAACGTGCAACATGACTTGGCAATTCTTAAACTCAGTGCCCCGGCCAATAAAGGCAAGCATGCCATATGTCTTCTGGACTACCTTCTCCAGCTGCATTGCCACTTTCAGTGAGCTGTGTACCTGTATGCCGAGATCCTTTGCATATCAATACTCTTAAGGGTTCTGCCGTTCAAAAATGTACCCTTCCACTGCTAGCCTCTGTCTTCTTTGACCGAGCCAGTTTCGTATCCACCTTGCCGCTCACTTCTGCACCATTCCACTATGAAGAACGTTGTCAAAGGCCTTAACTGAAGTCCATGTAGACAACATTCATTGCCCTGTATGTATTGGACCTTCCAAATGCATTACCTCACATTTGTCCGGATTAAACTCTATCTGCCATCTCTCCACCCAAGTCACCAATCAATCTATATTCTGCTGTATCCTCTGATGGTCCTCCTCACTATCCACAAATCCACCAACCTTTGTGTCATCCACCAATTACATGTTCCTCCAAATCATTTATATATATATTACAAACAATAAAGGTCCCAGCACTGATCCCTGGGGAATACCACTTGTCACAGCCCTCCATTCAAAAACGTAGCCATCCACTGCTACCCTCTGTCTTCTTTGACTGAACCAGTTTAGTATTCACCTTGCCAACTCACCTCTGATCCTATATGACGTTACCTTCTGCACCAGTCTGCCACGAGGAATCTTGTCAAAGGCCATGTAGACAATGGCCATGAAGTCCATGTAGACAACATTCACTGCCCTACCCTCATCAATCATCCAGTCCTAGTATAGGCCATTCCATTACGACCAGCATAGATCAGAAACCGCTGCCCCAATCATGGTCCTTGGCATCACTGGGCTTGGGTCAATGAGGAAAGAATGTTTTGGAATTTTCACAACCGTGTCCTCACTGATATCCAGCAGTCTAGTTGTGCGAATTAACCTAGTCAACTGACAGAGGAGCAGCAGAAATAGAGTCTACGGGGAGATCCAAGTCTGGGTTCGAGTCTCAACCTATAACTTTTTAAAAAATGCGCCATTTTATAAAATTAATTGAATGCCAGCTTTTCATCAGTTGAAGATTTTTCCCATTTATTTTCTCTAATGGGAACCCAAAATTTCCCATGGTGGCACAGGTGTCTACTGATGTATCTCAATGAGATGAACTTTTAGCTTAGTGAGATGAGTTTTCCACAATCCTGGATACTCCTAAAGTCAGGAACTAAAGTAACCAGCAGCTCATATGCTGCACTACTGCTCATATAACTGACCCCAATAGTTTTTGGAGTATTTGTTTTCTAAATTTAATATATTAAATTAACATCCATAATTAAATATATTATCCATAATTTCTAGATTATCAACAAAATGGGTTTTGGGGAAGAACACAGTTTAGAAGTATGCTTCATGCTTATCTCTCATGGTTAATGTTTCTCGGCCTTAAGATTTCTTGTCTTCTAAAACACTTCAGCCTATGAATTATTCAAAGGTATACTGTTTTTACTAAATGTCATTGCCTATAATTTAAGGTCTGGTAGGAACATTTCAACTGCTGACAGTAAGTGACCCAATGGAGATATTGAGTGATGCCTACAACAGCATGCAAGATGTTATACGCTGCGTAAGGACGTTGCAGTTGCCTTAAGGTGGGGAAATCCCCTTTCTGTACTGTGACATCCATGAACGCGCAGAAAGGAAAATGCTGATAATAATGAGCAGTATAATACAGTTACACAATAATGGCTGCAAAAATCTCAGTCAAGCCTAAATTCAACTAACTACTATAACCATAATAATATAATTCTTTGGCTGTGTACACGTTTGAAATCATTAACACTTAAGGGGAAGAAAAGCCACCTCTTCACTTTCCTGAGTGTTATGAACCCGGGGGCGCTTGAAATGACTCACAACTGACAATGGAGCACATGGCAACATCTTTACTGTTAATACCCAAGAGAACATCACAATTACTGTTACAAGAACTGTAGTCAGAATTCTGAAATTGTGAATCATACACTTGTGATAACAGGTTTCAAAGGAACAAATGATGAAGGTCATTATTGGAAGATCGTATTTGTGGCCGGATGGAATATAAAGTTCAACATTCTGATATTCTATACATCATAGCTGTTTTGGCACTTCCTTTTTAATTGTTTACTAGCTTCATAAGTGCCATTTTTTTCTCCCAAAAATCATTATAGTTGGTACCAGAAATTATTCAAAAAGATACAAAATAATTCCTTGCTGTTTTACTGCTTTGAATTCCTCATGTATTTGCGAACTTTCCCAACAAAGCATTCTTTTCATCTTTTTCTCTCACGTCACTGGGTAAGTACTTCAATTACTGAAATTTGTATTTTATCATATTTTTTCAATATGTTTATAACAGAAAGTTAGTCTTATAAATTATTTTTCCAGTTTTTGAGTATAATTCTGGATTTTACTGTATTTTCAATGCATATCCAGAAAACTGAGAAAAAAATCAAAGAAATCTATTTTCATAATTACGAATTATTTTGTGCTGTCATCTTGATTTTGTTGCCTATCGTTCAAAAGTGGTTGATGTAAGATGAAATTCACAACATTTGGTTTCTAGTGAATTTTACCAAATAAGCTAGTGAACAAAAAAAGTACACATTGAAAATTATTTCTTTCCACGTTTACACAATTATTTAAGTCTGATGTTCGAAATGAAAATGCTCAGTTTCGTTACTATCTCATCTGCATCATTGTTTTCATTCTTACAACTTAAATAATATTTGTACAGAATTTGTGAAAAAATTCTGAATTAAAAACTACTCTTTTAATGTTCATTCGGAAAATATGTCTGGTAAAAAAGTTCTTTATCAATTTTAAATTTCTGCCACATTTTTTTCATTATGAAACTGAAAATGCTGAACATTCTTTTTTAAACGGTAGCTGCAATTAGGCAGAAAATGGCTGACTACAATATTCTGTGCCTGTGTTAAACAAGAAAAGTAGCACATTTAACATGCCACGGTCAATCCAGAAATATTGTATTAGGACAAAGTTAAACTTTTCTTGAAGGGTTGCACTGAAACAACTATTCTTTAAATCCCGAAAGAGTCTGAAACTGCTCTTGAATTCTATTCAGGTTAATAATATAAGTTAGTCGGATGATTTTTAACCTGATTTTCCCAGTGGAAAATAGGTGTGTAGGTAGTTACCAACAAGCAGATTATTTACCTGTTCAATCACAACCATCTCTGACTTTAATCTGCAGAGTTTTTGCATGTGGATTAGATGCCATTATAGTAGAAGGATCCAGTACGTAAAGGGTTAACATGGGACTGAGCACACGACCACCCACACTGTGATATAAGAAAGCACATGACCTCAAGCTAAAAGGAGTTTAGAGATAGTTAGCAACATGTAATGACCTGCCTAGTATGGGGTCCTCGCCATATCATTGAATCCTAATGTAAATTTGTACATAATTCAGTGTTGTTAATAAAGACTTTTTCGGAACTTCAGCAAAACTGCTCTGTGGTGTCCAAGCAATCTGAATCACAGCTAGCAACAACAAAACAGATCATGTTTTTTTTTAGCATGTGCAGTAATCATCAAGCCAGACAACAGATTTGCAGTGCTTAAATGGACCTCTCTGAGTCTGACGCTGAATTCTGTCAGGGAACAGTATTCAGTAACGTGAATCATTGATTGGGATGTGCCACAGCTACAGTCCAGATTCTCTGCAAGGCCCGCTTGTCCCAATTTATTGCCTTGACCAGTGTGCAAATGATTGTTGGTGTGGGCATTCAAGCCTAGTGGGCTGTTTATGTGATTTGTAATAAGGGAGTGGTTTTTAATGTTGGTTGGATTCCTGCTGCTATCTATCAGCTCTTGTTCCTTGGCACAGTGGTCTTAGCCATATAGGCTAGCGTGATAGGTCCTTGTGTAACAGCATGTTTGGGTTGATGTAAACCTTCTCCAGAGGCTTTCTTATTGCAATCTCTCTCCTCATGTGAGGGATGGAGTTTTGTTTGGGATGGGATCCAGTGGAGTTGAGTTGATCAAAGGATACCTGAGATGATATGCATGAACGTGTTAAGTTGGGTATCTCCAAGACTGGTATGGGAAGATTCATACCATACTGGTACACAATATACTGCAGTTGGGTTGACAATGGCAAGAGCTAAGGTCCCTAAGGTTTCAGCATCTGCATTCCATGAAGAGCTAGCAAGTTTGTCAAGAAGGTTGTTTCATGTTTTGATCTTTGCTGGTATCTTGCTCAGGTGTTTTTTTTGTATGTCAGTATTCAGTCAAGGGCAACTCCAAGGTAAATGGCATGTTGTTCGTGATTCAGTCTCTTGCCATTCAAGGAGATGTTGAGATCCTTCTTAGCACTGGAATATACTTGACACTGTTTTGTTGTTTCTGGCTGAAGGCCCCATGTCTTATTATGATTGGCCAGTTTTGCAGCATTATTGTTTAGTGTTGTTTCTAGTTTAAAATATGTCTGAGCTGGAGAGGAACAGCAGATATTGTCAGCATCTGTGACTAACTTCTAACATAACTTTTGAAGGAGAGTTAGGGGCAGATTGTTGATTTAGAGATTGATAAGGATTGAAGCTAGAACAATTCCTGGGAAGCCTGTTGAACTGTATCTTCCAGATGGTTGTCTCATCACCCACGTGCACCCAGAACTATCCATCTCAGAGTAATAGTTCGATGGTGTCAGTAACCCATTGAGGGGGGAAAGGAGATCAGTGTGCCAGATGGTATCATATGCAGGTGAGACAGAGAAAGGTGCACCTATTTTGAAGTTATTTTCAAAACTATTTTCAATGTAGATAGTTTTTATCTTCCCTGAATTCAGCTTTCAAGATTTTCTCCACTGCTGTTTCTATCTGCTGTAAGATGGATGCACTAAGACCATATAGCACACAGAGAATAGAGATATCGGTCGAAAGCTTGAAGGTAAATTTAATTCTTTGCTTAATTTTGGGAGGCTGATGACTTTGGACATGTGTCAGGGTTTCGGCAGTCTTCCTTCGTAGATAATCTTTGTGAGGAATTGAGCTAACCAGCAGCAGACACATGGGCCAAGGTGTTTGAGGAACTCAGGAAGAATGTTGTTATAGCTGGGCTTTATTGTCCAACTCCACTGCAATGAAGGGTTCAGGACATGATCTGAAATTGTAATGCTGTCAAAAGGTTCTCACTCAGTCTTTATTTGTGATCATGCTGGCACTGGAGGAGAAAAATCCACATCCTCTCTAAAAGATTGAAGATCTATAAGAAAAGACAAGCAATAATTCTGTTCTGTAAACCACCTCACTCAGGAAGGACGATGGATAGCGGGTACTGTGCCATATAAATTGGTACTTGCACATATGCCAATGAATTGGCATCAAGTTTGCATTTCTGAATCCCATTGCGGTGTGGTGGTGGTAGGGGGCAGAAAAGCGAACACCAGCATGGTTGTAACTGATTTTTAATATAGCTGCTCTAAGAGACAAAAACAAGTCTTGAATTGTATAAATAAAATTATCTGGTGGTCACAAGATAAATTAACATGGGGCTTCATTCAAGAAGCATTATAAAATTGTTGGATTTCCGGCATTGTCTGCTCCACATCACAAATTGATGAGGAGACGTACAGACCATTTAAATGGGTATTTTAATATTATTTTAATATTATTAGCAGACCTCGGACCACCCCTCAAGTTACTTGACTTCAGTAGGGATTGCACTACCTCTCCACTTTCGAAGAGCTAGCAACCCAACACTGCTGGAGTAAAGTTGGGGGGCATCAGGACCCGAATGGCGGGGAGTGCAGGGAGCATGTGGCACTGCCACATACCTCCTGCGCATTGCCATCCTGATGGTGTTAACCAGTGCACACTGGCACTGACAAGGGGCAAAGTGACAATGCCTAGGGCATGTGGCATTGCCAAGAAGATGAGGCAATAGAGAGTTGGGCCTCAGGGCGATTGGTGGGTGTAGGGGGGGGTTCTCCCACTGTCAATCTGCAAAGGGATCGGAAGGGGAAGGAGCAAGGCCAGCAATTATGTGGAAGGAGTCAGAACTTACAGGAGGAGGGGTAATTGTTGGCTGGGAGACGGGAGCTGGAGATCACAGCAGATGGGTGATGGGGGGGGTTAGGGTGAATTGGGACTGGGTGGGCCTGGAAATGGTCAGTGATCAGGCTGTGGGGGAGGCTGAGAGTCAGCGTTGTGGAGGTTGCGAGGCTGGCCAGCAACCGGGAGGATTTTATTGCAAGACCATTATGCATGCACTGATCTTGGTACTTACAGATCAGCTCATGCTCAGTGGCCCACTCAGCATGCTGAGTTGTGCCTCTCCAGTAAGAACAGGCCCCACTCCCCAAAATTTAATGATATTCATGCTGGTAGCCTCTGCACTGCACAGAGTGTGGAACATTCTTGAATGAGCTCCCACTGAAAAAAGCAGTATGAATTACTCCAGTTTTCACGTGAATTTGACACTTCTGAGAGAATTGCACCCATCAAGTGGCAAATACACACGTCATGCAGCAAGGAAATGCTGTTCAGTAAAAGGAGTTGTATCATTATTCAGTCACAGGTTGGTTGATTGTGACTGAGACTGTGTTTAAATATATGAACAACACAAGCTTTTGATAATTATTGGATATGTGATCTGTATGAATTGTTATAAATTTTTATATTTTTATCCCAATTTAGAACAAGCTATTAATTTTATTGATAATCTTCAATATTTAATCACCTGCTTTGATTCTTCAGAAGCTGGACCTTACCTTGTATGTCTGATAATGAATAGTACATGAACTGTAGTGAGTCTATTACAGATCATTACCACTTAATTAGGTGATGATTCTGTCATGCAATTACTGATAAGAAATGTTCTCATTCAATAAACACTAGGAAACTTGGGAATGATATAAGGCTGCATATATATTCTGCTGGTGTTAGTGACATGCTAACAATTGCAAATCATCACTACCAATATCGCAACAACATTTATGTAGCATATTGTACAGAACATCCCGTGACATTTCTTTTCAGTGTAATCAACTTGCTTCAAGTAGCAAGTAGTCCAGGGTGCTATATCGGAGCATTATCAAACCAAATCTGATGTCACACCACCAAGGAGGTAGTAAGATGCATGACCAAAGCTTGGTCAAAAGTCTGTTTTAAGGAACATCTTGAAGGATTCAAGAAGGATAGAAGGAAATAAGTCTATGGTGAGAACTCTAGAGCTTCAGGCTGAGATAACTAACCACTAAAATGACTTAAAATAGGGTATTCAGAAGTGATTAGAATTGGAGGAGTGCAGAGATGTTAGAGGATTGCAGGACTGAATGAGGTTACAGTGAGGAGGTTACAGGGCACAAAGTTGCACTTTCTCCAATGCCAAAATATCCTTCTTAAGATGTAGTGCCCAGAACTACTTACAATATTGCAAGAGTAATCTAATATTGAAGCTGAAGGATGACTTCTATCCCCTTGTATTCTAGTTTTGTCAAGATGTAGTGCTCCATTAACCTTTTTGATCATTTTCTGTACCTATTCATAACATTTTAATGATCTACTACATACTTAACTCTCTCTCGACCTCCACTGTTTTGAGCTTTTCACTGTTAATTTTAGCTTCAAAGTGGATAACCTCATACTTGCTTTCAGAGAAATCCATTTGCTATAGATATACCAATTGATTTAAATCTGTCAATATCTCCTTGTAATTAAAGAGCCACCTATTTTTGTGCCATCAGCAAATTTGGATTATGTGGCTTTCCATCCCACCATCCATGTTGTTAATAAATACAGTGAATAGTTAAGATGTCAAATGTGACTAGTTAAGCCCTGTGAATTGAAGTATCTAACACTCAGTCACTCAGCTACTTTCCTAACCAGGTAAGTAATTTGCCATCAATATCATAGGCTTCAACATTATTGATAGGGTGTGCTTGCTGCACTGGTCGATTAATGTGGCAAGCCAGGAAGATGGTGTGGGAGGGTAAAAGTCCAATTTGTGCACTTCCCTGCCTGCCCCTTCTCACAAATGAGAAAGTCTTCCCACATAGAAAGGATACGAAGCCTATTTACACAAAAATGATGGAAGTTAAAAGGTCTTACCTGATCTGCATCCACCTCCCAGCTGTTTCTGCCCAGCCAGCAAGAATTATTACTATTCCGCAGCAGTGAAGACCAGGCTTCACGGCCATGCTAGAGAGATTGGAGGACATTAAGTTTCAGGTGATCAGGACAAAGCCGGGCAGTACCCATTGGCAGTACCAGCCTGGCAGTGCCTACTTGGCACCCTAAGAAGTTTCACAACACCAGGTTAAAGGCCAACAGAGGATACTCATCTGATGAAAGAGCAGCACTCCAAAAGTTTCAAATAAACCTGTTGGACTTTAACCTGGTGTCATGAAACTTTTTACTGTGTCCACCCTAGTCCAATGCATCTCTACATCATGCTGGCAGTGCCCACCAAAAGTGTGCAGGGACAGTGCCAAGAGTGTGGGGGCCTGAGTGTGGATGGGGCTATGGAGGGGAAGTTATGCATGGGGGAGCTCTGCAAAAGGGGTTGTCCTGCATGCGGGGAGCGGGTCTGGGAGGTGGTGACAATAGGGGGAATGCATGGGGCAGGTCGTGTAGTGGTGGGTCATGGAAGGAGTGGTATAATTGAGGGTCCTCCAGGATAGTTATTGGGGGGGAAAGAGGGGTTTGATGTCCATTGTCGATGTGGAGGGTATGGGGAAGGAGGATGACAATAGGGATGATGGAGGGGCACAATGTCCATTGGAGGGGAGGAGGTGGGAGAAAATCTCAATGTTCAGTAGGAGATCGGGCTGCCATGCCAAGCTCACCCAAAAGACAGGTGTGGAACATTCCTCCTCAAAATGTGATGACAATCAAGAGTGATCTTACAAAAAAAATTCTAAGGCTGCAATCTTACTGACTCGGCTTGATCATTTGGCACTAAGGGCACAATCTCATAACCTTGTCGTGCCCGTCATTCAATGAGGTGCGGTTGTCAGATTGCATGAAACTCAAAAAATTGGGTTTGCACTCGTTTTCTTGCCTCAAATGACAAGAAAACAGGTGAAATTGGTCTCGCACCCACAAAGGCTTTGAAGCTGGTTTAAATCTTCATAACGTGGTTATCATGTTATTAGCGTACCCAAACGAGGAATAAGTTTTTTTAGATTATAGCCGTTAAACTTTTAAGATTTAAAAATGTAGTTGAATGAAGTTAAATTTAAGAGTCTAAAGTGCCCTTTCAGATCATTTTGCAAGTATCCAGTCACTCTACTAAATAATAATACCATAGCTTTTCTTTGATTTTTGTATCATTATAATAGGCATCCTTTTTGTAAGTAGGATAAAAATAGTGGACCAAAAAGTGCAGAATAGATTCACTGTTTCCAGAGATTAGAGGATAAGAGAAATTGATCTGAGAAGTTTTTAGTATTTCTTTTCCAAGGAGAACGAAGAAATTCTTGGATTTGTTTCACACCTTTCATAACCTCAGAACTCCCCAAAACACTTTATGATCACTAACATCTATTTTAAGTGTAGTCAGTAGGAAATGCAGCAACCAATTTACACAAGGCTGATTTTCACATTGAGAAATCACCTCCAATAATTGGTGCGAGAAAACAAATTTAACAATAATAATTGAAGATTAAGTTATTTACGAAAAGAATAGTTAGACTGGGAAATTATCTGGCTTAAATATGTTGTTATGCAAGGTATATAAATATTTTCCAAAAGAAATTCAATGTCTGAAAAAGAGGAACATTAAGAGATAAACGGCAAGGGTTTGGGAGTGGGATTTGACTAAAACCATTGTACAGGTTTGATGGGCAGAGTAGTCACAGAGTCATAGAGACATAGAGGTATACAGAAAAAGCCTTTTTGGCCTATCATGTCTATGCTGGTCAAAAACAAGCCATCTAACTATTCTAAGCCCATTTCCAGCAATTGGCCCACAGCATTGTATGCCAGGCAATGATTTTCATATCATCCACAAACCAACTCATTAATTCTCCTACATTCAAATCTAAATCATTCATATAAACTAGAAACAGCAAGGGCGCCAACATTGATCCCTATTAGATCCCACTGGTCTTCCAGTCTAAAAAATGTCCCTCAGCTGTTACCCTCTGCTTCCTGCTACTCAGCTACTGTGGATCAAATTTGCCAAACCTCCTTTGATTCCATATGTTTTGACATTCGCTATCAATCTTCCATGTGAGACCTTATCAAAAGTCTTGCCGAAGTTTTGCCAAAAAAACTATATACATTGCCCTCATCTACACAGCAGGTCACCTCATCAAAAAATTCAATTAAATTGGTCAGACATGACCTCCTCTGAACAAAACCATGCTGACTATTCTTGAGCAATCCTTGCTTCTCCAAATGCAGATTAATTCTGTTTCTCAGAATCACTTCCGATACTTTCTCCACCACTGAGGTTAGACTGACTGGATAGTAGTTTCCTGGTTCATCCCTTCCTCCCTTTGTGAATAATGGTGCCACACTGGCTGTCCTCTAGTCCTGTGGCACCTTTCCTGTGGCCAGAGGGGAATTATTGCCAATACTCTTGTTATTTCCTCCCTTTAATCCGACTCTGGAGATTTACCTATTTTTAAGCCTTCAGATCACTCAGAACCTCTATTTTAATTTCTTTAATTGTTTCGCAGTCCTTCTCTCTGATTTCTGTCACAAGTGAACACTGACACAAATCAGTCATTTAGAATCCTTTCTACATTCCCTGGATCCACACAGAAATTATCACTGTGGTTCTTAATGAGCCTTTTTCATTCCCTAATTTTCTTTTTAATCTTGTAAAACAACTTGGGATTTGCCTTTATTTCCCTGCCAGTGTCTCTTCTTGTCCTCTTTTTGCTCTCCTAAGCCGGAATTTTGCTGCATGCCAGCCATGGGAACCGGAACATATGAGGGGTGGACAATGGAAAAGTGTATTGATCTCGGTAGGAATTTTAAGGTTTTAGATGAGCGAGACTGTAAAATCCTGCCTCTAATTTCCTTTTTAAATTGCCTCTTGCACATTCTCCACTCCTCTAGGCCTTCTGCTGTTTTAAGTCCTCAGTGTCTGCCATAAGTTTCCTTTTTTCTTTTTATCCAATGCTTTACATCCTTCATTATTCAGTATTCACTGGGTTTGAGGTTTTCCCACCCGTTTTCTTTATTGGAACATGTTGGCCCTGTACTCTCCCTATTTCCTACTTTAATGCATCCCACTGTCCTGTCACAGCTTTACCGAAAAGTGACTGCTTCCAGTTCACTAACAGCCTCTATCATTATCATAATATTTTCTGATTCTTCATGCACGTCATAGTATCCTGGACTAGCAATGTTGAAAACTCTAAATAATCTTTTAGAAGTGGTTTATTTCAAATGCAGCAGAAACAACAAATATGTTTACATTTTGCACTTTTAATGTAATGAAACATTGCAAAGTTTCACAGTATCATACCAAATCATACAAGCATATATTAAATCAGATGACCAAAAGCTTAGTTAAAGGTAGTTTTAAGTAGTATGTTAAAGAATGAAAGCAAGATGCATATTTGGAGAGGTGGAGGGAGGGAATTTCAGATCTTGGAGCCTAGGCAACTGAATGCATGACCAAGCAATTATAACTGGGAATGTACAAGAATTTGAGGAGTACAGATAACTGGGAGGGTTGTAGGGCAGGGGATATGCAGAAGAGCAAGGCAATGGAGGGCTTTAAAATCAAGAATGAAAATTTTAAAGTCAAGGAAGCACTTGGCTGGAGCCAATGTAGGTCAGCAAACACAGGAGTGACAGAGTATTGTGAGTTAAAACACAGGCAACAGAGTTTTAGATTACCTCAACTTTGTGGAGAGTAAACTGTGGGAAACCAACTAGTATTTCTTATGGAATGCAGATTGAAACATATCAAACAGGATTCTTCTCTGATCACACCCAAATTCAGGTGGAATTATAGCTGAGAATGTTGTGAAATTCAGACAAGGGAGTAAAAAAAAACTCTGACCTACATTACCTTCGAACTCATCGCTGTTGGTCTTAATTAAGACATTCTATGTTGCATTTCTTCAAGTTTTTGGAATGTATGCCCCTTCATATTGTGCAGATCTTTTCAGCAACTGTTGTGGGGAGCCTATTGTAAATTGGAATTTACCTCTGTATTGTTGGATTTCTCATTGATGGCAGTGATAGCCTGCTCTGCACACCAACCTCGAACACTGGGTTAGGAATATGGGAAGGGAGCACTTTCTCTCAGCTTTATGGGTGCGTGGCCATACAGCAACCCAGAATTTAGCTCTCAGGAATAAATAGTTGCATATAAGTATGTGCAGCCAGACATCAATCTTTAACTTAGCACTGAAACAAACAGATCATACATAGTGAAGAGAAATTGTGGGTTTCATTATAGGAAGGATAAAGATTTTATTTGCAAGAAAAGCACTGCTGGGAGAGAATCCCAGTCATAAAGTCTGTTTGATACAAGATGTAGCGGAAGTATTAAAACATCTGCAGCTTACATACTCAGCAGTGAGATTTAATCCACTTTTCTATCTTTATATTGGGTTCGAGAAGTTAGGAATAAAAAAGCCTCAGCGCTTGAAATTGAGCAACAAGTTCAAGTTCTTGCAGGTTGAGAGGACAAGAGCAATGGCTGTAGTGTGGATGAGCAGACTGACAATGGCATAGAAAGCTATATGCCCACCTATGTGACATCAATGGCCTCAGAATCAAATATTCTGTCAACTCTCACACATGTAAAATAGTCCAAATCTTAGGAGGTAGTCATCATGGATGATTTGCGTGCTGATGCACAGACCTCTGTGGGAATTGCCTGGGAAGTTCAAACTTCTGATGAGTTGATTCCCTGCTGACAAGAGCCCTCCACAAATGTCTTTAACACTGAGTTTATTGGCAGAGACCTGCACTAGATACATGAAACTTACCTGGGTACTTACCCAGAAAATGTTAGGTGATTTAATGCCTGGCCAACCAGATATATAGAATTAGAAATTCTACAGTGCAGAAAGAGACCATTTGGCCCATCGAGTCTGCACCGACCATAATCCCACCCAGGCCCCACGCTCATATCCCTACATATTTACCGGCTAACCCTACTAACCTTAAGATCTCAGGACACTAAAGAGCAATTTTAGCATGGCCAATTAGCCTAATACGCACATTTTTGGACTATGGGAGGAAACCGGAACACCTGGAGGAAATCCACACAGACATAAGGAGAATGTGCAAACTCCACACAGACAATGACCCAAGCCAGAATTGAACCCACGTCCCTGGAGCTGTGAAGCAGCAGTGCTAACCACTGTGCTACCATGCCGCCCACAAATATAATTCAACTGAACAGCACAACTGACCCCAATCATCCTTCGAGCAATCCAGTCCAACTACTGACTAGATCCTATAATACCTGACAACACCTTTGATCTAATTAGGAACTCTACTAGATGTTTTCCCTCCCACCTGAAAAACATCTATTAATCACCACTTTCTGTATCTAAATAATTATTTGGTCATACATAATTTGCGTATTGCACTCATCAGGACAATCACAAAAATACCAACGTCAAGGGCAACAACCAAGTTGAGACAGTATGAGAGTGTTGATTGATTGGCAAGTGGACTTTGATTGATAGAGGCATTGTCATGAAGAATGCACCTGTTAATAGTGACTGACGGTTAACTGCCAAACATTGTTTGAAAATTTAAACAAAATAACTTGACTCTGATTGGCCAAGGCATTGATTTGAGGAATGAACCAGTGAATGGTTATCATATTTGAGTTGAAACAGATGCAATATCTGTATATGTTCTTTTTGTCTGAAAAGAACAGAGTTCTGTGCATTAATATATGTAGTATATGCGAAAGCACCACATTGCGAGATTGACTGACAATCTTAAATTGGTTGTCAGCATAATTTTTAGCACAAAGATTTATTTAGCAAATGTGGTCATTTGCATCTTATGTTTTGTGTTTTGAGAACACAGACTGGTTGGAAATGGCCTGTACCTTGCATGTTTCAAAGAAAGGAAGGGACACGTTTGATACTATCCAACAGTCTTAGGAATATACTGTCTACTACTTAGCATACTTACTGAAATTTGTGTGACAGGCAGAGCATCTTTTTGACTCGGCGACAACAGGCTGTAAGTGGCAAATATCACTTGTGTTGGAGTAAATTAAGATATAACTTTTGCATTTCTCCAGTCTTCTACCAGCTTCTAAGAAAAACTGAAAAATTATACCTGGTCATTCACAATTTGCAAGCTGACATCTTGCAGTACACTTGGGTGCATCTTATTTAATCCTACTGCCTTATAATTTTAAATGCATACAGTCTGTCCAATATCACCTCCTTTTCAATTTTAAACCCTTCTGGTGTCAAAATTACCTCCTTTTTTTAATCATGGCTTGGGCAGCATCTTCTTCCTTGGTAAAGATGCCTCCTGACTCCCCAAAATCTGTCCATACTCAACAAGGCACAAAGTCAGAAGTGTGGTAGAATACTCCCCACTTGCCTGGATAAGGGCAGCTCTAACAACACTTAAGGCACCACACCATAAACATCCACTCTCTCCTCATCAATGTTCAGTAGCAGCAGTGTTTACTATCTACAAAATTTCACCAAAGATCTTAGACAGCACCTTCCAAACACATGACCACTTCCACCTAGAAGGACAAGGGCAGTGGATACATGGGAACACCACCACCTGCAAATTCCCCTGCAATTCGCACCATCTTGACTTGAAAATATATCACTGTTCCTTCATTAGATTAAAATCCTCCCTAATGCATTGGGGGTCAACCTACAGCACATGGACGGCAGTGCTTAGAGAAGCAGCTCATCACCACTTTCTAAAGGGCAATTAGGAATGAGCAATAAATGCTGGCCAGTCAATGATATCCATATCCCACAAATGAATGAAAAAAGAGAGATATAAAGTACTAATTTAATACCTCAGCTATGCTGTCTGCCTCCATGTGAAAATTTCTTTTTTGGTGTCTCATCATCTCTGCATCTACTTTTACCACCATTTTCCTTTTTGTTATCTGTCAACCTCTTTTCATACTCCTTCTTTGCCTCTCTTACTTTGTTTTTCACCTTCTCTCTAAACCTTCTATATTCAGCCTGGTTTTCAATTGTAATTCCTATCTGACACCTGTCATAACAGTTTTTCTTCTTGATCTTAATTTCTATCCCCTTTGTCATCCAGGGAGCTTTGGATTTGTTTGCCCAGCCTTTCCCTTTCATAGGAATATACCATGGGAATTAACTCTTCTTTGAAGGTAGCCCATTGATCAGCTACAATTTTTCTGCCACCCTTTGATTCCAGTTTATTCAGTCTTGGTCTTATTTCATTGGAGTTGGATTTTCTCCAGTTATATTTTCTTACTCTGGACTTATCTTTATCCTTTCTTGTAGCCTAAATCTTATGACACAATGATCCTAAATGTTCTCCAACTGATACTTGATCTTTGGCCCACATTATTTCCAAGAATCAGGTCTAGCCTTCTCCCTCTTTGGATGGAGACATACTGCTGAAGAACACTTTCCTGAATATATTCTAGGAATTCTTGACTCTCTCTTTACACTGGCTATAATCCTGAACTAAATCAGATAAAAAAATTATTTTGATGTGAAAATGGGCCTTACTCACATTATTGCTTATTTGTTTCCCAATGAAATTACAGCTTTACTTTAGCATTTTTTTTGTGAGTCATCAGTGTTTGAAAAGTGCATTCTTCTAAATTATACACCCACCCACATCAACAATCACTGTCTTTCAAATTGGCATTCACAGGTAAGAAATTTTGCACTTTGCATCAGTCAGTTTTCTTCATCCCAGACTCAAAGAGACCTCTATTACTCCAGTGTTACACTGCTTTTGGGTGGACAACCAATGAATGTTCCAGCCAGCTGTTCTGTGATGAGGAAATCTTTGTCTTTGCCTGAACTGCATCTGACCAGTAAGTTGTCAAGAGAAAATTGGCATCCAAGGCAGATTACCAGTTTTGGCTCGATGGATACTTGTTTGAACAAATGTTGCACACACTCCTCTCTAGTTTAATGCAAATATGACAATCAAGAATCTCTGGACCCTGAATGCATTTTGAAAGCAGGTCCATTGCCTTCTTGAAGGAAGCCACTCCAACTGCCTAGCAATAATGGAAGATTGCAGTGGCCACAGCAATTTGATGTTGGGTCATTGCCCAACAAATTTGGAGCACTGCTACTCAAATAGTGCCAGATTGAGGCTTGAAAATTCATTTACTACCTTATATAAACTATCCTTTTGGACACGGTCAGTTTAGTTTGAGTTTATACATTTCTATGCAATAGATTCACAGTATTTCCAAGAGTACCAATTCATGCCAACATAATTTCAGCATGAGCCTTAATAGGAACAGAAGAATTACTAGCGTGATGAATGAACTCAAGAAAAAGAAAGGAGAAAAAAAATTACATTCGAATTTGAGATCAAGACCTCCAAATTCGCGAACTACAGTTCCCAGCAGGACTTGGCAGCCTTTGCCGTGGAATACTGTGAACAGTTTTTATTAAAGAGAGTCCAGAGATGTTTCATTAGGTTGTTCCAGGGTATAGAAGGATTTTCTTATGAGAAGAGATTGAGTCCATTGGGCTAAACTCATTGGAGCGTAGAAGAATGAAAGTCAACTTCACTGAGACATATAGGATTCTCAAGTGGCTTGACAGAGTAGATACAGAGAGAGGCTTGTAGAAGAGCTTAGGACCAAAAGGCATAATCTCAGAGTAAGGGGTCACCCATTTAAGGCAGAGATGAGGATGATTTTTTTCTAATAGATTATAGTATACCAGTGGAATTCTGTACCACAGGGAACTGGTTGGTTAAGTATGTTCAAGGCTGAGATAGGTAGATTTTTAATCAATAAGGGAACCAAGAGTTATGGGGATAAAGCAGGAAAGTTGATTTGAGGGTTATCATATTATATATGTCATGATCTCATTAAATGGCAGAGCAGACCTGATGGGCCAAATGGCCTACTTCTGACCTGACATCTTATGGTCTTATGCACCAGATGGGGAATGATCTCATGTGCACGTTCGAGGAATTTTCTCATTTTTACGTTAGTAAAAGACACATTTGTATAGTCATTTTTTAAATATATTTTCAAACTGGGAAACCAATTCTGTGCCTGCATCAAAGCAAAACAAAGAGGAAAGTCAAACAGCTCAAAAAAGGTCAGGTGATCTGGAAGAGGAGTGCAATTTCAAAGAGAATTTCCAAAGAAGAAGAACATGGAAGGGGAACAGGGAGCAGGTTCCAAATCAAGAAGAAGGTGTCAAATCAGGAAATAGGACAGAAAGTGATCCTAAGAGGGCAGTAGGTTAAGGGACAGGAATGTGAAACAGGCTTGTTTGTGTAAAGTTGAGGAGCAGAGAAAAAGATTTTAAATTTGAACTGCAGGAAGCAGACATGAAACAATATAGGTTTGAGAGAAGTCAGAAGATCTGAGGAGGCAGCCAAATGTTAAGACAGCTTGCTACAGACTTCTGTAGCAATGATGTTCTGCTTGGCAAGGCTGAAAATCTGAGTGTGTGCATGAAACTTGAATCTTGAATGCACATAGAGGTCTAGAAGTAAGGAACATTGAAAGAAGAGATTGAAATCTTGGATGTTGATGATTACCAAACTAAAGTGTCATTTGGGAGAGAATACCAAGGTGAGTTCTTTGAGCATGGAGACTGGAGGTCTTCACAAGAAAGACACTGTTTTAGTGAAGCCTGTTGGCTGACAGCGTGACAAGCATCGGTAGGGTAGGGAAGTGTGGCATTGATGAGAAATTCTTAGAATCTGGATTCAGTAGCATTTGCCGCTTGATTTTGGAGTGCAATGAGTCGACCACAGTTCATCTATTAATTTATGCATACTGCATGCTTTGTATGAATATTGGTGCTTAAGATAAATATCGCAAATAGTGTTAAATTTACAAATTTGTGTATAGCTGTAAAGCTATAAATGGGGTAAAGAAATACTGTGATTTGACCCATATACTGGTATTTTGTGTTGAAATTTCCAACTTTTTTGCCAGTGTAATATAATAAACTTATTATTTGTGTAAAATTATACTAGCAGACTCTTGTGAATGGTTTCTGAAAAAAAAAGTCTATCAAGCAAGGTTTCACTCTGGGATCTGACTTGCCCAGTACTAACCTTAGCTGGGATCAGAACACTAGAAACACAGAAACATAGAATTGTTAAGGTGTAGAAGGAAGCCATTCAACCTATCATGTCGATATTGGCTTTTCAAATGAATACGCTGACATAGTGCCATTCCCCTGAACATTGTTTCTGGTCAAAGAATCAAGTAATGCTCTCTTGAACTGCCTCCATCACACAAACATGGGTCAGTGCATTCCAGACCCAAACCTCTTGTTGGTTAAAAAAAAGAACAGTTCACTTTCTTCTCTCCTGGAAGTTATGGATTCACTAGTATGGCAATTTGATTGTATGACTAATTATGGAAATTGGTCTCTATCAATTGATCTACAACAGACCTATAAATGACGTGAGGAAAAGTCCCACTAGTTGGAGAGTTTTGAGAATTACAGGTCCCAAATCACCTTCTCCCCCTCAAACATGCTACCTTTACTATATTTCATGTCTCAAATTACTCATGAAGTATATACTGAAATATTAATATCGGAAAGAGCTATCTAATTTGTTGGAATGAATTAACACTGTTTCTGTTGCCTCCCTGGAAGATTCCATCCCCAACCCCTATGCCCGATATTAACTATTTTCTCACTGTAATATTGTTTTCAAAGATTATTATGGTATTTACTCATCATCCCCACCAGCCCCCCCATCAACCGCCAGTCCTCCATTCCATTTTTTAAACATCTATTTGTTTAGTTGAGTCTTCTGGTTTTGCTATTTTGCAGAAAGTTAACAGTGTCTAGTCCCTTTAAAATCATGTAAACAGCAGTCATATCGCTTCTTAACCTATTTTCCAGGAAGAACATAGCCTATTTGCATTATCACACATTTAGTTCAGTTCTTTCAGCCCCTCAATCATTCTGGGTGGTCTCTTCTATGTCCTTACTGAAGCTTCTTTATCATTTTTATACTGCTGTAATCAAAACATAAGTGACTTCTTTTTGAGATTGCACCAATGAATTATAAAGTCGTAGGATCAACTCACTAGTTCAGCTCACTGTGTTGGTAATAATTTTACTTTGATGCCTGTCAGGACACTTGGATCTCTTTCATTTTCTACACAAATTATATTCTTTCTGCTGAAGTAATAGTTTTTTCTTGGAAGTTTTATTTCCCCATAACGAAGCAGACCATTTCAAATTTTCTTAACTCTGATTTTCAATGTTACCCTCTTCACAAGAAACAAATTAGCAAATTTTGTTTTCATTTTTCTACAAATTGAATGAGTTTGATTCCTGGCTTTGGTCACAGACTGTGTGTAGTTGGCATGTTCTCCCCATGTCTGTGTGGGTTTCTTCTGGATGCTCTGGTTTCCTTCCACAGCCCAAAGATGTGTGGGTTAAGTGGATTGGACATGCTAAATTGCCTATTCGTATCAGGAGTATTAACTAGGGTAAATGCAAAGGGTTGTGGGACAAGGCTTGGGTGGGATTGTGGTTGTTGTAGACTTGATGGGCCAAATAGCCTCCTATGGCACTGTAGGGATTCTGCCATAGAATCAGAGAAATCCTACAGTACATCGAGTTTGGCCCATCGAGTTTGCACTGACCACAATCCCACCCAGGTCTTACACCTATTTACTCACTAATCCCTCTAATCTATAAATCTCAGGACACTAATTTTAGTATGGCCAATCAACCTAACCTGCACATCTTTGGGTTGTGGGAGGAAACCAGAGCACCAGAGGAAACCCGAGCACCAGAGGAAACCCACACAAACATGAAGAGAATGTACAAATTCCACACAGACAGTGACCCAAGTTGGGAATTGAACCCAGGTCCCTGGCACTGTGAAGCAGTAGTGCTAATCACTGTGCTACCATACCTCCCTATGATTCTATGAAATTTGTCACTCTGTGACTTATGAATTACATTTTCATTGATTTTTGACTTTTTTAAAGCATTTGATACACAATGCAAATATTTTCTTTAAATCTACCACTGTGAATTGTCTGTGTTATAAAATTAATGCAACATTAACAAACACCTGAGTGTCCACAATGTTTACATTAAAACATGCCCTCAATCATTGAACACTCAATAAATGGTATGTTCCAGAGATGGCTGCTTGGCAAATATTCACTGGAGAAATAATGGACTGAAAAGAGTTAATTTGACAGATGGAGGGAGACCTAGCACTGTGCAGTCAACTCTCATTTGTCAATCAGTAATACAGGTAATAGAACCAAATGAAAATCATAAAATGTATTGAAGTTTATTATTGCAGCTGACCCTTTCATCATATCATGTAGAAATCCTTGAAGCAAGACAGAAAAACAACAATGCATGCTAAAACATGCCAAGGTTTGTGATTGGCAGTGAGACTGTACGTATGTGTGAGGCATGTTGGGTGGATTCCTTTAGCATCAGCTGTTCAGCATTCAGAGATTACATCAGAGAGACCACTGAGAAGCTCTTTTTTTAAGAGGGATTGTCGTTCACCTCTTCACGTCAGTAGCTACGGCACAATATCAGTTAAGCGCAGTGCTCATAGCAACACTCCTACTGGAGTTCCCACAGGGAGGAACCAGTTTTTTTTCAAAAGGGCAGAGCCTCTATTTCATATTCACAGGCTCTTTAAACACGCCTTTTTTTCAGAGGCTTTAAAGATCCACAATCAAAGCAAACATGAGCACTTCGGGAGGCAAAATACAGGCTGAGAAAATAATACTACTACTCTCAAAGATGATAAGGCCACTATATTGGTTAAGCACCACAAGGAATTAGCAAAATATGTTCTGTTTTTACTTCCTTTTTTATTTTTTTCACACACAGGCCTAATCGTTCTAAGAATCGTACACTTTTTGTTTGGACTATGTACGTGCGCTGTGTGACAGGGATAATGGCCCCTACAGCTGTTAGGATGGGGGTGGGGGAGGTGTATGTAGGCTGAATAACTAACCATATCACTGCTTCCTGCTTTATGCTCTCAGTTGTGGTATCACATTTACCCAGGACTCTACATGGTTCAGCTTCCTTTCAGTCCTTCATTTTGTAATTCTTTTTTTGTGGACTTGTAATATGTAAGTACGCTTTGCTTGCCTTTTATTAGAATAATGTTTGTTTTGTCTTTCGTTGTCGGAAATAGAAAATTTGTGTTAAAACCTGTTTTACTTATGCTTTCACTGAAACCACAGAAGATTTAAATGCTTGCCATGTTGAGAGCCGTATGTTTCTGCCTGTCATGTCTTGAATTTGTTGGTAATCCTTAGAAGCTGTACTTTAATATTCAGCAAACGGCTTAAAATTCAGTTACACTGTTTGATGAGGATTTTCAAGTCTTATGAATACTGCCTTAATGTTTTTAACATGTGTTGTAACACAGGATTAATAGGAAGCTTTTAAAAATAAATATTTTTGTGATGTGTATTTTTTCCCAATCTGTTTGCTCTGTTTGTTGGGCTGACCAAAATTATGTTTTCAAAATATCTGATAGTTTTGTTGAGCAATTTACAAGTAATGCTGGATACCTTGGTGTGTGCTTCAACTCTCCTAAAGTGTGTCAGAACCATTGAAATATTAACTCTCTAAGCTTGATACAAAAAATTTTTTGAATTCTACTAAAATGTGACATAATTATTGATCACCTTAATTCAACAGATTATTGGATATTGTTAATAGCAAAACTGGTCTGTTAAAGTACATAAAGCTGAGGCCGTTAAGTTTTTTTATACTTATTGAAATAGTAGTCTTAATGTTTATCTAGTTCTGTGCGTAAATATCAAGGAAAAGGTTTTCAGTTGCTTCGTTAATAAGATAAAGTGTATGCAGTCTTAACTAAAGAGTGTAAAACTAGGCGAATTATATGCTTATGCAATGTCTTCTTTAGTCATTTGATGAAACAAAGGAACTGGAGTAGGAGATGGTCATCTGTCGAACATACGCAAGTACTCTAGATTCAAGAGCTAAGAATCTTACCCTGACTAGCCTGGGATATACTTGAACAACAATGGTTTATGTCGAAGAATGCTGATATTTTTATGAGATATTCCTGCCAAGCCGCTGTAAAGACAATCAGAAATCTGACCTGCTCCCATTGTCAAAGGCACAGGAGTGGCTTTCTGTGCCTGCTAATCGTTCGATGTTGTGGAAGACAGCAAGAATATAGCCAGGCTTGTGCTTAGTCAGATGGAAAAAGAAGTGGCGGTGCAGGCAAAAATGGGACAGGCCAACAGGGACCTCTGCTGTGTCCGCAGCACCAGCCGCAATGAATCCTTTGTCTGGGAAGCAGCAGTGGGGTCATTCATCTGTTCCCAAGACTGTTGACAGAGACACAATATGGAGATTAGGTTGGAGAATGCCACCACTGAAACTTTTAATGAAATAAATCTATTCAAAAATTGTGAGATTTTGTGCTCAGCAAAAGATAATTACATAGATTTTGTGCAAAAATTGCCATGTTGACCATATAAGTCAAAGTTTGAAGTTTTGATTAGGATTAATTTTCAGTTGATGTAGAGATTCAACATTTCTCCTTTTTAATAAGGAAGCAGAATAAGGTAGTTAATCCTGGTCATTTAATAAAGTGAAAGGAAAAATAAACTAAAATAAACTAAACTAGCTACTGTGAACAAGTGACAGTTATGCCTAAGCTGTTGCACAGGGAGGGCAGTAATGTTGCTCCACAAAACTTAAAAGGAAAAAAAAACTACTATTTTCACAGCAGTCTGTGCCTGTTAACAGGGTAATCCATTTTTTGGAAGGGACCTAAAACAGGCTTTTAGGCCCCATATTAACTGGTGAAAAAGCTGTTTTACACCAGAATGCCTAAATAATCATCCCAGCAAATTTGAGGTATATATTTATTTCAGCAAGCTCGGGATAAAAGAGATAGCAATATTAAATAAATTTTGGGTTATGTCTTATGGCTGAAAAATTGGCACAATGACATCCAATTTCCACCCCTTTACTTTGTTCAAATCGGCAACTTCATCACTGTAAGGTGCCAGTCCAGACATCTGATGTGTACATCATAGTGCGATACCTATCAAGGAAGGCCACGTGCTGTTCATTGTGTTATGCTAATACTGTCTTGCCTTACTGGTGAACTGCGGATGCCCTGAGGATACCTTCTAAGTGTTATGTGGCACTACTATTGTGCTAAATGTGTAGGTTCAGAAATCTAGCAGCTCAAAATAGGGCATCCAAGAGATGTTGTAGACCGATAGCAGCAGTATTATTGTTTTCAACCAAAATTGATCCTTTGGTTTGACAATGGTGGCAAAATGAATGACATGCCAGACCATGAGGTTACAGATTGTGGTTCAAAGAAGAGTGCAGATGGGAATGCCAGGAGCAGCACCAGGCACACCAAAAATGAGGTGTCAACATGGTGAAGTTGCAATACAGAACTGACAACTTGCACACCAAACAACATGGGATTGACACAGCTAAGTGATCCCACAACAAATTAATCCTGTCCTGATTCTATGATTCTAGGAATGTTCATTACCATTTGTAACCCCTCAGATACTGAAGCAATCTGTATCAATATGTAGCAAGGCATAGACATCATTCAGTCCTGCTCTAGTCATGAATGTGGTGGATAACTGAACAACTAATCAGAGAAGGAAGCTCCACAAAATATCCACATCCTGAATGATGAAAGCCCAGAATCTCAGTGCAAAAGGGGAAGGCCAAACTATTTTCAACTATCTTCAGCCAGAAGTACCAAGCGGACCATCCATCTTGGTATACTCGCAGTCCCCAGGATTGCCAATGCCAATCTTCAGTCAATTCAATTTATTCCACTTGATATCAAGAGACAGCTGAAAGTATTATAAATTGCAAATGTTATGGGCCCTGACAACACTCCAGCAATAGTACTGAAGACTCATGCTCTAGAACTAGCTGTGCCCCGGGCCAAGCTGTTCTAGTACAGCTACAGTGCCGACATCTATCTGACAATGTGGAAAATTGCCAGTATGCCTGTCAACAAAAAGCAGGACAAATCTAATGCAGCCAATTACCTTACACTCAGCTTACTCTCATTTATCAGCAAAATGATGGAAGGTGTCACTGACAGTGCTATCAAGCGACACTTCAACAACCTGTTCATAGCTGCTTAGGTTAGGTTTCAGTAGAGACACTTGGCTCTTGATCTGATTACATCCTTTATTCAAACATGGACAGAAGAATTGAAACAGTTGAACTCAAGAGATGATGTTAGAATGACTGCCCTTAGCATCAAGGCAAAATTTGACTGAGTGCGGCATCAGTAAGTCCTAGAAAATTGAAATCAATGGAAAACACAGGGAAAAATCTCCATTAGTTGGAGTCATACTGAACACAAAGGAAGATAGTTGTGGCTTTTCGAGACCAATCATCTCGGCCTAATACATTTCTGCAGGAATTCCTCAGGGTAGTGACCAAGGCCCAAGCATCCTCAGTTTCTTCATCAATGAACTTAAGATAGGGATGTTTACTGATGAATGCAGATATGTGTGGATTAGGTTGATCGGCCATGCTAAATTGACCCTTCGTGTCACGGGGGATTGTGGTAAATACGTAGGGTTGTGGAGATAGGGTCTGGGCGGAATTGGTATCAGTGCAGCTCGATGGACCAAATGGTCTGTTTCTGCACAAAAGGGATTATATGATTTTATTTAGGAAGAATGTGAAGGAATTAGATTGCAGAAAAGATTCATGAGAATGGTTCCAGGGATAAGGAACTTCATTACCATTTGTAACTCCTCAGGTACCAAAACAATCAGTCCAATATGTAGCAAGGCTTAGACATCATTCAGGCTTAGACTGAAAAAAATAACAAGCAACATTCATGCTACACAGGTGACCAGCTCAAACAGAATATCTAACCATCTCCCTTTTAACATTCAATGGCATTACCAGCACTGAATCCCCCACTATCAACACTGACAAGAAACTGATAGCCATGTAAATACAATGACAACAAGAGCAGGTCCAGGAATGAGTCTGGTTAAAGACAAGAAGGTCAGAAAATGCTTTGTGGTAATCAGTAATTATAGCACCTTCATGATCTGTAGTGAATAAATGCTTCTAAGCATTTATAGAATCATTAGACTTCAAGTGGGTAGAAGCATAATTTTTCCTTTGTTTATCTTACATTATGGTCAAGACTGTGGAGCAATGCATGTGTATAAATTAATCAACATGTCCTCAGCATTTCAATTTTTCAATATTTAATTTTGTTTTATATGTAATAGAGTGAATTAAATTCTAACACCAGAACATGACCTGTTTATGGTTCATCGTGTGCATGTATGATGGTTAATGGAGTTGAAACTTAAATTTTCATAATTGAAGAATTATATGATGTATTTTGGTACTTTCTTTGGGCTGTAATTGTTCACTTGGTTTATACTTATTTTGGATTTTGGTATTGTCTAATAAGACTAGTAAGATACTTAAGAGTAACATGACACCAGCAAAATGGGCACAGACAATGGGAGTATTTGGTATTTAATTTTCCAATTGTATCCATAAATTTGATTTATTTTGTAGCTCAGCTTAGACAATTGAAAATACTCAATGGATCAAAAGGCTTCCTTCTGTGCCACAAATGACTTGATGGGATGATTTTTTGATGCTCAGGTAGCATAATTGAATGAAATAAAATGGGTTGCCAGCCCACCACCTTCCTGATCACTCCTGAACTGTTCCCCATATTAAGGAAGGGGGAGTTGGGCAGACATATTAATGTCTGTCCTTAGACTTATTGAGTCTCTTAAGTGGACAATTAACTGCCACTTACAGGTCTCATATCACCTCTACCACATTTTTAAGTCAGCAGAAGGCAGGGCAGGGAAAACAGCTCACTGTTGACAAGCAGTGTGGCTTTGAAGCTTCCATGTGCAATCGGATTGACCAACAGCTCTCTAGGGATGAAGTACCATGAACAAGTTTAAAATTTAAGTCACCAAGCAAATTGCATAAAAAAACCCAATAAAATCTAAAAAGAATGTAGAAGGCAAAGTCATATAATTAAAATCATCAACAATGTTCTTTAATTCTTCAACGGCTTATAGAACATAGAACATTACAGCCTTCCATGTTGTGCCAAGCTATTTCCAATTCCAAGCTCAAGCTACTCTCCCACCCTCCCGCCATCATTCTGGTGTGAATGTGTGAATACGTTCTACTCTTACAGTCTTCCTAGTCTAGAAGCCAGGCATACAACTCTTGCGGAATTATTCCTTGAGGGCTGAAATTCAACTCTGACCCAAGTAAGGCCAACTCCAGTGCCAGCCAGATTTCTCACTGGGGAGGTACCAACCAAATTTATTATTTTTATTAATTCACAGAATGTGAGCATCAGAGGCTAGATTACTATTTATTGCCTATCCTAATTATGCTTGAGAAGGTTACTGTGAGCCACCATCTTGACCTGCTGCAATCCATGTGGTGTTGGTACATCCAGTATACTTCGAGGGAGAGAGTTTGATGAACTCGACCAAACAACAATAAGAAATAGTTGTATAGCTCCAAGTCAGGATGCCGTATGACTTGGTGGGGAACCGGCAGCAGGTAGTGTTCCCAAGAATTTGCTGATCTTGCCTATCTAGGGGGAAGAGATCTTTGGTTCGGAACTTGCATGTTGTGTGTGTTATGATGATATAAATATAATCACTTATTAGGGATTGTGCATAGATGTTACCAATTCATTTATTAATTCTGGGCAGAAGTGACCAGCTACACATGAGCTTGTGGACATCAGCAATACATCATGTGTAGATCTAGATATTCTTCCAGGCCGAAGTGAAGTTGAAACTGGATCACATGACACATTTAGCATGCTGGCAGGCTGCTAAGCCTTAAAGACACATTACCAAATCCCTCCTTTTCAAATTTATTTTCCCCTCCAAATTAAGTAAAAAGTTAAAGATTTAAGTTTATTTACTAGCGTCTCAAGTAGGCTTACGTTAACACTGCAGTGAAGTTACTGTGAAAAATCCTCTGGTTGCCACACTCCGGCACTTGTTCAGCTACACCTGAGGGAGATTTTGCATGGCCAATGCACCAAAGCAAAGATTTTCAAACTATAGGAAGAAACGAAAGTACCTGGAAGAAACCTATGCAGGCATGATGAGAATTGCAGACTTCGTACATACAATGCCGCAAGCCGAGAATTGAACCTGGATCCCTGGTGCTATGAGGCAGCAGTGCAAAACATTTACTATTTACAGTAAATATTCATGTTTAGTTACATTGTACTAATGTATAGAACTAATGAATCTATAAGTCTCTAAAGCATAGTAAGAAGTCTCACAATACCTGATTGTAAGACTTCTTACTGCACCCATCCCAGTCCAAAGTCGAAATCTCCATATCACTCTAAAGCATAGAAGTAGTCTAGTGGCTTGCCCAAATTTCATCATGATAGCCTTGTCTGGTAGTGTTTTTAATTGCTCACAGTGGTCAGTATCATTGTTATTCTTGGATGTTGTTCCTTGTTGCATTTTGAAGTTTGTCCTTGATGCTATAGGACGAAATGGTGGTTAAGGATCTGGAATGGATCTGATATACCCTCAATTATGCCTTACCATTTTGTTTTTGTGCGCAATGATTTCATAGAGTTTTGGTACCCAACAAAGCCTTGTGACCTCAACTAGATGTCATGCATTCTTTGTTGGATCTTAGATGCAAACTTGCTGTCCCAGTTGTAAATGTGACAATTCTGTGCCCATGTTTTTATTATGCATGTTAACTATCTTCTCTTGCAGTTTTAGAAGTTGCTGTCTAGTTTCTGAGAGAATATAATTAGTAATAGGAGATAGATTGTATAGACTGATCTTCGGACATGATGGTGATGGAATAGTTCTATCTAAAATTATCACTCTCCGATGTAACATTGCAGATTTTGCTTGGTCCATTTACATTTTAGAATTAGGAATTTCACTATGTAAATTGTTCATTCAGATAGGTTGTTAGATTGAGAATAATGAGGAGAAGTTGTCGTGCAATCAATATTCCATTCTGAAATGGCTTACCAATCCATTGTGGGTCGTTATTAGTAATGATCTCTCTAGGCATACCAAATAAACTGACAAGAGCATTTGGAGTGTGTTTGACGTATTGTGCAGTTGTTGAACAACCATAAAGTAGCCGACAAATTCAGTGCCTTGGACAAGATAAA
This sequence comes from Sphyrna mokarran, assembly GCA_024679065.1. NCBI lineage: Eukaryota > Metazoa > Chordata > Chondrichthyes > Carcharhiniformes > Carcharhinidae > Sphyrna > Sphyrna mokarran. Next base: position 20,516,327 of record JAGIQG010000031.1, on the reverse strand, counting down.
ACATTAAATGCAATTTTGAACTAAGGTTGGGTTGGACATTCATGTGTACTGGGTCCTTATTTTGACATGGGCTCTTAGCAAGTCTCACATTTTATGATGACAACTTCAATATCATCATTCATACCTAGTCAATAGACTATGTCTCTTGCAAGTCTTCTCATCTGATCAATATCCATATGTGAGTGATGCAGTTGTTGAAAAATATCATCAGTATGATGAGCTGTTTGTGCTTTAAAAATGACTCCCTGGACGATGCTTAGCTTATGCTGATAAGGCCAAAATGATTTTGTGTGTTCATGAACATGATGTATTGAATCAGGCCATGCTCTGATGATGGCTTTCCACAATTTCTGTTGTGTAGAATCTTTTGCCATTTCTTCTTGTAATTGCATTTGCGTAGCACAAAACACATCAATTAATATGCTTGCATTTTCCTGCAAGCATAACTTTGTAGCTCCTTTGAAGTTGATGCCTTTGTTGAGACATTTGGGATATGTTGATATTATGTCATGAACTGAGGTGATAAGACTAGTTTTTGAGGTTGATCTGTTGTATGAGGTATAATGAATTCCATGGACTGTCATTAGCATGAGGTCATGGTGGAACTGCAATTGCTGGGCCTTTCATCTCCACAATATACAATATCTGTGACATCCATAAGGATTGATTGTGTTTGCACTTCAGGATTATGGATCCTCTGCATGGAATTAGTGAACAATTGTACGTTGAGAATTTCACAGTAGCAGGTTCGTCAAGATGCTCCATATCTTTTAGAATATCCAAAGGTAGCATGTTGGCTCTTGCCCTTGTATCAATCTTGGCCTGTAACAAGTAGCTAACAACTTTCTTAGGTTAGATAATTCAAATCTTAGCAAACAATTTGGTTGGTAAGATGGCACCTGTTTTCCAAGAGATTGATAGTGTGAAAACTGTATTCACCACTTTTCATCTACCACCTCATGTATATGTTTTCAGTGGGATGCTAGGTGGTCATTCTTATTGATTTACAGTAAATGTTGTCGATATCAGTGTACACCTCTTTGTAGCTACATCAAACTTTCCTCTCATGCTACTGCCAATAGTCTTCGTCACCATGTACATTGCAGAATTATTGAAAAGTTGGCCATTTCCTAGGCATATAGTAAGCTTGCTAGGCTTAGGTGCTCCAATAAGTGTATCAATAGTTGGAGTTGTATAACTTTGTTAGCCTGCATGGATTGCTTCGTTATTTAGCACTTTGAAGGTATGTACATGTTTTGGGCTTGTCTAGCATGCCTTTCTGGAATGCTTTTATGACATTGGATGCAATCACCCATTCAGCATTTCTCTCTGATATTTCTGCATTTGAAAAATCACAATGCATAACCTTTTCTCTGTATCTGCTGGTGCAATAGTCTATGGATTCTGTTGGCTGTTATCAAAATGACATGAATTCTAGTCAATGAATATGGAAGGTTAAACTGAAACTGAGCAAGTCTACCAAAGAAGTCTATATCTTTTGGTATCTTGTTGCTGTTAATCCTGATGTGTTCAGCTGTACAGACCTTCATTCCCAATTGTGAGGTTCTTTTTATGATTTGCTTGTCTACTTAAGACACAATTGAATCAGGAAACCGAGAAATTTGGGAACATGCTGATAATATCCCTTTGATTTTCCTTAATGTACAGTGGTATGAGTGTTGCTGTAGAGACTGTGTATTCTTTTTGAAAGCTATTTGCACATTATAATTGCAGTCTTTTCTGGTTTAATTCATAGAATCCTCACAATGCTGAAGGAGGCCATTGAGTCCATTGGGTCTACACCAAGTATAATCCCACCATATTCTCAGGCCATATTCTCATAACCCCACATATTTATCCTGCTAATCTCACTGACACTAAAGGCAATTTAGCATGGCCAAACAATCTAACCTGCACAACAGTATCCAGATAAAATCCATTCAGATATGGGAAGAATGTGCAGACTTCACACAGGCACCCAAGGCTGCAACTGAACCAGGGTCCCTGGCGCTGTAAGGCAGCAATTTTTGATTTTTTTTTGATTGACTCTTGCTTGATCTGGCCCTCATACTGAGCTAACATAGTGCTGATTCTCATGACCCGTTTTCCCACTCATTGAACTTACAGACTGCACATTGCAATCTCAACTCTAGGGATCTATTTGCTTACCAGTTCTTTATTTGAGCACTATATCTTCAATGCTTTCCATTTCTGCGACTCCATTTGACCAAAATATCAGTGGTCATCTCATGTCATGTAGCATGATCTAAAATTTTTTGTGGTATATCTGTACTTAAAGTTGCTGTCTAGCTGTGCATTACATCATTTGGAAAGAACCACAACTGAGCACATGTTGTGTGTTTTATGATTATATAAAAGCACCACCATGTTGGAAAAGTCCAGATTTAGGGTCACAATCTTAGAATAAGCCATTCAGGATTGAGATGAGGAAGAATCACCTCTTCTTTGTTCTCTACCACAGAAAGTTGTGGAGGGCCATTTTGTTACATATGTTCAAGAGGGAGCTGGCCCTTGCAGCTAAAAGGATCAAGTGGATACTGAAAGTGCATGATCTGCCATGATTATGTTGAATGGTGGTGCAAGCTTGAAGAGCCAAATGGCGTACTTTTGCACCTATTTTTTAGGTTTTTAAGTTTACTCCTTGTAAATCAAAAGGTTAAGTCAAGTTTTCCATCAATTGGAAAGTATAAGCAAGTATAAATAAGTTAGTTTTCATATGTGTACTGACAACATCCAGCTCTACCTCACCACCATCTTTCTCAACCTCTCCACTGCCTCTAAGCTTACAGATCATTCCATATCTGATAATGGATGTGCAAAAATTCCCTCTAATTAAATATTGGGAAAACTAAGCTATTGTAGAACATAGAACAGTACAGCACAGTTCAGGCCTTTTGTGCTGGGTTTTGTCCGAAACCAAGCTCAAGCTGTCCCACTTCCTATCATTCTGGTATGCTCCATGTGCCTATCTAATAACTGCTTGAACGTTTCTAAAGTATCGGACTCCACTATCACAGAAGACAGTCCATTCCACACCCCAACTTTCTCTCTGAGTAAAGAACCTACCTCAGACATACCTCTTATATATCTACCATGAATCTTATAGTTATGTCCCCTAGTAACAGCTACATTCAGCCTCTTATATATCCTATCATGAATCTTATAGTTATGCCCCTAGTAATAGCTACATCCAACCAAGGAAATAGTCTCTGAACATCCACTCTATCTATCCCCCTCATCATCTTATAAAGCTCTATTAAGTCACCTCTCGTCCTCCTCCGCTCTAAAGAGAAAAGCCCTAGCTCCCTCAACCTTTCCTCAAAAGACCTACCCTCCAAACAAGGCAGCATCTTCGTAAATCTCCTCTGCACTCTCTTCAGTGCTTCCACATCCTTCTTATAGTGAGGTGACTAGAATTGCAAACAATATTTCAAAAGTGGTCTCATCAAGGTCCTGTACAGTTGCAGCATAACCCCTCAGCTGTTAAACTCAAGCCCCTGTTCATAACTGCTAACACACTATATGGCTTCTTCACGGCTCTTATTCACTTGAGTGATAACCTTCAGAGATCTGTGGATATGAACCCCAAGATCTCTCTGTTCTTCCACATTCCTCAGGACCCTGCTGTTGACCCTGTAATCCGCATTCCAATTTGTCCTATCAAAATGAATCACCTTGCATTTATCAGGGTTGAACTCCATCTGCCACTTTTCGGCCCAGCTTTGCATCTACCAATGTCTCTTTGCAACCTACAGCAGCCCTCCACCTCATCCACTACTCCACCAATCTTGGTGCCATTAGCAAATTTACTGACCGACCTCTCCAAGTCATTGATAAAAATCACAAATAGCGAAGGGCCCAGCACTGATGCTTGTGGTACACCGATAGTAACTGATCTCCAGTCTGAAAATTTTCCATCCACCACCACCCTCTGTCTTCTATGAATTAGCCAGTTATTTATTCAATTAGCCAAATTTCCCTCTATCCTATACCTCCTTATTTTCTTCATGAGCTTACCATGGAGAACCTTATCAAATGCCTTACTAAAATTGATGTATATGATATCAACTGCTCTACCTTCATCTGTACGCTCAGTTACCTCCTCAAAGAATTCAATAAAATTTGCGATGCAAAACTTACCCTTCACGAATCTGTGCTGACTATCCTGGATTAAGTTGCACCTTTCCAAATGATCATAAATCCTGTCCCTCTGGACGTTTTCCATTAACTTACCGTTTACCGAACTAACACTAACCGGCCTATAATTATCAGGTTCATTCCTATTTCTTTTCTTGAACAGAGAAACAACATTCGCCACTATTCAGTCCTCTGGCACTATCCTGTGGACAGTGAGGACTCAAAGTTCAAAGCCAAAGACTCTGCAATCTCATCCCTTGCCTCCTAAAGAATCCTAGGATATATCCCATTGGACCCAGGGAACTTATTAACCCTCAGGTTTTTCAAAATTGCCAGTACATATTCCCTCAGATTATCTATTCTCCACCTATCAGCCTGTGTCACACTCTCATCCTCAAAAACATGGTCTCTCTTCTTGATAAACACTGAAGAAAAGTATTCATTCATCATCTCTCCTATCTATTCTGACTCCATGCACAAGTTCCCACTACTATCCTTGACCGTCCCTAACCTCACCCTGATCATTATTTTATTTCTCACACAAGAGTAAAAACCCATGGGGTTTTTCTTTATCTGACACACCAAAGATTTCTCATGCCCCCTCTCAGCTCTCCTAAGCCCCTTTTTCAGCTCATTCCTTGCTATCTTGTAACCCTCAAGCAACCCAACTGAAACCTCATCCTTACATACGCTTCCTTTTAACTCTTGACAAGATATTCAACCTCTTTTGTGAACCACGGTTCCCTTACTTGGCCATTTCTCCTTGTCTGACAGGAACATATCTATCAAGGACATGCAGTATTTGTTCTTTGAACAAGTTCCACTTTTCATTTGTGCCTTTCCCTGTTCCCATCTTTTGTTCCCATCTTATGTTCTTGCCTAATCATATAATTACCCTTCCCCCAGTTATAAACCTTGCCCTGGTCTCCATTGCAATAATGAAAGACATTGAATTGTGGTCACTATCTCCAAAGTGCTTTTCCACAAACAAATCTAATACTTGGCTCAGGTCATTACCAATACCAAGTCCAATGTGGCCTCACCCCTTGTCGGCCTATCCACATATTGTGTCAGGAAATCATCCTGCACACACTGTACAAAAACTGCCTCATCCAAACTATTCAAACTATAAAGGTTCCAATCAATATTTGGAAAATTAAAGTCACCCATGATAACTACCCTGTGATCTCCACACCTATCCATAATCTGCTTTGCAATCTCCTCTTTCTACATCACTATTTGGGGACCTATAGAAAACTCCTACCAATCTGACCGCTCCTTTCTTATTTCTAACTTTAGCCCATATTATCTCAGTAGGCAGAGCCCCCCCTCGAACTGTCTTTCAGCAGCTGTTAAACTATCCTCGATTAACAATGCTACTCCTCCACCTCTTTTACCATCTTTCCTATTCTTACTGAAGAGTAGGGAAGGTGGTAAAAAAGATTTTTTTCCATTCCCATGAAAACTGCATTCCCCAACCATCAATTGTATCTATCTCTGAGGCTGAACCAGACAGTTCTGACCCAAGATGATCTTCCAATCACACACTTGTGCAAATACTAACATTGCTTGTTTTTATCTTGGTAACACTGCCCATCTCCATTCCTGATTCATATACACCTTTGTTACTTCTAAATTTGGCTATTCTAAAATGCTTCTGAACAACCTCCCATATTTGACCCCACGTAAATTTGAGATCATCCAACACTCTACTGCATGCATCTTCAATCACACCAAGTTCTGTTCATCTATCTCCCATAGGTGCTTACTGATCTACATTGGTTCTTGGTTAAACAACACCTCTGCATTAAAATTCTCACTTTGCTTTCATATTCTTCCAATGATTGCTTGTTCCAATTACTATAATCTTCACTAGGTCCACAATTCTGAGATCTGTGCACTTTTTAAATTCCAACCTCTTGATCATCCCTGATTTTAATCATTCCAACACTGGGGACCATGCCTTTAGCTGCCAAGGCCTTAAGCTCTGGAATTCCTTCCCCAAGCCTCTCTGCATGTCTACTTTGATTTCTTTCTCTTTGAGACATTGGTTAATTCCTTCTTTGACCAAGTTTTGGTCATCTGATTGGCTATGTTATAATTTGATTTATAATGCTCCTGTTAAGAAACTTGGGATATCTTATTATATTAAAGCTCCTTTAAAAAGATAAATTGCTGTTATGCACGAAAGCATATTGGGATTATTGTGAGTAATATTGGTCTCCTTATTGAAGAAAAGATGTAAATGCATTAGAAGCAGTTCAAAGAAGATTTTTTTAGACTAATTCTAGGAATGAGCGGGTTATCTTTTGAGGAAATGTTGGAGAGGTTAGGTAGTAGAGTTTTGAAGAGTTAAGAGGTGACTTGATTGAAACCTTTAAGACCAGAGGGGGTGTTGACAGAGTGGATATAGAGAGGATGTTTCATCTTGTCAGAGAATCTAGAACCAGAGGTCAGTGTTTAAAAATAAAGGGTCACTCATTTAAAACAGAGGTGAGGAGAAATTTTTTCTCTCATAGGGTTGTGAATCTCTGGAACTCTTGTGCTCAAAAGGCAGTGGAAGCAGAATATTTAATTTTTTAAGACACAGGCAGCTAGATTGTTGCTTAGCAAGGGAGTGAGAGGTTATTGGTGGGCAAGAATATGAAGTTGAAGATACAAGTCGATTATCTACAATCTTGTTGAATGGCAGAGTAGGCTGAAGGGGCTGAGTGACCTCCTCTTGCAGCTAATTCACACATTCATCTGAATAATTCCTCCAAATATTTGTGAGCAGCAACAACCTCCAAACTAAAGATCTATGTTTCTAAAACTCGTATCATTGTCTCATTTTTCAACATTTGCAAAACCAAAATTGCAATCTGAACATTTTGTAAGATTCTACTTATGCTAATTTTCAATGACGCAGATGTGTTTAATTTTCTTTGCTGGTTAATAAAGCTGTACAGCTTTAGAAAATACAGAGATGAGAGCGGAAGTAAGGAACGGTTTACTACCCAAGAAAAAGAATATAATACACAACAATTCAGCAAAACTATCCACATACCTAAACTGATACATACTTGTCTCAGAGAGAAGCCTTTAGGCTAAGGATGCAGTCTGAAAGAGAATTCTTGACTGTTGTTGTGTACAGTGAGTCTGGGGTCATTGGGGAAAGAGGAGAAAGGGTTTCCCAGGGCTGGCCTGACCTAGTAGTTGATAGTAGCTAATGATCAAGACTGAGAACTCTGCTCTTCAAGCTTGGAGAAGCTCCAGCTGACATCATATACTTGACTTGAATCCATAGGAGAATTTCTGCAAAATTTGTTCAGAGAAATGCCAGGCCACTGAGATCTTTATTTAGCATTGATATAAAATTGTAAATCCTGACTGAAAAGTACGGATTTTAGAAGAAGTTGAGTCTCCAATAAAGTTTTCTTGAAGATTTTCTTGAAGACATTCAAAGAGACAAGAAAAAAAACAATTCTTCTTGTTAAGTTATGATGTGTCATTATTAAATATATAACTTAAAGATATTTTAATGCATTTGTGGCATTGGCAGGAGGAAAGGGGAAATAAAAGCTGCACTGTTGTGCCTCTACATAGTGCTCATAAAATGCACTGCTAAGAAGTTGGCTGCTAACTGCCTGATTTTGTCCAAGTCAGCAGCCATGACAGATGCCTCACTTGCCCAGTTGCCTTTTGTACCTAGCACATATTCTTGGATGGCCCCTGGCAGCTCGTGCTCTGCGATCACATCCAACAAAGCCACACAGTCAATACGTTACTCAAGTGGCCAGGTTCAGGAACTGCACACACATATCCCTTTCTACCAGAATCAATAGCAAGTGAGTTCGCCTTTTGTTGATGCATTCATAACCTTGGAATTGCATTGTTTTCTTTTTAAAACATTAGAAGTGTAATACACATTTGTGGTGTGTCACAAGGCTATCTATGTCCTTTTAATTTAAAAAATGCAGTTTTTCAACTTTTGACTAATTAGAAATTTTGTAATTTGAACTTGGCAGAGCAAATTGTCATATTCCAAAGTGAGGTTGACAAAGCAACAAAAAAAACCCAGGAGAGTGTAAAGAGAGACATTTCCTGTTATCCAGACATACATTGAAACTCATAATTGTCTAAGGAAGAGACATTAAAAAGGCAAAGTACTAGATATTGAAACAATGGCTGCCATATGCAGACACAGCCAAAACCTTCTAGAAATACACATTTGGTGAACTATTTCAAGAAAATAGAAAAATTGCAAGTGACATAGATGGTGTCAAGAAAGTGTTCAGCAGGGTGAAGGTTACTCTCTCTCTCTCCATTTCTCTCTTTGGAATAAGAGTGCCACCCAGTAAGAGAAGCCAACACTGCCAGAAACCTACCAGTCAACCAAAATCTCATTATAACTGCAACATCTTCCAAACCTGACCAAGAAACAAGTTAACCCAAAAAGACTGCAGCAGATTTTTTTGTGCATGCATGCTTGTGTGAGTGTGCCAAATGCTTGACACTGCTTTATCATTATTATTTAATGGAATGCCATGACTTAAATTGTTCAGCACTAATTTACATCAACCGTGAATTCAAGGCTTTCCAAAGCCTCTTTGGGAAATTCATAGGTCTGAATTTTTAGAATTGGTCCCCACTGTCAGATCCCAACTGACTCCAGCAGCCCCTTGTGTCATATTAACGAACATTTATTTTCATAAGACCGGACTTCCAGTCAGACAGGCTAGCACATCCATTGACAGTCCCCCCCAGGCATGGCTCTGCCTGGAGAGGCACTGTGGTGAACTGCTTGGAACTCAGTCTCAAGACCTGGTGCACAGGTAAATGGCAGACATCCTAGAATGAGACAATAGGGGTCTGGGAGGTGGAAGCGATTGGGGTCTTGGGGATAGGCCAGAGAGAGGGGCAGTAGTCCAGGAGTCACCTTAAGGAGAGGGTGTCCCCCATCAGAAGGGAGCTTCCCACTTGATATTGAAGTTTGTTCTTTTCCAACCTTGCTCCCTGAATGATCATCTGCCCACCAGTCTTAAAATTAAATGGTCACTTAATTGAATAAGGTCTTAAGTTCTACCTCTCCCAGTGAGAAATTGCAGCCAGATTGGACAGGAACCTAGACGAAATCCCATCCATGCAATTTCATGCTCCCCCACTGCCTCAGAACCCAATTGGGGGGGGGAGGGGTATAAAATTTTGGCCATAAAGTTTCTAAGTGACTGACAAATTAACTATTTTCATTCCTTTTGTCAGATCGCTCTGAAACTCTGCCATTTGTACAGATTTATGTATTGTCAGATCTTTCAACATTTTCAACAGTTATAAATATTATTTCACTGTCACTGTTCAACACTTGAAATTTATTAACTTTGAAGCATACAACTCTGTTGAGTAACTTAAATTATGTTAGGAATGTACGTTTCTGAATACTAAAATTTCCCAACTGAAATTCATTGCCACATTAAATGGCATGTAAAATTAGTCTATAATACATAGAAAGTTGGAGCAGCAGTAGGCCATTTCACCCATCAAGCCAGCTCTGCTATTAAATGTGATCATCTGATCCTCTATTTCAATGCAATAGTCCTACTCTTCCCATACCTCTTAGTGCCTTTAGAATCTATAAATAAGAATCTATTTCTTTGTTAAATCCATTCAGTGACTTGATCTCCAAAGCTTTACGTGATAGAGAATTCCATAGGTTCACCATTCTCTGAGTGAAGAAATTTCTTTTCATCCCATTCCTAAATGGATACAGAGATAAAGAATTAATTTCATATTTTGACGTTTTTTTTGGCTTTATATGTGATTGCTAAAACTTTTTGACCTCAATTTCACTGGTGAGTGCTAAATTCACTGCTGTTCTGATTTCACGCAGAACATTGTATTGCTATGTGTGGTAATTTCAAATTAATTTTATTCATATTTTATTGAATTTTGGTTGTTAAATATACTGATGCACAAAGTTCTGTACAGGCAGTATATTTTACTGCTGGCATAAATGAATAAAAGGCCATAAAACACACGCATACCAACTTAAATCTATTCTGCATACTTTTTTCAGGCCCATGTAATGTATTGGCTGCGAGTGCTGAAAAAAGGTGTCTTTGCCGATCAATTCAGATGTTAGACATAATCTTTCCGATGCAGCAGGCTGGGAGATAGCATGTGAGGCTTGAATCAGTTTCTCACCAAAAGCATCTTCCCAGTCATGTTTTGCTCATGCGATTGGCTTCAAGCACCCAACAAGGGCACAAAGCCACATAATCATTTGAATGACATTAAAGTGATCAACATGGCTATTTTCAGCCTCCCAGATGTTTTCCCCTTTGTCAGTGAGAAGTCTCACCAACGAGAATTGCTCCTGGTCCCATCTGACAGGGACCAAAAGTGATGGCCATGCTGTGGGATCAGAGGCATTAAAACCTCCATGTCATCAGGGATATGGCTGGGCAATACCCGCACTGCACACTGGGCATCCTGAAATCGAGCATCACAGCAGTGCCAGAGCAGTGCCAAGCAGGTGGGGCATGAATGAAGTGTAGGGCTATGACATGGGGGGGAGCTCCTCAGTAGCGGGGGTTAGCAAGCAGGGCTCTGCAGATAAAGGGAGGCAAGGTGGAGGAGCTCTGTATGAGTAGTGGGGGGGGAGAGAGACAAGGAGGGGATCTCATCACTGGAATTTACCAGCTTGCCAGTCAAGCTTCACACTGGCGAGAAGCACAATTGGCAGCAGAGACCAGACATGATAGCCATGCCAGGGAGGGGTCGGAGGCCACTAATGCCCTCTGGGTGGCTGGAAGCACAGCTGGATAACAGTCAGAGATTTCACTAACCATTCAGAATTTTATGTAAAATCCAATGTAATAACAAAGTTCAACATTTGGCTCAAATTCCAAAATTGCTAAAATTTGTAAAATACATTTCATCAGAATCCAACATTTAAGAGAATTACTTGGAATGACAAAGTTCTGGGAACTGAGGCAGCGGACTAAATAATATACTCTCAAATGAGTGATTTTCATATCAGAAGTGCCAGCCTGGCAGTGTCTATATGCACACAGCAGTGTCTATCTGGCACTGTGGGCACCATAATTGTGCTAGGGCAGTGCCAAGGGGTTGGAGCCTGAGGGGGTTATTTGTGCACCATGAGCACATGTCAGAAATTTGATTGTGAATGTGGGGAGGCAAAGTTGAGCTCTCGAGAGTGATGATCTGCATGGGGGGGCAGGAACTCTGCAGGGGTGGAGACCGGCGGTGGGGGGGGGGGGGGGCTGATTTTCTGACGGCGAGAGGGGTGATCCGTGGGGAGGAGAAACTCTACAGGGGTGGTTATCAATGAGAGTATATCTGTGCAGGTGCGGGGATGGCTGATCTGCAGGAGTGGTGATCGATGTGTGCAGATGGGGGAAAGGCACAGAAAACGATTGGCATGGGGGCGGTTTCGACACAGGGGAGCGATCTTAAGGGTGGGGGAGAAAGTATAGGGACTGTCACATAAGCAATCAATGAGGTATGATCACTTGTTTGGCAGTTTAGAACTTTTTATGGAAGATTCCATCTCTCCACCCACCCCCACCCTGCACCACCTTCAGTTGTGTTGTGACATAAAACAATTGAAAAAGCTTTCCTGGGGGTTGGTGTGGCAAGATTAGTGGGGGGCTCTTTTAAGTTGTAGTTTTTAAGTGACCACAAATGATTAGCTTTAGAGAAAGCTCAAAAAGTTGCAACAGTTTTCAAAAGTTTATGGCCATGAATTGTAATTCTCAACAACAGCATGGTTACTATTTTGGAGTAATTCTGAAAAACAGAGAAGGTGGCAATAAATTAATCAATGCTGTACTTCTAGCAGGGAATTACTTTCAAATTAAATGCTGGTTGGAGATAGAGGTATAATACTTCCTACTAATATTTCTTTCAAGTGGGCTGGGAGCATGTGATTAATGAATTTACCCTGATATAATCATAGCATGTTTTTTTGCAAAGTGGTGCAAGTACATTTCTCTGCATTTTCAGTCATTGTGCATATCAGAATGAATTTTACGAATTTTTGCTTTTGATGGAACTGCACCCAAAAAATGTGGAACATTCGTGTGTGGACATAAGTGGATCACAGAGGATTTTCTCTTGTAAACCCTGCTGACATTCACAATCAAATTTCTGACATGTGCTTTGTTGAAATCAGAAACTTTATCATTGGTGCCATCGTGCTACAGCTGTACCTTGAAATGTAATAATTAAACAATGTTGACTTTCCCAAAATAGATTACTTTGTTGTACGGAAAGAATCTGAAGGAATGGTTAGGAAAAATTAAAGAAAAAAAATAATGTGAAATAAAATCATGGAGAATTTTTTGCTTGAAATTTCCATTTAGATTTCTATCAAAGACGAGTGCCGAAATCTGGAACATGTTTTTGGAACTTAAAACCCCAGAACCCTTCACCTCAAATGAATGTAAATGCAAAGCAATGAAATGTAAAAAATAATAATTGCTATACAGTCTCACAACTGTTTCAACAACTGTATTGTATTCCCATTACAAAATCTGTGGAGTTGAATTTTCACAAGTGATCAGCCAATTCCCCACTGTAACTTTAGCAGAAGATCAGCAGAATCTCAGGAAATATGCCATAAACTGTTGATGACATTTCTCTCATAGTCCAACCGATATTCTGCCAAAGTTTCAGGGAGAGACGAGGCAAACTCTGCATCAATTCTATTCCTTTTTTTATTGTTTTCTACAATCGAGTGCACGTGTCCAGTAAATAAACAATTGTTCTAAATGAGCAACCAGTATTGAATGGAGCATAGTTTTGTTACCAAATTTACTTCAATTATATAGAAGCCATAACAGTCAGAGATTTCACTAACCATTCAGAATTTTATATAAAATCCAATGTAATAACAAAGTTCAACATTTGGCTCAAATTTCAAAATTGCTAAAATTTGTAAAATACATTTTATCAGAATCCAACATTTCAGAGAGTTACTTGGAATGACAAAGTTCTGAGAACTGAGGCAGCGGACTAAATAATATACTCTCATATGAGTGATTTTCATATCAGAAGTCAAATTATCAGGAGTGATGACATTGGGCAGCGTTTCTGACATCACAACACCAATATTAGGTGGACTCAAAAGTTGGAACTCTGTCCACATTCGAGTGATCTCAATTAAACATGCAAGTAAGATCATTAATGGCCCAATTGACTGCTGTAATGCTCTGAAAGCAATAATGCAGCTTTAAAGTTAAAATCATGCCATGTGTAGAATCTGTTTTTCAATGGGTAAGCTTGTTGGAGAATGTTTAGAAGTTGCAGATGGGCACAGAATCTCAGCTTTACAGTTTGCACTATGATTGCAGGGAGTGCTAATTCAAATGGGCAGATTTGGAATCAATTGGGGTTGGAGCCTTCAGCTACACAAAGTATCTGTGACATTTTTGTATTGTGGTTTCAATGGTAGACACAACCTCCAGTAAGGAAAATAAGGTGAAAATGGAGAGTGAGAGGAAGAAGGGCAGAGCAGGCATAGAACACAGTGATGGTGCATGAAGAGGTCAGAAACTGGGGAAAGTGTTGAAAATGTCTGTAAGTCTGTCTGTAATCAAAATAAGACAGCCTTAAAATTGGCAGTCGAGTAATTGGGTAAAGCCATCTCTCCCAAAGATTTTGCTCTTTGGAAAACTGCTCTGCAAAGTTTTGGGACCTTTCAATTCCAAATCAAGTTTGAAATTAGATGAGCGAGTTTATGAAAAAATGATAAAATGATAAAAATTGGGATACACTCATAAAACTATAAAACTTGGGGAAGAAATTCATTTTGATAGTGTTACTGCAACCTGCTAAGGACAGTGGAAAGATGGATCAAAGCTTTAAATCCTGTTTTAACTTGCAAGCAGACGGGTAAAATTTTAACTTGCAAGTAGACAGGTAAAATTACGTTTAATGAGATTACCAAATTATCTGTTACATGCACCCCCAGATAGATAAATTGATTAAAGGAGATCTTAAAAGATGGTACATGCAGTGCATAGTTTATTAGCTGATGCATTCAAAGAAAATGCGGCAAACGGAAAAGATTGAGTATGTGGATGTTAGGAAAGAGGATGTGTTAGAACTTTTAAATTCTACCAAGATAGACAAGCCGCCGGGCTGGATGGGATGTACCCCGGTTATTGTGGGAAGTGAGGGAAGTGATTGCAGAGCCCCTGGCGATGATCTTTGCGTCGTCCATGGAAATGGGAGAGGTTCCGGAGGTTGGAGGATTGCGGACGTGGTTCCTATTTTTAAGAAAGGGAACAAGGATAGTCTGGGAAATTACCGACCGGTGAGTCTGACCTCAGTGGTTGGTAAGCTGATGGAGAGGCTTCTGAGGGACAAGATTTATGAGCATTTGGAGAAGTTTAGAATGATCAGAAATAGTCAGCATGGTTTTGACAAGGGCAGGTCGTGCTTTATGAGCCTAGTTGAGTTCTTTGAAAATGTGACTGAACACATTGAAGAAGGAAGAGCGGTAGATGTGGTATACATGGACTTCAGCAAGGCGTTTGATAAGGTCCCTCATGTAAGGCTTCTGGAGAAGGTGGGACGGCATGGGATCCAAGGGGCTTTGGCCTTGTGGATCCAGAACTGGCTTGCCGGCAAAAGGCAGAGAGTGGTTGTGGATGGGTCTTCATAGAGGTTGGTCACCAGTGGAGTGCCCCAGGGATCTGTTCTGGGACCCCTGCTGTTTGTCATTTTCATAAACGACCTGGATGAGGAAGTGGAGGGATGGGTTAGTAAATTCGCCGATGATACAAAGGTCAGTGGTGTTGTGGATGGTCTGGAGGGATGTCAACAGTTGCAGCAAGGCATAGACAGGATGCAAGACTGGGCGGAGAAGTGGCAGATGGACTTCAACGCGGATAAATGTGTAGTGGTCCATTTTGGCAGGAATAATGGGATGAAGGAGTACAATATCAAGGGTAGGAGTCTTAGCTGTGCTGAAGAGCAGAAGGATCTTGGGGTCCAGGTCCATAGGACTCTTAAATCAGCCTTGCAGGTGGAGGATGTGGTCAAGAAAGCGTATGGCGTACTGGCCTTCATTAATTGAGGGATTGAGTTTAGGAGTCGGGAGGTAATGATGCAGCTTTATAAGACCTTTGTCAGATCCCACTTGGAGTACTGTGCGCAGTCCTGGTCGCCTCACTATTGGAAGGATGTGGAAGCTATTGAAAGAGTGCAGAGGAGATTTACAAGGATGCTGCCTGGATTGGGAGGCATGCCTTATGAAGATAGGTTGAGGGAGCTGGGACTCCTCTCCCTGGAGAGACGTAGGTTGAGAGGCGACCTGATAGAGGTTTATAAAATGTTGAGAGGAATTGATAGGGTGGATTCTCAGAGGCTATTTCCCCGGTCACTACGAGGGGACACAGATTTAAGTTCAGGGAAGCAAATACAGAGGGGATGTTAGGGGTAAGTTTTTCACTCAGAGGGTGGTGAGTGAATAGAATCGGCTGCCGGTGGTGGTAGAGGTGAACTCACTGGGGTCTTTTAAAAGACTTCTGGATGAGTATATGGGAACTAATGGGATAGGGGGTTATAGATAGGTCTGTGGCTTGGTAAGTATAGATGTGATCGGCGCAATTCGTGGGCCAAAGGGCCTGTTTGTGCTGTAGTGTTCTACGTTCTAAAATGTTTTCTCATATTTAAATTGAGTTTATAACCCAAAATACTATCAAACTGCTTGAGAATAACAAAGTATTAGGCAAAGACATCTTAATCTTAAGAAGATCATCTGCATGAAGTGAGACCCTCTGTTCAGACTGCCCCCTTCATACTCCTGTCATGCAGTGGCTATCATGAAGTGCAATAGCAAGGGGTTCAATAGCTATAACAATAATTGAGGGAAAAGGGTGCACCTCAAAAAAGACTGGGAAGTATTTGGGATGGGTATTATTTGTTCGGCCAGTGGGACAGAATATAACAATTTAATCCAAGAAATGAAATTTGTGCCCAATCCAAATTTCTCCAAAGCATAAAAAAAGTTGCTTCACTCGACATGATCGAAGGCTTTCTTGGCATCGAAAGAAATTAAAATCTTTGGGAGTTTTGTGGTTCAAAGACTATACATAACATTAAAGAGCTGCTGGATATTAAAAAGTAGTGTCTATTTGTTATAAATTCGACCTAGTTAGGAGAAATAATAGAGAGAAGAATAGACTCTAAATGCATAGCTAATATTTAAGATTCATGTTGAGCAATGAGAACTATTTTCAAGGGGATCTTTTATAAGATCAACAAAATTGAGGCCTGTCTTTCAGCTTTATTGATTCAAATGATTCATCAAATATAATGGATGGGATTCTCCTGCCTCCTGGCCACGTATTTTTTTGGCAGCAGTAAACATTGTGCTGTTTGCTGGTGATAGGATCCTCTGGTCCGACTGCTGCCAATGGGATTTCCCTCTCCATGCCGCTGGGAAATCCACTGGCGGGGGTGCACCGCTGGCAGGATCAGAGAATCCCGCTGGCATGAATGGCTATAGAATTCTGGCCATTAGGTAGTAGAGAGTTCAATTTTTATCTGAGATCTTTTTATGAAACTCAGTATGTTATCCATCTGACCCTGGACATTTCCCACATTGCATGGCTCTAGTTGCCTCAGTAATTTCATTTATGGTGAAAGGCTCTTTGAAGCAACTCATTGAGTCAGGATCAATGGAGACATTCAAAGCTTCAAAAAATTTCTCAAAGGCTGATGTGTCAGTAAGATGCTCAGATTTGTTCAAGGTATCATAATATTCTTTTAATTGATTATGTGCTGAGGATCAACTGATATACCTGAAGAAGTTTAAATCTGTGTAATTAGATGGCTGACTGATAGAATTGTGGGCCAACAATTTACTTTGTCACCATGTTCGTAATGTACATGTCGTGATTTAAATAGCATCTCCTCAGCTTGATGTGTGGAGAAGATATCAAAAAGAGAAAATGATAGGAGCCACTCTTCATATACAGCTGAAATGGATTAGAGCATATATGTTGTACAATTGAATAATATGTTCTGATAATACAGATAGTTTTTGATTCTTCTGTTTTTTTTTCATAGGCAGCATAGGATATAACCTGCCCTTTTAAGTAAACCTTCAGGGACTCGCAAAGAACAGAGGCAGAGATATCATTAAAAGCTGTCTGAATTAGAATTCCTATAGTACAGAAGCAGGCCATTCAGCCCATTGAGCCTACACTGGCAACAATCCCACCCAGTCCCTATCCCCATATTTACCCTACTAATCCTAAGTTACCCACAAAAGGGTAACTTAGTATGGCCAAGCAACCTAACTCACACATGTTTAGAGTGGAGTGGGCCAACAGAAAGTTAAAAAGTCACTATCTGAGAACATCTGAGAACATAAATCTCCAGGAAACGAAATTTAGTCCTGCTACCAAATAGTAAATCCATTGTTAGAGGAGCATGGTCAGAAATAATTACAGCATTATATGAACAGGAGCAGATAGCCGGAAGCAGTTTATTATCTAACAAAAAAAAATCAGTATCTGTGTTTGTATGATGAACAGGAATGAAGAAGGAGTAATCCCTGTTAGTTGGATTTGAAGAAATGCCAAGGATTTGAGACAGAGTACTCATGAAGGAATTAAGGCATTCTGGTTTTAGTAGAGGAGCAGTCAAGGGTGGGATTCAACCAGCAATTGAAGTCACCCCCTAAATTAATTAAGTGTGAGCTCATATCTGGCAAGTATAACAAAAAAGTAAAATGACTTTTCGTTGTCCCAATTAAAGGTATATACATTGGCAAGAATTAAGGAAGTTTTATATATCCTAGTCATAACAAAATTATATCAGCATAACATTTGAAGCTACAAGAAGTAAGGATTTGTGTATTTACCTTTCTGCTCACCTTGTTTTGCTATGAAAAGTTGAATGATAAAGTTGGCTCACCCACCTGTTGCAAAGTCTAAAGTGATCCAAGGTTCTAAGTTGGGTTTCCAGAAGAAAAACAACTTGTGCACCCAGATGTTGTCAGACTTTATTTACATGATGGGGTGATTCAATCCCTTAATATTCCAGCTGGCAAACCCAAGAGCGCAAACATTTGTGACTTTTTTTTAGAGCAACACAGCACGGGAAACAGGCCCTTCGGCCCAACGAGCCCGCGCCGCCGTCATAACTGTATAGTAACAATTCCATTATCCTATTCTAATTTTAGGTTATTCCTAATATGGAAGAATCTCAATGTAGGGACAATTTGTTTCCCAATCAGCCTAAGAGTGAATTTTTGGGATGTGGGAGGAAACCGGAGAAAACCCACGCAACCACGGGGAGAACGCGCAAACTCCCGCAGACACCGGCCCAATTCCAAGTGTCTGCACAGCTACAGCGATAGTCACTGAGCTGTCATGGTGCCCTTCAGATGGTCCAGATAAAGCACTCATTTACGACATGAAGCACCAGGCAACCCATGAATCAACATCCAAGAGCTGTCCTCGCACCACCTGCCGAATGCACGCTCCTTGTTGGTCAAGTTGGACCGAATTACCTGTGGAAAAAAAAGTCATAGTTAAACAGTCCTACTATATCCCTCTATCTGCATACCGCTCATGTGGCTGTCCAAGAGACCCTTAAACAGCCCTAGCGTGCCTGCTTCCACCACCTTACTCGGCAGTGCATTCCACACCCCCACTACCCTTTGTGTGAAAAACTGCCCTCTAATATTTGTCTTATACATAGCCCCCCTCACCCTATGGCCATGACCCCTCGTCCTATCCATTTCTGAAGGTGGAAAAAGTTTACCTCCATTTACTCTATCTATACCCCTTATAATCTTATACACCTCTATGAGATCCCCTCTAAGCCGACGTCTTTCAAGGGAAAACAACCCCAGTCTATCTAATCGTTCCTCATAAGACAGTCCTTCCATACCAGGCAGCATCTTGGTAAACCTCCTCTGCACTCTCTCCAAGGACTCCACATCCTTCCGATAGTACGGCGACCAGAACTGGACGCAGTATTCCAAGTGAGGCCTAACCAACGTTCTATACAATTGCAACATCAAACTCCTACTCTTGTATTCTATACCCTTTTCTATGAAAGCTAACATATTATACGCTTTCTTTATCACCTTCTCAACCTGTGAAGACACCTTCAGAGACTTGTGAACCTGCACCCCCAAGTCTCTCTGTGTCTCTATACTCCGAATAGTTTTACCTTTTATCCTATAACTCTCTTCTACATTCTTCCGGCCAAAATGCATCACCTCGCATTTATCCGGATTAAATTCCATTTGCCATCTATCTGCCCAGTCTACCAACCTATCTATGTCCTGTTGTATTGGATTGACTTTTTGGATTGAGGCATATTTCTTTCAAGAGAAACATAAATTCAATACATCATGGGTAGGGGACTATGTATTGTAAAAATCCTTTTAAGACAAGGATAGATAAATTTTTGAACAGTAAAGGAATTAAGGGTTATGGTGAGTGGGCTAATAAGTGGAGCTGAGTCCACGAAAGATCAGCCATGATCTTTTTTGATTGGTGGAGCAGGCTCAAGGAGCCAGATAGCCATCTCTAGTCCTTATGTTCTTAAGATACGAAAAACAATGTTATAATGCCCAAACAACTTTTATAAAACAGTATAAGATCAAGCATGACAAAATGAAAAATAGAGAGAATAAAAATACACTTCCCCCCCATCCCACAAAGCATCTCCCCAAACAAGAATAGATAGATCCAATTCTTCTTAACTTCTATGTCACATTCTTCACTAAACATAGCATATGTAATGAGCCCCTTTTTTTAAACAAGAGGTTAAGAGACATTAACAAGTCAAAGAGTAAAAGGCATACTAATAATGACTATATCTGAACAAAATTCTCACCTACAATGACAGATGTCTCAAATATCCTGCAACATAACTTCATATAAGGTTGGCACATGCTAATAAGATGAAAACTTTGCAATAGAGTTCAGTAATATGTACCCTATTTATTGATATTCCTTGGAAAATAAAAGTTAGTTCAGGTACTATCCTGTTGCTCTGTGTCTCCAGAATGACCGTCTGACTTTCTTACATGGTTAATGAAGGTTACAGCAGCAGATGGATTTTCAAATGAGTGTTCAACTCCACTTGGTTGTGTAATTTTCAATCAGGCAGTGAAGTAGAGGCCAAAGTTGTTCTATGAGCAGGAGTTCAGGAGATGCTTCACACTGCCAAAGGTTGCTCACTTTTTTGGCTACGGCGGGAGTGAAGGCTGTAAAGAAGTAGAGTAGGGAAACAGTTTTCCCAGTTTGATGGAGGATCTCACATAGCAAAATGTTCTTGTACACAAGTCTAAGAGAGGCCTATCCTCCAATTTTAGCATGTTCTCCAGCAATCACGAGGAGAACTTTATAGGGCAAGGGTCCTCCATCCCCTCAATCACACCAAAAAAGGTGAAAGTTGCAGTTTTGACACTCCTCCAAATCTTCAAATTTCGCCCTCAATGATTTGACTTTGACTGAGATCTGATTTACTGTTGTCTGCAGGTCTACCATTGTGTCACTAAAGGACACTACTGAATGCTCAAGTTCTTTCAAGTGGTTTTCCTGAAATTTAGAGGCCACTTTGCAGCTCTGAATGAAGTACTCCAGCTCTTAGCTGATGGATAGTATCTCTGACCTGTAGCCAGCTTGTCAATTTTTCTACATACATCACTTTTGAGCGATTCTAATGTACCTGTCAACAGCTCCATGCTTAGGCAGGCCCTTATCTGAGTGATTCATTTCTCCATCTACATAAGTAGCATTAGGACAGGTTGAGGTTTCATGGCTTGCTGTCACAGCACCCTTCTGAAATCGGTTCTGGGCAGTTCTCAAAGTTTTGAGAGTAAAATAATATGCACTTGCACTCATATACAAAAGATATTAATGTAGAGACAGCAAAATAATAAAAGTATGTCTAAAATATTTATAAAAATATAACTAAACATAATTTATGTAGCACATGGAAAAGTGTCCTACAATACAAGTGAGTCCTCTTCCTCTCCCAAGAATAGAATCCCTATAGTGTGGAAGGATGCCATTCAGCCCATTGAGTCTACGCTTACCACAATCCCACCTAGGCCACATTCCTGAACCCTACACATTTACCCTGCTAATTCCCCCGACTCTGGGATCAATTTTAGCATGGCCAATCAACCTAACCTGCATATCTTTGTACTATGGGAGGAAACCCATGCAGACATAGGGAGAAAGTGCAAACTCCACACAGGCAGTGACTCAAGGTCGGAATTGAACCTGGGATCCTGACGCTATGAGGTAGAAGTGCTAACCACTGTGCCACCGTGCTGCCCATAAGGAAACCATTTTTTAATTTTTTACCAAGTATAAAAACTATGGAATAACTCTTGTAGTGTTCTTCCGTAGTTTTTGTACTTGGTAAAAATTATAGTACTTGGCCAATTGCCAAACAATTTAATGCATCAATCAACATTCAAAGATAGCCAATCTACATGGAATCTGATGTAGCAGAATAATGAAGTTTCTATGAGCAATTCCACTTTCAGGACTGAGGTGGAAGAGGTTCTAGTTTCCAGATTGCCAAAACTATACTAATTGCAAAAGCTGCAATCCATTGTTTTTGACATTTTGAAGAAAATGGCTTTATAATAATACATACAATGTCTCAAATCTGGCTTACAGAGTTGTCCAAAAACTGGAGATTTTTAGAATGTACCATGCATCAATTTTAATTGAATAAAATCTAAAATAAACTTACTTGGACAATTCAGCTAGCTACTGCATGGGACAATATGGCACCTGACTACCGATTCACTTCACTGCTTGTGATCTTTTCTATTCTTGTGCTTTGAGTGACCCTTGATTCCCCCCTCAAGTGGCTGCTTACCTGATTTGCTAATGGCCCATGGGATGCTTGGGCTTTTTGTTGTCCCATTAATTTTGCCAACCAGATCATTCAGCCTTTTACATTCAAGGGATGGGACCCAAATCTATGCCACCAATTCTCCTAATTTAACTTTCTAAAGCCCAGAACCATGTTGATGAATCTGTGCTATCTCCCTTCCAACTGACTGGTAGTCTCAAAACTGGATGCGGTGCGCCACATATAGACTATCCAAGTTCGAGATAAGTGAAACTAGCTTCCTCCCTCTTCTGTTTCAGCCTTCCTAAGATAAAGAATAAATTCTGCTAACGTTATTTTGATGGCCTAATATACCTGTCCACTAGATTTAATAATGTGTGTACTTCAATTCCCAAATCTATTTGCTCCTCTATTGTTCCCAATTTCTCACCTTTTAGAAAATACTCCACTTGGTCCAGATTGATAGTCTTACAATTGCCCACACTAAATTCCATGAGCTATAAATTTATCTACTGATTTTATCTTTGCTCCTTATAACTTCCTAATACCATCTGCATTTCTTACTGTGCCAGCAAAACTTAAACCAAAAATTATCAACATTCTGTATAAAAAATACTGCATTTAGTTCAAGAGAATAACTAATGTTAAGAGAAAATTCAAACAATATTAGAAGATGGCAAAGTCCCTTTTCCTCTCAGATTTGAATTCAAATTCAATCCAGATTTGGACAACTCTTTCAGGGCTGAATTTTATCACATGCTTTAATGTCAAGCTAAAATGTGGGTCCCAAATGCATACTTGTTGACAGTGGGATTGGTCTGCAATTTAAGTACAATTGGGCAAGCTCCTGATGCTACATCCCAATCAGAAAGTCAGCAGCTCTAAAGCCTCAACAATCCCATCAATTGCTGCTGAGGCAGGCAACAGACCTGAGGGTGCCTCAAATGAAAACAGCCTTGGACATATATGTTAGAATTAAAAATTAATGGAACTACAATTGGTAAATGTTTGAAAACCAAGGGGAAATCCCTCCAAATGGTTCACTGAGGCCATAAGGGCAGGTGCATGAATTGGCTCGTAATTGAGGCTTTATTTCAATAATTGCTTGCCGCATGGAGCAGGAAGCTGATCCATCTCAGAGTCTAACGGAGCGATTCCAGATAGCTGGAATGCACCATGAAGCTATATCACCATGATCCCCACTATTTTATCAGTTCCACCATTTTTGGAGGCTGGTAAAATTGTTGACACACGTACGACAGGCCAGATGCTCTTCTCTGAGATGCATGGTTTCATGATTTTATTTTTTTCCTTTGGTTTTTAGTTTAATTACTTGGCTACTAGTTTCATGCAAATTGATAAGACCTCTTGTTGCTGATAATGTTCTAGAGAGAAACAAATACTCCAGATTCTAGGCATCAGTTTACACAGCAGAAACTAAAGATCATAGAAGTATAATTTGTTGGAATTATGTGTGTAATGCTTTGTTGTTTAGTAAAACAGTTATGAAGCACTGGTCAAAATCTTTCTTAAAACTCATACTTAGGAGATCATTTTTATGTCAATTTGCAAAATATGGGCATCACTGGCAAGACCAACATTTATTGCCCATTCTTACTTGCCCTTAAGAAAGTCTTGGTCATTTGTCTTCTTGAATCAGTGTGTTCCATGTGATGAAGGTGCTTTCACTTAGGTAGGAAATTCCCTGAAGGAATAGTGAAAGGGCACAGGCAGCACTGGTTTGAAAGTTGTTGATGAAGAAATTTAGTGAGTTGCTGCTGTGCATCTTATTGATTGTACACACTTCAGCCATGCTGTGGTGAGTGAATGTTTAAAGTGGCAGATGGGATGCCAATTGTGGGCTGCTTCATCCTGGATGTTGTGGAGCTGTTTGAGTATTGTTGAAACTACATTCAGGAAAGCAAGTGCATTTGTAACAATCAAATTATCAACAGAGAATAGAGGGGTGATTCTCCAACCCAGCACGCTAACTTTTTAGTGTGACAGGCTAGGAGAATCACAAGTGGGCTGATTCGTGGGATTAGCACAAGCATTCACATGAGGGGGTTAGCTTATGAAGAGAGATTGAATAGATCGAGCATGTACTCGTTGGAGTTTAGAAGGCTGAGGGGGCTCTTATAGAGACATATAAGATAATGAAGGGGCTAGATAGGGTAGAGGTGGAGAGATTCTTTCCACTTAAAAGAAAACCAGAACTAGAGGCCACAGCCTCAAAATAAGGGAGGGGCAGTTTAGAACTCAGGCGGTGGTGAATCTTTGGAATTCTCTGCCCATTGAAATGGTGGAGGCTACCTTGTTGAATGTGTTTAAGTCACGGTAGATAGATTTCTGATCGATAAGGGAGTTAAGGGTTATGGGGAACAGACGGATAAGTCGAACTGATCCACTTCAGATCAGCCATGATCTTACTGAATAGCGTGGCAGGCTTGAAAGGCTAGATAGCCTACTCCTGCTCCTATTTCTTACGTTCTTATGTTATGTTTTTATGTTCTTGGTGCATGCGCATCTCCGCTCATCAGATATCCGATTTGTTGGACCTTGCTGGAAACAGCAGGACCTGCTAGTCATTTTAATCTTATTTTATTGTTATTTACATGTCATTATTCAGCCCAGGACTATGGTCTCTGGCCCACTAGCATCTCCCAACTGTCAGTACAATCTCACTCCAGTGGGGTTTACATAGCACCACGTTTTCAGGGAAGTAGCAGGAGATCCCGCTGGAGTGAATTCGGGGCAATCAGAGTCTCCCAGGGGATCGGGTCGCAGGGGCTGATACCAACCCCACCCCAGACATTGGCACTGCCGACCAAAGAGATGGGGCCTAGTAGGCAGGGCCTAGGGTAGCACTTTGGGGTGATTTGTGGGAGTTGGGTGTCCTGCTGCCACTCTGCATCTGTCAGGGCTGGAGGAAGGCCAGCGATTGGAATGGAGCTTGGAGGAATGCTATCTGCCTCCTGTTAGGGTGAGGAGGGTCTGCTGGGATGGGGGGAGGGGAGGGGTGGAGGAATGGCAAGTCTGACTTCTAGGCATCTGTCTCCCTTGAGGGAGAGGGGGTCTGCCAGCAGTGGGGGAGGGAAATCGTTGCTGCTGGGTGGACAGGAGGAGGGCAGCTGGTGATTAGAGCACTCCGGGACTGGAGGGGCAGTTGGGGCTGGCTGGAGAATGCTTGTGGAGGCTGCAATTGGGCTGAGCTTGTGTCAGGGGGTCGGGGTGGGGGTTGGGGTGGGGGTGGAGGGCTGGCCTGTTGGGTAGATAGCCAGCACTAAGAGGATCCCGGACTAACCAGCAATCAAGCTGGCCAGCAAACCGCAGGCTGATAAATAGGGGCCAATGCGCAAGTGCAGAGGCCTGGAGCTGTCAGACTCGAGGGTGAGTAGGCCATGCCCCCTGAACTATTAATGATCTTTACGATCGTGACCTCTGCATTGCACAGAGTGTAAGAGACTCTTCTCTTAAGTCGCACTGAAAAAACTGGCATGATGTACATCAGTTTTTCCACGAATTCAGCACAAGCTCTTTTGGGAGAAATGTCCACTAAATATTCAGTCTAGGATCAGAAAACTGTTGACTGTAGATAGTTGCAACTCTGTATTAAACTTCAGTAATTTCCAATACCTGCTTATGGACCTGTATTCACAACTGCTGTTGATTTGAGTCTGATTGTCTAAGAAACCTTTTCATACCAATATAAAGGTACACTCTAACAGGATAAGGAGGGAGATAATAATTATAACTAAGTTCTGTTTCCTGTTGTAATTAATGAAGCACAAAAATGCTTTTCTCAAATCAAGGCCAAGATTTTCGAGTATTTATGCACCTGGCTACAGCAAGAAAAGTGACGTGCAGCTCCACAGCTGCACAGCCCACTTTTCCTGGTAGATAATTCAGTTAGAGTAAACAAATGCTGCAAGCGTCTCTGATGCCATCACACTTGTGGGGCAGAGCCAGGTAGAATTGGCAATGTCAGCTGTACAGAAATCAGGGCATTGTTTCTGAAGAGCACTCCAATCTGTAAGAGAAACATCTCCCCCCCCCCCCCTCCCTCCCCCCCTCCTCCCTCCCCCCCTCCCCCCCCCTCCCCCTCCCCCCCTCCCCCCCCTCCCCTCCCCCCCTCCCCCCCCTCCTCCTCCCCCCCTCCTCCCCTCCTCCCCCTCCTCCCTCCTCCTCCTCCTCCCCTCCTCCCCCCCTCCCCCCCCTCCTCCCCCTCCTCCCTCTCCCCCCCTCCCCCCTCCCCCCCCCCCCCCCTCCTCCCCCTCCCCCCTCCCCCTCCTCCTCCCCCTCCCCCCTCCCCCTCTCCCCCTCCTCCTCCTCCCCCCTCCCCCCTCCTCCTCCCCCCTCCTCCCCCCCCTCCTCCTCCCCCCTCTCCCCCCTCCTCCTCCTCCCCCCTCTCCCCCCCTCCTCCTCCTCCTCCCCCCCCCCTCCCCTCCCCCTCCTCCTCCCCCCTCTTCCCCCTCCTCCTCCTCCCCCCTCTCCCCCCCCTCCTCCTCCCCCTCTCCCCCCCTCCTCCTCCCCCCCTCTCCCCCCCTCCTCCTCCCCCCTCTCCCCCCTCCTCCCCCTCCTCCTCCCCCCTCCCCCCCCTCCTCCTCCCCCCCTCCCCCCTCCTCCTCCCCCCTCCCCCTCCCCCCTCCCCCCCCCCTCCTCCTCTCCCCCCCCCCCCTCCCCTCCTCCCCTCCTCCCCTCCTCCCCCCCCCCCTCCTCCTCCTCCCCCCCCCTCCTCCTCCCCCCCCCTCCTCCCCTCCCTCTCCTCCTCCTCTCCCCCCTCTCCCCCCTCTCCCTCTCCTCTCCTCCCCCCTCTCCTCCCCCCTCTCCCCTCTCCTCCTCCTCCCCCCCCTCCTCCTCCCCCCTCTCCCCCCCTCCTCCTCCCCCCTCTCCCCCCTCCTCCTCCCCCCTCTCCCCCCCTCCCCCTCCCCCCTCCCCCCTCTCCCCCCCCTCCTCCCCCTCCCCCCTCTCCCCCTCCCCCCCTCCCCCCCCCCCTCTCCCCCTCCCCTCCCCCCTCTCCCCCCCCTCTCCTCCTCCCTCTCCCCCTCCCTCTCCCCTCCCTCTCCCCTCTCCTCCCCCTCTCCCTCCCCTCCTCCCCCCCCCCCTCCTCCCCCCCCCCCCATATCATCATGGATAAGGGGGAACTCCCCAAAGAAAGCTTTCCCAGAGGCTCCCCATGGTGTTACTGGGGGTAATGCTAGGTGCAGTGCCCAGGTGGCAGTGCCAGAGTACTGCCCATGTACATTCCTCTGGCAAGTTCTCTTTGCATGTCACATTGGCAAGATGGAAGGTTTTAAAGTTGGGGGAACATATGGAGGAGATGCCTGTTAATTAGATGCTAATTTATGGAAATGAGGTTCCTGACCTTTCTGGGTAGTAACCTTGCAACATTGCTGGTGAAGAGCAGGAAAAATCAGAAAACAGATTTCGCTGTCGAGATTCTTGTTTCAGCAGTCTTGTGATTGCCATTCACACACGTGATGAACACTGTCAGAAAATCCTGGCCCAAGGTTCAGGATTAGGTTCAAACATTTTGTCTTGGACAGATCTGTTGGGGGATTAATTGCATTGTTAACAAATTAATTGCACATGGAAAAGCCATTCTCTGTTCACTAGAATGATTTAATATAAAGCAAGTTTGATGTCAGCTTAATCCAACTCCAAGTGAAGGTTTGTCTGTATCAGGTGTTTTTAACCATTTTGTTTCTGAGGCACCCTCCACGGTTATAAAAATTCTATGCAGTTCCTATGTGAAAATTAGTTATAGAACTAAATGCAGTATTATCATTTTTTTGCATATATGCTACTAGCACAGAGTAACAAATTTGTCATGAAGTTTAATGTTTATTTATTGCAGGCTTACATTTATATTGCAATGAAATTACTATGAAAACACTCCAGTACCTGTTCAGGAACACTGAGGGAGAATTTAGCGCCTAATCAGGACATCTGTGGGAGGAAACTGGAGAACCCAGATCAAACCCACGCAGAACTGGTGGGAATGTGGAGACTCCAGACAGAGACCTAAACTGGGAATTGAACCTGGGTCCCAGGCTCTTGAGGCAGCAGTGCTAACCACTGTGCCGCCTATGTAAAGGGATCCTTGAGCAGTATGCATATCATGCTCAATGTTCAAACTGGCTCAGTTATGTGGAAGGTACAGCCTGATGCTGAGGTTAATAAACTGTCCTTCAGGTTGATAGAATTAAACTGCGTTAATAGACCATCACTGAGTTTAGTTAAGTGTCACTGGAGCTGATAAAGTATGAACGAGACTGATGGTGTTGCCACCCATACTAGCTCTTGCTTCTACTCTTATCCATTACTGAAGAGTTGAGCAGAGTGCACCCATTGAGACTTTATGTCATCTCCTTGATAACATGCATGGTGGACTGATGACAATATGCTGAGGTGGCCAAGTGAAGTTTCTCACATCTGATTGTTACATTAAATCCACATTCTTGGAGTTTGGAACCCAAACTGAGCATCAGTGAGTTATTGACAGTTTCATCCAACACCATTATCAATAAGGCCTTTAGACATTTTGATGTTTGCGAGATTATGAGCGGCAGTCGGCCAGCTTGGATTTGTATCTGTGGATAGAGCATGCCAGGCCAATTTTCTACTATGTTGGGTATGCTTCTTCCATTTTTCCAGTTTTGTAGCTGCACTAGAATATCTTGGCTAAAGGCATGGCTACTTCTGGAGCATAAATCTTAAGTAAGGATGTTGTTGCTATGGAATAGGTGCAAAACTATTTCCTGATATCATGACTAATGAACTGAATTGACTGAAGACTGGCTTCTGTAAATGTGGGACTTCAGAAGAAGGCTAAGATGGAGCATCCACTCAGTTAATTTTGACTGAAGATGGTTGCAAATGGTTCAAATTTTGTCTTTTACACTCATGTATTATTATTGAGGAAGGAACTTCCCATGGATCTACTTGCTTTAATTTGAAAAACTTAGAAATTAAAACAATTGAAAATACTGAATAGATTCTTTTCTATCAAGGTGACCAAATAGAGATTTTTAAAATTATCATGAAAAGCTTTCACGTGTTCCACACACAATCTACTGAAAGAATAAGTAAATGGTGCTGAGATGGCTTTCTTCCTTCAGTTGCAAGCCCCAGAAGGTTCAGATCTCAAAGTTTGAATAGGTAGACATGGAGAAGAAATTTTCATCTGTTGGGGAATCCAAATCTAGGGATCATTTGTGAAATATATAATGGGCAGAATTGTAGCGAATGGGATACTGACTATGCAAACATCCTTGCCTTGGGGCGAGCGCAGCTAGAAAATCCCATCCAATGAATCCAATAAAGAATTGAGCATAAACCTCAATATCCAGAAAACAATTAGGAACTGCAATTTGCAAGCACACATTAAGTAGTTATAGAGTTATTATGGCACAGGAGACTATTCAGCCCATTAAATCCATGCTTGTCCTCTGTAGGCAATCCAGTTAGTTCATCCCCCAATCTGTAATGTTCACATATTTTCACTAAATTAAATAATGAGCATTTCCCAGAGATAGCGAGAATAAAATGTGGTTAGGATATAGACTCTGATCACAGCCGGAAAGTGTAAAAGGATGGATGTGACATTAAAATAGTATGGGACTTGGTTTTTATATTTCAGTTCACACATGAAAAACTTTCACGTGTTCCACATACAATCTATTGAAAGTAGAAATAAATGGTGCTGGGATAGCATTCTTCCCTCAATTGCAAGCCCCTGGAGGTTCAGCTCTCAAAGTTTTGCAATGTAATAAGCAGGCAAGTTGCTTATGGCTGTCCCAGAGGCAGAATCAGAAAGAACATTTATAGCACTGGAGAGAATGATTCAGCCAATTATGCTCATGCCACTCTCTGACAGCAACTCTGCTAGTCCTATACTCTCACTATCTCGGTAACGCTGGAACATTTTCTCTTCAGATAATCATCCATTCTCTATTGAAAGTCAAAATTGAATCTGCTTTTACTATCCACTCAGGCAGTGCATTCCGGATCCTTAATAGCTCGTTGCATAAAAATTATTTCCCTCGTGTCACCTCTAGCTTTTTGGCAAATACTTTAAATCAAAATCCTCTGGTCCTTGATTCTTCCGGCACTGGGAACATTCCTCTTGTCTGCTCTGTTTAGAACACTCTTGAATTTGAGCATCTCAATCAAATCTCCTCTTAACCTTCTCTTCTCTAAGGAAAACAGTCCCAACTTTGCCAGTCTATCCACATCACTGAAATCTGTTTCCTGTCACTCAGCCAACTTTGTATCCATGCTGCTACTTTTACTCTATGGACTTAAACTTTGCTGACAAGTCTATTACGTGGCTCTTTATCAAATGCCTTCTGAAAGTCTAAGAACACCACATCAATTGCATTGTTCTTGTCCATTGTCCCATTATTTAACTAGAATTTTCCCTTAACTAGGAGATATGGCTGAATAAGTTCCCTTAGCTTTCTGAGCAGATGCTTTTCTTGGTTTTCTTTTTCTACCAAATAATCCAAGTACCATGGACCATCTCAAACAGACATCAGGACTGCCAACTTCTTAGATAACATTCACTTGCATGGCTCTCATAGTGATAGAACCCTAGGATCGGATCCCTCACAAAAAGGAGTTAATGGGAATCATGGAGAAAACTCTCCAACTACCTTCAGATGCTTCATCAATGACCAACTGTCCATCATAAGATCACTGATGAATTTGTAATATTCAGCACCATTTGCAACTGAAGGTAATTCATGTCCATGTGCAACAATCTTGCAAATAACATTTCTGCCGCACAAGCATCAGGCAAACCATCTCACTTTGATATTCAATGGACAAGGAACAATGCAATTGATGTGGTGTTCTTAGACTTTCAGAAGGCATTTGATAAAGAGCCACATAATAGACTTGTCAGCAAAGTTTAAGTCCATAGAGTAAAAGGGACAGTAGCAGCATGGATACAAAGTTGGCACTGGCATTGCGGAATCCCTCTCCAATCAACATCCTAGGAATTATCATTGAACAGAAACATAACTGGATTGCCATATGAATATTGTGACTATAACAGTAGGTCAGAGGCTAGGAGCATCTCTGGGATCACTAGCCCCAGCAAGAAATCCTGGTGGTTCATTGAATTAGACAAGAGGGCCAGGTTGGGATTCTTGCTGGTCTTCTAACCTGTTCTGAGGCTCCTATTCGGGCTACACCTACCCAGATCAGGTTCTCGCCCAGAGTAGGCAAAAGCCTGATCACTGCTGATTTTAACACATTTAAATGTAATTACTGGGTTTGAGACCAGATGTTTTGGCCTCTCTGTATGCTCCTACCACCCCACCAGGAAGGCTACTGAGCGCCTATTTCTTCCAGTCCTGACAAACAAGATCAAGTGCTGTGGAATCTGAGCGTGGAGATAAGGAGGCAACTACTGCCTCCAGTTATGTCCATTGGCTCCTCTGCCACAGGTTGCTGTGGAAATATCCCTCAAGAGACTTAGGGCTTAAGCGGGGGCTCCAGCTGGAGGTAAGGGGTTGACCTTGAGGCTCTCTCACAGAATGGGGGTGGCTGGACTTCTTCCAGTCCTGGGAAACATGGAAATCATTCTTAGGATGGCGATATCAGACAAATTTCTGGTTGAAATCTTACTACTCTGTAAGTTCTGTAAAACCCTTAAAGTGGCCTGGTGACTTTAAAATCCATGCCCCCTGCATAGTAGAAGTCCTTCAAAATTGCAGTAACGCACCATTCTTCAATAGGGGATGCCCTTGCTTGATTACAAAATTCAAGCTGTACCCACATACTAGAAGTTGGCACTGAAAATGAGGATTTGTAGCAGCCTGTTCATTTGAACAATTAAATTTGTGTTTCAAAATTTCAGTTAATAAAACTATCCTAATGTGTACTCAATTCACATTTTGCCCCAAGTTTGATCTTTAGGTTGTTCCAATTTCACCTGCAGTACAGTTGAGATGCTGAACTCAAGGTTAACACTCTGAGGAAATAATGACAAGAGTTCCTATTCTTAAATGCTGTCAGTACTCCATGCTGGATATGTACTTTTCTATGCTGTACTCCTTGTTAAAGTCTCTGCTCCCACTGACTGTCAATGCTGACCTATGAAAAATACATCAACTGGTACAAAGGGGCTACTGCGCATTGTAGACACATCAGCCACTGACCATAGGAATGTAAGAAATCGGAGCAAAGTAGACTATCGAGCCTGCTCCATCAGTCAGTATGATCGGAGGTGATCTTTGGCTCCAACTCCACATTCCTGCCTGCTCCATATTAAATCTGAGAGAGAAAAAGTCTGTCTATATCATAAATGACCATCCATATCTCTGTAAGGTGGAGCATTATAAAGATCTACAAGCTTTGAGTGGAGAAAATTCTCCTTATCTCAGATCTCTTATCCAAAACTGTGTCCCTCCTTCTGTAGGAAACAATCGGCAGAATTCTCCCATCTGAGACTAAGTCATGTGGTGAGAATGGGAAGTAGTTCTCTTTACGGATATATTCCAGCTTTAATCTTATTAATTGTGCAGTTAGAAATTATGCAATTAGCACAATATTTTATGGGAGATTTTACTGTGCAAATCTTGCCACCATACCTGCCACATTTAAAAGGCACCCAACATTACTAACCACCAGTGAAGAAAAAAGTTGGCTCCACCTGAAGATGGATCTCTAGAAACACATGAGGTTGGAAGATAGACCTCCTCAATTACATTGAAGCAGGAAGATCCACCTGATCAGTCCTTCTTCCACCCACTGCTGTGATGTTTTTGGGTCAAAGGTTGCTGTGACATCTCAAATCAGGAGACAACCCAAGGCATTTTTCAGGTAAGTCTCAACTTCTACACGCCAAGTTGTTTTAGATTTGTTCTGGATCAGCAACTTTTCCCACTAGCATGGCAGAGAATTAGGTTTGTAGGGAAAATTCCCATCAGGCCTTCACATGCATCTCATTAGTGGGATGCAAACCAGTTTCATGCCTGCCACCAGCAGATTTCTCGATCTAGCACGGAGAGCACCAGTGGAAGATCCTGTGGAAATTTATGCTGGTATAAAACAGATTTTGGGTCTTTTATGCATTCTTCCCCCATTCACATTGGCATAGGAATGGGAGAATCCCTCGCAATGTTTCAGTATCTATCCTGTCAGGCCACTTTAGAATTTGAGTGTTTCAATGAGATCACCACTTATTCTTATAAATTCCAGAGAACATTGACCCAATTTACTCAACCTCTCATCACAGGCAACTCCCTCATCTCAGGGACCAGTCTAGTGAATATTTGCTTTACTGCCTCTGAACATATAAGGGTCAATACATAGAAGGTTCACATGGAACTGAATGCAGTACTATACACACAATGATGTAACAGAAATGTGACTCCCAACTCAGGATCAGTCTTGTGTTGGACAGAGCTGTGACCACAAACAATTAAAGCTCTTTGTTGGAACCTTTACTGTATATACGATGTTCTTGTAGTGAAAAAATACATATACTTAACCTATTGAAGTCTACGAGGACTTCATTAATGTATGGTATCCAGTGCCCTAAAACATCTCCATAACAGTACATCCTTTCTTAAATATGGAGATCTAAGTTGCACACAGTATTCCAGGTGTGGTCTCACCAAAACCTAGTATAGTTGTAATAAGACTTCTTTCCACAATTCTTGCAATAAATGCCAACTTGCAATTCACCTTCCTGCTGTACCTGCAAGCTAACCTTTGGTGTTGTTTGTACTCATTTGTGGCTGCAAGAGGGGAGGGAGGGCCGTGAGAATTCAGAACAAAAACTTGACAAAGAAATAAACGGTTGTCCAATAGCTTTCAAAAACTTATACTTTACATGGATTAAGTACCATAAGATTCCCACAATGCAAAGGAGGCCATTCAGCCCATCAAGTCTGCACCAACTCTCAGACACAGCATCTCACCCAGGTCTCCCCATTCTATCCCCACCAATCCCTCAAACCTACACACCTTGGGATACTAAGGGGCAATTTTGCATGGCCAATCCACCTAATCTGCAAATCTTTGGGCCTAAACAAAGCATGAAAGAAAGATTAAAATGAAAACTGTGTTGGGTCAAACTAAAGATATTGGCTGGGACTCATCAGGCCCGCTGGACCTGGCGGGAATTCCAACAGCCTGTTGATTTGTGTGTCAGGCCTAAAACGGCAAACCCATCACACCTGTTAATCCTGATCAGGTTCCATCCAAAGCAGGCAGGAACTCAATAAATATCCAAAACTCTCGTATACATTTAACTAGCAGGCTGGAAGCCCAATTCAGTAGCCTCCCCAGATGCACCTGCCCCCTCAGTGGGAAACCCACTGGGTGGACTTGGTGTGGTCCTGATATCTTGTACTCTGAGCAGTGAGCAAGAAAGTGGCATTCCCAGTTGCTCCTCTGCTGCTGCCATGCTGCAGAGAAAGGCTTCTCTAAATAGTCTGTATTTCTTGGAGTTTAGAAGAATTAGGGATGACCTCATTCAAACATATAAGATCCTGTGGGGGTAGGGTAGATGGTGAAATGTTTTCACTAGTGGGAGGCTCTCGAAGAAGAAGACAGTTACAAGATAAAAGACATTTAAAACTGAGATCTGTAGGAATTTCTTCTCACTGAGAGTTGTGAATCCTTGTTCTAAAAAGGTGCTGGAACTGCATCAGTGGAATTATTTAAAGTGAAGGATAAATATTTAATAGATCAAGGATAGAGGATTATGGGAAAATGGAACAGAAAAGAAGTTGAGGCTGGCATAGATCAGGCATGATTATATTGAATGGCGAGGCTGGCATGAAGAGCCTGATGGCTGACCCTTGCTTCTACTTTTTGTGTGTTCTTGAAGGGAAGGGCAGGGGATTTGGGGGATTTGTGACCTCTTCTTACAGTAGTTGGGGCGTGGATGCTCCTCTGTGCTGAGGATTTGGAGGTGCTGTGCTTCCCTTGCTAGTGAGGGTGACCAC
This sequence comes from Sphyrna mokarran, assembly GCA_024679065.1. Taxonomy (NCBI): domain Eukaryota; kingdom Metazoa; phylum Chordata; class Chondrichthyes; order Carcharhiniformes; family Carcharhinidae; genus Sphyrna; species Sphyrna mokarran. The sequence goes on along the minus strand of JAGIQG010000031.1, from coordinate 20,481,348 downwards.
CTCCACTATTTGGGAAGTCAGGGGGAATGGTTGTTGTCTCTAAAATGGGCTGGCTGTCGTGATTCCTGGGATGCACAAATATAAATGCAAAAACTGTGTGAATCCAATTCTAACATACCAATGGGAAACACTCCGGGCTTATTCACAGCTGCATTCCCTCTGGTCAATTGAGTTCAAACTGCAAGGCTGAGTCTGATGGCAGTTTTAAAACTTACCCAGACAAGCTTGCCCATGAAAAAACAATTCCTCAGTTCCCATGAATCTCACTGACACTGGAGGAGTATTATTACCTTCTGAACATATTATATTGCAGTGAGTTGGATCATTAATGACCTAAATTTCTTGTCAATTTTATAATGCAGATTGGCTCTTGACTCTTTGAGCTGCCCATTTACCCTATTATTGGAAATTGGCATTTGGCATTATAAATGGCACCCAACATCACTGCATCCAGAATCTGCTTGCAAAGTGGCAGCGGATTGAAGTATGATAAGTTTACTTCGGCCAGGAGGCCAGCAATTGCAGAGATGGGGGGAGGCGGGCAATATCCAGTGTGGGAAGGTGACTGACAGATCTCTGTTCTGTGAGATCTGTGCATGCTCGATTGTGCCTTCTATGAGCAACTGGCTTTACAGTGAATTTAGAACATGCCCCCATTCCTTACTGGTCAACACATTGTACAAAATTCTTTGCACAAAGTGGCATAAGATTTCATTTGTGACCTTGGCAAAAAAATGGATCTGAGACTCCTGTTTTCAAGATTAGGTGGCATTTGGAATTTTTTTAGTAAGATCATTCTGATGGTCTCCTAAAAATTTCATGATATAAGAATGTCTATATGGTGATATCAAGTTTAAGTAAAAGTAATTATTTCTTTGTGTTCTAAATTGTAACTTTTGAAGATTAATTGTTTGTAGAACATACAAGTTGGAATGTCATACCAACACATTTACTTATTGTGAGGACTTGATACGATTGCATGAAGGCAGATTTAATATCTTTTAAACATTATCCAATTACATGTGTCCATAAATTTATTCCAGCTTGAATTATTCATTATAATAAAATAGGATTTCATCAGGACATCTTTTTTCAATCTATCAAATGTTTCATCCATCTCTAAGTCTCATGGCAAATAAAAACACAACTTCAAATCACATTTCATAATCAGAATAATGTCATGAATTATTAGAACACAGCACACCTGCATTTCCCTTTCAAGGCACACACCATTTTGACTTGGAATTATATCATTCCTTCATTATTGATGGTTCAAAATCTTGGAACTCTCTAATGCAGGTATACCTGACTGCAGCAGTTCTTGAGAACCTTGAGCAATAAACCATGGCCTTGCCAGCAATATTCACATTCCACGAATGAATAAAAAGAATTTATTTGTAAATATAAGAGAAATGGACTAAAATATTCTGCAAAATGATATGGTTGAATTATTTCTGTTCAAGTCAGCCAAAAAAGGCACAACCTGTGACAAATCCAAATATTCAGAAAGGAATAGATCATTTGTATTGTTTTCAGGATCAGTAGCACAAACATGTGAATTGTTAACCCACTATGCAGAATACTTTTCAACAAGCAATGAGCATAAATTTATTTGGATGTGACTACATGATGGGTGGATTTTTCCATATTGCTGCGATGGTTGAGTAGTGTAGCAGGGCAGATGTGAGCAAGAGGTGAAAAATCAGGTTTGCGCCTGATTTCACCCCCCCTGATTTTGATGGCCTTATTTTACTGGTGAAGGCACAAGGCTGATTTATTAATGAGCCCGATATACAATCGTCTGGGCTCACATAGCTTTCTGACCTCAATGGTGGAGCTACTCACTAGCAAGGATCACCAATGGGACCCAGATGTGATGGCCTTACGTAGGACCAGAGGCCACTGGAACCCCTGGTAGTTGGGGGCAGTAAAATTAATTTTAACATTCAGATTTTCAAAATGTATTCTGGACCACGCTGGCCACTATGTCATTCAATCAACTGATACTACCAGAAATGCATAAACAATTGCAAAGATGTGTAGATAAGGTGGATAGACCTTAGTCTCCCAAGATATGTAGGTTAGAGAGGTTAGTGGAGTAAATATGTGAGATTACAGGAATAGGGCCTGGATAAGATATTCGTTGGAGAGTCCGTGCAGAATCAATAGCCTCCTTCAGCAATGTAGGAACCCTATGACTATGTGAAGCCAGGACAAGTTTTTGTTTATTCATTTGCGCTGTCTGTTTTGCAATTTACTGCTGCACTTCATGTGTAGACATCATTAGACTGCACTGAAAGTATTGTAACAGAGGATGATCTCAGGAGTTCAGGAATCATTAACTTGTTACCAGATATATGAATATAAAATTGAACCAAACATTTTGCAATATTCATGTGAAATCATAATTGTGTAAAATTTTTAAGATCTTCAAAAGCTGAATCACAGAACAAACCTTTATATATATATAATGCAGATCAATTCTTATTGGAATTGGTCAAGATATTTAGCTATCATTCTGCAAACTCCAAAGATTATGAAACATTAGCTGAATGTAAATACACCTAAATTTGACTGGGATATCATAGCAAAATGGTTTGTGCTCTAAACTTTCTGGATATCTAATGTTTTTTCTTAAACCACTGCACTGCATTCATTCAGTTTAAATGCAAGAAGGGTATATTAGCAACACTGTCACTCCTGCTGTCAACAAACAGGAAATGGAAATCAGTACGTCAGCCCCTGGTGCATGTATGATTTCTCCAACTATCTAGGTCCTTGCCATTGTCCTTACTTGTCCCATTCTTTTTCTACTTCCTTCACCACAACCCTCACCATTTTCCTTGCTTCCATCATAATCTTTACTCTCATTGTTTCTTTGCTCTTTTCGTTGTTCTCACTTCCGCTACCATTCTCCCCTGATCCTCATTGCTTCCTCACTTCTCCTGTCACCCTCTTTGCCTTCTCCACCAATTCCCCAGACACCAATTATTCTGGAAACCAGTTGTCAATGTGTGATGGGAGCAGGATGAAGCAGTGAGTGAGGAGAGTTACGATGGAAGTGTGTGAAATAGCAGGAGGAGATTGCAAATGGGAGAGTGAAGACTTGGAAGGTGCTGTCAGTAAATTAATTTTAAAAGCCAATGAAACAGAATCACAGAATTATTATAGTGCAAAAGAAAGCCATTTAGCCCATCATATCTGCAGTGGTTCTCCAAACAAGCATTGTGGCTTAGTGCCATTCCCCTGTCTTTTCCTCAGACCCTGTTTCTAAATCAGATAATCATCTAATGTCATCTTGAATCCCTTAGTCCTCTACCACACTTCCTGACAATGCATTCCAAACCTGAACCACTCATATGAAAAAGTTTTTTTTTACATCACGTTTGCTTCTTTTGCAAATCACCTTAAATTTTTCATTCTTGATCATTTCATGAGGTGTATCAATTTCTTCCTATCTACTCTGTTGAGCCCCTACCTGATTTTGAACATAGAGTCATAGAGTAATCGAGGTTTACAGCATAGAAACAGGCTCTTTGGCCCAGTTTGTTCATGCTGCCCTTTTGTTTTAATAACCCAATCTAACCAATTTATGATAATCCCAATTTCCCACATTTGGCCCATATCCCTCTATACCCGTCTTACCAATGTAACTATCTAAATGCTTTTTAAAAGACAAAATTGTACTTGACTCTACTACTACCTCTGGCAGCTTGTTCCAGACACTCATCATCATTTGTGTGAAAAAATTGTCTTCTGGACACTTCTGTATCTCTCCCGTCTCACCTTAAACCTATGCCCTCTAGTTTTAGACTCCTCTACTTTTGAGAAAAGATATTAACTATTTAGCTGATCTGTGCCCCTCATTATTTTATAAGATTACCCCTCAGCCTACTAAATTCCAGAGAAAAAAGCCCCAGTCTATGCAGCGTCTCCTTATAATTCAATCCATTGAGTCCCGATAGCATTGTACTAAATCTTTTCTGCACTCTTTCTAGTTTAATAATATCCTTTCTATAATAGGGTGACCAGAATTGAAGAAAAAAAAATACAGCACAGGAACAGGCCCTTCGGCCCTCCAAGCCTGCACCGATCACGTGTTCCTAACTAGAGCATCTGTTTGTATCCCTCTATTCACAGTCTATTCATGTGGCCATCTAAATAAGTCTTAAATGATCCTAGTGTGTCTGCCTCAACCACCTTGCTTGGTAGTGCATTTCCAGGCCTCCACCACTCTCCGTGTAAAATACATCCCCCACATATCCGTATTGAACCTTGCCCCCTGCCCCTTACCTTGAACTTGTGACCCTTTGTGTTTGTCATTTCTGACCTGGGAAAAGGTTCCACCTGTTCACCCTATCTATACCCTTCATAATTTTATAAACTTCTGTTAGGTCGCCCTTCAACCTCCGTCTTTCCAGGGAGAACAACCCTAATTTACTCAATCTTATCTCATAGCTAATACCCTCTAGAGCAGGCAACATCCTGGTAAAACTTTTCTGCACTCTCTCCAAAGCCTCCATGGCCTTCCAGGAGTGTGACCAGAATTGGACGCAGTATTCCAGATGTGGTCTAACCAACGTTCAATATAACTGCAACATCACATGCCAACTTTTATGCTCTATGCCCCGTCCAGTAAAGGCAAGCATGCCATTTGCCTTCTTTAACATCTTTTCCACCTGCGCTGCCTTCTTTAAGGATCTGTGAACTTGTATGCCCAGGTCCCTCTGTGTTTCTATACTCCTGCTGGTTCTGCCATTTGTTGTATAGCATCCCCTTGCATTAGATTTACTAAAAGCATCACTTCGCATTTAAAGAACAAAAAACAGCACGGGAAATAGGCCCTTTGGCCCAACGAGCCCACGCCGCCATCCAGATATTCCCACCTCTACCTGCGATCCCTGTCCATGTTTATAGATTTTTGGATTAAAAAACCAAATTTGAGACAATTTAGTGAGAATTTGTTTTGCCAATTAGCTTAAGAGCACATCTTTGGGATGTGGGAGGAAGCCGGAGCACCCAGAGAAAACCCACGCAAGCATGGGGAGAATGCGCAAACTCCCACAGACACAGGCCCAAATCCATGTGTTTGCACAGCACAGCGATATTCACTGAGCTGTCGTGTTGCCCATCAAATGGTCCATGTCAAGCATACACTAACGACGTGAAGCACTAGGATACTCTTGAAAAATCCAAGAGCAGCCCTCTCACGACCCATCGCGTGCATGCCCCCCGTTGGACAACAAGGTGGACCAAAACAAGCACATCAATACCATCATCTATTTACACACTTCCCAGGGACTCCCAAGGCTCATGATCCCTATTTTAAATCAGTTTTCTATACTCCTCCATTCCCATTCTGTTCATGTGCCCATCTAAGTATTTCTTAAATAACTCCAGAGTACCTGCCTCCACCATTTTACTTGGCAGCGCATTCCATACCCCCACCACCTCTGTGTGAAAAAACTCCCTCTAGCATCCAAATTATACCTTACCCCACTCACCCTAAGCCCGTGACCCCTCGTGCTATTCGAGTCCATCCTAGGAAAAAGCTTAACACTGTTTACTCTATCTATACCCCTCATAATCTTGTACACCTCTATTAGATCTCCTCTAAGTCTACGTCTTTTTAAGGAAAACAGCTCCAATTTGCCTAACCCCTCCTCGTAACTCAGACCTTCCATACCAGGCAGCATCCTGGTAAACCTCCTCTGCACTCTCTCCAGAGTCTCCACGTCCTTCCGGTAGTAGGGCGATCAGAACTGGATGCAGTATTCCAAATGAGGTCTAACCAGCGTTTTATACAACTGCAATATTAAAGGCCAGCTCTTGTACTCTATACCCCTTCCTATAAAGGCTAACATACTATATGCTTTCTTCACAACCTTCTCCACTTGCTCTGCCACCTTCAGAGACTTGTTCACCTGCACCCCCAGGTCTCTCTGCATTTCTATACTCTTAAAAGGTCTACCCTTTATCATATACCTCCCCCCTACATTCTTTCTCCCAAAATGCATCACCTCACATTTATCAGGATTGAATTCCATCTGCCATTTGTCTGCCCAAGCTACCAGCCTATCTATGTCCTGCTGCATCGCCTGACAATGCTCCTCACTATCCGCAAGTCCAGCCATCTTTGTATCGTCTGCAACTTGCTGATCACTCCACTTACTCCCTCTTCCAAGTCATTTATATATATTACAAATAGAAGAGGTCCCAGTACCGAGCCCTGCGGCACACCACTAGTGACCGACCTCCAGCTAGAAAAACACCCTTCCACTATTACTCTTTGTCTCCTATTACCAAGCCAGTTACTTATCCATCTAGCTACCTGTCCTTGTATCCCATTAGCCCTGACCTTCTCAACTAACCTCCCATGAGGGACTTTGTCAAATGCCTTATAAAAATCCATACAGACGACATCAACAGCTCGCCCTTCGTCCACCGTTTTCGTCACCTCCTCAAAAAATTCTACCAGATTCGTAAGGCACGACCTCCCCTTAACAAAGCCACGCTGTGTATCCCTAATCAGATCGCAATGCTCTAAGTGCCAATCCTATCTCTAAGAATCTCCTCCAACAGCTTCCCTACCACTGACATCAAACTCACAGGCCTATAATTTCCAGGGTTATCCCTACTACCCTTTTTAAACAACGGTACAACATTAGCTATTCTCCTGTCCTCTGGGACCTCACCTGTGTCCAAGGAAGAGACAAAGATTTGCATCAGAGGCCCAGCAATTTCACCTCGCACCTCCCTAAGCAGCCTGGGATAAGTGCCATCAGGCCTCGGAGATTTATCAGTTTTAATGCTACCTAGAAGCTCTAACACATCCTCCCTTGGTATGGATATTTCCCTCAACTGGTCCACAGCTCCCTCAGAGACGGGAGCTGTCAACAAGCCCTTCTCCTTCGTGAATACCGACGCAAAGTATTCATTCAGGATCTGGATTCATTTTATCTGGATTAAATTCCATCTGCAATTTCTCTGCCAAATTTTCCAGCCTATATATATCCTGCTGTATTCCCTGACAACGATCATTACTATTCGCAATTCCAGCAATCTTTGTACGGTCCGCAAACTTACTAATCAGACCAGCTACATCTTCTTCCAAACCATTTATATATATATCACAAGGTCTCAGTACAGTGCCCTGCAGAACATCACTAGCCACAGACCTCGCATCAGAAAAAGACCTCCACTGCTACCCTCTTTTCTATGGCCAAACCAGTTCTGTAGCCATCTAGCCAGTTCACCTTTGGTCCCATGAGATTTAACTTTTGCACCAGCCCTGCTGTGAGGGACCCTGTCAGATGCTTTACTAAAATCCATGTAGAAGACATCCACGGCCTTTCCCTCATCAATCATTTTTGTCACCTCCTCAAAAAAACTCAACGAAATTTGTGAGGCATGATCTCCCTTATACAAAGCTATGTTGTCTATCCCTAATGAGACTATTCAGTTCTAAATGTATATAGATTCTATCTCTAAGAATCTTTTCCAACAATTTTATACTACGGACATCAAGCTCACTGGCCTATAATTACCTAGTTTATCCTTGCTACCCTTCTTAAATAACAGGACCACATTTGCTATCCTCAGTACTCTGGGATCTCACCTGTATTCAATGAAGAAACAAAGATTTCTGTTAGAGGCCCAGCAATTTCAACTCTTGTCTCTCTTAGTAATCCAGGACAGATGCCATCTGGGCCTGGGGATTTGTCTATCTTAATGCTACCTAAAACATATAATACTTCCTCCCTTGTAATTGCAATTTGTTCTAACAGTTTACACATCCCTCTGAGACACTACCAATCAACATGTCCCTTTCCTTTGTGAATAATAGTAAAGTATTCATTTAGGATCTCACCTACTTTCTTGGGTTCTAAGCATAATTCCCTTCCTTTGCTCTTGAGAGGTCCGATTCTTTCTCTGACAACTCTCTTATTCCTAATATATGTGTAAAATGCCTTGGGATTGCCCTTCTAACTCTCTGTATTCCTCCATTGCTTCATCTGATTTTAGCTACCTTATGTCTTTCTCTTTTTCCTTTTTTAATTAGACCCACAATTTCCCTGGTTATCCACAGCTCTCGAATCCTCCCTTTTCTAACCTTCCTTTTTATAGGCACATGCCTGTCCTGCACTCCTATCAACTGCTCCTTAAAAGACTCCCATGTGCGGAGTCTTCCATGCCAGATGTGGGTTTACCCTCGAACAGCCTCTCCCAATTGCAAATCTGGCCTTACCAATATCTTGTACAACTTCAACAAGACATTCCAACTCCTGTAATCAATATTCTGACGGATGAAACCAAACATGCCGAATGCTGCCTTCACCACTCTGTTTACCTGTGACTCCACCTTCAAGAAGCTTTGAAAATGCATCCCTCGATATCTGTGTTCTTAACTCTTCCCAACAACCTACCATTAGCTGAATAAGTTCTGCTCTGATTCAATCTACCAAAATGCATCACCTTGCATTTGTCTGAATTAAATTCCATCTTCCATTCGTCAGCGCACTGCATCCCGTTGCAGTTGGAGGTAACTTTCTTCACTGTCCACAATGCCACCAATTTCTGTGTCATGTGCAAACTTACTAACCATGCTACCCTCTTAGAACTCTTAATAGTGTTGATGAACAGACGGATCTTGGTGTATATGTGTATAGATCCCTGAAAGTTGGCAATCAAGTCGATAAGGTTGTTAAGAAGGCATACAGAGTCTTAGCTTTTATTGGTAGGGGGATTGAATTTCGGAGCCACAACGTCATGTTGCAACTGTACAAAACTCCAGTGCAGCCACACTTGGAGTATTGTGTACAGTTCTGGTCCCTGCATTATAAGAAAGATGTGGAGGCATTGGAGAGGGTACAGAGGAGGTTTACCAGGACGTTGCCTGGTATGGAGGGCAGGTCTTATGAGGAGAAGCTGAGGGATTTGAGGTTGTTTTCGTTAGAAAGAAGGCGGCTAAGAGGAGACCTTATTGAAACATATAAGATGATTAGAGGTTAGATAGGGTGGACAGTGATAGCCTTTTTCCTAGGATGGAGAAAGCTAGCACGAGGGGACATACCTTTAAATTAAGGGGTGGTAGTTATAGGACGGATGTCAGAGGTAGGTTCTTTACCCAGAGGGTGGTAAGGGTATGGAATGCCCTGCCTGCTGCAGTTGTAGATGCGCCAAGTTTGGTGGCGTTTAAGAGGTTAGTAGATAAGTTTATGGACGAAAAGGGAATGTTTTAGGTTAGAGGGTCATTGCTTTTTCTTAATTGGTCAGTGCAACATCGAAGGCCGAAGGGCCTGTTCTGCGCTGTAATGTTCTATGTTCTATGCCTCTTATATTCTCATCCAAATAATTAATATAAATGACAATTAACAGTGGACTCAGAATTGATCCCTGAGGCACACCGCTGGTCACAGGCCTCCAGTTTGAAAAATAACTCTCTACACCCATCTTCTGGCTTCTGTCAAGAAGCCAATTTTGTATCCAATATCTCTGTCAAATATCCTCTTAGCCTCCTCTCCAAGGACAAGAGTCCCAACCTCTGCAATCTATCTTCATCACTGTAGTTTTTTTTATCATTTCTGTAAACCTCTGCTGCACTCTCTCCAATGCAATCATATTCTTGCTCTCGTCTGGTTGCCAAACTGGATACAATATTCCAGCTGATGTCTTTTTCTCATGGTGTTGCAATTACTGGTTCTTAAAGATGTAACATGGGTTTCTTCTGGGTGCTCCAGTTTCCTCCCTCAGTCTAATAATGTGCAAGTTAAGTGCATTGACCATAGTAAATGACTCTTTAAAAGAGTCCCAAGATGTGAATCTTAGGAGTAAATATGTGAATCTTAGGGGATAATGGGAATCGGGCGGGGTGTGGTTAAGATGCCCTATTAGAAGAGTCAGTACAGACTCGGTGGGCTAAATGGCCTCCTTCTGAACTGTAGGGATTCTATAATAAAGCAGCACTGAGAAGGAGTTGCACTGAGAAATTCCCTAGAATGGAATAGTGGTATAGTGGTGGTCAGGACTGCTGCATCAAAGCTTCAGGGATCCAGGTTTGATTCAGTCTTGAGTGACTGTGTGGAGTTTATCCATTCTCCCCATGTCTGCGTGGGTTTCCTTTGGATGTGGTTGTTTCTTTCCACAGTTGGAAAATGTGCTGGTTTGGCTGATTGGCCATACTATATTTACCCTTAATTTCAGGGAAGTCTCAGGGTAAATAAGTGGGATCACAGGAATAGGGCCTATGTTGGTGCAGGCTTGATGACTGAATGGCCTCTTTCTGTCCTGTCGGGATACTATAATTATTTGATGCCCAGGGCATTTCTGTCTGTGATCTCACTGTCTGTGATGTCAGTTTCTGCATCTGCACATATAGAGGGCTAGGAAGGGCTCCCCCTTGTGTTGCAGCACAAATAAACCAATCACCGAAGCTGTTAAGTTTTTAAAAAGATAACTGTCATTTAAAATCATTTTTACATTCTAATTCCAACAGATTTCAGACTACACAATGAAAGTAAAATAAAAATTTATATTTTGCCAAGTAATGGCTTACTTCTTTTAGAGAACTAAATTTACTGTACTTTCTAACATGATGGTCAGAATCTTTTTGAGACACTGGGATCTGACCTGCCAGCTAGAGAGCCAGCAAGGGACCTGTGCTGTCTCTTCCCAGAATGTCTGCTGAACTACAAGTCAATCAGACAGTGCCAGGCTGGTGCAATCCTTGCCCTGCAATCACAAATCCAGAGGCAAAACTCTGGCCAAAGGCCAGCAGCATCATTGGGGAATTCATGGCTGCCTAAAAAGGAGGCTCCCAGGATTGTGGAGCAACCCAGGCCACAGCTAAGTAGGGGGATTTTTTTGGCCTGCAGGAATGTCAGCATCAAGTGGCAGAGAGTGGGTGGGAGTGGATAGGGGGGCACACTCAACAGGTCTGTTCCTTCCCAATCTTTAATCTCTCAATTAGGCACCAAGTGCCTTTGATTGAAGTACTCGTCCCAAGATGTGATAAGCTGGGTCCATTGTTTTAGTTGCCATGCATGCTGCATGGCCACAGGCTCAGCTGCAGCTCTGAGGTGAGAAACATAGAAAATAGTGCAGGATTAGGCCATTCAGCCCTTTGAGCCTGCACCACCATTCAATATGATATGATTGATCCTGCACTTTCAGAATCCCACTCCCGCTTTCTCCCCATACTCCATGATCCCTTCACCACAAGTGTCACATCCACCTCCTTCTTGAATATATCTAACAAACTGGTTCCAACAGTTTTCGGTGGTAGAGAATTCCACAGGTTCACAACTCTCAGAGTGAATAAGTTCTTCCTCATCTCAGTCCTGAGTGGCTTACCCCTTATTCTGAGACTGTGTCCCCTAGTTCTGCATGTCTCTAAAATCAGGAACATTCTTCCCACATCTAGTTTGTCCAGTCACATCAGGATTTTATACGTTTCTATGAGATCCCCTCACATTCTTCTATAAGCCCAGTCTGTTCATTTGTCAGACCTGCCATTCAGGAAATCAGTCTGGTGAACCTTTGCTGGTCTCCATCAATAGCAAGAATGCCCTACCTCAGACTAGGAAATCAAAACTGTACACAAGACTGAAGGTGTGGCCTCACCAAGACTCTGTATAACTGCAGCAAGTATAACTCCTACACTCACATCCTCTTGCTAAGAAGGCCAGTATACCATTAGCTTTCCTGATCACATGCTGTATCTCCAAGCCAACCTTCAGCAACTATTCCACTATTACACCCAGGTAACGTTCCACTTCCTTTTTTCATAAACTGCTATCATTCAGATAATACTCTTCCTTACCATTTTTGCCACCAAAGTGGATAACATCACATTTATTCATTTATATTGCATTTGCCAAGTATTTGTTCATTTAACTTGCCTGTCCAAGTCACCCTGTAGTTTCTTAGCATTCTTCTCACAGCACACATTGCCACCCAGTTTAGTGTTGTCTGCAAATTTGGAGATATTGCATTCAATTCCTTCATCCAAATCATTAATGTATATTGTGAATAACTGGGGTCCCAGCACAAACCCTGTAGTACCCCACTAGTGATTGCCTGCCACTCTGAAAAAGACCTGTTTGTTCCTACTCTTTGCTTCCTGTTTACCAATCAGTTCTCTTTCCAAGACGATACATCACCTCCAATACCATAGGCAGTAGAACAGGAAAACTGCACATGGGCCTTCCTGCCAAGAACTTAATTCTGACAGAACTGCCCCAACACCAAAGAGCAAATTAGCATGGCCAAATCAACCTAACCTGCACATCTTCGGATCATAGGCAGTAGAACAGGAAGACTGTCCATGGGCCTTCCTGCCAAGAACTTAATTCTGACAGAGTTGCAAGGCAGCAGGGTTCCACTATGCTAAGATCTCAACCCGTGAAACCAGCACCCTAGACTTTCGTTACAATAGTTGAGCTAACTGGTTCTGGTACATCACTGGTGCAGATGTTGCTCCTAATATTTCAGGGTTTCTCCAGTGTAAGTCATTAAGTTAGCTGTTGTATTTTTTAATTTTACAGATTGAACTCCACTTTGCAGGTATTTGTGTGCTTACTCTCTACGACCATAGCAGAACCAGTATCTAACCCCATACTTAATGGCTGCCCATTTACCAGTATTATTACAACTAGAACCCATTTGCTCATCTTGACATTATTCAGTTTGTATATTTCAGATTCTTTTTCCATATTTCTGGATTGCTGACCCTTATTATTCTTCTGCCCCCTATGTTGCTTGGAGGCATTCTCTCCCTGTCATGCGCATCCTCAACTTGTGGCACCCCAAATTTCAATAGTTTCCCACTATAGGTGGTTTACCTCATCTGTCTGCATACATCGTAACTCAAAGTGCTTCACTCAGCACTCTCAGTTGCCTGAGCTATTTGCATGGATTTAGCTAAGGAAGTCTCAGCCTGAGCTATATTTAAATTATTCATGCTGCAAACTACTGTGTCTCGTAGCACATCACCCAAATCGCCTAAGCTTAAATGAATGCAGAAGTTATCTCTTCTATGTTCCTCATAACAGAATTAAATTATAACACTGATTGATGAAACCCGACTTGGGGTGATAATGGTCCTTAACCAATGTTGTAAGCTGGTCAAAAGACTTCTTATCTGGAGTCTTTGGGAATGTTAAACTTCAAATAAGATTATAGGTCTAGACCCCGGAAACTGTAAGCAGAATGGCTTCCTGTTTATCCTTCCCTGTGATTTCATTTGTGGGGAAGAAGTGACAGATCTTTTCAACATACCAGACTCACTGTTCAGTCTCTGGGTTGCAGATTCTAATTTCTCACTGAGGTACAGAATGTTTCACTTACAACTTGCTGCAGCAGGATTTTATCGAGAAATTCAAAACCAGGATCTTCCTCTCAATTTTCAGTCGATGACAATGGAGTCCCCTTTTACCTCATCACCAAATAGCCTTGAGGCACAAACTACAACTTGGCAGATGAAAATTAAACAAGACAATTTACTGTGAAACCAATTATATACAGAGCAGGATGATGAACACAACTTTACTCTCCTGCTCCAGACCTGTACTTTCTGCTGCAACTGGCTAAATTTCACACATGCTATCCTGCAATAGTGCTACCAGGCTACATAACCCTTCAGCGCATGCCCCTTAAAGGGGCCACACTATCACAGTTATTGTTTTGGATAAACTGAAGCTTTTACAAATATCCTTTTTTGTTTCAAAGAACAAAGTATAGCACAGGGAATAGGCCCTTCAGCTTCTATGCCTGTGTTTCTTTTAGATGATAACAACATCTGATCAGGAGATCAATCTTGGAAGCAGTTTCCATATGTACAAAACAATAGACAAAAATAAGATCATGCTTTTTATCAGTCCATGTGCAAGTTGAACATCAAAAAAAGTTATCAAAAATAAAGAATGCTTAAATATTTTCTGAAATTACCTCAATATTTGCTCTAATATGAAAACTGAAACCTACAAAATCTATTAGCATAATGTGACTGCGAACTCAGCAAATATTTAGTTTTTTTTCAAATCCAATTACACAGAAGTTGATCAGTTTACGATCACTTACAATAGTCAAATTAGATAATATTTAATATTTTTTAAAAGTCTTATTTAATAAAATATAAACAAAAATATAATAAAATTGATTCATCTAGATAAATGATTCACGTTATAGGAAAACACTGCGAAAAGCTGAAAGACATCAAAGCTTTGAACTGTCCATTTGGATTCAAAGCTAAAATACTGGCTTCAAAGCTTATGCAGGTTCATGAAATTGAAAAGTTCCAAGGTTGAATTCTCAGCACCTTTGTCCATTTAGCAACTTTGCTAATAATTACTCGACCCATGATGCCTCATTAAATTGAACATTCAAAGCAATGAAGTAGAAATATATACCAATGTTACACCGCTGCAAAGTTGTTTATGACTTGGAGCTTCGTAAGAAATTATTATAATTAAACATTAGGTTCAAGACCCTCCCCTTCCAAGACTGGTTCTATATGAGTAAATACCTTCTACTGTGCTGCAATTTGTGTTGGCAATGGCTATATCTGTTGAGCAATTGAATGTGATTTCTGGATGTTCAAAAGACAAATATCTATTTTTTATAAAATAAAACTTATTCTGCAGTTTCATTTCTAATTATATTTCTGTTTATGTTATAATTAAAAGCTATCCCTGTCAAAGTTGCACAAAATCAATAAATTATTTAAACAGAACATCAGGTCACTTATGACTTAATAAATACTCCTTGAATTACCTCTGCAATGACAGAATAGTTTAGTCTCTAATCTGTTGTCAAAATCTAAAATTAAGATTAAATCTGAATGGTGTCATGAGTGCTCAATAAAGAAGCCCGGCTTTCAAATGATCGTTTAATTTTAGGATCAAGTTCAAAATAAGAGATTTTGAGATAATAAGAAGGATTTTTCTGACACCATCACTGCCAGATGTGTTTGGTTGCATCAAAGGCCAATGGACTTTGGCTGGGAGGCCAGATCTGCAGTAGTGGGTCATACTATGACAGAGCCGGAGAATCCCAGCCAATGTTTTCCATTTTTTTTAAAAACCTTCATTGATAAATCAATAGTATAACATAAATTATGTTATACTGTAGCTGTCTAATGGTTAATATTAAATAGTTGAGAAATTTAAACAAAATGCTTTACGAAAAATAATTTGATTATAATGTTGTCATGAATACAGTCAGAAAAGGGTCAAAAATGTGAATAGAATGTTGGTTTTTATACTGAGAGTCATAGGATCATAGAGGTTACAGCATGAAACAGGCCTTTCAACCCAACTTGCCCATGCCGCCCAGTTTTTACCGCAAGGTAGTCCCAACTGCCCACGTTTGGCCCATATCTCTCTATCCCCATCTCAGCCATGTAACTGTCTCAATGCTTTTAAAAGACAAAATTGTACCTGCCTCTACTTCTGCCTGTGGCAGCTCGTTCCAGAAGATGGAGCCCATTCACTCCATGAGCCTGCAACAACAATAATCCCACTAAGCTTCTGTCCCTGTGACCCCATTTATTTACCCTGCTAATCTCCTGACACTAAGGGGCAAATTAGCATGGCCAAATCAACCTAACCTGCACATCTTCGGACTATTGGAGGAAACCCATGCAAACACAGGGACAACATGCAGACCTGCACAGACCCGGATCTCAGGTGCTGTGAGACAGCAGTGCTCACCATTGCTACCGTGCCAATCGAGAGGACTAAAATACAAGGTGTAGATGATACCTTGAGTACTACGAGCAGTCCGCAGCACACCTTAGAAAGGATGCACTGACCTTGGAGGAAATGCAGTCTAAATTTACTTGATTAATACCTGGATTTCAAAGGTTAAATTGTGAGGAAAAAGTACACAAACAAGTTGTATTCTCTAGAATTTTGATGTTAAGACGTGTTTTGATCAAAACTTTCAAGATATTAAGGTGAACAGATAGCTTAGCTTGGCACTGCAAATTTCTGAAACTCTACCAGCTTTTTTGCCAGCTGAGAGTTTTGCCCTGGTATGAGGGATGAAGGGTGGCTTAAATATACCTATGAAGTTAGTTTCTGTGCGCTCAAACACCTCAAACTGCTAGTGAAGCAGGAGACCCCCTCACCCTTTACCCACAGACATAAGTCCCTTCCTCTTCATCAGCATTGTTACTCCCCCCAACACTGACAACGTTCATTGGCATGCCCACACCCCCTCCCTATCATGATCCCCTCTGCAATCCCCTTACACACACCCCCTCTTACATAAGCCCACTACCTGCATTAACTCCCTGTCATACCCTGCCCCATCACTGCCCTAGTTTACCGTGTCTGGACACCACCTGGGTGCCAGATGGGGGCACTGCCAGGGTCAGATGTGCACTGGCTGATGGCCACTATCTAACTATACCCTAGGGTTTCAATGGCCTCTGATTCATCTGGCATGATCATGGTGCCTGGTCTCCCTATTTCAGAGCAGCGGTGATTCTAGCTGATGTTACTTCTTGCTGGCGAGGTGAAGTAGCTATGCCAACCTCACTAATTATATGGAGATACAGGTAGTCTTATGCTAACAGCACAAAATCTGTTTTTTTTCAGTAAAATGGGGCTGGTGTGAATCAGATTTTTGGTCTCCCATGTGATATTCCCACCCCACACACTTATCAATGGGTGCAATGAGCTGGTAAGATCATGACCAGGGTGTAAAAGTGTTTTGACAGTTCTTTTAGGAAATTAGCAAATGAGCAGTTAGCATTTCCAGGAACAGTTTTTCACCATCATGGCTATACATTTACGAATGGATTCCTTCATTTGAAATAAGATAACGCTGACTATTTAACAAATGTGGATGTAGTTTTTATTGGTTTTAATTACTTTTTTTGATTGGGGAATTTGATAAGATCGAAGATTATCAGATTGAAAAGTGAATATTTATAATGTAATGTTTAATCACATGTAACTTCCTCAATTTTCAGAATAATTAGAATTTTTAATCTTGCACCACACTACGAGGAGGAATGTTTCAATTAAATGGTAATATTTAGACAGACAACCCAAGTTTATATTCAGGTTAGGGAACAAGTAAAGACAGGGTTAATGTTGCTCAATTAGTTCACTAAAATGCAATTACTGTCAACCATTTCCAAACTACAGCTGACTGACTGACCGAGCAAACATTAAATGGGATCAACTCCAGCCATGCACAAATGCAGACTTTACAATCTATTTTTAGTTCTCAGTTACAAATGACCAAAACAGGAAGTGGTTCCCAACTTCTTTATGAATACCATGCACAATACTTTCCTTAGTGCAATACTATTTTTCACTGGTTCTTGAAAATGTGTTTTTTTTAATTGAGAGAACACCGTACTGGGTTGCCAAACATTGCAATGAGCAGTTAACTTGGCACAGCCAGAGTGTAAACTTGGAATCTGTCTAGTTTGGATGGTGTGGATCCCTACCATGTAGTGCCAACAGTCTTCAATATAGCTACTGTATACTTCAAAAAATAAAAAATTAATTAACCAAAATAAAATATTTTTATTGACATATTTTCATTCGCATCTTTTTTACAGTTTGATTTCTAAAATATATATAGCTCTGACTTTTATTTTAATCTTGACTTAATACAGTTCAACTATTATATTTTATTGTTGTTTGCCACTGTCTAATTTTTTTGTTTTAAGTTAAAAACATCGAATTTCAATTACAGATTTTTAAAATTCAAATAGGTGATGTCATTTTCATAATGTTAAAAATGCTCAATTTCATGGCAGGAAGTGATAAAAATGTCACAGTGGAAATTTAATTTAAAAAAAAAACCTGCTCCCTAATTTCAAGCTTCTAAGAGCTAACAATTTATTTTGAGAAGGAATATACTCATTTTACTATGATTTCTCATTTGAAGATCAATTAAGTTTTGCTGTCTGATAATAACTGGCATATTAAATTCTACCACATTGAATGGGAACAAGTACAATTAAAAAAAATTGGTCCCAAAGAAATATCAAAACCATTTGAAATTAAACTTCCTTAAAGCAAATTGAATAGTCAATGCACAGTTAAACTGTAAGCTTCAGTTAAAGATTGTTTGATTAAACTATAAGTAGTGTGCAAGAACCTTTGTAATCCTAGAGTCAGAATAGCTTCAAGCTACTAGCTTCTGGTCAATTGATAATAGCATCGCTTGAGGACAAGGGAGGATGTTGACCAAAATTAGTTTTGTGGGTAATTTTCACCAATTTTGACCAATTTACTGGCTGATACAAATTAATTTATTTACCTTTTGCATCAATCTTTCGTATTTATTTGAACACATGCAATTACAAATTCAAAAATAATATGCTATAATTTTAACATATTCAATTATTTTGTTCTATAGACAGGTTCAGAAGGGAGCTCAGTGGATGGCCCCAGAACAGACCAAATGGAAGAGGGGTCAACCAACCATGTTGGTGAAAGCAGGATAAGATTAGAAATGGCACCAAGTCTGGTTAATGGAGTATGTAGTCAAGAACGACATACCATTGATGTGGAACCAAGTGAGTGGATGGATAACCAGAGACTCCCTCAACACCCCAATGGAAGCATCAACCTGGAGACAACTCAAATATTGAACCAAGCTAAGAACCATGTGAAGGAAGACCTGGCAACTGCAAGGGATAATGTAATTCTGGACGATGCTAGGAAGTTAACTGTACTCCCTGAAACAGTGGTAAGCATACCTTCGTATAATTCACCAGCACAAAACTGTCAGCCTTTACAAAAGATTAACTTGACTGAGAAATGTAACCCAGAGATTAATAACAGCAGTGATGATTGCCCTTTGAATGATAATTTGAGCACTTTGACCACTGCATGGACCCTTGCAAAAAACCATGGGAAGAAACCACCAAATTGCAATTGTGATGGGCCAGAATGCCCAGATTACTTGGAATGGCTTAAGAAAAAAATAAATGCTGTTATTAATGAGGAACAGAACAGGACTTCACAAATTTCTGATAAAATCAGTGATATACCTGTGGAAAATGGTGCTTTACAAAATCACATGCCTGTTTTAGAGGAAACATCCATTTTTGATTCCTCTGATGTTCCTCAATATTCTCAGAGTGCTTTAACCATTGCAAAAGAGAAAAACATAAGTCTTCAGACAGCCATTGCCATTGAAGCCCTTACACAGCTATCATCAACACTTCCACAGCCATTTCTAGAAGCTTCATCACAGATTAACAGCACCTCTCAAATAGCTGATGCCTCATCTTGTTCTACTGAGGAAAACCATGCTCCTTTGCCTACATCTTCTGATGCCATTCAGGACTTGCAAGACAGCCTCAATCAACCACAAAATAGGCATACTTCTCTACAAAAGCAGCCCGGTCAGCAAATGTTCCCGGAATATCAGTCTCAAGTGCAAACTTCATGGGAGCATCTAAAAAAACCAGCACAGATTGAATCTCACTACATTCCAGCCATGAAAACATTACAAGATCCATTTAATAACTTTTCAAATTCAATATCAACTATAAAACATACTGGTGAAATCTCTGCTCACAGGAGTGATGCAGCCAGTGCCGAAGGGAACATGCCAGTATTCAATACCAATCAGCCAGTTACTTCATTGAATGACCCTATGACTGAGTTAAAGCAGCTATTAGACAGTAACAATAGTAACAAATATTCTTTGCCATTGTATAAAATGCCAAGCATAATTGCACATGAAGATGCAGGCATAAAGACCCAACAAGATTCGTCACTGGTATTTTCCAACTTGTCAACTGGAGTTGGATTTTATGGAATGTTAACTGAACAACAGTCACCCCAGTCCATTCAACAAATGCAGATGCATCAGAAGAGTAAACACCAAAAAACACAGGCAGCATTACAACAACATCTACACCATAAACGCAGCCTCTTTCAAGTACACAGTCAAAAACAGAACCATCTACACGAGCAACATAAATGGTGGTCACAGCATCAGCCACATGTTAAAAAACAGAAGCAAAAGAAATTGGTACAAGAAAAGAAGAAATTACAACCAACACATAAGCAGCGTAAAGAAACTCAGCTTCAAAAGGCGCAAAATATTCAACAGCAACTTTTCTTGCTTCAACTTCAACAAATGCAACAAACAAAATTGCAACAAAGTCTGCAGCATCAATCATTACCTCAGCAAAAACAAGTATTGGATGGGTTCCAGCAAGTGGAAAAAATACAGAATAACTATGGAATAGGGGGACATCAAACACAGTTACTGCCTCAACAGCATCTTCTGAAAGAACAGCAGATACAGGTAACACGTCAACCAACTTCTGAAGTTACACCACAGAAACAGACAGATAATAGTGAGTCAGGTAATATTCAGGAGACTCCTGCTTTTAATCGGTCAGTGTCACAGGAAATGTGTAACTCCAGGCCAGATTCCTTCCTGTCTCATCAACACATTGAAAAATATCCACAATCATCTTCACTGAAGAATAGCCCTGCCCGCAATGCAGATGAAAAAGATTCACACACAAATTCAGACTCCTTATCTATTCAAATGCAACAAAATGATGTGTCTGGACATAGTCCTCGCTCCTTTGAGGAAAAAATTGAAGAACTCTTAAAACAATTTGAAGCAGAATTTGAATCAGGCTCTACATCACAACAATTCCAGTTTACTCCTCAGAATAACTCAGCATCTCAGGTAGAACCAAATGAAAACCAGACTCCTTCTACTGGCCCTCAGCTTTCATTTCTTAATCAGTCTGACCAGAGCAATCGAGCACTGTTTTCTCAAAATAATGCATCTCATGAACAGCATGAGTGCAAATCGACCAAAATAAACAACAAAACTAATTCCACTTTTCAAGAAAGTACAAAATGTTTTAATAATTCTTTTCTGACTGGATCCTCAAAACACATGAAAGTTGAAACCTCTGGTGCGATTACAGTGCTATCAACAGTTTATTCTGGAGAAAATATAGAGGGACTTTCAGAAGAAGGCACTCCCACAAAAAATGCGCCTCTCACCCCTTCTCTCAGTGGATTTTTGGAATCTCCACTGAAATATTTGGATACCCCAACTAAAAACTTACTGGATACGCCATCAAAAAAGGCCCAGATGGAATTTCCATTATGTGACTGTGTTGGTAAGTTTGAAAAAGTTGGATCTTCCTTCATTTGATATTACTTATAAAATAAATTTAAGGACAATAATTCCAGAAAAAAAAGGGAAGGAAAATGGAGGTGTGGTGGAAATACTTATCAGGGAAAATGGTATGTCCTTGTGGAACAAAGAAAAAGTCCAGTTGGTTCGAGTCGAGAAACAAAAAGGGTATTATTAGCTGAGGATATTCTACAGCCTACAAAGAGTAAGAGGAAGTGATAAAGGAGCAAATCTGTATGGAAATCAGAATGATATGGAGACTTTATCTAAATATCGATTAAGGTAGTTTAGAATAAAGGGTAAGGAGGTGGAAGAATTTCTGAGATGTGTTCAGGGGAACTTCTTTGATTGGATGTTCTTGGGCCAGCGAGAGAGGAGGTATTGCTGGACCTAGTGCTAGGAAATGAAGTGAGTCAAATGGATCAAGTGGCTATGGGGGCAACACTTGGTTAAAGAGTTGTAGAAAAGACTAAATGACTAAATTGGAAGAGTGCTCATTTCAATGGGATGAGGAAGTATCTAGTCAAGGTAAAATGGAACTAAAGAGTGATAAGAAAATCTATAATGTATGATCTTTAAGGAAGAGATGATTTAGGGGTAGGCTTGGTAAACTCCAATAAGAATAAGCTATGAACCAAAACTAGGGCACATTGGATGTTGAGGAGAATAGAGCATATGATGTAACATGAAATATAAAATATATGATGCCTGCTAGGTGAATGCTTCAAGCGAGAACCTCAGCCCAAATATCAGGTTTAGAGAGAAAGTAAAGAAGAAAATGGGAAATATGACTGACAAAGGGACAATGGATGAGATTCTCCCAAAATAAATCGACATCTTGAATTCACATAAAAAATGGAGTAAGTCCTTGCTGGATTTTTTTCAGCAGGATTTTCAAAATAGTGCACCAATATGAGTCACGCTGCCCATCAGTAACAGAGCCTATTCCTGCTGGAGAGGCTGGCAGCACAGCACTGAGCAACCCACTGTGCTGATCTATCACTGATCTATCAGCGTCAACATTAAACTGGAGCATTTGCAGTAACCCGCACTGCTTACCTCCAAATCACTGGCCAGTTGCCTGGTGACAATGGGCAGTGCCCAAGGTGTCCCTTCGGGCAGTGCCAGTGGGCCAGACTGGTATTGCCAAGCAGGCAATGCACAGGAATCATCCCCCACCTTTCTTCTGATCTCCTGGTGAGGGTGTGTGTGTTTGGGGGGAGTGGAGGAGGTGTTAAGGGGGGGTGATGGCGAGGGGGTCTCAATTGCCCTCCCCTTCACTCCAGCTCGGTCAGGCCGCCAGCTCCCCGCAAGTGGGAAGCTATTGTAAATTCTGCTGGAATGAAGTAACCCTGGCAGTGGGGGAGATGCTAGCAGCCCAGAGACTTCAGACCCAGGCCCGCTAATAATATGGAAATGCCAATTTAATAAATTACATAGCTCTGCGCATGTAGTTGATGGTGCTGGAAATCCAACGGCCGAAGACTCATGGAGGCCATGGTGCTCAGCAGGAAGTCTCTTAAATGGGCCTCTTTTTGAGTCTCCCAGACCACTGCGCTTTTGCAGTGCAGTGGGCTGCAAGAATGGCCTCCACTATAATAGAATGGCATGTAAAATAAAAAAACCCGGAAAATCTTCCACTGGCATGTAAATTGTAAATGAGTGGTAAAAAGTGGAGTGCCCTCTTAGGGAAAAATTGGTAAAAGTGAAGACAGCAGAGTTAATAGATGAATGAAAATTGAGAGGAAAGAAGTACTGGAAAGGCTCACTGTACTTAGAATGATAAGTCATCTGGTTCAGTTGGCTTGCATGCTAAGTTGTGTAAAGATGTAAAAATGGAGGTGATAGAAGGACTTGCAAAAATATTCCAATCTTTCCTAGCTATGGGGAGATGCCAGGAGATTGAAGAATGGCAAACATGACATCCTTATTCATGAAAGGGCACGTGGGTAATCCAAGCAACTACAGGCCACACAGCTTGATATCAAAAGTAGGAAAAAGAAATAACAGTCAGTTGGAGAGGTTTGAGTTAATTAGGGATTACCTTGTAAAAGGCAGATTATGCTTGACTAATGTGATTGAAATTTTTTGATAAAGGGAATGTAGTGGATGTTGTCCATATGGATTGTAAGAAAGTGTTGATAAGACACTCATTAACAAAACTGAGGCTCTTGAGACTGTCAAGAGGAAGGCAATGGCCTACAGGTATTTTCATTAAATTATTTATCCAGAAACTCAGCCATTATTCTGGGGACCCAGGTTTTAATCTCATCATGGCAGATGATGGATTTCAATTTCAGTAAAAATATCTGGAATTAAGAATCTACTGATGTCCCTGAAACCATTTGTTGATTGTTGGTAAAACACATCTGGTTCACTACTGCCCTTTAAGGAAGGAAATCTGCTGTCCTTAACTTGTCTGGTCGACATGTGACTCCAGAGTCACAGCAATGTAGTTGACGTTTGCTTTAATTCAGAGGATGGTAAACAGTGAGAATGATACTAATGAACATCAACAGAAGCTGGCAGAATGGCAGCTATAATTAGTGCAAAGAAATGTCATGCATTTTGCAGAAGAGATAGAAAGAGGCAATATAGATTTCATACAATAGTTTGAAAGTGTACAGAGGATTAGAAACACTTGGGTTGCATCTACATAGATCTCTGATGGTAGCAAGACATACTGGGCAGAATATCTGGCTGTACTCGCCACAAGACCAGAAATTCCCACCAAAGGTCAATAGACCTTAGCATGGTCCTGTCCCACCTGCTACAATTCCTGTAGTGGGCAGGGCGGGAAAATTCCTCCCACTGAATATGGTTAACCATCTCAGACTTCTTAAATAGAAGATTGAGTGCAAAAGAAGGGAAGTCATGCCGAACCTTTAAAAAGCTCTAGGTAGGGTACATGTAGAATATTCTGTGCAGTTCTAGACACCACACTTTACAAGGATGTGAGGGCCCTTGAATGAGTGCAGAGAAGATTTCCCAGAAAGGGGTGGAGGATTTTAGCGCAAGTTTAGATTGGAGAAGCTGGTATTGTTCTCCTTCGAGCTGGGGAGAGTTGACAGAGATATATTAGATTATGACAGGTTTAGATGAGATTAACAGAGAAAAATTATCCCATTAACTAATTATACAAAGACATGGGGACACAGATTTTAGGTTTTGGACAAGAGAGCAGGAGAATGTGAGGGACAACTATTTTTATATAGGGAGTAATAATGACCCACAAAGGTAGTGGAAGCAGAGACATAGAATGACTTCAAAAAGAATTAGGTGGGCAGTTGAAGAAATTAAATTTGCAGGGTTATGAGGATAGAGTGGGTACTGGCACTGACTGGATTGCTCCATGGAAAGCTGGCATGGACTCAATGGGCCAAATTGCCTCTTTCTATACTGTAAATGACTCGTAGTGCTTCTATGTTTGGAATAAATAAGTAGTGTTGATTTTAAATCCAGAATCATGAAACTATTTTGACAGGATGAAGGAGTTCAAAGTCGCATTAGTTTCAAGGATTTTTTTTGTCAATGTGTTATTCTGTTCTTATTACCATCATTGTGAATCATTTTCATCCTTTTTAAACTTTTTTCAACCTTATTTCCAGATATATATAATCCATTCCTTCATTTAAATTTATCTTCTTTCTGTTGCTGTCTTTGTTAAATGAGTTCTCCTTTTTGTTTGCTTTTTCTGAATCTGCTAATGATTACTGATTTTAATGGTCGACATATTATTGGTGGTTCATGTAGGCTAAAATTAAAACTATTTCTGTGTTTAATTTAAAATCCATCCATCAATTCCTTTGAGCTGAGCTGTGGTAATATATGCAGTTCTATGCTCAAACTCATTGATTTTAAGAAATTACAAAAGAAATTGAGCACAATAGAAGGAAAAAAATTGCTAGCAACAGCAAGAGTGAAATAGAAATTATGTATTATTCTGCTTTAAACAATTGGAAACTGTTTTGCATTTTGTTTTTTATGCTGTACTAAAGTATAATTACATATATTTATATTTAGACTGTTTTTTGAATATTTATACTGTCTTAATACTGACTGCATGGAGTTTGCACATTCTCCCATATCTGCATGCTCTCGTTTCCTTCCACAGTCTAAAGATTTGCAGGCTAGATGGATTGGCCATAATAAATTTCCCCTTGATGTCCCAAGATGTGTAGGTTAGGGAATTAGCAGGATAAATGTATGGCGTTATGGGAATAGAGTGGGGAGTGGGCCTGGTTAAGATGCTTTGTTGGAGAGTTGATGCAGATTCAATAGACTGAATGGTCTCCTTCTGCACCGTAGGGATTCTACGATTCTAAGAAATTAGATACTTATTCCAAAAATTATTAACCCTGAGGCTAACAAAGAACCAAAGGAGGTAGCAATCAAGAAGGAGTGTCATTTTAGCACTTTTAGGTGATTTTAAATAAAGTCAGATTACTCCTAATCAGATGGCAGGTGGATAGGAATTTAAGAAATACGAGCAAGAGTAAGCCACTACAGCCCTTTGAACCCACCCTGCCATTCAATTAGATTATGGTTAATTTTTATTTCCATTTCTGACAGTATCCCCTACTTCTTGATGTTTTAATATGTAGAAAATTATTAATAATCTTGTCTCCCTTTATTCACCCCAAAATCCTTTATAGTCCCTATATCAATTTTTGTACCTGTACCCAATCCCACAGTCTCTCATATCCTCCATGCCAACTTGTGAACCTGTACCCAAAACAATGGCTGCTCATACCTTCCGTGCCATTCTATGCACCTGTACCCACTTTAAAGTTCCTATGACAATCTCATGCCAGCTGATGCATGCCGCTCTTTTTGCTTATGGCTACCACCTCATCTAGTAATCATTATAGAAAGACCTCAGCACCCATGCAGAGATGAGATAAAATAAAGTTCTATAAAATAAAGTTTGATGTGTTGATGGCAGAATTTACTATATTGAAAAAAAATTCATTCCTAAAATATCATTTACTACATTTATACTTCTTCAACTATGTAAAGTCTTATAACAAACATTCAAGTGCACACTCCCTAATAGTGTCTATGCCAAGCATTGCAATTCCTTTGCACATCAAACAGCCTATAACAGCTTGTAGCTGTCAGTGGAACTGATAATGGAAACACTCTGGTATGATATGGATCAGTCAAGTATTCAGTAATGGATGTCTCCAGTCTTACATCAACAGAGTGATTTTTTTTACTTCCAGTCATATTCTTTCAAAGATTCAAAGAGGTGGACTTTCACATGCCTTGACAGTTTGACATCTCCCTTTGTTAGGTCCTTTGAACAGGTGGGAGATGGTAGTGTAGTGGTACTGCCACTGGACTAGAAATCTAGATGTTCAGGCTAATCCACTGGATTCATATCCCACTACAGCAGCTACATTTACATTCAATAAGTTTGGAATTGAAACCTGATCTCAGTAATGACAACCATGGGATTAATAAACTGGTTGGACTTAAACCTGGTGTTGTGAGACTTCTTACTGTGTTTACCTCAGTCCAATGCCCGCATCTCTAAATCATGATGGAATTCCTACAGGAAAAGGACTTGTATCTTTTCGAATTTAGAAGAATCAGAGATGATTGCATTTAAACATATAACATTGTAAGAAGGCTTAATTGCTGTAAAACCCCATCTCGCCCATAAATGCCCCTTATGGAAGGCTATCTGCCAATCTGGTCTATGTCTGACTTCAGACACATAGCAATGTTAGTGACTCTTAAATGCCCTCTGAAACGGTCCTGAAAATCACTCAGTTCAAGGACAATTACAGATGGGCAACAAATTCTGACCTTATCAAGGGTGTTCACATCCCATAGAAGAATAAATTTTAAAAAAGGTATTTTTAACAGTTGAGTTGGACATGTCTATTGAGTACAGGGATAAAGTTTCTCGAGAGCCTTGCTGAAACCATAGCTGGAGCATTGTGGATTGTGTAATATCTCCTTACTTAAGGTAGAATATATTAATGGATCATAAAGGATCATTTATATGAATGATTTGGATGAGAATTTTGGATGAGTAAATTTACAGACAACACAAGATTGGTGGCATAGTGGACAGTGAAGAAGGTTACCTAGGATTGCAACATAATCTTGATCAATTGGGCCAGTGCGCTGATGAATGGTAGATGGAGCTTAATTTAGATAAATGCGAGGTGATGCATTTTGATAGATCAAACCAGGACAGGACTTTCTTGGCTAATGGTAGGGTCTTGGAGAGAGTTATGGATCAAAGAGACCTCATAGTTCCCTGAAAGTGGAGTCACAGGTAGCTAGAGTGGTGAAGAAGGCTTTCGGCATGCTTGGTTTCATTGATCAGCACACTGACCAATTGGGTCGGGATGTCTTGTTGAGGTTGTACAAGACATTAGTAAAGCCACATTTGGAATACTATGTGCAGTTCTGGTCACCTTATTATGGAAAGGATGTTACTAAATTAGAAACAGTGCAGAAAAGGTTTATTAAGATGCGATCAGTTCCTGATGATTTGAGTTATAACAGCTCATTACTCTGGGACTTTTTTCCCACGGCATAGGATACTGAGGGGTGATCTTACATAAGTCTATGAAATGATGAGAGGCACATCAGCTAGATAGTCAACATCCTTTCCAAAAGATAGGGGAGTCTAAAACTAGAGACCATAGGTTTAAAGTGAGAGAGGAGATGAACAAAAGAGACCAGAGAGGCAATTGTTCCACATAGAGGATGGTGAACGTCTGGAACAAGCTGGCAGTGGTAGATGTGGTTACAGTTTTGTCTTTTGAAAAGCATTTAGTTACTTACTTTGGTCATTTTTTAAAAAAAGCATTTAGTTAGTTACATGGGTCAGATAGGTATAGAAGGATATGGGCCAAATATGGAAAATTGGGACTAGCTTAGTAGTTTAAAAAAAGGTTGGCATGGCTAAGTTGGGCCAACGGGCCTGTTTCCTTGTTGTAAACCTGTATGACTCTGTGATATTCCTGCCACAGAAGAAGTATAACAAAGGTTCACCAGACTGATTCCTTGGGTGATGGAATTAATAAACTGGTTGGACTTAAACCTGGTGTTGTGAGACTTCTTACTGTGTTTACCCCAGTCCAATGCCCGCATCTCTAAATCATGATGGAATTCCTACAGGAAAAGGACTTGTATCTTTTCGAATTTAGAAGAATCAGAGATGATTGCATTTAAACATATAACATTGTAAGAAGGCTTAACAGGGTAGATACAAATGTTTCCCCTGGCTGGAGTGTTTAAAACCAGAGGACACACTTTCGGAATAAGGGATAGCCCATTTAGAACTCAAGTGAGGAAGTGTTTCTTCACTCAGAGGGAATTTTTAATCCCAGAGATCTGTGGTGGCTCATTTACAAAGGTTAGTGGATTTCTAGATATTAAAGACATCAAAGTATATGAGAATTGTGAGAGCAAATGGCATTGAGGTGGATTAGCCATAATCTAGTTGAAAGATGGAACAGTCCCGAGGGACTAAATGGCCTACTCCTGATCCTATTTCTTGTATTAATCAGGTCCAAATATACCAAGTATGGTACTAAGATTACCAGAGTAATATAAAATAACTGCGTATAAAATCATCATCAAAGTTCATGTTTTTATAGAATGGAAATTGTGAACGTGCAACTCTAAATGCAAGTGTCTCTTGATTTCTGAGTCACACTGAGGGCAATATGCTAAGTTACTTGTAATGCTGATTGATGTATTTTTTGATGGATAGGGCTAGTCGGATTCTTTGACTGCCTCTGCTCCAATTCCACATTATGATTCCAACTGAACTGCCTTTTTCGATCCATTTGGTACATGGACAGCAAGATGTGCTGTGCATAAAAAACTGCACAGACTGTCTTTTGGCCTACCAATGTTCAAATTTAGACTGGTTGTGTGATTTGTCTTTCTTCGAACCCCTCATGCTTTGGCATTAAATAGTTGCTGAACCTTTCAAACCATGTAAGATAAGAATTTATGATTTCAGTGAATGCCACTGTGACTGACAAATTTGGTCAACCACACACGGGCTGAATATACTTGTGATTAATATGAACTTGGACCATAACACTATAGTAGGCACATTATTCAAATCATATCTCAAAGAAAAACTGCACTGTTTGCCTGTATTTCTACAGTATATGAAATATTTAAAAAGTTTCAATTTCATTAATTATTTATTGCTGTAATAATTAGGCAGGTGGCACAGTGGTTAGCTGCCTCACTGCAACAAGGACCTGGATTTGATTCCCAACTTGAGTGATCGTGGAGTTTGCACATTCTCCCCATGTCTGTGTGAGTTTCCACTGGATGTTCTGGTTTTTTTCCTAACAGTCCAAAGGTTAGGTAGATTGACTATGCTAAATTTTCCCTTCATGGCCCAAGATGTTGGGGTTCACGGGATTAGCAGGGTAAATATGTGGGGTTATGGGGATAGGTAGTGGGGTAGGAGGGGGTGGGAGTGGGCCTGGGTAAAATACTTTGTTGAACAGTTAGTGGAGACTAGATGAGCCAAATGGCTTCTTCTGCACCACAGAGATTCTATGAATTTGGTTGACACAAACATTTTAAGGATGACAATGAAATAATACAAAAACTGATCACTGTTGCTACAAAATGCCTGTAACCATCATACCCGTGTTTCTGTTATTTTTCACAAAGCTTTATTTATTCCAAATAAAAGACTGTCTAATGCCATTTTTAAACTTAGTAAAATATTCTTTGCTATTTCAAGATGAGTTGCTAAAATGTGGAATTGGGGCAGAGGCAGTCAAAGAATCTGACTAGCCCCATCCATCAAAAAATACATCAATCAGCATTACAAGTAACTTAGCATAGTGCCCTCAGTGTGACTCAGTAACCGAGACACTTGCATTTAGAGTCGCACGTTCACAAGTTCCATTCTATAAAAGCATGAACTTTGATGATGATTTTATACGCAGTTAATTTATATTACTCTGGTAATCTTAGTACCATACTTGGTATATTTGGACTTGATTGATATCTTCTCTAAACCATTCTCAATTAACCTGGTATTGCTGCAGCAATTAAATCACACATAAAACACTTTTTTGTTGGAAATTCAAATAATGTTGTATGAATTAATATTAAGACATTTCCTAACCACTGGTTCGGATGGAAGATCACAGTGGAGTAAGGAAGAAGTGGATCGGGTAGCAGCTGCAAATAATTGGGGAGATCAGCGGCAAGGGGCTAGTTTTGCTACACTGGAAAAATTGTTTGAATGATTTGATTGGTTGCTTCATTAGATCACTGGCCTGTATTTTCTGGCCCTATCTGCCAATGGGATTTTGTTGTTCCATCAAAGTCAACAGAATTTTGGCTGACTTGCCGCATCCCAAATGGGAGGACCTGGCGAGGCAGGTCCAGAAAAGTCTGCTAATTGTTTTATCTGTGTTTTCCTTTCACACACACGTCTTAATTTACAGTGCCATTATTTTTCAATGCAACTCACAACTTGTGAAATCCTACTGTGGTGCACTGTTAGTTTTCGCCTCTGGTCTGTGTACCCACTGTTAACAAACATGGTGTTTCCATTAATGAAGTATGTACTTTTAATGCCACCTTTGTTTTACCTTGGTCCTATCAGTGGCAGAAATGTAACAAGGTAGCCACTGTGTGTCAATCTGAGACCTGAATTTAAGTGCTGTAGGTTACAACATATAGTGCACGATATTCGGCAATATTGCAAAGCTAATGATACATAATATATACATGCGACTTCAAGACTTTTTAATTTGACCTGCTATCTCCAGCACATGGGTCCCAGTGCTTGCATCAACCTTTGATGACCAAAAATCCCTTTCTTAAAAAAAAAGAGGAGCCATGTCATCTAGACCTGACAGAAACACAGGAAGTTTATGGCACAAAAGGATTTGGCCCATTGTCTCTCTGCTGGCTGAAAAAGAGATCCCCAGCCAATTTCATTTTCTAGTTCTTGGCTTATATATAGCCTTATTGGTTCTGGCATATCCACGAACACTTGAAACATGATGAGGGTTTCAGCTTTTACTATCTTCTCAGGTAGTGAATTCCAGATTCCCACTACACTCTGGATAAAATACATTTCCTTAATTCCCATCTAATCCTTATACCAATTGATTTAATCTGCTCCCCTGGTTATTGAAACAGATTCCTCCACTCTTACTCAGCCCCTAATAATTTTAAACATCATTACATTTCCCCTCAGCATTATTAAAATTAATTTACAGGATGTAGAAATCGTTGGCCACGCTTGTATTTATTGCCTATCCTTAAAGGTTCTTGAGAAGGTAGTGGTGAGCTGCCTTCTTGAACTGCTGCAGTTCATGTGTGTATGAGCATCCAGAGTGCTATTAGGCAGGGGAGTTCAAGGATTTTGACTCAGATATCCAAGTAATAAATGGCTTGAAGGGAATTTTCAAGTGGTGGTGTTCCCATGTGTCTGTTGCCTTTGTCCTGGATGGTAATGAACTTCCTGAGTGTTGTTGGATTCATCCAGACAAGTAGATAGTGTTCCAGCACACTCCTGACTTGTGGCTTGTGCATAGTGGACACGCAATGAGAAGTCAGGGGGTGAGTTACTTGCTGCAGGATTCTTACTCTGTGACTTGCTCATAGAATCTTAGAATCCCTACGGTGCAGAAGGAGTATTGTTCATGGATAGCTGGTCACCCAAGACTGTTTTTAGTAATTGACACATAATGAAGGCCATCTAGCCCGTCAAGCCTGCAACGACAACAATCCCATCCCCACAACCCCACACATTTATCCCACTAATCCCTCTAACCTACATATCCCGGGATATTAACGGACAATTTTAGCATGGCTAATCAACCTAACTCGCACAAGTTAGCCACCATCTATGCTACATCTGTATCTTCACATAAAAGGAGTTTAGGATGACAATGATCTCAGATGAGCACCCCGTTTTGCTCCAATCTTGGTTGTGACTCGTAATCTTTTTAAAAAAAAGAAATCCAAAACTGAAAGAATGAAGCCACAAGATTCCATAATTTAAAATAAAAGAATTTTTACTATACAAGTGTCAATCACTAAATACAGTCTTGGGTGACCACCTATCCATGAAGAATTGCTTGACTTAATGAGAACTAAAACTGCAACAATACTGGATACAGGATCTTGGTGAGACCCTGTATCCAGTATATTGTGTGCTATTTTGGTCTTTTTTTCTCAGAGAGTGCAGTAAAGTTTTATTAGGCTTACCAAGGATGGCGGGACTGATATATAAGGACAGATTGACTAGGTTGGGATTGTTGTCAATGGAGTTCAGACAAATAAGGGGGGAATCTCATAGAGACTTATAAAATTCTAACAGGACTAGACAGGTTAGGTGCAAGGAGAATGTTCCCGTTGGTGGGGGAGTCCAGACCCAGTGCTCACAGTGTGAGGATTCAGGGTAAACCATTTAGGACAGAAATGAGGAGACATTTCTTCACCCAAACAGTAGTGAGTCTGTGGAATCTGTTACCATAGGAAATAGTTGATGACAAAACATTCAAGAGGCGCTAGATATAGCACGTGGGGCGAAAGGGATCAAAGGTTATGGGGATAAAGCAGAATTAGGCTATTGAGTTGTACAATCAGCATGATGTAATGAATGGCAGAGCAGGCTTGAGGGCCAAATGGCCTCTTCCTATTCTATCTTCTATGTTTCTATGTTTAAAAAAAAATCTGTGCCAAGTATCAATGATTTTTTTTTCAGTGGAGCTCAACATTCTTTTTGGAAAAACATGCTGGAACAAAATCTGGTTTAAAATTGTGCTATATTTTATTCCAATGCCAGTCCAGTCTTCAGATGATTGTTTGCAGAAGCACGATGTCTGTTTCAGTAATGTATTTCAAAGAGATTCTCTACACACTACATCCACCAGACTTAAATGGGCAACATAATATTTAGTCCATTGCACAGTCCGTTCAGTAAAGGTCAGTTTCAAGCAGGAGCAAGAAAGCTGCAGAGTCCTGTCTTGATGAGAATATTAGGAAGTTCACATCCAGGCAAATTGGAAATGATCACAGATAATTGCAGACCTCTAAATTATTAACATTTGAGATGATAAATTACTGTTATTGTTATCAGCAACCAAATGTTGTTTTTATAGACTTTGGACCCAAACAAAAATGAAGTGGAGTTCATGACTATAATTAAACAGTAAAGGGAAAGACTTTAATCAGTTTTCAACAGATACTTCCAACAAAACAAAAACTACTGGCTAAATTGTGCACAGGTCAATTTATATGTGATTACTCTTTGCTAAACATGTTTGTTTACTGCAATACAGTTGCAAGTTATGCTTCCATCCATTTCCTGCTGACTGCAAAAATTAATCATATGTTGGAGATCAACTTATGGCAACAGTTAGTTTGGATCCTTTCAAACAAGCAAGCACAAGTCATGTAAAAGGTATCATGCATATCTCACATCAGATGGAGAAAGTATGTTGCAAATAATACAAGCAAGGCATTATTGGTCATTAGTATTTTGATCCCTGTTTACAAACTGTTGTATTGGAATATGCTGATTCATTTTCTATTATTAAAAATATTGGATGCAAGTGGCAGATAGAGTCATAGAGTCAACAAGGTTTATAGCTTGGAAATAGGCTCTTCGGCCCAACTTGCCCTTGCCACCCAGCTTTTAACACTTATCTAGTCCCAATTGCCTCCATTCGGCCCCTATCTTTCTATACCCATCTTCCCCATGTAACTGTCTGAATGCTTTTTAAAAAACAAAATTGTAACCGCTCTACTACCACTTTTGGCAGCTCATTCCAGACACTCAGCATCCTCTGTGTGAAACAATTGCACTTAGGATGTGTAGAGGATATTTACAAGGATGTTGCCTAGATTGGGAGGCATGCCTTATGAGGCTAGGTTGAGGGAGCTAGGTCTGTTCTCCCTGGAGAGACGAAGATTGAGAGGCAACCTGATAGAGATTTTGAAAGGTATAGATAGGTGGCTTCTCGGAGGCTACTTCCCAAGGCTGAAACAGTCGCTACGAGAGGACACAGGTTTAAGGTGCTGGGGAGCAGATATAGAGGAGATGTCAGGGGTAAGCTTTTTACTCAGAGGGTGGTGAGTGAGTGGAATCGGCTGCCGTTGGTGGTGATAGAGGCGAACTCACTGGGGTCTTGAGGATTATAGATAGGCCTGGTTAGTATGGATATGATCGGTGCAACTTGTAGGCCGAAGGGCCTATTTGTGCTGTAGTGTTCTATGTTCTATTATTTTATGGACTTCTAAAAAAGTCACACCTAAGCCCCCTATCTCCAGTCTATCCAGCCTCTCCTTATAAGTCAAACCATCAAGTTCCGGTAGCATCTTAGTAAATCTTTTCTGCGCTAATATCCTTTCTATAATGGGGTGACCAGAACTGTATACAGTATTCCAAGTGTGGTCTTATTACTGTCTTATATAAAACATTCCAATTACTGTATCCAATGCTCTGACCAATGAAGCCATGACAAAAGCCTTCTTCACCACCCTGTCTACCTGTGACTCCACTTTTAAGGAGCTATAAACCTACACTTGATTTGGACTGTATTCTCTATGTATACAATCAGTTATTGTTTAACCATACAAATCTCTAGACTTCAGCATGAGACAACATACAATCCTACAACACAGGTGAGGGAAAAAAGTCTGTAATGAGGAATAAAGACCATGTAATGCCAGAGATGTATTAATACATACAAACATATATATTATGTACAGGACGCAGTCCTGTCTAGGTATTATCTTCATGCCAACTTCCACAACTCTCTAATACTTGCATGTGACTCTACATCATAATCTGGGTGATACTGTTTCCCCAGTCCCACATTAACCCTTGCAGTCCCAAACACACAAATACATCAACCTGTAAAGTTAACTTGAGTAGATAAGGTATTTTGTTTCTATCTGTACGGACAAAATAGGAAGATTAAGAATATATTACAATATAATCTAGTCATGGAATGAAGCATATTATTTTAAGACTCCTGTATATTCCAATAGTACCAAAATCCAATGTTGGATCAAATATACATTTCCGTAAGCAAATGAGAAAACATTGCAAAAATGAAGGCTTTCAGCAGAACAAGCCTTTGCTGTCAACAGACATTACACAATCTACTCAATTATTGTTTCCTGAGAAAAAGCTTTCAAAATTTTCTTCCTGTCTCAAAGTTAAATGAAGTGAAATTATGAAATATCAACTAACCTTACATATTCATAACTATTTGTTTTTCTTCCAGGGCATTTCAAAGTCCTGGCATTTCAAGAGTCAGTGTTGTTAATATTATTTGACTCTGTCCATGTATACTTATTCTAATGAACCTTAATTTCCCTTCTCTAAATATTTTTTATTGAGAGTATGAAAAGGTTCTTCAGTGCATACAAAATAATTCAATAAGCTGCTTCTCAAGAAATTTATTTCAAGCTGTTTAATATTAATACTGCCATATCAACAGGTTTTATAATGTTCAAATTGCATCAAAAATGCATGTGCCAAGTCAGGTCATCCTGTCTAAAGCACATTCTTGACAACATTTATAACATTATCACAATGTCCTATCAAATTATAAGTTCTATATTTTTCCAAACATTAAGACAATACATAATTTTTGATGGTGAACTTTGAAAATACTTTTCTCTAAGTACATTACTCTGGGTCACATATATAAATTTAACTGAGTTAAGTGAATATAAAATCATTTCAAAGCCTGAAGTGTTAAGTCACAATTTCTACATTTTAAAATGTCTACTTGAAATCCTGAAGTACAGATTTACATGAACCATCCCCAAAGCAAGAATGTAACACCTAAAGACTGTATCATCCATAAAAATGAATAATTTTCCTCAGCTGCTCCTGAACAGCTTGTTAAAAAGTCACATGCCCAATTAGCATGCTATGTCAAGTTTTTGTGTGGCTTTTTTTGGAGATAACCTCGGGTGACTTGAATGTAACAATGTAAGTTGCATTCACATGTATAGCAGAGAGCTTTCCTTGTAAATCTCCCATTATGGCAGATGCAAATCAAGGAAAGTTTGCTTCCACACTCATATTACTGCTTTTATTGGACTTTCTTTGTCAAGGGAAAGGCTGGCATTATCAATAGGCTTTATTTACAAAGTCATTTTGCTATTTGATCAATTGTTGCTTAATCAGTTCTTTGTAAGTTGTCATGGAAGTCACATCCGTTCTGCACCACCACTGCCATCCATCCTACAAATAGAGATTACTCCGATGCCAAAAAGAGAATTATCTTGAGCACAAATCGGACCATATAGCCAAAGAAGTCCATGCATTGCTTATCTTCTATACCGAGTCCTGCATTCTTCTTTATCTACAATCATCAGTACTATATACCTCCCCTTTAATGCATATTCATTTCAACCATTGCTGTGGTAGCGTGTTCCACATTCTCACCACTCTCTCGTCGTTTCTTCTGAATTCTCAGGAACCATCTTACATTGATAGTCTTTAGCTTTTCTCTTCCCCACAAGTGAAAATACTTGCTTGTGTCCGTTCTACCAGAACCTTTTATAATTTAAACCACAAGACCCCTTCACGTGACTGACAATTCTTTTCTTGTGATTGTAATTTCTTTCTTAACCAGTCTTCTCCAAACCAGTCTTGTGCTCTCCCAGTTGGGATAAAAAGGGAAGCCTCAGAGTCAGTGAGCACCATCCTATTCCTTCACTATTCTTCATATTTGCTTTCTCTATTCCTGCATTTACTTGGCTACATAGTTTTGTCCATTTGCTAGATCCCTCCAAGTCAAACTCCAAAGGTGTTGAAATGTTGCTGAGAGTCCTACTCGAACTACAACATGATAGTTCAAGCTAATTTGTGGGGATCCGACACTATGTTAACATAAATACCACTGACATGTGGTATTTATTTTAACATGTGGACATGACATAAATCAGTTTTATTCAGATACAAATGAAATTTAAGAAGTTATCACTCTTGAAGATCATCATCAACAACTTGCATTTACAATCATGTTCTTAAATTGTAAAATATTCCAGTCTCAGAATAATGGGCCAATCATTTAAGAGAAATTACTACACCCAAGGGATTGTGAACCTTTGGAATTCTTGACCCGAGAGGGCAGTGAATGTTGCATGGTTGAATAATTTTAAGGTTGGGGGTGGACAGATTTTTAAATCTCAGAGAATCAATATGGGGAGTGGGTGGGCTGACGGAGTTGAAAGCGATTTTCAGACAATGATTGTACTGAATGGCCGAGTAGGCTTGACAAACAATGAGATTTAATCCTGCTCCTGTTTCTTGTGTTCTTGTGAGAATTTCAGATTTTAGGGCCAAGGCACCTGAAAACATGACCATCAACATTGGAATAGTTAAAATTGGGGATGTCCAAACCAGAATTGAAGGAGTGCTGAGATCTCAGAGGACTGGAATATTTTACAGAGTTAGAGGCAAGGCCATGGAGGAGTTTGAAACAAGGGCAAGCAATTTAAAGTTGAAGTATTGCTGGAGTCATGATGAAAATCTTGCCTAGATACCTCTGAGAATTGAATTACTTTGGTTAGTATTTGGAACTTTAACTGAATTACTTCAGTTAATTGTGCAACTGCCATTGAGACCCAGGCAATCTTTTTCCTCTATCTGACCTTCAGCTCTATAGGAGGTTGCCATGTAAATCCTAAGCATTCAATCATATAGTAATAAGGCTTGAGAGAAGGTTTGGATGTTGAAGCTGTCAGTATGGTAGAGTGTAATAAGTGCTTTTAGGAGAGGAAGATCAGTTTTTATTTCTTGCCTCTGGGTAAAGGAGAACTGAATACATGTATTCTACAACTTTTATATAAATCTTAATTAAAAGCTTAAGTACCTCACCCAACTCAGTAGAATAGATTTGCATCTGCATTGTCCAAGTGGTAATCTGGCAGGGCAATCTCCCAATCTTTTGGAGAATGCAGCTAATTTTCCTTCTATGAAAGTCAATCTATTGAACTCAATGGAATAGAAAATAGGAAAATGGGTGATTTGTTCTGCCACATTACTACTCAGCTGGTGAAGATGAAAATGAATTTCTTTCTAAAGTTTTCTGAAGCTTTTACGATCTGAATTTGTACAACACCAACTGTCTCATTGCAAATGCGATGAAAAGTCAGGTAAATTTTCTTCTTGGCAAAACAAATTTGCAGTCGCTGCAAGATTGGGGAACTGTAAAATAGCTCCAATTTAATATACAATTCATACTGAATTATGTGATAAACATTATAAGATCGTCTCCTCTTTAAATAAAATTACACAATCTCATAATTTATCTACATACCTGGATCTGTAATACATGGGTGGTGAAAGCTCACAATGTTACAAAACTAACGCATTTTGGGTTACTGTATCAAAACATGTCAAAATGGGTGCTCTGCTTGAATATTTGAATTTTGTCAGGAAAATTAATCTATAAAATGCCTTTACATTCTCAACAGGTCCTAAATATTAAAGTTATTTTGAAATGTACGATCTGTTGTAATGTAAAGCAAAGGAAACCAATATTCTGTTTTACTATTGGTGGTTAAGGAATAAATGTTGGTCTGGATATTGGAAGACCTCTCCTGCTGTTTTCTGAAATAGTGTCATGGGATATTTTACATCTGTCTGAGTCAGCAGGTGGCACTTCAAAATGTAACCCAAAAAGCTGCTTCTGACAATCCCCTTTAGTACACCTGGAATACATATAGGTATGTAGAATGGGTAGTGCAGGATAAGGAAAAGCTGAGTTTCTGTTATGGCTTTCTCTTTATTTTAAATGTGTTCACGGGATGTGGGAGTCAGTGGCTAGGCCAGCATTTATTGCTCTTCCTAATTGCCCATGAGGAGCTAAAACCGTTGCAGTCCAAGTTGAGTAGATACACCAACAATGGTGTTGTTAGGGAGGGATTTCAAGATTTTGACCCAGCAAGAGTGAATGATCAGCAATATCATTCCAAGTTAGGATAGTCTATGGCTTGGGGTGAAGTTGCAAGTGTTCCCATGTATCTGCTATCCTTGTCCTTTTAGATGATAAAGATTGCAGTTTGTCTAAGGAGCCTTGGTGAATTGCTGCAGTGCATCTTTTAGATGGTACATACTGCTGCCACCGTGCATTTGTGGTGGAACACGTTAAAGTGGTGGATGGGCTGCCAATGAAGCTGGCTGCTTTGGCCTTGTGGATGTCAAGCTTCTTAAATGTTATTGGAGCTACACTCCTCCAGACAAATGGAAAGCATTCCACAGGTTTGCAGTATCTTGCAAAGATGGATGACCATCAAATAGATTAATGAAATGATTGGTTTATTAAGGTAAGTAACTATATATACTCATAATCCACAAGTACTCCAGCCTAATTGACTGAATGAGTCACATAACCCTCTGAAAGCTTGCTCCTCAAAGGGGCATACGACCACATCCCTCCTACTTTAGATTCCTGATTAAACATTTACAATATTATCCAAAAAATGATCTCAAGTACAATCTCCTTATAAGGTAAATCAGTACAGGGAGTTCCTGATCCTTTGGGAGCATTGTAATTCATAATAAGGTGCTTTGGCAGTAGAGGTAACTTTGATTTGAACTTCAGTGGATGGACTTTCGACCTGTGAAAGTGCATCAGTGCAGATAATTTCTCCAGTTCCCACTGGAACATTGCTTGGTTCTACCTCAGGGTAACTTGCTGCTGCATTACTTTCATCCAAAGCAATATCGCTGACAGGCAGACTAGGGGTGGAATACCCCACTGGTTCTGTGTGATTCTGTCCTTTTCAAATGGCCCAGGT
This sequence comes from Sphyrna mokarran, assembly GCA_024679065.1. Taxonomy (NCBI): domain Eukaryota; kingdom Metazoa; phylum Chordata; class Chondrichthyes; order Carcharhiniformes; family Carcharhinidae; genus Sphyrna; species Sphyrna mokarran. Next base: position 20,441,397 of record JAGIQG010000031.1, on the reverse strand, counting down.
GTTCCTTCATCCTCTTCCCTTGGACAAGTTTTTTTTATGACTCTGGCCCTGTTCTGACCACGACCATTCCAGGGATCCAGTTTGGATCAGCACCAAATTCTTCATATATAACAGGTTATTCATCTCAAATGCACTCTCCGTTTTTGTCGAATTGTGATGCTTTTGTGCATTCCTTTTTGCCTCCACTGCCAAAATTGGAAATTCAAGATCGGGCTTTATAATACATCGCCCACTAGTAACTTGGCAGGTGTGACTCCTGTGGTGATGAGGGTTATTCTGTAGGTGATCAGGAAATGGACTAGGTTGATTTGTCTAGAGCCTGATGACCATTTCTTTTTGCAGACTTTGAATGTTTGGACAGCTCTCTCAGTCAGCGCATTTGAAGCAGGGTGGTAGGATGCAGGTCGAATATGTTGAATACGATGGGTTCCAGCATGCACAAGAATCATTCACTAGTGAAAGCAGTCCTATTAGTGGATACTTTGAGCAACCTGTGTGTAGGGAATGTCTGTTACAGTTTATCGATGGTTGCTGATGAGAACTTCATTTCAGTCATTCAATCATTTGGAATGCACATCTATTATTAGGAGGAAACAGTGCCATGAATGGGCTCATAAAATCGAATTGTAGTCTCACCAATGGTCAACTGGCCATTCCCAACAGTGCACTCAGGCTGCAATCTGCAATTTTGCTGCATTTGACATTGGTTACATTTCACCAGATTCTTAATGTCAAAATCTATTCCAGGCCACCATATATAATTGCATGAGTTTCATCTTTGTCATCCAGGATGTGGGAATGACTACCTTGCTCCCCATAATAATACTGTCCTTGCAATTTGACTCAATTTTGCTTAACTGAAAGGGTTTTATTTGCTCAGACATGTTATCATAATGCTAGCTGTGGAGATTGTACGCTTAACCTGAGATAATGTGCGGCCTTTCTGGGTTCAAAACTTGGTCTGTCACACTGAAGCGGGCAACATACAAGAAAATTGTGGTACCGGTGGAAGTGGTATATTTTGGTAGGAAAATATGCCTTAAAATGTCCACGTTTGAAATATGTGTGCCTGCCCTAAGTTGAAAAGTATACTCATAGGCTGCCAGCACTAGAGCCCACTGGACCCACACTGAAGCGACGGGAGGAATGACCTTATTCGCCTTAATTAGGCCCAATTGGGATTTGTGGTCAATAACTACTATGAAATGCCATCCATAAACATACTGTTGGAACCTCTTCATTCTGAAGCTGATTGCTAGTCTGTCTGTTTCAATTTGAGAGTAAGCTTTTTCAGAATCAATCCTTGGTGATATGCCTTTCTGCACTATTTGTGAAAAAAACTTCTCTGATAGTATAGGGAGATGCATCACAGGTAAGAATGATCTCTTCTGAGGGATCAAAGTGAACTAACATGTCTGCCATGCCAGTTTAACCTGTTCAAAGGTTTCTTTCTGATGCTCTTTCCAGAAACATCTGGTGCTTTTTGAGCATGTAAGAATGCCAATACTACAGAAAGATTAGGAATAAATCTACAATGATGGTTCACCATTCCTAAAAAATATTTCAATTCTGATACATTTCCAAGCGTCCAGTGCTTTAATTGCTTTTATTTTCTTCTCCATAGGGTGCAGATCTTTTATGTCCACTTTGAACTGAGTACTTAATTTCATGAGCCTAGAACATATATTTCTTCCTTTTCAGCCTCACTCCAGCCTTCTTAAATTTCTCTAAATCTTCTTTGAGATTTGCCAGATGCTCCCCTTCAATGATCCTCTAATTAGTACATCATCAAGATAGACAATCACGTTTGGTAGGCCGTGTTGTATGTTCTATTGTACGCTGCAAAATTGCGTACACTGATGAGACTCCTCCGAAGGACAGTTGAGTGTACTGGCATAAACCTTTGTGGGTATTTATTGTAACAGTTCTCTAAGTGCTTCGTTTAACTCTAATTATTGGTATGTATGGTTCATACCCAGTTTAATATAACTTAAGCCTCTGCTAATTTGCCATATAAATCTTCAACTCTTGGAATTGGATATCAATCCAATTCTGCTGCTTGATTAATGGTTAATTTTTAGTACCCATATATATTAATGGTTTTACCAGAACGATGAAAGCTGTCCACTTCAAAAACTGTACAGGCTTGATGATGCCTAAATGTTTCAGCTGCTTGAGTTCAGACTCAATCTTCTCATGCGAGGCATTGGGTACAGGTGGGGCTCTGTAAAACCCGGTCATAGCCTCAGGATTCATGTAAACTTTTGCTTTTTGGCCAAGTATTTTGCCTAACACATCTTGGAATGTCTCCTGCCTTTTTTTAAGATATCATGAAAATTTCCATTGTTGATTTTGAAGATTTCTAGCTAATTTAATCTAATTTGGCAAAGCCAATCTCAGCCCATTTTACTTGGCCTTTGCACACCCATCCCCGCCACTATTACTATTAGAGGCAATTGAGTGCACTGATGCTAGTAGCTTACAGACGTTGTTGTTCCTTAAAGCTTCCCCAGCATATGTTGCTAGTCTGGCTATCATGCTTCTTAACTTTAGGAGTTGAACCCTTCTTTGTAAATAACGACACATTTGTTCTCCTCCAACTGTAGTAGAGACACTGGTGTCCACTTTCATTCTGAGTGACTGACCATTTATCATCACACAATCATAATTGGGACTGCTTTGTTCCTCTTAATATTGTTTAACCTGTATACTTCAGAATTATTTTAAGGGTTATTCTCAAAACTGTATACTGAAGTTAGAATATTTTTCTTGCTGGCCACAGGTAGACTTTGCTTAGTCTTGTATTTGCTCCTAATGTTCTCCCTCCTTTTGCAACCATGTAGTTTTCCTAAATTTACATTTCTCCTCAGGGTAGTCTCCTCCACACCGGTAGCATTCTTTGGTCTGTGGACCAAATTCCCTATACCTCTGCATTCTCTTTTGCTTTGAGCCTCTTTGTTCATTACTTTCTGTGCATTCCTTTCTGGTGCCACTACTGCCAGCAGCTTCCTGCCAAAACCTGGCAGACCTTATCTGTTTGAAGACTTTGCAGTTCAATCACTACTCTTTTGGCACTTTTTATAGCCTTAAATTAATTTCTGCCACTGCTAATAATTTCTTTTGTATAGTTATATTGTTGACACTACAGACTAGCTTGTCTCTCCACATGTCATTGAGTGCAGACTCAAACTCGCACTATTCAGCTGTTCATCTTAGGCGTACCACAAATGCCGTTATCAACTTTTCTGGGGCTGTTATTGAATTAAGTTTGCATTGTTGCATTATCACCGAGGACATTGAGTGATAATGTCCATTGACGATTTCCACAAGCTCTTTGAAAGTTTGGGGGCAGGATTTTCTAGCCACGTTCACACCAAAATTTGAAAATCCCACCCGAAGTCAATGGACGTCTCCATGGGTCCTTGGATGGGATTTTATAGTATCAGGGTGAGTGAGGCTAGAAAATCCTGCCATAAAATTTTCGAGGAGATTGTGAAATTAGTCAATGGACATTATCACCCAATGCCCTCAGTGATATTGCAGTAATACAAATATCTACAGGAGTAGAAAGGCACTCCAACCAGTCCAGATTGCCAAATGTAGTGTCTTGCAAACCACAAGTAGACTAACGGTTTATTAAGGTAAGTAATTGTGTACAGAGAGTGACATAAATGCTATTATATGATGCCAGACTTTTACCTGGTTAGGAAAACCTGCAGTCACCTTCTAGGATTGGCCTCCATTAGCCACAACCATCTTTTTTTGTATTGGATATGGCTTCATCAAGTCGAGAGCTTTCCCCTGGTGTTCATTGACTCCAGTTTTGCTTGGGCTTCTTGATGCTACACTCAGTTAAGTGCTGTCTTGATGTCAACAGCAGTCTCTCACACCTCACTTCTTGAATTCAGCTCTTTTGTTCATGTTTGGACTATGGCTAGAGTTAAGTCAGGAGCTGACTTGCCCTAGTGAATCCCAAAATAGGTGTTAGTAAGCAAGTTATTGCTGACTAGCATTGTTGATGACCACTTTCATCACTTTCTGAAGACTGAGATTAGACTGCTGGTGCAGTAATTGGCCTGACTGGCTTTGTCCAGCATTTTGTAGGAATGAAGTTGCTTTCACTCAAGAGAAGGCAACCAAGTATCTTTAGATGCTGGCATGTGATTGTTTTCCCTCATCTATAATATTCCAGAATTCAGTGATGTATGACTTTAGTTCTGTCTCATTCCAATGTGCTGTCTTGTTACGTATTTGAATTTTGAGACTCATAGACCTCACTTGGCATGTCCTCTCTTGGCAGATGCAGACTATTTATAATGCCATTTAATTTGCTGGGACCATAATATTCCACCAGGCAGGATGAGCCCAAAATCCTGGCCACAGATTCAGTGGAACTGAAATCCAAAACTTTGCCAGCATGATTTGAAACTGATTCTATATTGTGCATAGCCTTAATAAGTAGAGATCTAAAAAGTTCACTTATTTCCTATTTGTTTGAATTTTTATTGCAGAGCAAATCATAGAAAAAGATGAAGGACCATACTATACACATCTTGGTTCTGGACCCACTGTGGCAGCAATTCGAGAACTAATGGAAGAAAGGTATGTTAAAAACAAATTTCTATCTTTTTTTGAAATGGATATGGGCCACATGATGAGAAATAAGGTTCACAGATAACTAGTATTCACAAATACTATTAGAACAATGTATAATTCAAAAACAAATAATATCAGACGGGGGCAAATTGGAGGCAGTTTAAGATGAGTTTGCAACGCATGCATGAAAATGCACATACATGGTAGACAATGTTGATAAGCTACAGACACAAGTCACCACATGGGATTCTGATGCAATGAAATAAAATACGCTAGCCCTGGAGAAGGATATGTAGTCAATACGGAAGGATGAGGGACAATTTGGTTATAGCTAAGGGACAATAGAGAGTTACTATGCAACTGGGTACATACTTGCGGCTACAAAGTAGTGGAAGCGAGATAGAGGAACAAATATTCAGTAAATTAAAAGATACAAAAAAAAGAGCCTTGCTAATCAAGGACCTAATATAGACTACGATAGTAACAGAATAAAGGGTGAAACAAGAGATTTCTGAAATGTATATGAGAACTTTTTTGATCAGCATAGTGGCCACCCAATGAGAAAAAAAGCAATACTGGATATTGTTTTGGGGCTTGAAGCAAGTATAGCATGTTTCAGTCGAAAACATTTGAGAACAGTGATCATAACATCATCAAGGTTTAAAATAGTTATGGAAAAGGACAAAGTATAAACATTTGTGAGAATATCTAACTGCAGGAAGATTAATTCAGGTGAGCTGAAACATTATCTGACCCACAAAGATTAAACCTAAAATTAGCAACTAAAACTGCCATTAAACAATGGGAACCTTTCAAAAAGGAAAAGGTTTGTATATAGAGTTAAATTTCCCTCGAAGATTAGATGTTGAGATTAAAATGAGACAGGAAACAGAGATTTGACAATTTCAAGGTTCTTAATGTAGTACGAAACAAGCTGAATATGAAAAGTATAAAGGAGAGCTAAAAGAAGTAAGGAACAAAAGAAAAATGAAAAGAATTTTCTTTAAATGAAAGATCAGTGCTTGGCCCTCAACTTATATAAATGACTTGGATGAAGGGATGGATGCCAAATTTAACGATGTCACAAACATAGGTAAGAAAGTAAGCTCTGAAGAGGACACAAGGAGGCCACAAGAAGACATAGATATGTTAAATGAGTGGGCAAAGATCTGGCAAATAGAGTACAATGTGGAAAATTGTCCATTTTGACAGGAGGAATAAAAGAGACATTTTCCAGTGAGACTGAAGAGATGTGAGGTGCAGAGGAATCTGAGTAGCTTAGTGTATTAATCACAAACAGATAGTGTGCGAGTTTAGTAAGTATTTAGGAAAACTAATAGAATGCCATTGTTTATCGTGAGGGGAATTGAATACAAAACTAGGGAAGTTATGCTTCAGTTATAAAGAACACGAATGAGACGATGTCTGGAGTAATGTGTACAGTATTGGTCTCCTGAGTTAAGGAAGGATGTAAATATGTTGGAAGTAGGTCAGAGGAAGTTTACCAGACTAATACCTGGAATTGCTGGTTTGTCGTATGAGGAAAGGCTAGACAGACGAGGCTTAGATCTGCTGGAGGTTAGAAGAATAAGAGGTGACATAGAGTCATACAGGTTTATAGCATGGAAACAGGCCCTTCAGCCCAATTTGTCCATGCTGTCTTTTTTAAACCCCTAAATTAATTCCAATTGTCCGCATTTAGCCAATATCTCCCATATCCAATTTATCCATGTAACAATCTAAATGCTTCTTAAAAGACAAAATTGTACCCGTCTCTACTAATACCTCTGGCAGCTTGTTCCAGATAGTCACCAATCTGTGTTTGAAGAAATTGCCTCTCTGGACAATTTCTCCCCTCCCACCTTAAACCTATGCCCTCTAGTTTTAGATTCCCCTACCTTTGGGAAAATATATTTATGCCCCTCATTATTTTATAGATCTCTTTAAGGTCACTCCTCATCCTTCCATGCTCCAGAGAGAACATAGAACATAGAACAATACAGCACAAACAGGCCCTTTGGCCCACGAGTTGCGCCGATCACATCTACCAATCCACAGACCTATCTATAACCCCCTATCCTATTCTTTTCCATATACTCATCCAGAAGTCTCTTAAAAGACCCCAGTGAGTTTGCCTCAACAACCTCCGACGGCGGTCGGTTCCATTCACTCACCACCCTCTAAGTGAAAAACCTACCCCTGACATCTCCTTTGTATTTATATTTACAAGATAACTTACAAGATAACTGACAGGGTTGATATGGAGAGAATGTTTGTTTCCTCTTGTGGGAGAATCTAGAACATTTCAAAATGTTTCAAAGCAGAGATGAGGAAAAATCTCTCATATATCTTTGGAATTTTTCTTGAAAAGGTGATGAAAGCAGAGTCTTTGAATATTTTTAAGACAGAGGTGAACAGATTCTTGGAGTTGACGGGTTATTGGAGTAAACTGAGATGTAGATTTGACATTACAATCAGATCAACTGTGAGCTGCCTTAAAGAGCTGAATCGCTTACTCCAGTTGCTCGTTTGATTATGAATTTGAAAGAGAGGGAAAGAATAGCCTAATGACTTGCATAAAGGGAACCCTAAACCTTTTTTACAAACTCAAATAGTGAAGAGGCAATTAAGGAAAAGGTAGGGCCGATTAGATTAAAAATAAATACGGAAAGGTTTGATAGCACTTCAAGTGGAAAAGTTCCTCATAGGGTGCATTCCAAATCACTGAGAAGTAAGGGTTGAAATTCCAATGCCTTTGGTTACAATCACGGGGAGTATGTCAGAGAAGTGAATGATACAAAAGTTGTACTCTTATTCAAAAAAGAGAGCAATAAACCTGACAAAAAAAGAACAGTCAACTTAATGTCAGTGGTGGGGTAATTTTTGGAACCAGTATTTCAAGACAAATTTAATTAGAAAATATTAAATGAACATCAGCACAGATTTGTTGAAGCATAGGTGTTTGAACTTGATTGAGTTATTTGATGAAGTAATGGAGACGACTAACAAGGGTATTGCTCATCATATCAATAAGTGTACATTTTCAAAACGTACCCAACAAAATGCAGCATGAGGCCTATTAGCAAAATTAAAGGCAGTGAGATCAAAGACAAAGTTGGCTAAGCACAGAAAACACGAAGCAGTAAACATTTTTTCTCATGAGGGTGGTGGTGTTTCTTGGGATTGGTATTATACCCACTGCTCTTTTTGATGTGTGTTAATGATCTTCCCTTTATTGTGAGATGACGTGTGTAGTTCAGTAGATCTCACACAAAGGTTCTGAGTCTAGTATAATTTAACAGTAAGTGTTTATTAACTACTAGAAACAAACACATATATGTAGTAAAAGATCTAAGTTAGGAGCTGTCTGCATGCTTGCCTCTAAACACATATCTGTGCAGTACAAGATTGGCTATACTAACTTTTCTCCCCTCTGGAAGCCAATTACAACTGCTGGAGAAGCAATAGACTCTGATGACTGGGTAAATAAACCTTGATGAATAGGAGGTTGTTTTGGATGTGGTCATTCTAATGTTTGATTAGTTGAGCTTAATTCTTCTTTTTTCAATTTTTGGAATTTAACCATTTCTTCTCAACTTTCCATCTGGTATTATTGATGGTCATTGGTTCATCTTGTTCCTGATAGGAAGAACAAGTTTGCATTTCATTGTAGTGCTCATTGTTTTCCTTCCTCTGTGTAATTTGCCATGATGCATTGGGATGGAAGATGCCTCTTTCTATTGTGTGGATTTGAGTTATCAAAAGGCTCACCTTGCAATTTAGCTTTCTGTACAACAATGTTCTCACTGGTTAGCTTCCTTGCCTCACTGAGGTGTGCTGCAGTCAGTTGGTGACTGCTTCTCGATAAGCATCATCTGACTAACTAGTTGGATATTGCAGCATCTGCATTGGGCTGTCTTGAGGTCTCTTACCAAAGATGTTGCAGTTAGATGTTAAGGCTTTTCTTGCTACTGGTTCATCTCTTAGCGGTATTCCCTCTGAATGATTGGCTGGTCTGAACAAAGAGAGCTGCTATAATGGACAATCCAGCTGTGCAAAGACAGAAGACAAATCAGGGTTAAGTCCCAATCAAAAGTATTTTTTTTCCTGTTCGGGCTCAGAGGAACATACAATTTTGTGCAATTGATGACGGAGGTTGATTTAACACTGCCTGAAGGTTTGGGGTGGCACAGGCACTGGAAAAAAAAGACTGGTTGTTGATGTCGTACATGACTTCAAAGGTTTATTTGTTGTCTACTTTAAAAGTTCCAGAATCATAGTATGTCTGTCATTCATAACCGGAAAGCTCTCAGCCACAGTTTCTTATCTGAGAGTACCGGAACACTGGCTCATTTATCCAATTTAAAGTTTAGGAGATGATTATTAACCAAGATGTTTGCATTCCAGAATGAAATCCTTGATCTTTGATGTCACCTAAGTATGGTTGTGTTTCCTCTTAGTATAGTGCCTTGACCTTGAGAATTGTTTTGGTATCATGTCTGTGTTTTAGCTTTGTGTAGGTTTCTGAAATTGTCCTGTGTGGTTCCAATTAAAATACAGTAACTGATCACATTTATGAGATTGCTTGGCTCCACAGTGATGACATGGTTGCCCACCATCTAGTGATCAGTTAAGGTATAATTTCTTTTGACTGCTGTTTCACTTGCTGGACAGTGCAGATTGTTCTATATCTTGGCTTGCTTTCACCTCTTAAGATGGATTGATACTGCAAATGGATTTCAGGTTTCCTGATAATTTAAATGATATTTTCAAGGGTCAGATTTTCCTTAGCTTGGATCATATTTGAGAGTGCACCGTCTGCCACTCTGACAACAGTTCTGTCCTTGATTAGCTCTGATCTCAAATCATCATAGTCACAGTGCTTAGCTATTCCGTACAGCTCATTAACGAAGGAGTCAATAGGTTCCCCTGGCTGCTGGACACATCTGTTAAACTCTTGTCTTTCAAGGATCTTGTAACTGTTCAAATTAAAATGTGTGTCAAACGATTTTAAAACTTCAAATCTTTTGTGAACAAATAGGAAGAACAGTGGGCCATTTGATAAGATAATGGCTGATCTGTTTGTCTTTCAAGTTCTACATTCCCATATTTATAGCTAGAATCTTTAGTTCACTTGCCTACCAAGAATCTATCTTCCTCCACCTTAAAAATATTCAATGACCCTGGCTCCACTACCATCTGAGGCAGAGACCCTGATTTTACCTGCAAGCCTGCCCCGAATTCTCCATGATCTTATGAGCCTCAGGCAGTTGTGCTGGTGAAATTCCAGCCAGAGTTTCAAAGTCACACAACTCGAATAGAAAGAAATTCTCCTCAGTTCTGTCTGAAAAAGGATATCTCTAACTTTAACTTTAAAACAGCTATTATAGCATCAGCAACTGGATCTACTCGATGAAGAAATGTGTTTATCTGTTCAGCTTCTGTCTTTTTGTCTAGACCTGAAGGAATCATGTATCTAAGGAACTTATTTCTCCAAGTCCCCAATTTTGTGATTGGTCTGGACCATGTATGAGTATAAACTAGGCTGATCAGGTAGATGTTTGATCGATAAACATTTGAAATTCAAGCTATGTACAGCTTGGAATGCTGTAAGGAATCCATGATGGTGCTGCAGTATGCTTCCTCTTAGTGAAGTTCCCTACAATTTTTAGCAGGATGCCACAGTAATTGCATCTTGATTACTGTAATGAATCCTTTAATCAATCTTTGAGTCTTCTCCAAAATATCTAATTATTTTTTAGGTCATGAAACCATTGATTCTGACTTTTTCTGAGTCTTTCAACTCCCAATTATTTGGGTTTCTTTGTTCAGAGGAGTTCAGCCACCACGTGATCAGGCAATGACTCAAACTTAGGGCTGTTGACAATATGTTTTAAAATGGCAATTCTGACTGCTGCTGGCTTAAAAGTCTTCTCAAAACTCATTCTGGCCAAAAACTAAGGTTTTCTAGCTCACCTCTGCTGGTGTTTCTAGACTTTGCATTCCTGGGTATTGGAACCAGACTTCCAAGGGTTTCAGTGAAGTCTTCTGCTGCAGTTTTAGTTGTCTTTCTGCCTTCTGCTTTAGACCTTTGCTCTGGTGATATCCTATGTGCCTTCGCATCTGATGCTTTGTCAGGTCAGAATTCTGCTCTTTTAATTCTCCAAGTTTTTAATGTCTTTTGCAGTCTCTGTGAGGTTCTGGGTTATTCTGATCATGATCACCATGTTGTCAGATGTTCTACTGTGGTAGGTCTCACAAAGACATTTGGAGTCTTGCATAGTGTTTATTAATTACTATATTTATTGTAGGAACTCTCTCCGTGTTTATATTCACACACATCTGTTCAATAACTGACTGTCCTCTAGATTCAGATCATGTGTCCATTTACATCACAAAGTGGGACGCTACTATACCCAGTCCCATATTAACTCTTCCCATGCCAGATCCTTATACTAGATTTGGGTATAAAGAACATAAGTTTACAGACGATAGATACAGTGGAGAGGCCGGCAACATTGAATCCCTAAGATGCAGAAGGAATCCTTTTGGCCCATCAAGCCTGCATCATCAACAATCCCGTTCCAGCCCTATCCCCATATATTTATCCTGCTAATCCCCTCTGACTGTAAGGGTCAATTTATCAAGGCCACTCAACCTAATGTGCACATCTTTGAACAGTGGGAGGAAACTGAAGCACCCAGAGGAAAACCATGTAGACATGGGGAGAATGTGCAAATTCCACCCAGTCACCCGAAGCTGGAATTGAACCCAGATTGTTAGCTTACCACTGTGCCACTCACAGACCTCAATACGACATTGATAGATTAATAAAATGGGCAGACGTAAGGCAGATGAAATATGACAATGAAATGTTATCAGGATGAATGAGAGGCAGAAAAAAGTATTTTAAAGGGTAGAAAAAATGGTGGTCGAAGGACTCATATCATTGAAGGTTTCAGTACAAGCCAAAAATATTTTTTTTTTAGAAAAAGCAGGTAGGATCTTTGGTTTTATCAATAGAGTGCAAAAATTAGAAGCTTATGATAACTCTTTACTGAAGTGGTTAGGCCTCAGTTTTGCAATTGTTCAATTGGGGTTCCACGCTTTAGAAAAGATGCCTAGGCATTGATGAGAGCTTAGAAGAGATTTACAAAAATGTAACAGGGATGTGGGACCTCCATTAAGTTGCAAAGAAGATATTCAAAATTATGAATATACAAAGAGAAACTGTTTCCATTCAGAGAATAGCCCAAGTGATTGGCCAAAGAACCCAAGGCAACATTGAGTTTCAGTTCAATTCAGATAATTAAATAAATCTGGAAATAAAAACCTGATATCTCTAGTGGTGACCATGGAAATACTGAATTATCGTAAAACTCATCAGGCAAGATTTTTTGGATGTTTGAGGTTTCCTGTCCCATCACCTGAAGAGTCACAGAAAAAGCGATACCAGTTGCCCTGCAGCCATTTAACACTCATCAGGGCATTTAAGACTTTTACCCCCATCTGTTCGATGCTTTGAGGTCTCAGCAGTACTAGGTTACCACATCATGTGAAAAAGTTATGAAAGCTACAGCTAACTCAAATTATCATTGTAAACAGGTAAATTTGAGTAGTTTCCTTTTTATTTATGTAAGCGTAATTAGCTGCCAATCTTGTATTTCAGACAAACTGTCTGGAAACTCTGGTTCCCTGTTGCCTCAATTCTTGTTCAGAACAGTATATTTGGTTCCTTCAGTATGTCAATATTGCCTACCTCTGAACAGAGTGCCTCTCAGCCCCAAGGAGGAAAGGAAGCAACAATAATAGCAATTATTTGTATTATAGAGTCTTTAATATAAAAGAAGGTTCCAAGGTGCTTCACAAATATTAAGGCTCATGATGAGCATAAACACAGATCAAGCAAAAGGAGGAGCAATTGGGGGGGTAGAAAAATGTTTGGTCAAAAGTTTGCATTTTAAGGAAAGTCTTAAAGGAGGAGGCAACAGTGAAGGAAATTGAGATGCATACACCATATCATGGGAGCTAGGCAGCTGAAGACTGGGGCAAAGAGGGCAAGTGTACAAAATGAAGGAATAAATAGACAGCCCACAAGTTGCACTGAACATGTCTCTACCTAATAGACATACCTATAACACTCCATCTTACTAAGTTCCATGTACTTATTCAAAAGTCTCTTAAAAGACCCTATCAAATCCGCCTGTACCACTGCTGCCAGATTCTATGCACTCCCACGCTCTGAGTGAAAAACTTACCCCTAACATCTCCTCTGTACCTAGTCCCCAGCACCCTAAACCTGGGTCCTATTGTGGCAATCATTTCAGCTCTTGAAAAAGCCTCTGAGAACAATACCTCTCATCATCTTATACACCTCTATCAGGCCACCCCTCATCCTTCATCTCTCAACCTATCCTCATATGGCAAAATGTCCATGTGATTGTATTCTTATGATATCTCCTAACTCAATGGTAATGGTCCTACAAACTGCCATGATAACATTTAGCATAAAAGAATAGTCACCAACAGAATAGTCATTTCAAGACTATATTAGCAGGCATGAATTCGGCCTGTTTACAATTTACCTGTTTACAACGATAATTTGAGTTCACTGTAGCTTTCATAACTTTTTCACAAGATGTGGTAAGGGAACTAGGGCAGCACTAAGAATAATGGAAACAAATTCCTCCATTAATTACATACAAACCAAACATCAATAAATTTCAAGAAGAAAAGCTGAATGCAAGTAAATGATTTTGAAAAGATTGCATAGCGATAATTCTGTAGATTTCTCATGTTGTTTCCTTCACCATCTGCTGCAAACCCAATACAGCAACTATGTCCTTTAAAACTCAGCCAGCTCAGTTAGTAACGGTGCCATCAAGTCACTCTTGGTGACAGACATTGAAGTTCCCCAGAATACATTTTGTGACCTTCCCTCCCTGGCTGCTTCTTCCAAGTGATGTTCAACATGAAAGGACTGCTGATTCATTCAGCTGATGGAGAACACAGGTAGCAGTAGGTGCTAATCAGTAGAAGATTTCTTGTTTATATTTCGTCAGATTCCATAGGATTTCCTGGGATCCAGAGTCAATGTTGAATCTAAGGGCAACTCCCTGCTGACTGTATATGTTATGCCTCAGGTGGTAGCTGTAATACATGAGAATGATTATATCAGGTTGTTACTCGGCTGTGGAACAGTTCTCCAGGAGACCCCAGATGTTAGCAAGGAGGAATGTGCAGTGTTATAGGGTTGGGCATGCCATTGTTGTTACTGGTGCCTAGGTCAGATGATCCATTCAATTTTGTTCCTTAATGGCTTTTCTGCAGCAGTTTGATACAATTGAGTGACCTGCTAGGCCGTTTAAGAGTCATTGCTATGGATCTGGGGGTACAAATTTCTCTGAAGGGCATTAGTAATGGGTTTTTACAACAATTAACAATGATTCCATGGCCATCATTACTAGAAGTCCATCAGATTTAAAATTGTCTCCCTAGACCATTAGCCTGGGCCACTGGATTACTTGTCTGGTGATGTTACCACTACATCACGATCTTTCCTATGCTTCCACCATTTCATATGGTGGAAGTGATGAACAGTAGGAAACCCTTAACCATAATTATTTGGGACAACAGGGAATCGTGGTAAAATCAACATGCATTGTGTCCATTTGTCTGGTGCAAAAATGACATTTAACAGTGAAGGCCCACTCCCAATCTGCACATACATTTGTTCCACTGTTAAATTGCATCAGGAACATTTGATTTAGGATTTAAGTACTTTTATATGTTAGTGTGAGAAGCAGGAATGATCACTTTTATTCCTTTACTGTCTCCACATTATCCCAATCGCTTTTTCCACCCCTATTGTTGTGAATCCATTCCATCCCTTGGCCTTACGAGTCACTGATGGCAAAACAAGGCTTTTGGTATCCGTTTTATTCAAACAGTTGCATTGCTTTTGGAAATAGTTTAGGCGTTATCAGCTTGTCAATATTATTAAGGTTCTGGCCTACCGATTCAGATGTAACATGTTGCAGCTCCTCAAACTGTGCTGACAACTTTCTATTCAATTATCCTTTTCTGATGCTTCTAGTAGGTATTTTATATTTGATGAAAGGTTGAAGTCTTGAATGGGCCAGGCCTCTACTCAGAGTTGTGGGGAAAATACTGGTTAAACTGGCAGTACTTGATAACGAAACAGTCTTAATGAAAAAGCCACCTTTGGCTTAGGTGCTGGCCAGGCTTTAGTAAAATGTTGGCCAAATGAAATGAATGTTTGATGAAAAGACTGGTCGGCATTTTCCTAAAAAATGGCACAAGGTCAGGTTATGACTGAAATCCAGCGTGTTTTTTCCACAGAGAAACATCCAGCTTTTCTCTCCAAATCTTAAATCATTGAATCCCTAAAGTACAGAAGAGGCCATTTGGCCCATCAAGTCTGCACCAAGTCTTGACAGAGTATCTTACCCAGACCCTCTCCTCTGCCCTATCCCCATAAACCTACGTGTTCGCCCTGTAATCCCTACCTTACACCTTTGGATGCTAAGGAACAGCTCGACATAGCCAGTCCACCTAACCTGCACATCTTTGGACTGTGGAGGAAACCCATACAGGCATGAGGAGAACATGCCAACCTGTACACAGGTAGTCACCCAGAATCGAACTTGAATCCCTGGTGCTGTGAGGCAGCAGTGCTAACCACCATGCCACCCCAAAATAAAGCAAGGAGGCATGTTTGGCACTGTCATTCTTGAGTGGTGATGTCTAAAGTCACCAGCAAGAACGGCTCCAGAGAGATCAGGGCACCATTTTTAAAGGGCACAAGGTTATGAAGCAGGCTTCCCTTCACTACTCCCAACAGATATTGCCCCACCTTATATAATCACCAGCAATCTCCCCACTATTCCCCCCCTCAATTATCCCCTGGCTGCCTGGTCCACATCCTGGCAGCGCTTGGCGAAACTGGCTTCCTCACACCCCAGTGTGGTCATCTTGACTGCTGCACAGCACTAGTGATTCACATCAACGTAAATATCAATGGGGAAGGGAGGCATATGATATACTAGAAGGTAAAGAATAGCATGAAATGTACTTAAATTGATGGTAATTATGTTCATGCTTTTGCTGGGCATCAACCTAACTACATCACTGACAGGAGATGGGGAAGATTTCATTTTGAAAAATTGATATAATTCTGCACAAATCCCATTATGGTCCTCTTGTAAGAGTTAGCAGCCACAATGGGACTTACGCCCATGCTACATGGGCCAAGGAAATCCAGTCTTTATTTACAGAACATGGCTAATTACTTTGTACTGAGGGAAGTTTTGCTAGAAAAGCCAAACTTTCACCCACTCAGGAAAAGAGTGTAGTATCAACATGCTGTACTTGGTTGGAGTCATTAGGTTACATTTTAGCTTCATTTGAAGCAATTTTTAAAAGCAGCATCTTAGCTTTTTGGCTAAGATGCAAATGAGATCAAGCCTTGGAGTTTGGATTATGTAGATCAAGCCCAAGACAGGAGATGAGAGCCCTGTCTTGTCAGTTTGGATTGGGAATGTCTCAATTTGGTGAGACTCTGAATAGGACTTGATTTGATTGAATTGGAATAAAAACAAAAAAATTGTAATTTTCTTAGAATACACAAGGGTACATGCGAGGATCACAATATTGATTTCATTTAACAAGGGAGTCTCATCATTACATTCCACTGCATAATGTTACTGGGTGTTAAATATTGGATCGCAAAAAGCAAAACTAAATTCCTTATCCTGAAATCATTTTGCAAGGAGATTGATGATGCTAACTGAAGAGAATATCTAAGAAGGATCTAAAATTTGAGTGGCACAATAGCACAGTGGTTACCACTGCTGCTTCACAGCTCCAGGGACCTGGGTTCGATTCCTGGCTTGGGTCACTGTCCGTGTGAAGCTTGCACATTCTCCTTGTGTCTGCGTGTGTTTCCTCTGGGTGCTCCAGTTTTCTCCCAAAGTCCAAAAATATGTGGGTTAGATTGACTGGCCGTGCTAAAATTGCCCCTTCGTGTCCTGAGATGTGTAGATTAGAGGGATTAGCGGGTAAATATGTAGGGATACAGGGATAGGGCCTGGGTGGGATTGTGGTCAGTGTAAACTCGATAGGCTAAATGGACTCTTTCTGCACTGCAGGGTTTCTATGATTCTATGATATTGAAATTAAATTTGGAGAAAAATGATCATGTGGTATTGGGTAACAACTAACTTAAAGGGATATGTGGAAGAGCAGCATGAAAGCTCAAGCAACAGGGTGGTATGGTGGCACAGCGATTAGCACTGCTGCCTCACAGCGCCACGGATCTGGGTTGTATTTCAGTGACTCTTGGGTGACTGAGCAGAGTTTGCATGTTCTCCCTTGTGTCCGTGTGGTTTTCCTCCCACAGTCCAAAGATGTGCGGTTAGGAGGATTGGTCATGATAAATTACCTCCCTATTGTCCTAAAGCATGTAGGTTAGGGGGATTAGCGGGGTAATTACTTGAGATTACAGGGATAGGGGTCTGGGTAAAATACTCTGTCAGAGAATAGGTATAGACCTGATGGGCTAAATGACCTCCTTCTGAACTATAGGGATTCTATGATTCAACCTTTTTTTGTCACATGAAGAGGACAGAGTTTCAAATTCATATTTTTGTATTATGTTTTGATACAGTCGAAAATGAAAGCAACTTTGGCAAACACTTTTTCCAAGCCCTTAAAGGTAAAGAATACAACCTATTCAAGATGGAATATTCATTAAGCAAAAAAACATAAGAAATTATCAAGGTAGAATTCAAATTATCCATATTACATATTATCCAAAACACACAACTAGTTCTACTCAGTCCTCACTACTGAACACGCTGTTGTTTGTGGCATCATGACAAATGTGTACATTTGCTGCCAGACCACACATCTGCATGCATTAGAACTGGAGATTTGGATGTCATTCAATATATTTCTCTGGGTCCAACTACCTCAATTTAAAGGACTTGCATGCCAAGCTGGACTGATTCAATTGGATCAATGGAAAGTAAGTTGAAGCCAGATTTACACTAAGCAGGCCTGAGGGAAGCAACATGACAAAAGGAAGCTTCAAAAGAAGCTTTTTCCCAATGAGGTTGAAAACATTTCCAGTTATGTTCTGTTTCCCTTGAAAGAGTGTTTTCACATACGCTCAGTAAAGTTTATTATTAGTCACAAGTAAGGCTTACATTAACATTGCAATAAAGCTACTGTGAAATTCCCCTAGTCACCACACTCCGGTACCTATGCAAGTCAATGCATCTAACTAGCACGTCTTTCAGACTGTGGGAGGAAACTGGAGCATCCAGAGGAAATCCACGCAGACACGGAGAGAACATGTAGACTCCTCAAAAGCTGGGAATTGAACCCAGTTCCCTTACGCTGTGAGGCAGCAATACTAACCACTGTGCTAATGTGCCTTTCAGGGGCCACTACTTTTATGGCAGCACTCAATTTTTAAGTCCTGTGATGATCGAAAATTCAACAGACTACAGATTGCGATTTAAAAATAACTTTTCACATGACTGACACTTTCACATCCTTTTCGGATATCGAAAGGATCACCTTCTCGTGTGAGCAGGTTTTCATAAGCACATAAGAGTTGTTTATGTTTCTGCATTGCAGGTTGCATTTCTTTTTCGAAAAGTAAATTAATATATATTTTATCATTAGGATTCTCTGATCTGGCCCAACAATGATTTTGCTTTCCATAAATAATAGTTTCAAACCTATTTTAAAAATTATCCAACTTTGTTTGCGCACATGTTGAACCAATGGAAATATCCAATCTTCCTGTCATTTCTGCCCAAGCAGTTAACTAAATTTGCACAGGACCAAAATAATGAACATGTACATGTAGTAATGTTTTTACAAGTTCACGAGATACTTTTCTCTTATGCATAAACAGCATGACTGAAAACAAGCTCTTTCTTTGCACAAACCAGCATGTGACTGAATACATTGAATATTGAGTGCTGTCTGCATTGAAGAAAAACTCACTGTAATTAACTGATTGAATTGCCATTGCCCCTCATGTTTAATTCACAATCAGTTGGCAGAAGAATAAACTGTCAGAATGTGCAACTGAGAATATATACTATCAAAACCAAAAGAAAAATACAGTTGTGGCAAATCATTGGAACATTGGATGTTGCTTGTTAGAATATGTGCAACTTGAATTTATAAGCATACAAAAATTAAAAATGATGTGACACTTCACTAACCTTCCTAATGATCTGAAAAAAAACCACTCTATTTAATATGAAATCAATGTGAGGCCTTTCTAACCACTGCTCTGTAATCTCTAAATTGATAAGTACAAAAGAACTGGCTGTTCTGTGCCAGTAATGTGCTGGACAATAACTGTGTCCTTTATCCTTGACATTGGCTATAAAATTGCCCAAAAAGAGATCTCAATGAAACAGCTCCCTTTAGAAACTTGCCTTCCGTCTATTCCTAGAATGAAGCTAAACTATGAGAACCTGAGAAGCAGAACGGATTTATCAGTCTTTCGCAGTAAAGTAAACACCAACAATTATCAGCCTGCTAACTGATGGTTTGAATACCAGACAGCTAACTAATCTTATTTAATTTTTTGAAGAGGTCACTTGGTGGCTTGGAAAGTGTTTAATTGATGTTTTTATCTGGATTCTCAGGAAACATCTGATAAGCTGCCTCACATTTGATAATTAGCACATGGATTTGGAGGAAACCTTGTATTGTGGGTTGGTGATTGATAGGTAGGAGACAGAGAGTAAAGGTAACATAAATAAACTCTTATTGATGTTCTCCAAGAATCTACGCATTTCAATGATTTAAAGGATTAGAGAGGTATATATTCAGGTTTTCAGATGTGGCCAAGTTAAGAGACACAACATATTGCATTAAATGGGAAGGCCGTGAATATTTTAGCTGGGAGGTTAGCTGGAGTGTTTTGGCAGGATTTAAAGTAATATGGAGGAGGGGACGGCTGAGACCGATAGCTCGGTAGAGAGTGAGATGGGAGATAGACTAATCTTGGATGAGAAGCAATACACCAGGGAGAAGGAGGTTCCGAGTGGGCTTGGAGGTCTGGAGTGTGTCTGTTTCAATGCGAGGAGCGTAACAGGAAAAACGGATGAACTTAGGGCCTTAAAGTTTGCGAGGAACTTGGATGTGGTTGCGGTGATGGAGATGTGGTTAAAGGAAGGGGAGCAGTGGCAACTGAATATTCCTGGGTATAAGTGTTTCAGGCGTGACAGAGGAGGGTCCAGAAGAGGTGGGGGAATGGCGTTGTTAGTTAAGGAGAGCATCACGGCGGTGCAGAGGGAGGACAATACAGAGGAGTTAGGAGTGGAGTCGCTGTGGGTGGAGTTGAGGAATAGAAAGGGGGCAATTACTATGCTAGGGGTGTATTATAGGCCACCCAACAGCCCACGGGCAGTTGAAGAAGGCATATGTAAAGACATTTTGGATAGGTGCAGAAAGAACAGAGTCGTTATAGTGGGAGATTTTAATCTCCCTAGGGTGGATTGGAAAGTACCTACAGCTGGGGGTTTGGACGGGCAGGAATTTGTAAAATGTGTACTGGAAGGATCGTTGGAGCAGTATGTGGCTAGCCCGACTAGAGAAGGGGCTATACTGGATTTAGTTCTGAGTAATGAGCCAGGGCAGGTGGTTGATGTTGTAGTAGGGGAACATGTGGCTAACAGTGACCACAATTCTGTCTACTTTAGGATACAGATGGAAAAGGATGCTTGTTGCCCTAGGGACAGGGTGCTGAATTGAGGGAAGGCTAACTACGGTCAGATTAGGCAGGAACTTAGGGAAACTGATTGGGAACAGTTGTTCGAGGGTAAGTCCACGCTAGGCATGTGGGATTCTTTCAAGGGAATACTGAAAATGTTGCAAGAAAGTTATGTGCCGGCTAAGAGGAAAGATGGGAAAGGTAGGATTAGAGAGCCGTGGAATACTAGGGGTATTGAGGACTTAGTTAGGAAGAACATAGAACATTACAGTGCAGTACAGGCCCTTCGGCCCTCGATGTTGTGCCGGCCAGTGGACCCTCTAACCTAAACTATTCCAATATCATCCATATGCCTATCCACCGACCATTTGAATGCCCCCAAAGTAGGTGAGTCCACAACTGCTGCAGGCAGGGCATTCCACGCCCTCACCACCCTCTGTGGAAAGAACCTGCCTCTGACATCTGTCCTATAACTACCACCTCTTAATTTAAAGTTATGTCCCCTTGTGTTGGTCATCACCATCCGAGGAAAAAGGCTCTCACTATCCACCCTATCCAGTCCTTTGATCATCTTATACGCCTCAATTAGGTCACCGCGTAACCTTCTTCTCTCTAATGAAAATAACCTCAGGTCCCTCAGCCTTTCCTCATAAGGCCTTCCCACCATACCAGGCAACATCCTGGTAAACCCCCTTTCCAATGCTTCCACATCTTTCTTATAATGCGGCGACCAGAACTGTACGCAATACTCCAAGTGCGGCCGCACCAGAGTTTTGTACAGTTGTAACATAACCTCACGGCTCCTAAATTCAATCCCTCTACCAATAAAAGCTAACACACTGTACGCCTTCTTAACAACTTTATCAACCTGGGTGCCAACTTTCAAAGAGCTATGTACTTGTACCCCAAGATCCCTCTGCTCGACAATACTATTAAGGGTCCTTCCATTAGCCCTATATTTCATATGCCTGTTCTTCCTACCAAAGTGAATCACCTCACACTTATCCGTATTGAATTCCATTTGCCACCTCACGGCCCAGAAAAGAGAGGTCAAAGCAGGTATGATAGGTCAAAGCAGCTGGGAACAGAGACAGCGTCGGATGAATATAGAGGTAGTAGGAGGGAGCTCAAATGGGAAGTTAGAAGGGCAAAAAGAGGGCATGAAATGATTTTGACAGATAGGAGTAAAAAGCCTTTGGATTTTCCTTAATCCTATGTTAGGAATAAAAGGGTGGTTAGAGGAAAAATTGAATCTCTTAGGGACAGAGGAGGGGAACTTTACTTAGAGCCCGAAGGAATGGCTGAGATCCTGAATGAATACTTTGCGTCGGTATTCACGAAGGAGAGGCGCTTGTTGACAGCTCCTGTCTCTGAGGGAGCTGTGAACCAGTTGAGGGAAATATCCATACCGAGGAAGGAAGTGTTAGAGCTTCTAGGTAGCATTAAAACTAATAAATCTCCAGTGCCTGATGGCATTTATCCCAGGCTGCTTAGGGAGGTGCGAGGTAAAATTGCTGGGTCTCTGACACAAATCTTTGTCTCTTCTTTGGACACAGGTGAGGTCCCAGAGGACTGGAGAATAGCTAATGTTGTACTGTTGTTTAAAAAGGGTAGTAGGGATAACCCTGCAAATTATAGGCCGGTGAGTTTGACGTCAGTGGTAGGGAAGCTGTTGGAGGGGATTCTTAGAGATAGGATGTATAGGCACTTAGAGCGTTGCGATCTGATTAGGGATATGCAGCATGGCTTTGTTAAGGGGAGGTCGTGCCTTACGAATCTGGTCGAATTTTTTGAGGAGGTGATGAAAACGGTGGACAAAGAGCGAGCCGTTGATGTCGTCTATATGGATTTTAGTAAGGCGTTTGACAAAGTCTCTCATGGGAGGTTAGTTGAGAAGGTCAAGGCTCATGGGATACAAGAACAGGTAGCTAAATGGATAAGTAACTGGCTTAATAATAGGAGTTGATTTATTTGATAGTAAATCTGCGAGCTTTCGGCCTTTGTGGTCTTCGTCAGGCAAATGAGGTGTTCTGGTCTCCAAAAACAAAAAGTCTCTGAAGGTGGCAGAGCAAGTGGAGAAGGTTGTGAAGAAAGCATATGATATGCTAGCATTTATAGGAAGGGGTATAGAGTACAAAAGCTGGCCTTTAATGTCACAGTTGTATAAAACATTGGTTAGACCTCATTTGGAATACTGCGTCCAGTTCTGGTTGCCCTACTACCGGAAGGACGTGGAGACTCTGGAGAGAGTGCAGAGGAGGTTTACCAGGATGCTGCCTGGTATGGAAGGTCTGAGTTATGAGGAGAGGTTAAATTGGGGCTGTTTTCCTTAGAAAGACGTAGGCTTAGAGGAGATCTAATAGAGGTGTACAAGATTATGAGAGGTATAGATAGAGTAAACAGGGTTAAGCTTTTTCATAGGATGAACTCAAATAGCATGAGGGATCACGGGCTTAGGGTGAGGGGGGTAAGGTATAATTTAGATGCTAGAGGGGTTTTTTTCACATAGAGGGTGGTGGGGGTATGGAAAGCGCTGCCAGGTAAAGTGGTGGAGGCAGGCACTCAGGAGTTATTTAAGAAATACTTAGATGGGCACATGAGCAGAATGGGAATGGAGTATAGAAAACTGATTTAAAATAGGGATCATGAGCCTTGGGAGTCCCTTTTAAGTGTGTAAATAGATGATGATATTGATGTTCTTGTTTTTATCCTACAGGTACTTTGGTCCACCTTGTTGTCTAACAAGGGGCATACACGCGATGGGTCATGAGAGGGCTGCTCTTGGATTTTTTTTGAGAGTATCCTAGTGCTTCACATCGTTAGTGTACGCTTGACCTGGACCATTTGATGGGCAATACGACAGCTCAGTGACTATCGCTGCGCTGTGCAGATACATGGATTTGGGCCTGTGTCTGTGGGAGTTTGCGCATTCTCCCCGTGCTCGTGTGGGTTTTCTCCGGGTGCTCAGGTTTCCTCCCACATTCCAAAGATGTGCTCTTAGGCTAATTGGCAAAACAAATTCTCCCTAAATTGTCTCAAATTTGGTTTTTAATCCATAGATCTATAAACATAGACAAGGATCACGGGTAGAGGTGGGAACATCGGGGTAGCGGCGTGGACTCGTTGGACCGAAGGGCCTGTTTCCCGTGCTGTTTTGTTCTTGGCTCTTTGTTCATTGATGAGAGCAGAAACTTGCAAAGGGACAAAGTTACATTAAATGACTGGATAAAATTGTGGCATATAGAGTTCAATAGAGGGAAGTTTGAGATCATTAATTTGGGTCTTTGTATGACATATTAGAATATCTTTGAAAAAAGACAAGAAACTGGAGGAAAAGCAGGATTTTGATGTCCATGACCACTGCTGGCTAAGCTCAGTTGGCTGGACAGCCGGTTAGTGATGCAAAGCAATGCTAACAATCCAGATTCAATTCCTGCATTGGCTGAAGTTATTCTTGAAAGCCTGCCTTCTCATACATGCCCCTCACATGAAAATCACACCAGTCACAGCCAGTGATCATCTGACACGATGGCAACTGATGGGTTTTTTTAGATTGCAACAATGATTACACTTCAAAACCACTTAATTATTCGTAAAGCAGTTTGAAATGCCCTGTGCTAGTGAAAGACACAAAATAAATGATAGTTTTTTTTAAAGAATGTAATTGACACAAATTACTTGTTCTAAGCTTTTCTCACCTTCCTGCAAGAAGACAAAGAACAAAGAAGAACAAACACTTGAATCTGACAGGCCAGGGAGAAGGTAAGTACCAAGGTCAGGGTGGAGTGGTCTGTTCAAGCTGTGGGGATGGTGTCAGGTTGTTGGGAAGATTGGGTCTGCAGAATTGAGATTGGGTCAGGCTTGTGGCTAGATGATCTGGTCAGGTCTGGAAGGTAGGGTGAGGGAGAGGATATGGTGGAGTCAGGTCAGAAGTTAGGTTGGGCCTGCAGCTAGGACGTTGGGTTGGTGGGCGGAAGCTGTGGCTGGATCTTTAACACCCTCAATCTGATACTGGGGAACTCAGAAGTTACAGCTCATAGAATTTCTTCATCAGTCTCTGAATTGATGAAATAACTTCCAAGTGTTTTTGTTAAGGTTAGCCTGGTGAGAGATAAATATTTTAATCTTACACCACAGTTATCTCAAGGGAACTTAAAGAACTCTTGAACTTGGAGGAATTTATCTGAATAATACTGAGATTTAAAGAACAGGGTTCATCAGTTGTGTTTGTATTTGCTTCAGTTTTGATGGTTAAAGGGTGGCCTAACGTAGGTATTTAAAGTGGTAGAGAGCATGTATGAAGAATTACGGGACATTGGCACCATACTGGGGAAGAGGGGACCTTTTCCGATGGGAAATCATGCTAGGATCAGAATCCCGGCAAATCCTATAACTACGCCTGTAGATAGCGCAATAAACAAAATTGAGGGGGGGTGGTTTTAAAAGTTGTCTGGACACTTATAAATTAACGTTAAAGGAGAAGGTAGAAGTGCAGGTTAATGATGAGGACTTTCTAAAGAAGTCAAAGGTTCAGGAGAGTTTAGTAAAGTTTCCAGACTACATAATAGAACAGAAAGTATAGAAGGTGTCAGAAATCTAACTCAGGCAGAGCAAAAAAGGTGAGAAGTATGAGAAGGGAAGTGCGGCCAATGCAAGATTGAAGGTGTTATGCGTAATATATGGAACCAGAAAAATGAACTTGTTGCTCATGTTGAAATTGACCAGTACGATGTTGTGGATATCACAGAGATGTGTCTGCAAGGGGATTAGGGCTGAGATCGAAATATCCAAGGGTATGTGTCCTACCGAAAAGACAGGCAGATGGGCAAAGGGGTTGCACTGTTGGTAAGGAATGAAGTTAAATCAACAGCAAGTGATATAGGATCAGAACACACATTATCTCTGAGGGTAGAATTGAGAAATCGCAAAGGTTAAAAATGGGAGTTATGTACTGGCCCCTAGTAGTTGTCACAATGTGGGACTAAAAATAAATCAGATGATAGAAAGGACATATAAAAAAGTCAATATTACAATAATCATGGAGGACTTCAATATACAATTGGACTGGGAAAATTAGTAGATAGTGTATGCCAAGAAAAGGAATTTATGGAATGTCTCAGAGATGGTTTCTTTGGAGCAGCTTGTGACAAAGCCTATTAGGGAACAGGCAATTCTGGATTTGGTGATGTGTAATGAGGCTGACTTGATTAGGAAAATTAAGGTGAAGAAATCCTTGGGGAACAGTGACCACAAATGATAGACTTTACCCTGCAGTTTGGGAGAGAGAAGCTGGAATCAGGTGTAACGGTATTACATTTAAATAAAGGTAATTAAAAAGACATGAAGGAGGAGCTGGGCAAAGTTGATTGGAAAGGGAGCCTTGCAGGGAAGACAATAAATCGCAATGGCAGGAGTTTTTGGAGGTTATTTGGGAGGCACAACAGAAATTCATCCCAAGGAGGAGGAAACATGCTAAGGGGAGGATGAGGCATCCAATGGCCAATGAAGGAAATCAAGGACAGCATAAAAGCAAAAGAGAAAGCATACAAGGTGGCAAGATTAGTGGAAAGCCTTTAAAAGATAGCAGAGGACAACTAAAAAAGCAATAAGGGGGGGGAGAAGATAAAATATGAGTGTAAGCAGCTAGTAATATAACAGAAGATAGGAAGTGTTCCATTCAATATATAAAAGATAAGAGAAAGCCAACACTAGACATTGGATCACTGGAAGATGAGGCTGGAGAAGTAATAATAGGAAACAAAACAATGGCTGAGGAAGTGAATAAGTTACTCTGCATTAGGCTTTATCGTGGAAGACATTAGTGGGATACCAGAACTCCAGAGGAGTCAGGGGAATTAGGTGAGTGTAGTGGCCATTACTAAGGAGAACTGAAGAGTCTGAAGGTGGATTAATCACCTGGACTGGATCGACAACACCCAAGGCTTTTAAAAAAGTGATAGCTGAGGTAACTGTAAAGGTATTAATGGTGATCTTTCAGGAATCATTGGAGGCAGGGAGCGTCCCACAGGACTGGGAGGTAGCTAATGTAACACCGCTGTTTAAGAAGGGAGAGAGGCAACAGGTGGGAAATTATAGAACATAGAACATTACAGTGCAGAACAGGCCCTTCGGCCTTCGATGTTGCGCCGACCAATTAAGAGAAAGCAATGACCCTCTAACCTAAACCATTCCCTTTTCATCCATAAACTTATCTACTGACCTCTTAAACGCCACCAAACTTGGCGCATCTACAACTGCAGCAGGCAGGGCATTCCATACCCTTACCACCCTCTGGGTAAAGAACCTACCTCTGACATCCGTCCTATAACTACCACCCCTTAATTTAAAGCTATGTCCCCTCGTGCTAGCTTTCTCCATCCTAGGAAAAAGGCTATCACTGTCCACCCTATCTAAACCTCTAATCATCTTATATGTTTCAATAAGGTCTCCTCTTAGTCGCCTTCTTTCCAATGAAAACAACCTCAAATCCCTCAGCCTCTCTTCATAAGACCTGCCCTCCATACCAGGCAACATCCTGGTAAACCTCCTCTGTACCCTCTCCAATGCCTCCACATCTTTCTTATAATGTGGGGACCAGAACTGCACACAATACTCCAAGTGCGGCCGCACTAGAGTTTTGTACAGTTGCAACATGACGTTGCGGCTCCGAAATTCAATCCCCCTACCAATAAAAGCTAAGACTCCATATGCCTTCTTAACAACCTTATCGACTTGATTGCCAACTTTCAGGGATCTATGCACATATACACCAAGATCCCTCTGTTCTTCAACACTATTAAGAGTCCTACCATTAGCTCTATACTCTACACATTTGTTATTCCTGCCAAAGTGAATTACCTCACACTTTTCCACATTAAACTCCATTTGCCACCTCTCGGCCCAGCTCTGCAACTTGTCCAAGTCTCTCTGCAAACTATAACACCCCTCTTCACTATCTACCACTCCTCCGACTTTGGCGTCATCTGCAAATTTACTAATCCATCCTTCAATACCCTCATCCAGATCATTTATAAAAATTACAAACAGCAGGGGCCCCAAAACAGATCCCTGAGGTACACCACTTGTAACCCAACTCCACGATGAATATCTTCCATCAACCACCACCCTCTGTCTTCTATCTGCTAGCCAATTCCTAATCCAATTAGCTAAATCACCCTCTATCCCATACATCTGCATTTTCTGCAGAAGTCTTCCATGGGCCACCTTATCAAACGCCTTACTAAAGTCCATATATACCACATCAACCGCCTTACCCCCATCCACCTCTTTGGTCACTTTTTCAAAAAACTCAATGAGGTTAGTAAGGCACGACCTACCCTTCACAAAACCATGCTGACTATCCCCAATCAATTCATTTCTCTCTAAATAACTATAAATCCTATCCCTAATAATTCTTTCCAATACTTTGCCCACAACAGAAGTAAGACTCACCGGTCTATAATTCCCAGGAAAGTCTCTATTCCCCTTCTTGAACAATGGGACCACATTTGCTATCCTCCAGTCTTCCGGCACTATACCTGTAACCAACGACGACCTGAAGATCAAAGCCAGAGGCTCTGCAATTGCCTCTCTCGCCTCCCAGAGAATCCTAGGGTAAATCCTGTCCGGCCCAGGGGACTTATCTAACTTCAAACCCTCAAGAATATCTAGCACATCCTCCTTACCTACTTCAATACTTTCCAGTTTACAACCCTGTATCCCAGTGTTCTCCACAACTACATTACATCTCCCTGCGTGAATACCGAAGAGAAATATTTGTTCAGTGCCAGATAAATAGGATCATCCGCTGCTTCACTTGACTTCGGTCATCAGCAAGATTTTAGAGTCCGTTATTAAAGATGAGATCACTGATTACTTGGAGGTGTGATAAAATAGGATTGAGTCAGCACAAGGAAGGTCATGTCTGACAAATCTATTCTTTGAGGAGGTAACAAGGAAGTTAGATAAAGAAGAATGTGATTTATTTAGATTTCCAGAAGGCCTTTGACAAGGTACCACAATGGAGACTGTTAAATAAGTTAAAAGCCCATGGTGTTAAGTGTAAGATCCAGCATTGATAGAGGATTGGCTAACTGGCAGAAGGCAAAGAGTGGGGATAAAGTGATCTCTTTTAGCATGACAGCCAGTGAGTAGCGGTGTGCCCCAGTGGTCAGTGCTGGGAACACAACTTTTCACAATATACATTAACGATTTGAAAGAAGGAACTGAAAGCGCTGTTGCTAAGTTTGCAGATGTTACAAAGAAACGTAGAGGGCAAGTAGTATTGGGGAAGCAGCGAGGCTGCAGAAGGACTTGGACAGTTGAGTGGGCAAAGAATTGGCAGACCATAGAATCATAGAAACCCGACAGCGCAGAAAGAGGCTATTTGGCCCATCGAGTTGCACCAACCACAATCTCATCCAGGCCCTACCCCTATATCCCTACATATTTTACCTGCTAATCCCTCTAATCTACGCATCTCAGGACACTTAGGTTGATTGACCATCCAATTTTAGCGTGGCCAATCAACCTAACCCGCACATCTTTGAACTACAGGAGAAAACCGGTGCACCCGGAGGAAACCCATGCAAAGACAAGGAGAATGCAAACTCCACACAGACAGTGACTAAGCCGAGAACTGAACCCAGGTCCCTAGAGCTATGAAGCAGCAGTGCTATCCACTTTGCTACCGTGTTACCTTCCACTTTGCTGTCATGTCGCCAATGAAATACAATGTGGAAAAGTGTGAGGTTATGCACTTTGGAGACATAGACTATTTTCTAAATGGGAAAATGCTTAGGAAATCAGAAGCACAAAGGTACCTGAGAGTCCTAGTTCAAGATTCTGTTATGGTTAACATGCAGGTTTAGTGGCAGTCAGGAAGGCAAATGCAGTGTTGATACTCACGTCAAGATGGCTCGCATACAAGAACAGTGATGTATTCCTGAAATGTATAAGGCTCTGGTCAGACCTCATTTGAAGTATCTGCTGACCTTGGAAAGGGTCCAGAAAAGTTCACAAGAATGATCCATGAAATGAAGAACTTGTTGTATGAGGAACAGTTGAAGATTCTGGGTTTGTACTTGGAGTTTAGAAAGATGGGGGGAGGGCGGTTGGAAATCTTATTGAAACTTAATGGATACTGCGAGGCCTGGATTGAGTGGATATGGAGAGGATGTTTCCACTAGTAGGAAAAACTAGAACCCCAATCTCAAATTGTAATTTAGGACCTCCCCTCTGTGGCAGTGGGGAGGGTGGGGGTCATGAACAAGGACCTATTGGCCGGCAATTTTGTTGGGGATGGTGGAAAAATTCCTTTGAAGAGGAGATTTGTTTCTACAACTACATTATTACAAAACGATTACAAATATATTCAAAGAACAAGTATGAAAGATACATTACCAATTGCTAACACCATCCATTTATCAATAACTTACAATTACTACCTTTTATTTAGGAAGGGTTCGTTATCAAATATAGTTTTTCAGGGCATTGCCCTTCCTGTATCCTTGATGTTCATGGAGGCAAGGGGATAGGGCGGGGGGGTGGTTGGTTTCAAACAATTTCAATTTGAAATAGGGGTGCCCTTCAAAACAGGGTGCCAATTTCT
The DNA here is from genome assembly GCA_024679065.1 of Sphyrna mokarran. Taxonomy (NCBI): domain Eukaryota; kingdom Metazoa; phylum Chordata; class Chondrichthyes; order Carcharhiniformes; family Carcharhinidae; genus Sphyrna; species Sphyrna mokarran. Next base: position 20,411,425 of record JAGIQG010000031.1, on the reverse strand, counting down.
GTAAAGCCAGGCTTACCAGCATGTTTAAGCCTGCCAATGAGGACCAGTGCAAAACTCATCACTTCCCCAAAAATGACTTAAGACCGGAATTTTATCACCTGGAATAGGAACAGATGAGGGGTATTGACTTCGGGTGGGATATTATGGTTTTGGTACAAGCAAGGCTGTAAAATTCTGCCCTAAGTATGATACAATTGCGATCTGATTCGTGCCAGATCACATCTGCTTTCTCACCCAAAATGACACTGGATAGATATCATTTAGGAGGTACAAGTTTTTTTTTAATGTTTGTTCTATGACATCACTAATTTTTCATATTTCAAAGTTAGGTCTTAAAGTCTCCTGCAAAACAACCATTAGGATGAGTCACTGCAAATTATGATGCTAAGGGAGTACAATGACACAGATGTGAAGTAAACAATCTGACTACAAATTTTACTGTACATTTTCACATCACAGTTTTTTGAGGGCTAAATAAGCACTAAATTAGTCTCAGTTATATTAAAACCATTTTGTAATTTACCATTTTAAAAATTGAAATGTGCTAAATCGAACAATAACCAAAGGCATAAAATACACAGGTTAAATTATAAACAAGGCAAGATCTTCAAAGTATTTTTGTTACCCATTGCTATTAGTTTTATTTATATCTTATGTAAAGAATAGTGTTCTAAACTATGTGCATTTTAAGTTTTGTTTTTTTTGGCATGGAATGCAGTGATGCAAACATCAAAAATAGCAATATTAAAATTTACTGAAAAAATGCATCTCATCAAGATTATGGGAGTGATCCTTTCAGCACAGCAGGCTGGGAGACATAAGTGGAGGCCATGTGGCGGGCTTCTCGCTTGACGCAATGATCTCCACGGATCTCCAGCCATCAGAATTCCAGCGCTTCATCTCCAAGCCAGAAATAGGAAATCAATGCAGTACTGATTAAAATACTTAAATTAGAATTTTAATATTATTAGCAGGCCTGGTGGGGGGGGACTGAAGTCTCCAGGCTTGCCAGCCTTCTCCCACAGCCACCCCCAACCTCTCCACTATGAGTGTTTCACTCAGCAGGGTATACAACAGCTCCCACTGAGGGGAAGTCGGAGGGTAAGGGCAGTGGTCATTGTGACACTGGCAGTGCTAGCTTGGCCATGCCCAATGTGCCAAGTGGCAATACGCAGCACCATCCACCAAGGGGAGATCAGTGGAGGGGAGTGGGGAGGGGTCACACTGCCACTCTGCACAGGAATACATGACAGAGGGAGGGAAAAGCTGACTGGGGGCAGTGGACTGCCTGCGGGGCACTCAGGACTGTGTTTGGGAGACAGGGAAAGAGGTGGTGGCTGGGAATCAAGACTGCTGGACTGAGGGAAGGGGAGGAGCTTGGGATGGTTGGGAGGCCAGTTGTGGGGGGATGGGGAGGATTCCAAAGCCAACAATGTGGGATCACGGGGCTGGCCAGCGATCAGGAGGCCAACAGTGTGGGGTTACTATGATTGATAGCAGAGATTGATACTATGACAGATCAGCGCATGTGCCAGTCTCCATTTTGACAGATCAGTGTGTGTGTAGTAGCCCGCTCAGCGCTATGCTGCCAACTTCTCTGTGCCAACTTCTTCAGAAGGAATAGGCTCGGTTCTGGCTTTTCAGCAAGATTCAGGCTAAGGCTCTCTGTGATGTGCAGAGTGAGAGAGACTCATTTTGAAAATTTACTCAAGGTTTTACGTGAATTCAGGGAGAATTTTACTCCATGATTCTGGTGGGCAAGCTGCAGCAACAGACTTCAAAGTAAAAGGCTTACCTTTTAACAAAAACCAATATATTTTAGTAGAACAACAAAGTTCATTGAGAATCATGTGTACTTGGAAATTAGTTAAATATCAAATACAATTTTTTTTCTCATTAACATTGTCAAAGTGGATGGAAATAAAAAAAAAAGTTCTTGCAGGCAGGACAAGCAGCTTTTACATTACTGAAATCCCAGAGCAATTGACAGGTAAAAAGAAAATAAACTTATTCCAAATAAATCATGCTTATGCTATTCACTGGAATGCTTTGTCCTTTGCTTTTGACCAGCAACTGGAAGAAATTATGGGAAAAGATCAGAAATTAACCCTGTCACTGAACAAAATTGCTATAATTGTACTCAATCCCAAGCACAAAAACTACAGATACTGCAATTCAAACTTAAATTCAGATTTCCAACTGCAAAGTAAAAATAATTATTAATGTCGTGCTATCTCTTTCTAGATTAATACAAATGAAACTAAAGGGTCGGCATAGAGGTTGCACACAGACCTTTAATTGACACTTGCTACTGCTTCAGCCTACCTAAGCCAACACCTGTGCAAGAGAATTGAATCACGTGCGCCAGGATTGTCTGGCTTCCTTGTGATGTTCTCAGTGGCAGGAGATGGCACACTGTTGGCTGGCAACAGAATCATCTGGTCCTGCTGCTGAAATTGGAATTTCCTGCTAATTCCACACTATGTTGTCAGGAAACACATGGTGGGGGTTCCCCGTCAGCAGGACCAAAAGATCCCATCAGCATGAAAAGCCAGAAGATCACATCCATGATATTCCGTTATTTCTTGTGACTAAATAAATATTAGCATAAACATGCTACTTAAATGATTATATTTAGCATTACAAACAGTACATTATTACAATATTATTTTTCCTTCAGTAATAACCCTGTCATTAAAAGAAACTTCTATTATAAGAAACCCAGATGTAATATAAGAAATTTGACAATTTTACAAAAAAACATTCAATGGTATCAAGAACATTTGGAACACTATTCTTTAAAGTTTTGTCTTTGTTTGGAAGCATTCATCAATTGATTTGACCAGATGTCGTTACAAAGACATGTGGATGTGCCCTTGAACTGTCTATCCTTCCCTCCTGAAGATTATTTTTGGGAGTACTGTCTATTACCCATAATAAGCAGCTGCAGTGGAAGAACCACTCCAGACTGATCTTTATGTTGAAGCTAACTTATTGTAAGACTCTTCCTCACCCAAGCAACCTGTAAGAAGCATTGACCTTAAATTGTTCCAATTGCCACTATTCACAGTAAATCAATGTCACATGTTTACCTAGCAAGACACTTAAGGTAATTACCACACACATTGTGATTCATAGTTTATTGATAATGTCCTCAGTTGTTGGTCTGTTTCTTGTTTTTTTTATCTGCAAAGACAGATATGCTGGTTAGTCACCATGTGCTTGATTTAATTTGATTTGATTTATTATTGTCACATGTATTAGTACACAGTGAAAAGTATTGTTCCTTGCTCTGTACAAACAAAGCATACTATTCATAGAGAAGCAAACGAGAGGGTGAGGAATGTGGTGTCACAGTTGTAGATAAGGTGTGGAGAAAAGCGAACTTAATATGAGATAGGTCCATTCAAAAGTCTGATGGCAGTTGTTCTTGAGTTGGCTTGTACTTGGCCTCAGACTTTTTCCCAATGGAAGAAAGTGGAAGAGATTATGTCTGTGGTACTTTGGGATCATTGATTATGCTGGCTGCTTTTCCAAGGCAGTGGGGAGTGTAGACAGAATCCATGAATAGGAGGCTGGTTTCTGTGATATATTGGGATATATTCACGACTCTTTGTAGTTTCTTGCAGTCTTGGTCAAAGCAGGAGCTTTACCAAGCTGTGATGTATCCAGAAAGGACGTTATCTATGGTGTAAAGGTTGTTAAGAGGCGAAGCGAACATGCCAAATTTCCTTAGTCTTCTGATAAAGTAGAGGCATTGGTGGACTTTCTTAACTATAGCGTCGGCATGGGGGAACCAGGACAAGCTATTAACCATCTGGACACCTGGAAACTTGAAAGTTCATTTCCACTTCGTCCTTGTTGATGCAATCAAGGCCATGTCTACTTCATTCTTGTTGATGCAGTCAAGGCCATGTCCTTCACTAGGTTCCGTGAAGTTGATGATTATCCCCTTCATTTTATTGACATCGCAGGAGAGATTATTGTTGCCGTACTGATTCTTCAGATTCTCTATCTCTTTCCTGTACTCCGTCTCATCATTGTTTGAGATCTGACCCACTATGATGATGTCATCAGCAAACCTGAAAATCGAGCTGGAGGGAGATTTGGCCATATGGTCATAGGTGTATAAGGAGTATAGTAAGTAACTGAGGACACAGCAGGGCACCAGTGTTGCAGATTAATCATGGAGGAGGTGTTGTTGCCTATCCTTGCTGTTTGCAGTCTAGGAGCCAGAGAGTACTAAACTGAGAGTATCCTGAAGTTCAGATTGATTCCTTCACAGTACCTCACCATTTGTTGTTGTTACCTCAAACGTGGTTTTCTGAACATCTTGGACACCTCTGCTGGGATCCATCCGTGCTCGTGAGTTTAGGACCTTCAGCTGCATTATTGGCCATTATATAGCGGCAGTAATTCTGCTGAATGCATATCATGTGCATCTTTCATCTCACCTTGCGCAGGATTTTCAATGCTAGTCACTACTAGCTAGTGGCAGGATGTTCTGGTCTCACTGTTGTCAACGGAGTTTCTCATTGAATGCACCCTTGCCACCATGAAACCCACAATTGGGAGTGTGCGGTCCATGGAACCAGAAGATCCCAATGGCAGAAAGTTCCAGCCCTTGTTTCTGCTGTAACCTGTTTGTAATCACTAATCATTTGTTGAGATGATAACTTGGTAATGCTGTCTTCACCAGTTGACAAAACAGAAGTAATGACAAGCAAAGTTTAATGACATTGTTTAAAGACATGATGAGCAATTTGCACAGTTTCCAAACACTTTTTAATCCATGATTTGACTGTCCTGACCATATACTTAGCCATTCCATTTTAATAAGGATAATCTGGTAATATGATAGGTGGACTGTTATTTACACGTATCCTGGAACAGTCTTCTTATGTATTATGGGCCATTATTTGATGCAGCTTCCACTGGAGTACCAATGAAACTAAAGATTGCAGCAAAAGCGCAGGGCACTGCTACACTGGAAGTTCCCCAAATCTCTGAAAATTTCAGAGATAGTCAACACAGAAATAGTCAACACGGCTTTGTTAAGATCAGAAATAGTCAACACGGCTTTGTTAAGGGCAGATCGTAGTTACAAGCCTAGTTGAATTCTTTGAAAATGTGACTGAACACACTGACAAAGGAAGAGCAGTGGACATGGTTTACATGGATTTCAGTAAGGCGTTTGATAAGGTTCCCCCATGCAAGACTTCTTGAGAAGGTGAGAGGGCATGGGATCCAAGGGGCTTTGGCCTTGTAGATCCAGAACTGGCTTGCTTGCAGAAGGCAGAGAGGGGATGGGTCTTTTTCGGCATGGAGGTCAGTCACCAGTGAAGTGCCCCAAGGTTCTGTTCTAGGACCCTTGCTGTTTGTCATTTTCATAAATGACCTGTATGAGGAAGTGGAGGAATGGGTTAGTAAGTTCGCCAACGATACAAAGGTTGATGGTGTTGTGGATAGTCTGGAGGGATGTCAGAAGTTGCAGCGAGATATAGATAGGATGCAAGACTGGGCGGAGAAGTGGCAGATGGACTTCAATGTGGATAAATGTGTGGCGGTCCATTTGGCAGGACCAATGGGATGAAGGAGTATAATATCAAGGGTAGGAGTCTTGGCAGTGTTGAGGAGCAGAAGGATTTGGGGTCCGGGTCCATAGGACTCTTAAATTGGCCCCGCAAGTGGAAGATGTGGTCAAGAAGGCATATGGTGTACTGGCCTTCACTAATCGAGGGATTGAGTTTAGGGATAGGAAGGTCATGCTGCTACTTTATAGACCCTTGTCAGACCCCACTTGGAGTACTATGCGCAGTTCTGGTCATCTCACTATAGGGAGGATGTGGAAGGTATTGAGAGGGTGCAGAGGAGATTTACAAGGATGTTGCCTAGATTGGGAGGCATGCCTTATGAAGATAGGTTGAGGGAGCTAGGTCTCTTCTCCCTAGAGAGACGAAGGTTGAGAGGCAACCTGATAAGGTTTATAAGATGTTGAGAGGAATAGATAGGATGGATTCTCGGAGGCTATTTCCCAGGGCTGAAATGGTCACTACAAGAAGACAAGAAGACATCTCAGGTTTAAGATGCTGGGGGGCAAGTACAGAGGAGACGTTAGAAGTAAGTTTTACACTCAGAGGGTGGTGAGTGAATGTATTCGGCTGCTGTCAGTGGTGGTAGAGGTGAACTCGCTGGGGTCTTTCAAGAGACTTCTGGATGAGTACATGGATTTAATGGGATTGGGAGTTACAGATAGTTCTATGGCCTGGTAGGTACTGATATGATCGGCACAACTTATGGGCCGAAGGGCCTGTTTGTGCTATAGTGTTCTATGTTCTAAGGACTTTACGCCTCACTTGACTACAACATCACACCTGAAAATGAGTGCAATGCAATAATAAAATTGCCCCGAGTGTCCAATTCTTGATCTGATGGCACAACAGGGCAGCTTGGAGCAGGCTGACCCCATTAGTCAGGGCCCTGTGCTTCAGCATAGTGTATTTCATTTGAGTCCATTTTGAGAATGGGTTAAAATTCCTCACATTGTTTTAGCTGTTTCCTTTTTCCACATGGACCACACCAACTGCGGAGCACAGGTGGCATTGTTTGTTCACCAGAATGATATCACAACAGTTGAAACATTCTGGCTGTGCAATAGTGAAAAATATTTGTGGCACGCAGTGAACGATAAATTACCAGATGATGCCAAGTATAGTTGAGCTTCTGAGTTCATTCATTGGAAAAATCTAACACAATTGAGCCTGTGGTATTCTAACAGTGTATAATCAAAGTAAATAATGTTGAATAAGTACTTTGGAGCATGTTGCAAGAATACTTTCAGACACTGACATGAAGCTATTTACAAAAACACTCACCTCAACCCTAAAAATGTCATAGCTTTGAAATGTACATCATTCAGTGTTAATGAATTAAATAATTACTGCAATTAGTTTTAGATAATGGTTGGAATATATAGCTAGATTTAAATTTGTGCGGACAGGTTTAACATATTTCAGCAAGCATTTTTTCTTATGGCTGGCATCATGGCAAACAATGCTGAGCAATCATTTCTGAACCTGGATAAGAGAACTTGAACGGAAGTAATACCATACAATTGGAGCTGAACTCTAAAGATGAGGTGAAAGTGACTGCTCTTGACATCAGGCAACATTTGACCAAGTATGGCATCAGGCGTCCTATCAAAGCTGGAAACAACTGGAATCAGTGGGAAACTTTCAAAGTCATACCTCGCACAAAGGAAGATGATGCAGTTGTTGGAGGTCAGTTATCTCAGTTTCATGACTGCAATTCCTCAAAGTTGTGTCCTCAGATGAATCACCTTCAGCTGCTTCCTTCCAGAATAAGGTCAGAAATGGGGATGTTCAATGATGATTGCACAATGTTCAACACCATTCACAATTCCTCAGCCATAGAAGCAGCCCACACCCAAATGCAACAAGAATGAATAATATCCAGGTTTGGGCTGACAAGTGGCAAGTAACATTTCACGATACCAGACAATGACCATCACCAACTGGAGAAAATCTAACTATTAGCCCTTGACATTTAATAGTACTACCATCTCTAAATCCCCACTATCAACAGCCGAGAGGTTACATTGACCAGAAATGGAACGGGACTTATCATTTCAATACTGTGGCTACAAGAACAGGTCGAGGCTAAGAGTCCTGCACCAAGTAATTCATCTGACACCAAAGCCTGTCCACTATCTACAAGGCACAAGTCAGGAGTGTGATGGAAAATTCTCCTATTTGTCTGGATGAATGCAGTTCCAACAACACTCAAGAAGCTTGAAATCATTCAGAATAAAGCAGCCCACTTAATTGGCACCCCATCTATAAACACTCACCATTCATTTACAGTGGCAGCAGTATGTACCATCTCAAAATTGCAAGACAGCAACTAACCAAGTCTGCTTAGTCTGTATCTTGCAAACCCACAACCATTATCGTCTAGAAGGACAAAGACAGCAGACATATGGAAACATCACCACCTAGAGGCTCCCCTCCAAGTCACACCCATTCTGACTTGGAAGAATATCTCCCTTCATTGTCACTGGGTCAAAATCCTGGTACTTCCTCCGCAGAAGTTCAAGAAGGCAGCACTTTTTCAAGTGCTCTTTCTCAAGGGCAATTATAGTGGGCAATAAATACTGACCTAACCAATGTTGCTCACATCCGAGAAAATCAATTTTAATAATTAGAATTGAAGTGATACTGAAACTTAGTTAATTTCAAGGTGTGCCAGTCAAGATTCCAATAAAGGGTTTATTTGATCATGATTTGAGCTATTTTATTTTGAAGCATCAGCTAAAGTTACAGAAACATTTGTTACAAGAAGCAGATAATCCTTACATTTTTCCCGCATAATAAAGTACTAATATTAGAAGTGGAAACATATATTTTGAACCAAATATGTCACTAATGCTCACAAAGGAGTTGCTGAGATGAACATATGCAGCTGGAAAGATGCAAGAGAAAAACGTTTTTATGATGAGTCAGAGAAAGAGTTGACGACATTTTAAGTACATTTCTAGCTGATGAAACAAACAGCTACAGATAAATCAGCTCCAAACCTACGAGCAAATGCCATGTGGCTGTGAAGAAATATATTGTGCGAAATCATTCATATTAATGATATATCTTTAACCAGTCATGGTTTAAAAAGGTATACATGACAGTATGAAATTAGAGATCAGCTACCAATAAACTCTGTTTGAGAACCGAGAATCCTTCTATGTAACAAGGTAATCTTTAATCTATATAATGGTTTAACTCATACATAATTGTTATTTCTTTCAGATATGGAGAGAAAGGGAAAGCAGTTAGAATTGAAAAAGTCATTTACACAGGGAAAGAAGGAAAAAGTTCCCAGGGTTGTCCAATTGCAAAATGGGTAAGATTCAAGTTCTGCCTTTTCTTTAATTTAGTTTTCTTCTTTATCCTTCTTCTTCTGAAAGCAATTATTTATGCTGAAGAAAATTTCATAGATCATGGGTATCCTTCAGTATTTACCCAAATGTCCATTTAATATAAATTTGGATAGCAATTGTTGATAAACTGCTTACTATCAAGAGTTGTTATGCCTGAAACCGATCCTGTTTTCACTCGTTATCCACAAAGGCACAACTCAACAGTGTAAAATAAATATAACTTATTTGAATTAAGTTAGTTATAAAATAACTTCTGCTGGAAATACTCGGCAGATTTAGCAGCATGTCTGGAAAGAAAAACATAGTTAACATTTGTGTATTTCAGAACTGGATAAAGTTAGAAAGTTTTACGTAGGTGACATGGGGAATTAAAAAAAAAGGAAGTTCTGTGATAAGGCGGAAGTTGGGAGGCATGAAATGACAAAAGGGAAGACAGAGCCGAAGAGAGTAATAAAACAAAAGATGAATTTCCCGACAAATGTGGACACCCATTTGTTCTTCAGAATTGGTATTTTCCACACCTGAACAATGGAAAAAGATGTCCAGAACTGAAAAGCTTGCATATTCATGGGGAAATCTTAACTTGCAAAGGAGCAGGTTGGTGCATTCAAAGGATTAAAATATTTTAAATTTCCAGCGCATCAAAAACCTGATGTTATTTGTGCACACTTTCACATTTAATGAAGGCATCCGGTGGGGCTGACTGTTCAGTGATTGTAACAGTTAAGTGGAACCTGAATTAAGATTTTATCCTTTATTCAGGTTTCAGCTAAGCATATAGTTTTTCTGAACTGTCTGAAACTCACCAGGATTAACAAAGTGAGTACACAGACAGGACTGATAGGGCTGTGAAATTGCCAGGCTGGAAGGGTTTTCAATACTGAATCATGACATTGTTTACTTGCTGAAAGTTTTTGTTCTGAAACTGTATCTTTGTTGGTGATTTTCAACAAGTTGGAAATCACTTCTATTATTTGAGATTTTTTTTAAATTGATCTGAACTTCTGTGCTGTTGGTCTTCCTTGCAATATGGGAAAGCTTTATGTAGCTCTCCTTTTGACATCCGATGAGGAACAAAAGAACAGCAGGAGCAACATCAGAAGCTATTGTCTTCTCCTCCTCAGCCACCTGCTGTTCCACGGGACAGAGGGGATGAACACAGAGCTCCAGCAATATTCTTGGGGTGAAGTGTCAACTTTCTAAGCAACAGAGTTTCAGAAGACACAGACTTCCTCAGCAGATCTTTGCTGACACCTGCAATCTCCAAGGGCAAAGATCTTCATCCAGAGTGACACAGATAGATAAGGTTTGACAGTGGAGATCAAGGTCACCACAGCCCTACATTTCTTCATCTTTAATGATTTACTTATAACTGCAGAATTTCATAATCTGCTATGCACAAGTGCAGTCTCCTAGACTGTTACTATGTCAGGCCTGCTACTTGAGTCCACTTTGCTACAGATGATGCCAGTAAGCTTGACAGGGCTCTCAGATTTTCTGCAAAACCCAGATTCTTTTTGTCCAAGGTATCATAAAATGCACACATGGCAATCAAGCCATCTTTGGGCCATCCAGGATTATTTGTTAATTGAAAAGGGCCTAATGCATTGATGTTCAGCTGTTAAGTAACCAACAGAATATATTCATGTACATTTCTGCAAGACATCCTAGACAGCGGAGTGTTATGATGATAAAATGTTGACCATATACCGTATTGATGAAATTTCTTCACTGCGAAGACCAGTGCCAAATTCTTCCTTTTGGTGTGCACATATCTTCTTTTCACTTTGGCTAGTGTCCATGAGGCGTATACAATTGATGCTCCATCTGTGTGACAATACTACACTTATTCCATAGTGTGAATCATTGCATGTTATGACCAACAGCCTTTCCAGATTGAAATAAGTCAATCTGTTATCTGACTGTAATTGAATGTCCTTTTCATGTCCACTTCTGATGCTTTTTTTTAAATACAATTATAGAGATACCAGTAAGGTTGCCAAATTTGAAATGAACTTCCTATAATAATTTATGAGAAAAGATTTTAATTCTATCACATCCCTTGGTACTGGAGCCTCTTTTATGGCTTACGTTTTCCTCTTTGTCAACCCTGCATATGAGGTACATTACTTCAGCTGCTTGGAAAATACATTTTTATCTTTGTAGTCTGACCCTGGCTTATGAAAACTGTCATAAGACTTCCTCTAAATTTTCATGGTATTCTTTGATCATGACTCCTGTGTTTAAAACTTTGTTTAGGTAAACTGCCCCTCTCGATATTCCCAGCAGTTTGCTTTTCATTATTCTTTGGAAGATGGCATATGTCAATGATGCTTTAAAAGATATACGAGTATATTCTTGTGCATGTTTACTATCATATACTTCCTTGATGATATTTCTAATTCTAACTGGAGACACACATGGCTCACATCTTAGTGAAGATCTAGCCGCTGGATAATTTTGCATAAAGATGCTCTATACACAACATTGGATATTCATCCAAATAAGATGCTGTGTTCACTGTCATTTTATAATCACCACAGAGGTGGATTGTATTGTCTGGCTTTAACACTGGAACTACTGCCAGTTTTCTGAGCGGCCCACTCAGAAAACTGCACAAGTCAAAAAATACCTAGCTTTTCTAATTGCATCAGCTTGGTTTCTACTTTCATTTATGGAGTTTGTGGAGCTGGTCTTGCCTTAAAATATCTTGGTTGGACATCTGGGTTTATGTACATTTTTGCTATGTATATTTTTACCTTGTCCCCTTTTATTTTTCCAAGTCCTGCCTGGAAAACTTCTGGGTACCTATTATCTATATTTCTTACTTACCCATTACCAGTGCCCATTTTGAAAATCTGTCACTAATTCAAGCAGATATTTTGTGATCAGTCTCTTCCTTAAAGGCCAGGTCTTGGGAGCCAGACTGTTATTGCCCATATGTGACTGGTTTTACAGTGGTCCCGATTATGCATATTGGCTCTCCTGTATAAGTTGCCAATCTTGCCTTAGTGTCCCTCAACTTGAGTGATAAGATGCCCAGTCGTAATCTTCTAAATTCTCACTCCCCTAAAGTGGATAGTGTTGCACCCATTTCCACCTTCATGTTCAATATGTGTTCATTCATTTGAGTTGGATCTGTATTGGGGTCACCTTTGATGTAATGACAATTTAAATTGTGCTAGTTCCTCTTCTCCAGTCTGACTTATCTGTTATGTTCTGTTTTGGAATGGTTTTGCCTTTTGATCTGGGCAATGCATGCTCTGCTTGTCTTGGTAACCTTGCTTAAGGCAGCTCCCTGGCTGCAGGCACAGTGTTGTGCTAGCCACTCCCTAAACTCTGGAACTCCCTCTCTTTCAGTGCCCGGATTTCCTGGCTTTTGTGCCCAAGACTTGGGGTCACAAGTGCGTTCAACTGGGTCCCTGGGCCTGTGGCAGGAGGCTTGTCCAAGCCTAACGATTGGACAATTGGATTTATGAGTCCTTGCTGCTGATGGACTGGTTTCTCTGTATTTTTGTGAGATAAGTCTAGTCCTACATTTTTTTAAAATCTAGGTTTGGCTCTGTCAGAAGCCTTCTTTACGTCGCAAGATCATTTATGCCACATAGTAAATGATCTCTCAGCAGTTCAGATCATGCTGGGTCATACTTGTAATGCTCTGCCAGTTTTTCTGTCACTGGTTCTACTGCAAATCTTGAAGTTGTACTGTACTGTTGCAAAATGGTTTAGGATCATAATGATTTGCTACTATTTTCATTAACTCAAAGGTTTTGAAATCCACTGTTGCTGGATATGTCAGATTTCTTATAATACTAAACACTGTACCCCACATACACTCATTAGGATAGCTTTTTGCCAGTTATCTATTTCCTTAGCCAAAAGAAGTACCTAATTCTTTCCGTACATTGTGGCCAGTCCGCTCATGTTATATGGCTCCAGTTTCCTGAAAAATGACATTGCAAAAACAGGCTTGCCAGGATCAGGTGAGTAGTGTTACTGAAACATTTATTTTACCTCATCGCCAGAATAATAACTCCAGGAGTTAGCTGTGGATGAACAGTGCTTTATTACACAAAATAAAGTAAAGCAAAACAACAAGCCTGTGATGAACACAAACAGATCCCAACTGGGACAGTATAATAATGGACCCAATCAAGCGTTGCCTTATAAAGGGCTCAGTTTGCAAGCTCCAACTGATAAGGTAGTTACAAATCACCAGTGAGTTCATATTCTATGAGTCCTACAGGGAGGTCAATCAGTGATTCCCCATGCAAGTCCTGGGGGTTATCACACTGTCGCCATGATTTTGTCACCCAATTGCCCGCTTCCGCTGTCAGTAACAGGATGTGTGTTTTGTGACATTCGACATCAGGAAAATCATTTGAATAGTTAGCATATCATTGTCAGGTCTCTATACCTGAACCATTCATCTATCCATCAGAAAATCTATCCAGTGTGAGGGAAGAGCTGCATAATACCTGACTGGTCTCTCAAGCGGACCTCTTCAGGTGCTCAGGTGAATGCATGGATCACATGGAGGGTCATGACCGAGCATCCGGGTGGGGGATGGTTGCAGGGTGAACACCTCTGCATAGGAGTGGCCTTTAAAAAAAGTCGATCTTATCCTGGAGGGATGAAGTTGCTGGTGGGATGAGCCAATCAGGCAGCCTTGTGTGTGATCCAGCCCATGCTGCTTTTATTTCTAACTATCGGACTACACGCTGCATAAAACTGCTGTTGCTGTAAGCAACTTCAATGGCACTTTTAGCACCCTGGGATAATTCTGGGAAAATTCAGCCCTAAGTGTTAAATTTTTGCACAATATTTTAATCAAAGGTCAATCATTTAAGAAGGTTGCTTTTACTGTCACTGTTGTAACTAGGAGTTACTGGAGTCCAGAATGATTGACAGTAAGATAGAGCTCACATGCATTTTCCACTCACTCACACACTAAATGCTGATACAACAGGTGATTGGCAATGCCAAATCCAGCCTATTCTGCTTCTTTGTTTCTGGCAAATTAGTTTCACATGAAATCACAGACAGTTCATTTTGTTTTCATGCTGACAGAATCAGCTAGATGGTACTTCACAAAGTCGCAGAAGATAAGAATGATTGCAAGTACTGCACTATCTTTGCTGATTTCATATTAAACAGAATGAACTGTATCGAAAGTTGAAGGTTAGCTTTGTTAGTCCTTCAGCACATCTAGAGCTTAACAAGGCAGAGCATTCTACATTTCAACAAATGGTGAAATTAAAGAAAAATATACGCCTGATTGAAACAGTTGTCACAAATAACAGTGATATGTAGCTGTTGCAAGTTTACTTCCAATGGAGAAAATTGCAAGTCAACTGTTGTGAAGGAAGATCCAGATTGGCTGAGGAATATTCTGAACTAATGTGCAAGCAAACAAGGGCACTGCAGTACTGTAAATTTACTTAAGATTTGCCACAAAGTATTTAACAATGCAAAATGGTCTGTGATCTAATTTCATTTTATTGTTTGATACAATAAGTAAATTTAGGTAACGTGTAAACTTTAACATCGTTGCCACCAGTATTGTTTAGATAATGAAGAATTACCAATAATTAGCCTCATATTACTCATTCAGTGATTCTGAGGTTTTTTTTTTGTTCAAAGTATTCTCCTTTTTATAGAAAAAAATATACTTTTACCACATATTTCTTTAACTTATTTTAAAAGCACTAATTAAATCGACAATCTAGAAGTTCTCCCTCATTAATTACAGGGACATCCCTAAGAGTTGAGAAGGGCTTCATTGCAAGCGGCAGGTTATTCAAATTCAGACAAGCCTGAGGGCCACACTGGAGCTGCATGATCTTGAGAAATCCACTACAGATTGGAGGATTTGTATTTCCAGTAGTATAGTATCCCAGGTTGGCACTAAAATTGACATGTTTCAAAAAAAAGAAAAACATGGTAAGAGCATATTTTTCTTGTCTAAAAAGGAGTACTTCAAACAAAAAAAGGATTTGTTATATTTTCCTATCCTTTTAACTCCTTTAGAAATACTCACCAAAACAATG
The DNA here is from genome assembly GCA_024679065.1 of Sphyrna mokarran. Classification (NCBI taxonomy): domain Eukaryota; kingdom Metazoa; phylum Chordata; class Chondrichthyes; order Carcharhiniformes; family Carcharhinidae; genus Sphyrna; species Sphyrna mokarran. The sequence continues at coordinate 20,396,422 of JAGIQG010000031.1, read as the reverse complement.
TTTCACTAATTACACACAGATAATAAGAAGAGCTAGCGAAGAAGAAAAAGTCCTCTGTCTTGTACGTGAGCGTGCTGGTCATCACTGTCAGAATGCAGTTGTTGTTATTCTTATACTAGCATGGGAAGGCATTCCTCGAGCCTTTGGAGACAAGTTGTATGATGAACTAACAGAGACTTTAACAAAGTATGGAAATCCTACATGTCGCAGATGTGGATTGAATGATGAGTAAGTTTCGTGGTTTACTTCTGATTATTTCTTAATATTCAAGATTGAAAAGGAGAAATACGAAAGTATGAAGATAAAATTGGCCAAGAAGGATTGGTCATATAGATTCGTAGGTAAGACAATAGATGAGTGGTGACACACAGGAGGTAATTCATAACTTCCAGCAAAAATACACCCCAATGAGGAACAAAGACTCAAAGTGGAGGAAGAATCTACCATGGATAACTAAGGAAGTTAAAGAAAGTATTGAGTTGAAAGCAGAAACACAAAATGTCAAAGATCTGTGGTTGGTTAGACGAGTGGGATAAATTTGGAATGCAGCAAAGATGGATGAAAAGAAAATCAGGAAGGAGAAAATAAACTGAAGGCAAGCTGGTGAGAAATGTAAAAACAGAAATTAATAAGTTTTTTAAATAGATTAAAAGGAAGAGAGAAGACAAAGACAACTTTGGTCCCTTAGAGAAGTAAACTAGGAAGTAATTATGGAGAACAAAGAAATGGTAGAGGATTACATAGATATTTTGCACTGGCCTTCACCATAGAGTATACTATAGGCATCCTAGAAATAGTAAAAAGTATAAAGGAGGAACTTGTTACAATCACCTCACCAGAGAATTAGTCTTAGGCAAACTAATGGTCCCGCTTACCTAATGGTTTGCCTCTCAGGATCTTCTGGGGGACAATTGCAGAAATTACTGCATTAGTAATCATTTCCCAAAAACCTTGGATTTTTGGAACTGTAGCCAAGGATTGGAAAACTGCTCATGTAGTGTCCTTGTTCAAAAACGAAAGGAGGCAAGATGCAGGAAACCACAGACTATTATTATATATTAGAATTAATTATTAAGGAAAGAACAACAGTGCATTTGGAAAGTCATAACGTGATTGTGCAGAATCAGCATGGCTTCATGCAACAATGTTTGACAAATTTACTAGGATTTTTTCAGGAGGTATCAGACAAAGTAGATAGAGAATAACCAATGTTATTTATTTGATTTTCAAAAGACATTTGATAAGGTGACATCTAAAAGGCTTGGAGTTCATGGTGTTGGAGATAATATTCTGGCATGGAGAGAGGATTGGCTAAATAACAGGAAGCAGTGAGTAGCAATAAGGGAATCTTTCTCAGATTGAAGAGCAGTAAACAGTGGAGTGCTACAGGAATCAGCGCTGGAACCTGGTTGTTTGCAACATATATTAATGACTGGAGGAAAAAACTGCAGCTAAATGTGGGATGGAAGGCAGAATATAAGGAAGATATAAATAATTTATAGAGAGGCATTCACAGGGTACGTGAGTGGGGGAAAATTGGCAAATAAAGTGCAATATAGAAAAATGTGAAATTATTCATTTTGTAAGAATGAGGGCGCCATGATGTCACAGTGTTAATACTGCTGCCTCACATCACCAGGGACCCAGGTTAGATACCTGACTTGTGTTACTGTGCAGAGTTTGTACATTCTTCCAGTGTCTGCATGAGTTTTCTCCAGATACTCCGGTTTCCTCCCACAGTCTGAAAAACATGCTGGTTAGGTGGATTGGCCATGCTAAATTCTCCTTCAGTATACCCGAACAGATGCCAGAACGTGGCAACTCGGCGATTTTCATAGTAACTTCATTGCAGTATTAATGTAAGCCTACTTGTGACATTAATAAATAAACATGAAACTTAAAAGAAGAAAGAGAAGGCGGATTATTATTTAAACAGAGAGAGACTGCAAAAAGTTGCAGCACAAAAGGACTTGGGCATCCTTGTTCATGAAACCCAGAAAGTACACACATGCAGAAATGTAATATCCGAATAATGTTAGGGGTTGTGGGTTTTAAACAAAAAGAAAAAAAATGTGGTATGCGTACACACATTCAAAATAACAGCAACAAGTTTATTGTAAAAACTGTTGTCTGTAGAAAATGAGATCAAGATAGGAGTGTGTGAAATGCCCCATTGATATCACCATCATAAGAACATAATAGGAGCAGGAGTAGGGCCATCTAGCCTTTTGAGCCGTTCAATAAGATCATGGCTGAGTTGAAATAGATAGTTCCACTTTCCCGCCTATTCCCCATAACCCTTAAATCCTTTATCTATCAGAAATCTATTTACCCATGACTTAAACATATTCAACGAGATAGCCTCCACCACTTCAATGGGCAGAGAATTCCAGAGATTCACCACCCTCTGAGAAAAGATGTTCCTCCTCAACTCTGTTCTAAACTACCCCCCCCCCCCCACCCCCCACTATTTTGAGGCTATGTCCTCTAGTTCTGGTTTCCTTTCTAAGCAGAAAGAATCTCTCCACCTCTACCCTATCTAGCCCCTTCATTATCTTGCAAGTCTCCATAAGATCCCCCCTCAGTCTTCTAAAGTCCAACAAGTACAGGCCCAGTCTATTTAATCTCTCCTCATAAGCTAACCCCCTCATCTCCGGTATCAGCCTGGTGAACCTTCTCTTACTCCCTCCAAAGCCAACATATCCTTTCACAAATAAGGGGATCAAAACTGCACACAGTATTCCAGTTGCGGCCTCACCAGTGCCTTGCAGCAAGACCTCTCTACTTTTATATTCTATCCCCCTTGCAATAAAGGCCAACATTCCATTGGCCTTCTTGATCACCATCAAATCATGTGACCAACTCTTAAATCAATCATGCACCATGTAAATATGTAACATCCCTCCCCATTTACTTCTGGGGTCAAGACAACGGATTGCGACAATGTTATATATAGAATCAGTAAGAATTCTGTAGCCGCAGTACTATGCATCATTTATCATTACACACACTCAATAAGAAAGTTGATCAGGAGGATGTCTATTTCTCTTTGGTAGCATATGATGTACTGGAATTCTAGTACATGATCCTAGAATGTCAGGTCCCCCTTCACTGCCTACTTCCACTGTCACTGCCAATTGCCCTCGTTCAAATGCCTTGCTGCTCTCCCCACCATCCACATAAAAGGAACACCCGCACTGGTCTCCCCAGAGGGTCCACCCTGATAGTGAGCCCTATGCTGATGCAGTACATTATGCTCCTCTCTGAGAGGCTATGGTTACCATGGCACTACTGGCTGTTTTCCCACAACTGCTTACTGTTTTTAAATATTGTGAATATTTAGTGAGAGGCGAACATACGAGTAGTGAGTCCTTTAATCATTATTAATTAAGCAGAATTTGTTAAAATGAAGTTCCCATCTACCAGCAAAGGCAGGGAAATCAGCAAATGAAAACTTACTGGCGAAATCTCATTTCCTGACTTTTGCATATTTTGTACCCATATCATCATTCTTGCTGATGACGAAAGCAGGCGCAAAATAATCCCTTAAGTCTTATTTTAGTCAAATCTTTTCATAGATTCTTGCAGTAACCTCAAAGAAGTGGATGTTGAAGTGTTCTTGGAAACTGTATGTGCAAATTTTGATAACAAGAAAGAAATAGTCAACCACAATAGATGATCAATATGAAGTCATATGTGCATTATAAAGTGACAATTCTGTATAAATCCTTTGACCACCGTTACTGAAGCTTCCAAATGGATTAATAATTACTGCTAATGATGTGATTTTAATTTCAGTCGCACGTGTGCATGTCAGGGAAAGGATCCTGAGACCTGTGGGGCTTCCTTTTCCTTTGGCTGCTCTTGGAGTATGTACTTCAATGGATGCAAGTATGCCCGCAGCAAGCATCCACGCAAATTTAGGCTTCTGGGAGACAACCCTAAAGAGGTTGGTTTAATTCACTGTTTTATTATAGGATTGCATTTAGAATTTATAAGTGCATTACTGTTACAATCCTGAATAGGGAGAAGACAGATAAATTGTCAGCTTTGGTCCAGCAAGTATGTTCTTGCCATTGACTCATTTGGTCTTAGATTCAAGTCCTATTTCAGAGACTTGAACACACAATTAGACTAATATATCAACACCTTACTGAGGAAGTGCTGCATTGTCTTCAGAATGAGACATTAGGCTCACACTTTATTTTGGTGAACACAGAAGATCCCATTGCACAGAGAAATTCTCAGGGTGCTGGCTGACTCTTATCTCTCAACCAAGATTAAAACACATTAGTTAGTCATTTATATCATAGCTGTTCAAAGGATATTGCAGTGTGCAAATTGGCTGCTGTGTTTCTAATTATGGGAAGAGTGACTGATTTCAATGACTATGGTGCAGTTTACGACCTTTTTAATACATAGCATATAATTTGGTGCTGTATTCAAAGACTCAGGCAAAGTTGCAACTAGAAGTGTTCCATACCTGAAAATTCAGATATGGTGCCGATGTTACAAAACCATGAAACAAAGGAAAAATCAAGAATTGGAAAAAGCTATTCAGACTGATAAAAATTCAAGCAAACTGCTAATTCCCAATCCTCAACTTACTGCCCATTTGAATGGGGCACTATGGTGGCACTGTAGTTAGCACTGATGCGTCACAGCACGAGGGACCCAGGTTCAATTCCGGCCTCGGGTCACTGTCTGTGTGGAACTCGCATGCTCTCCCCATTTTTGTATGGGTTTCCTCTCGGTGCTCTGGTTTCTTCTCACAGTGCCATTCTAATTGCCCCTCAGTGTCTGGTGGGCTAGCAGAATAAATAATTAATAATTGCTTGTAATGGCAAAGAGGGAAAAAAAAATTCTCGTTAATTAAATTCACTCAAACATAATTTAGAAAGAAAATGAAGGCACTGACAATTAATATTTGTCAGCTGAAAAGTAAATTAATATTAAACAATGAATAAATAATACATTAATTAATGGACACGCAACAAGTTATTCAACCAAGCACTACACTAGCGTAGTCATGTATCTTGAGAAAAATAAACTGCTTCCTTACAGAAATACAGAATTCATCATCCTGTTGCCATAACTACAATTTCACTGCTTATAGATTGAAAGACTCTTGCACAAGAAAAATAATGGGATGATTTTAAGCCTGCATTAGTTGTAAGCTTAAATATGAGTGTGGTGTCAAGAAGACAGTAGCCTGGGAGGTCATTATTCAAGTATTGGAAGCACGAGTGGTAATGAGTGTGGCATTTAGGGATCATTAGCATGGCCTTTCGCAGTTTGATGCATCTTTGCTGGAGTGTCAGTACTGGATCCTGTGAGGGAATGGCGATCCTGGGTGGTAGCATGAAGGGGGCTGCCATCAAGTTAGTATAATGTGCAAAGGCAATGTTTCTTGGTGGCGGTAAGATCCATTCCTGACCATTGTGCAGGACATTGACAAAGAGTTATCTCTGCTCCATTCAGGGAGGACATTGAGACTGAGGGAAGAACGATGCCAGGAATGTATCTCCCCCACTTTCAGGCAACAATCTATAGCTAGAGGACATCAGCATTGTGGAGGGGCTTTGCCACTGATCCAGGAAACTTAGCCAACCAGGCTGGATATTTAGTGAATGAATTATCTGGCAGACGTTCCAAATTTGGACTGAGCCATACAATCCTGCTCCCTCAATGACTGTTGCTAAGCTTTAGAGATCCAATAGAAAGCAGCAGTGCAGTAATAGATGAGCACAACATATGAAAACAGCAATAATTAGTAACTAAGAAATATTAATTAGTATACCAATGTTATTCTGCACATTCATGGAATTGTGAAACAATTCAAGAACATCAATTTTAATTATTAGTTTCAATAAATGAAAAATAAAAGTGAACTATACTGCAAATTGTAAACTCCCACATCTATGACTTGTATTTGAATTTTGTTTATCAGCAGTTCAAACACATTCCAGTCAATTCAAATGAGATTCTATTATAAATCACAATGCCTTTAAGTGTAGCTACACTTTGTATTTCATTTTGGTTATCAAAGTACAATCCTCACAGAGAATTAAAATTGAGAGAGAATCAGTTGTAATATTACTAGTGAACTTCATGTACTAATATTGCTAGTGAGTCCTCTTTTAGCATCAAAGCGGAATTATAATTGTTATTTTCCTCCTCAGGAAGATTTACTTAAAGAGAGATTACAAACTCTGGCCACAGAGGTTGCTCCACTATACAAGCAGCTTGCACCTCAAGCCTTCAACAATCAGGTAAATTAAATAGTCTGCTACAAATCTAAAACAGTAAATAAAGCTGGAAAATGTGTTCATTTCTTAACTATGAGCATTGCTTAAAAATATATTTTCTGAAAGCAGCACATGTTAAATCTGTTTTACCTTCATCAGACAACATATTGTTTCACACATTTTGCATAGAATCATAAACCAAAGTGTCAGAATAAATTCATTTCACTAGAATTTGCTGCATTATGGAATGGTGGAGTACTTGAATTATCACCACCCAATGGGTTCCCAAGCTCACATGGCTTACCTAAGGACAATGTTAAATCATAACAAGTAGCTTCATCAGGCAAAGAAAATAATTCAGAAGTCAAGTAGTCAATTATTTTCATGGATATTAATATACTATGTACACAGTAATGAAGTTAGAAAATTGAAATTAAGTTGTCTGGGTTTTGAAATGCAGCCAGTCTGATGTTATGTCCAGCTTTCCAGTTATGTGACTCTGCCATGAGGCAAGCACACTGTAGGCTTCCATTTCTGATTATTCAATAAAGCTTCTTACTGAGGAACTTACTGATGAAGCACTGGTGTTCTTAAACATGAAACATGGGAGTCCAGAAGCGGAGATATAACCTGCAAATGCTACAGAGAAAACACTGAGAATCTACTCACACAGAAAGGTTCAAATCTCAAAAAAAAGTTGCTGAAACAAGGACAAAGGAAAAGCAACAATTGCTGGCTACAAAGAAGCCATGATTGGGAAGATACAGAAAAGTTCAAATCTGCAAAACGAGCTGTTAAAAAAAGGGTCAAAGGAAAATATAGTGTGGAAAAAGGCTGCAGTAAATTTTCCAATCCCATCAGCAGTAACTACAGACAGTGAAACGTGGTTTTATATGCAGGATTTCCATTTAAAATGGCAAAACTGAAATTGCAACAGACTCATTAAAAATGCAATACCGATAAGAGTTGTCTGAACACTGCTGGGGAGGGACTACTACAAATTGTATACCACCTTAAATCTAACCAACAAACAAAGAAAACTGATGACAGAGATTTTAAAAGCCTTTTTTAATCCTGAGTCAATGTTATGTCTTCAGCATTAGTGCACAAGATCACAGAAAGCCATCGAACAGTTTGTAATGGCAAAAACACAGCTTATGAATTCTGAGAGCTAAAAGATTAACTGATTAAAGATCGGTTAATCTTAGGTGGGCAAGATTCCTTTGGTGAGAGTAGACTATGACAAGATGAGAAAATTATGCTAAAGAAGGCAGTGGATATGCAGAAGGTATCAAATACCAGCTCAAGCAAACGTAGGCAAGGCAGACCATGTCACACATTATGCTCAGAAACATTCTAAGTCAAAATACTAGAGCTATCACAGACAAATGACAGAAGACAAATACTGCAAAGGATAGTATTCAAAGGAAAAGAAGCTGGTAGGCAGGGAAGCTAGCAGGCAGTATTTTACCACTTCTTGTCGAAGTCCTAGGTGGATTTAAAACTGGGAGTTTCAGATTCACCATTTCAGTGTGTTTCCAGCACTCCCCCCTCTCCCCCACATCCCATTATATACTCTGCCTGCAAAATTCAGCGAGGCTGTTGTTCACGGCAGAAGCCTGTGGGCGGAGCTTAATGCACCCAAAAGCCTGCAGAGGGAGGTAATGCACATGTGGAAGCCTCTGCTACTGCACATGCGCATTAGCAGTAGCAGAGCTCTGACAAAGAGAGCCTAAGTATGAAACATAATCATCCCACTGATCAGTGTGGTGGCAGCAGCCCCCCCCACTTCTCCCCACCAATTGCTGCAAGCCCATTCTTCCTCTCTCCTCCACTGATCACTGCATCATGGCAGTGGGACTCCTCTCTCACTCACCCCACCGATTGCTGCAGAGTGGAAGTGGGTTCCCTCCACTCAATAACCCACCCCCACTGGCTGCTCCCCCATTGAATAATGCCAAAGTCAGGTCCAATGAGCATGCCAAGTTGCCCAGTAGGCATTGCCCAGTTGAGACTGGCATCGCCAGGTGTCAGGGTGGACTCCAGTGAGGCCAAGTCGACTGATCCCCATTCACGGGGTATATGCCTATTCCTCACCACGGAGAACCTTTCCCAGCGAGGTCATAAAGCCAATTGAGTGGCGGGCTCACTAATGATGTGTAAATGCGTTAAATAAATTTCAGTAAAATAACCTACCTTTTGCCCATTTCCGGCAAGCGGCTGGTTGCAGCAGAAATCCAGTGCTCGTAAATGACCCACTTTATGACAGCACAAACAACTACTGCACAATGGGTAAAATCCCAGCTAGCATTTCAAACGCAAGAATCAGGATAACATCTTCAAATTTATGTCTTCATCATTAGTACAGGAAATAATTGAACCAGTAATGCAGTTTATGAATACGGTACAACACATTGGTTCAAGTCTAAAGGCGATGAATGCTTTGTGATTGTTCCACTCCAAGTGAACATATAATATTAGATAAACACTGGTGTGTCATGCAACATAATGACCTTTGCAGGCCAGTGCGAAATTGCACAACACAGAGATCTGAAAATAAATTCTCAGACTGAGATTGAGGTTATATGATAGCATGATACTCTTACCAAGGGGACAGCAAATGACGTAAGAAAGAAATTGGATTTAGGTGGGGAAAGTATAATGTTAGAGGAGAGAAAAACAAATCAGCACAACATTGAGGGTTGAAGGGCCTGTACTGTGCTGTAATGTTCTATGTTTCTACATGATCAGAGATGTCCTAATCTGGGATTAACACAATAGGCAAAGGGAAGCCATAAATTGATAAGGTTCAAAAGGTATGCATGAAAATAAGTAGGTAAGATTAAATGAAGAACTAGAGTTATTGAATCCCTACAGTACAGAAAGAGGTCTTTCTGATTTATTGATAGAGGTTAACAAGTCACTAGCCAACACTACATTGAGCTTAACTCTGGGTTATGTGTCTTGCATCAATGTGTGGCGCAGTACTGTACTCAGTCCAAGTTAATGCAATGCATACCAGATCCTTCTGATACTGATATACACTACCAATAAGTTTAAGTGGAGAATGTGAAGAAGCTGTAGCTTGAAAGTTTTCATTAAGGGCACCAAAAGCAAAGATGAGGGAGTAACAGAAATGTCATTTTTCTGTCAGGGTCATGACATCAATGCAATCATCTATAAAATGGTCATGAATAGGAAAGGCCTCCTTCATAAGTGAAAGAAGGAAGACACAAGAAGAGTAGTGATAGCTGATCGACTGGAACATCTGGAGGGCAGAATGCAATGGGAACAGGTTTGCAAGTTTAGTTCCCATGAGGCACACAGTTCCCAGTGTGGCAAGAGATTAGAGTGGGGCAGTTCATCTTGCTATTCATAAGCAATGACGAGTGCCTTGTGGAATATGCCGAAAATGTCACGGAAGAATGCTGTGAACATATCCATGATGGAGTGAAGTGGAACACCAGCAAGAAAATTCAAAGGTTCAGGAGTAATAAAGGATCAGGAGGGAACTGGGTAAGAAATAAGAGAGTGCAAAGTTGCAAGAATTCAAAGGAGGCATAATAGAAGAGAGGAACCTTGTATGAAAGAAAAAAAGACAAAAGAGAAAATAGAGGTGGCAAGCTCAGGTTCAGTACCACAGCCAAAACTCACATGCAAACTCAAGTCATGGAATCATAGAATCCTTACAGGACAGGAGGCCATTCAGCCCATCAAGTCTGCACTGACAACAAGGCCAACCAGGCTCTATGTATTTATCAGCTAATCCCCTGACACTGTGGGGCAATTTCGCATTGCTGATCCATCTAACTTGCACATCTTTTGGACTGTGGGAGGAAACACACACACATGGGGAGAATATGCAAACCCCACACTGTTACCTGAGGCCAGAGTTGAACCTGGATTCCTGGTGTTGCGACGCAGCAGCACTAACCACTGTGGCACCTGACATAGGTATCATTACAAAGCACAATTAGGATATAAATGTTCTAAATCACCATGGCTAACTATGAAACTGAACAGTGCCATTGAATTGGAAAAAAAGTCATGCAATGTTGTAAGAACTTGTGATAGGCAGGAAGATTGGGAAAGGTTTAGCAAACAGCAAAGAACGACTGAAAAATTAATAAAGTGGGAGAAATTAGAATCTGAGAGAAAAGTAGCAAGGAATATTAAAAACAGACAGTAAAACTCTGAAGTCTATAAAAAGGAAAAAATAGTTCAAATGAACAGCAGTCCCTCAGAGGGTGAAGACTCTGGAATTATAATGAGCAAATGGCAGAGATTTGAAGTATTTTGTATCCATCCTCACAGCAAAAAATTCAGAAAGCACCCGAGAATAGCAGAAAATCAAAAGCAAAGGAGAGGGAGGAACTTAAAACAATCACTATCACCAGTAAAAAAATTATGAGAATACTAATGGAAATTATGACTGTTAAGTGGCTAGGACTTGATGACCTGCGTCCCAGGGCTTTAAAAAAAGTGGCAGCAGTGTTAATGGATACATTGGTTGTAATCTTCCAAAATTTAATGGACCCTGGAAAAGTCCCAGCCAACTGAAAAACTACAAATTTGACATCTGTGATCAAGAAAGATGGAAAGCACAAAACTAAAAGTCAGTTAGCCTAACTCTGCCATTGCTAGGTAGCAGGGCATTTTGAAAATCATAACATAACCAAGTAGAGTCAATATGGTTTGTGGTAAGGGAAATTGTATTTGACAAATTTATTAGAGTTATTTGAGAATGTAACAAGTGGGGTAGATAAAGAGGAACCCATAAATATTGTATATTTGGATTTCCAACAGACACTTGATAAAGTGCTACATAAAAGGATACTGTCAAGATAAGAGTTTAAGAGGGGTGGGTGTAATTTGTTAGCATGGATATGGGACTGCCTAAACAACAAGAAATAGAGAGTTGCGATAAATGTATCATCTAAACTCAATTAAAAAGTATCTGGATGTGCACCTCAAGTACTGTAATGTGCAGGGCTATGGGCCATGTGCAGGAAGATGAAACCAGAAGGGTGGCTTTGGGTCGGCATGGATCAAATGGTCTCCTTTTGGTGCTGTATATTTCTGTGGTTCTATGGGTCATTTACAGAATGGCAAATTGTTACTACTGAAGTGACACAAGGATCAGTGTTACAGTCTCAAAAATTTACAAGCTATATTAATAACATAGTTGAATTTGCTAACGATATTGAGATATGTAGGATGGCAAAATGTGAAGAGGATACAAAGAATCTACAAAGGGATAAAGGTAGGTTAAGTGAGTGAGCAAAAATTTGACAGGCAGACTATAACATGGGAAAATCTAAGGTTGTTCACTTTGACAGGAAGAATCAATAAGCAGAATATTGTTTAATTGGAGAGAGACTACACAATGCTGCAATTTAGAAGTGTCCTTGTACATGAATCACAAGAAGTTAGCATTTAGATACAGCAAACAGTTGTAAAAGTAAATTGATTAATTGCAAGGGGAATGGAATACAAAAGTAGGTAAGTTTTGTACTGGGTATTAGAATTTTTAGCTTCTTCACCATAACACCAGCAAATATTGTAAATATCGACCATTACTGTTCATTTGAGAATAAAATGACACAGATGATAACTGTATCCAAACATGTATGAAACATGTAGCCAAACTTTCTTTTCACAAAAAAACTAATATGCAATTCATTTTCTCTGCAGATTACAAATGAACAAGTAGCCCCCGATTGCAGACTTGGAAAAAAAGAAGGAAAACCATTTTCTGGTGTGACTGCATGTATGGACTTCTGTGCCCATGCTCACAAAGATCAACATAATATGTACAATGGCTGTACTGTGGTATGTAAATTAATATTTTGTGTAAAATCAACATTTATTCAGTTTAGTGCCTCAAATAAAACTTTGAATCACATATTTTGCAGACAATGCAACTATACTGCATTCAAAAACTTTTCTTTCATTTATTTTCACACTTTTCAATGGATCAAATCAGGGAGATCTAGTGGCACAGTGGGTTAGTTAGACAAAGGCCTTTTATCTCAAACACAAATTCAAATTGAGCTGAGATCAATAGAACAAGAGTCATTTCTGTTTGCTGGCTGCAAGATTTCCAATGTCAACTAAGATTGAGCAGACTCAATTCAGCTAAGTTTGCTGCTTATGTCATGTTATTTAGGGATGACAGGCCAGGTTAGATCTGCCATATTTATACGAGACAATGTGCAGCAGGGCACATGCAGGGTCATCACTGGGAGCAAAAGGAGAAAATGTTGTGAATTTCTATCCTGTACTGAAGTGATAGATTGTGGAAACTCCTTTTACAAAGGGATTTTCAGATGGAAACTAAATCTTTTCTGTGAAATATTTTATTGAAAACATATTGGTCAGTGTTTCTAAATACCGTCTTACTATCCCTGTAATTTATGTGAAGTGTAGATTGTTGCGAATGTAAGATTGTATATTACGATATCTTATACTTACAGTAACCTTGGAAAAGGAAATCCTGTTCAGAGTTTTTTATATCCAGTTTTCTGGCAGATGGTGGCTTTGCTAGGATATATTTTACCCATTAGCTCTGTGCTCTCTCTCATAAACAGACATTTATCTTGTGTACATCCAGACTATGAATTTTAGAGGACAGTCGCTGAGGATAACATGGCCAGGTTCAAGTCCAACATTACTTTTTTTTTAAGCAACACAGCACGGGAAACAGGCCCTTCGGCCCAACGAGCCCGCGCCGCCGTCATACTATATAGTAGCAAATACATTATCCTATTTTAATGTTCCTATATAATAATATATATATTATTTCTAATATGGAAAATTTTCACCATAGGGACAATTTGTTTCCCAATCAGCCTAAGAGCGAATTTTTGGGTTGTGGGAGGAAACCGGAGTGCCCGGAGAAAACCCACGCAACCACGGGGAGAACGCGCAAACTCCCGCAGACACCGGCCCAATTCCAAGTGTCTGCACAGCCACATCGATAGTCTCTGAGCTGTCATGGTGCCCTTCAGATGGTCCACATAAAGCACTCATTTACGACATGAGGTACCAGGCAACCCATGAATCAACATCCAAGAGCTGTACCCGCACCACCTGCCGAATGCATGCTCAAAGTATGGGCCGAATTACCTGTGGAAAAAAGCCGTAGTTAAACAGTCCTAATATATCCCTCTATCTGCATACCGCTCATGTGGCTGTCCAAGAGACCCTTAAACAGCCCCAGCGTGCCTGCTCCCACCACCTTACTCGGCAGTGCATTCCACACCCCCACTACCCTTTGTGTGAAAAACTGCCCTCTAATATTCGTCCTATACATAGCCCCCCTCACCCTATGGCCATGACCCCTCGTCCTATCCATTTCTAAAGGTGGAAAAAGTTTACCTCCATCTACTCTATCTATACCCCTTATAATCTTATACACCTCTATGAGATCCCCTCTAAGCCGACGTCTTTCAAGGGAAAACAACCCCAGTCTATTTAATCGTTCCTCATAAGACAGTCCTTCCATACCAGGCAGCATCCTGGTAAACCTCCTCTGCACTCTCTCCAAGGACTCCACATCCTTCCGATAGTACGGAGACCAGAACTGGGCGCAGTATTCCAAGTGAGGCCTAACCAAAGTTCTATACAACTGCAACATCAAACTCCTACTCTTGTATTCTATACCCTTTTCTATGAAAGCTAACATACTATACGCCTTCTTTATCACCTTCTCCACCTGTGAGGACACCTTCAGAGACTTGTGAACCTGCACCCCCAAGTCTCTCTGCGTCTCTATGCTCCGTATAGTTTTTACCTTTTATCCTATAATTCTCTTCTACATTTTTCCGGCCAAAATGCATCACCTCGCATTTTTCCGGATTAAATTCCATTTGCCATCTATCTGCCCAGTCTACCAACCTGTCTATGTCCTGTTGTATTACGTGATGTGCATGTAGATATTGGTTAACAATGAGGAATAATCACCAACATTTCCACTCCTTGGCTGAAGATTTTTCAGATTAATTAAATAAACCTTACGTTATCACTTCAGCAGAAGCTGACACTTTGTTAATCTCTTTGGCTCTGAACTACAGCTGAAATTTTGAGAAAGTTATAAAAACTCAGTTCTAAAAACTAATCATTTTCAGTGCATGCCATGATAGCATGACACGTCACAAAACAACAATTTAGAACACAGTTTTTGTTTTGCAGCATTATTGGTAAATGATATTTCAAAATAAGACAAAGTGCATATGAATATGAATAGCAAATTATTGGTTCATCACTTTCTTCACAGGATGTGTTAAAATAATGTTCTACAGAGTGCACAATTTCAGAACTGTGATGCATGATGCAACACTGCCACATGTTGCCGGTGTACTGTACTACACAAACTCATTCCTGTTTGACAGAAAATAATATTTCCTGAAGGATAAGGGGAAAATAGATCAGAATATTTTTCATATTGAAGACAAAAAATGCTGAAAACATTCAGGAATTCAGGTGACATTTCTGAAGGTAAAACAGAGTTAAACATTTCAGGTTGATGACATATTGACTTCAATAGTTATGAGGGGGTCGGCATGGGGGTCATCCAACAGAAAACTTGAAATATAAAACAAAATTTTGTGTTTCCTGGCCAGCAGTCGATCAGATTAAACCAGGGAGTGGAGACGGGGGGACAGAATGGAATGGCATGGTGGCACAGTGGTTAGCATTCCTGCCTCACAGCACCAGGAACCCAGGTTCGATTCTTGGTTTCGGTCACTGTCTGTATGGAGTTTGCACTTTCTCCCTGTGTCTGCATGGGTTTTGTCCAGGTGCTCTGGTTTCCTTCCACAATCCAAAGATGTGCAGGTTAGGTGCATTGGCCATGCTAAATTGCCCCTCAGTGTCAGGGGCACTAGCTAGGGTAAATGCTAGGGATAGGGTCTAGGTGGGATTGTGGACTGAATGGGCTCCTTCTGCACTGTCAGATTCAATGATTCTATGAATGTGAAGGCAGAAGAGTTGGGGGAACAGATAAAAAGCCAGGGAAAGGAGATTGGAAAGGATAGCATGGAGGGAGGGAGGAGGGAATTTGAGGTTTTGGGCAGATTAAAGATGTGATCAGAAAGTCCGGTATAAAAGATGTTGGAATAAAAAATTGTGCGACACCAAAGGCCAGGAACAGGAAGTTGGAGGTGTTGCAAAGACCGCAACAAGGGTGAGTGACAGGATCGAGATCAAGGTGGAAAGAGTCCGCTGATTATCAGAGAGATCCTTATGGTCCACAAGTAGTACTGGAAAGACATTTAGCTGTTGAATCTAGCCATTCTTATTTGCCTACAGCGTCCAATACTTTCAATCTCCTTCATGGATTCCAGCTAGATTCTAACATCAAAATTATGAATACTGGTTAATCATTCAGCTCACTCATCCACACTTAAACTAAAAATGGCATTGGAGAAAGGCTGAGATCAGATTTCATTTTTTAAATTTTAACCCATCCTTGCTGATACTCAATGATTATCAGGAGGGATTTATGAAGATTGTAACTTGGTGCTACTTCACTTTGTAAAAATCAACATTTAAATAATTTAGTACCAGAACCAAGTGGCAAACGCGACTACAGTCAACATTAAAAAAAATGTTGAAATAAAATCAGGGACACTATTTTTAAAATGCAACTCTTCTTGGCTCAGGAAATTTTGCAACAGCACCAGAAAAGAAATGCCTGAAAACTGAGTTCCAGTCTTATCAGATTACAGGACTACAATACTTTATAAAGTAAATTGCAGATTTGTGTTAGCTACTACTTACATCTGAATTATAAAACCTGGGTAATCAACATAAATGTTACTGATTGTCACAGGAATATTGAAATAAACTGTTTGGGATATTTATCTATTTGGCATATTTATTCATAGGTTTGTACATTAACAAAAGAAGACAATCGTAAGTTAGGAACAACACCAGAGGATGAGCAATTGCATGTGCTTCCACTGTACAAGGTATCAACAACTGATGAACATGGTAGTGAAGAGAATCAGAATGAGAAGATTAAAGCAGGAGCAATACAAGTGCTTACAGCATTTCCCAGGGAAGTAAGAATGCTGCCTGAACCAGTTAAATCAGCACGTCAGAAGAAACTAGAAGCAAAAAGAGCAGCTGAAAAACAGAGAAACCAAGCAAAGAAACTTTTGGCTGGAAAAATAAAACAGGAAGCAGAAAATTTGACTTGTCACACTCCACCAAACAAAGGTATTTTGCTTTATTTATTGTAAACTGTGCACTACCTTTACATAGCACCATATTTATGCATACGAAAAATATAAGAATCAATTAAATTAAACTTGATTGTTGAAGGTTTTTTCAATTAATGTATGTCAAAGTTTTAATTACTGTCATTGAGCTTCTCCTTACATACTTTTCACTGATTCTATTTAACAAAGCATGGTAGTGTGATGACATTTATATTCAGGGGGATTTTCCTACCCCATTTGCAGGATGACAGTGGAGACAGAGATAGAAGGGGAGTCCCAAAATGGCTTTCACACCAGTTGGATTTCCCCACTTGATTGTCCTTGCCCCCGCCAATGACGTAATGCAATTCCAACTATACAATGATGGGAATACCAGTTAAATTAATTTACATACACTTAGTTCCCCAATTGTATCTCCTCCCCTACCTCCCACCCCCACATTGGGAATTTCCCACCTCCATGTTTTGAGCAAGAGTAGTTAAATGAATTTACAGCATTCTGCGCAACACAGAAGCCGTCAAGGGAATCACATCAGTGCAGCGAGTGAGGAGAGAGGGGAAGTCCTAATCTGACTTCAGAGATCAGCATCAGACTGCTCAGGGGCCACTGCGCATGCATCAATCTCCCAGTACACTGGGTGATTGGTTAACATAACCTCCCTCCCTCCGCGCACCCCCCCCCCCCCCCCCCCCGAGGCCAGCCTTGGCCTCCAATCGCCAGCTGTACCACAAATCCCATCTCCATGCAAAGTCCCTTCCCTGATACCTTTCCCTCCAGTCTGGATCTAGCCATGAGACTTCGCCCTCTTGAGATTGCCTTGTGAGCACTGCCAGTGTGTCAGGGTGTGCCAGGCTGGCACTGCCCAAGGAGTACTGCCTTCCAACCTCCAGAGGAGAGGGGAGGGTGGGGGTTCTCAACGGTCTCCAGTCCCAACATCAAGGGCATCAACACTTGGCCCCTGTTGCTGGGACCACACATGATCCCCACTGGTATGGACCTCTACCAGCAGGATCAGAAATATAAGTAAGCTCAGCCAATTCCATCTCGGGCTCTCTAAATAGAAAGAGGCAGTGAATATTGTAATGATGATTATGTCTGAAAAAAATGGCGTGGGATGACTGTGATTGGTTGGACCACATTCAATGTGGTCAAGAACGCGTATGGTGTACTGGCCTCCATTAATTAAGGAATTCAGTTTAGGAGTCAAGAGGTAATGATGCAGCTTTATAAGACCCTTGTCAGACCTCACTTGGAGTACTGTGCGCAGTTCTGGTCGCCTCACTATAGGAAAGATGTGGAAGCTACTAAAAGAGTGCAGAGGAGATTTACAAGGATGCTGCCTGGATTGGGAGGCATGCCTTATGAAGATAGGTTGAGGGGGCTGGGACTCTTCTCACTGGAGAGACGTAGGTTGAGAGGCAACCTGATAGAGGTTTATAAAATGTTGAGAGGAATAGATAGGGTGGATTCTCAGAGGCTATTTCCCCGAGCTACGAGAGGACACAGTTTTAAAGTGCAGGGAAACAAATACAGAGGGGATGTTAGGGGTAAGTTTTTCACTCAGAGCGTGGTGAGTGAATGGAATCGGCTGCTGTTGGTAGTGGTAGAGGCAAACTCGCTGGGGTCTTTTAAAAGACTTCTGGATGAGTATATGGGAACGAATGGGATAGGGGGTTATAGATAGGTCTGTGGCTTGGTAGGTATAGATGTGATCGGCACAACTCGTGGGCCGAAGGGCCTGTTTGTGCTGTAGTGTTCTATGTAAATAAAGTGTTGCAATTTTCATCAAATTTTTATTCCATTATTTTCGACATCCTGAAAATCTTCTTTAGTTTGTCATAGCTTGATTATTTGGCATCTCTCACTGGTAAAATCTTCTGGTTCCACTGAAGTCACCGCCCCCATCCTCCCCCACCACACAGCAGTTTCACCCTCTGTGGGGTGGGCGACCAGATGAAGAAATACTGTTTCTAATGTCCAGAATGTTTTCAGTACGTTTTGGGAGATATGGATATTATCATTTAAATGGTGAAATCTAGAAACACTGGAAGTCTAAAGAGACCTAGGAACATTTTACACATATCAGTGGAACATAACAGCCACGTGCAAAGAAATAATCAAACAGGCTAATGAACTGTTTGCCTTTAAAACTAAGAGTATAAACTATAAAGGGTGGAAGTTTTTCTTCAGTTATAGCAAGACCTAATTAGACCACATTTAGGTAATAAGTATAAATTTTGGTACTGCATTTAGAAACAATAAATTAGCTTTGGAAGGATTAATTGGAATGTTATCAGGGCTGCAAGGGTTGGATTATGAGGAGTATCAACATAACACAGGCTTCCATATTCTCTGGAATATAAAGGGCTAATTGGGGACTTGATTAATCCTTTTAGGATTTTGAAGAGAACTGACAGGGTAAATACTGAGAATTTTTTTCTGCTGGAGCAATCTTGGATAAGCAGACATAACCTTAAAATGAGAGACAAGCCACTCAGAAAAGAAGTTAAGAACTATTTCTTCAAACAAATGATGGCAAAAGTGTGGAACCCTCATCCACAAGAAAATGAGCTCAATTAATAATTTTTGTGCTGACAAGAATTTACAATAAATATGATGAAAGGGAATCTTCATCAAACTTTTCACTGAAAAACACATTACAAGTAAAAATTCTCAGGAAAAAAAAGGGACAGAATTTTCCTGTATATTGGCAAAGATGGGAATAGCAACCTTGAAGATGCCAACAGCAACAACAGCTTTCTGCTCCATATTTTGTGGATTTAATCTGAAAAACATTAAAAGGGAGGTCCTATGACTGAAAGCTAGCGGGGCAGGATCTGACTGAGCCCACCCCACCAGGTACTTTCTTCCTTAAAAATCAAGATGCCATTTTTAAAGACCTCCCCACCGCAAAGTGGCAGTACCCCTACCAACCACCGCCCTCGAGTGATGCACTCACCTGAGCTCCTCTGGGAGCCCTGCACACCAGGTGCCCGCTCTAGGAGCCCAGTCAGGTTTTCATGCAATTCTGCCCTCACAGTGATGCGAATAGACTTTCACATCGGGGGAGGGGAAGGTGATTCAGGCGTAGAGTCTGATAATGAGATAATGTGTTCAAATGATGTCTCAAACAATGATATTGGGAAATGCTCACTGACGAGAGAGAAGCCAATCTCATCAGATGTTTACATTAGCAATGAAAAGTGATTTGGGCTTCTTCTGAGATTTTCCACTCCCTTCGTTGAACTCCTTCGTCGAAGTGGAAATTCCCAGGCATTAATTTCTTTATGCTTGCTAATGAAAAATGAATTTTGAATAGATCTGGGTAAATTTATTTTTACTCCAAAGGATGGTAAAAGTTTGAAATAATCCACATACAAGGTACTGTACTTAAAGGTACTGGAACAATCCAGCATATTAGCAGTCTGAGTTGAAGTACAAGAAGGAAAAGTTCAGGGGGCCAAATGGTATTTTTCCCTTCCTTTAAATTTTCTTGTTTTCTTATTTTGTGATTTTTTTTTATTTCAAACGTTCATTTTTGGATAATAATGAAGTCCATTATTGTAATTTACGTAATTACTCCACTGGTCACATTAAACAGGTTACTTTTGACATTTAAAATATGACTATATTACCAATCATTGAGTTGTTTTTTCTCATGTTCCCACAGATGTGACACTGGTAACTGCAACACCCCAACATCACATTGCAACTTCAATCAAAATAGAACCACAAGATCACTACAACCCTTACAAACACAGTGGAAATTCAGTTGTTGAGAGTTACACAGTGCTTGGTAGCTGCAGACCCTCCAATTCTTATAGTCTGGGCAATGTCTATCCTTATCATTCTTACTATGCAAGGCCAACCCTGCCTTCCATTAATAATTTTCATCCAAGATATTCATTTTCTTACGGATATTATGGTTATGCAAGTAACCAATTATTTCCCACATCATTCCTTAACTATGGCAGAAATGATTCAAGACCAGGGAGTTTCTCAGGAAACAGCTTTGAGAAGAAGCCTGATATACAGGAGCTGTGTGCTACTTTCAATCTTGCCCTCAGAAATAACAGGATTGATTGCTCCGACCAGGCTACAGAGATGACACCAAAGCAGAATCATCAACCCATGTTCCAAGGAGGAACAGGATTACTTTCTCAAACATCTTTATCCACGGCATCCAATCCGTCACATCAAATACGTCAAATACCTGAGGAAGTCAATAGAGTTTCACAAAATGCAAACAATGTAAATCGATTTATCAAGCAAGAGCCAGATGTCTCTGTTTCCTATTCCCAATCCTGTCATGGGGTTTCAATGAATGTCCACGCAGTAAACAATACATTTTCTGCTTTACAAATGCCACCCAACATAGCCCATCAAGGAAAATCATGGGATATGTTTAAACCAAATGGCAGTTTGATGTCAACTGGAACATCTGGACACGAAAAATCATGGGGCTTATTCAATCCTACCGATAATACCAAGTTAACTAATACAAATGTTCATGAAAAATGGAATTCAATAACATCTAACAGGAATGCAGCAGGATTACCTACAACAAATATGCAAGAAAAGCCATGGAATTTACTTACAGATAACAGAAATGCACCACCAGTGCAAAATACAAATCTCCAAGAAACAATATGGGATTCGTTTAAAACTGGTGAAACCATCTCACCACCCTCCATGTCATCTAATGTGAATCTTAAAGACAAATTATGGGAACCTGTGAAAATACAGAACAACTTGTCAATGTTATCAGGTTCTAGCCTACAAAATAAACCATGGGATTTGTATAAAATAAGTAACAGCAAGTCTTCAGTGTCCAACATAAATCTGCATGAGAAAGTGTGGGGTGAAAATGGAACAATATTGCCCAGCACAAATATGGAAGGCAAGCAATGGGATCTTTACAAAGTAAATGAAAATAAACCAGTATTACATGATGCAGACTTACAGGAACAGCTCTGGGACCCTTACTGCATGAATGAAAGCATGGATGAGTTGCCTCCTGAGAATGTTAAAGAGGAAGAAGAGGAAGTGTGGTCTGACAGCGAACACAATTTTTTGGATGGGAACATTGGCGGGGTTGCTGTGGCACCAACTCATGGATCTATTTTGATTGAATGTGCCAGAAGAGAGCTTCATGCCACTACTCCATTAAAAAAACCAAACCGATCTCATCCCACACGAATATCTCTTGTGTTTTACCAGCATAAGAACTTAAATCAGCCGAACCATGGCTTAGCTCTCTGGGAAGCAAAGGTGAAAATTCTTGCAGAAAGAGCAAAACAAAGGCAGGAAGAAGCAGCAAGATTAGGTTTGCCTCTGGTAAATACAAAGCTTCTTGGGAAAAAACGCAAATGGGGCAACACACCAACTGCAGATACTGAACATGAAAAAAAAGACTATTTTCCCACACGTCAGGCAATGACCATCACAACAAACACTGTTATCACTGTGTCTTCATATGCCTATACCCAGGTAACAGGACCCTACAACCGCTGGATTTGAGATATGTACAACCTTGCGGCCATTTTACCTCACTACAGCAGCTGTTTCTGTTGCTGGTTGCGGTGCTTTCCTCTAATGAATATACTGTAGAGGGGAAATTCCACTCAAGTGCAAATCATCTCGAAAGCTGCACTCTGAGCAAAGAATTTTGATTGCAATTGAAAAATTTCTGGTTTTAGCAATCTAATTTATATATCTACATGTTTTTGAACTTATAGTTGCCCATCATACTGAGGGGTAAAAAGAAAACTTTCTATGTCAAATTAGAAAAATAGTATTTATTGTACACCTTTTGTTGTATTTGTTGTTCAAAAAAAATAATCATTTGTTAGAGAAGCAGCTACTACTTCAGGGCCAGGTTAATTCTGACAGATTACAACATCTCAAACTGTTGAATTATATTTGTAGGGCATCATCTGAAGCAAAACTAAAAGAAAAAGAAACTGGTGCTTTTAAAAAAAAGTTTACAGCACAGAGTTCATTCTTAGTCACAACAATAAAAAAAAAATCATCGACATAATCTTTAGCCCAGCAACTTAAATTTGTAAAATATATTCCGCTGGCCTGGCTGTTGGTGCTCTAAACCTTATTAGCCTGATGTTTCTATTGAAACATTAAACACATGCACTTATATGTAAAAAAAAATCCCATTGTGCCGTTCAGAGGTAGATTATAATGGCAATTAATATCATGGTGCTCCTCCAGCTCATTGTTTTTACAATTCTTCTAACATCTCATTTCATTGAAAAAAGAAATTTACAGTGCATCTAATGTGCTCTTTAAAGCTAGCTGAACTGATAGTGCTGAAATCATTTTATGACTAATCGTCTTGTTGCGTTTCACTAAGCATCTGATTTGTAATTGCAGTAAAACCTGTACTTTTGTCACCACAATTTTCAAATTTTTCCTCCTAGCTATACCCGTGTGAACAAAAAGTGGATCAGAAAACCAAATTAACAAGATTTTCTTTTAATGCTCTTTAGATAAAAAATATTTCAGAGCATTGCAACTTTAGACCAAAATCTTGACTCAATAACTGAACTGTACTAATAACTGTACTACCAGATTTATTTTCATCAAGAAAACTAAAATTTTCAGAGTTTCAGATGTACTCAAGATCCATATTCTGCTTCACCCAATAACTAAAGGTGGGTTTTACTATAATGACAATGCACCACCAGTCTGAAAGGTAGGCCTGTCATTATCATGCTGTCATTAGAACTGCATTCAGGTGCCTCTTAAGAGTGCTGGAATTCAAATGGCAGTTGATTTGATTTTTGTTTCATTCTTAATTTTTATACCATTGGTATAAAAAGAAAGCAGGTTGTGTATTTCACCTGCATCCTATATCCAATTTTAAACTGTAAATATATTAAAAGCATTTTAAAGCACTTTCACATTGATTTTAAAATGACAACTTGAAGTAGTTTATTTAACAGATAATTATTGGGAGAACTACTGTAAATAGCTGCAGAATTTTTAGCAAAATATTTCTCAACCTTCCTGCATTTTTTCCTTTAATCTTCCACAAACATGTTTAGAGATTAATAATGTATAATGATATGGTTAGTCTGTTGGTTCTTGAATCCTACTCATGTTCTGACACTGATAAAGCTCAAAAGTAATTTCAGAATTACTCTTTGGGATTGTTGAAATATTTGTTTTTGATTGAAACCATGCTTTAAATAGCCCGTTGCTTTGAAGTACCAGTTATTTTGCCACACTGAAGAAAGCACAGTGCTGTCAAATTTGATACATAAATCAAAAAGTATATCCTTTTACTGTAGGCAAACATCAATAAACCTGTATTATTTCTAAAGTAGATGTAGAAATAAGGGAGTAGTTTATGATCCAGGCTTACTGTACTTAACTGTTCTATCTTGAAACCATTAGGTGTTTACCCAATTTCACATTTTAAAATGCATGTTTCGTTTAATCTCCTAAGTTTTTAAAATGGGGTATTGAATTACTTGCATGAAAATCGATCTACTGATTTTGTACAAATACTTAATATTTTGACCAAATTTCCTCCACTGGGCTTGTGTTCAGCTTTGAGGAAGTCACTGTACAGTTTAAAAATGGCATTTTTATTTTTTTATTCCAGTAAGGAACAGATACATCAAATGTAGTGTTTTACATACACCAGAAAGGACTGTGATTTTAAATAAAATGGTCAGTTGTGTACATCACAAGGAAAGCCAAATTTCATCTTAAGAATTTCAAATCTCAGAAGAAAATATAATTGACAAGGACATTTTATAAGGCATATTGACCTCCACAAAATAAACTGTAAATATTCTAATATTGGTTGGTTCTCCTAAAAATTAATTCATGTGCCTTCCTTGATTATTTCATGTCTAATGTCCAAAACCAACAACTATTCAGAGGACAAAATTTAAGCCTTACCCCAAATCCAGTACAAAATTCAAAATAAGTACAAAATTGTACAAACAAGTCACCAGTCCATAATAGTAACTGGATACCAAATTTACCACTCTGACTAATCAAATATTTATAACATAAACTAATGATTCATAGTTTGGATCCTACACCTTTTAAGAAATTGATTAGAAGTATGTTACAATGTACATGTCATAGATGCCATTCTTAAACTAGAAGAACAATACCTCAGATCTCAACATTGTTGAAGAACTGAATACTGGGTATATTTTCTGGGGAGGTTTCTGAATACATTAATCCTTTGAGGACTATATTAGCATTTACAATATTAACAGAATTTCTAAAAATTTTCAGGCAATAACAGTGATATAAGAACATCAATCAAAGCTTATTTTGTAGCACGTACATGATATGCATCATTGAAAGATTACATTATTCCATTCAATGTTGGATTGATCCTGCTACAGAAAATGGAATAATCAAAACATTATTTTTTTTTTCTCTTGTTTGTCACAAAATGTAATATATATTTTGCTATATTCCTCTAAACTTGTGAAAGATGGATGCTTTGACAAGCCGATTTGATTTTGCCAACCATCTTCCAGACAAACAAAACCCGTAGGTAAAATGTTCTTGTTCTACATAATGCTTCTTCTAGCAATCCTGATGTGAACTGAGGACAAGTGTGAAATCTCAAAAAGCTCAAGTTCAAAATGTATAATCTTTAGTTGAGAATCCAAAGATATATGATTGGAGCTACAAAGCTATTTTCATTCTGTATAATGTTTTTACTTCATAGCTTAAAAAACTGCTCAGTCAGGTACACGAAAATGTAGTACTCAAAGGATTGACTGAATTGGCATTACACTCTTGCATGTCACGTTGCAGCACTATTTCAATAATAATGTAGATTCCTTCCCTTTCCCTCAATACACTCAGGCCAATCTATGAAAATTAAGTTTATAGGTTTTAATTTCCCTTATCACTGAAAGTGCAGTATAAAAGCTCTCCTGAGCAACAGGTAATTCTAATTCCTGGAACTAAAGCTCAGGAATTATTTCTGTATGTGCAAACACTAAAGGGTGCTAAAATAAGTAATTAAATGTGAAATACCAGCAATTTGTATTCACTGTATGAGCCTGACATAACTTGAATTATATGCAGGGTAGCTTTTCTTACTGTTTCATAACTTAGTGTGGCTAAAGACCGCCAACATGCAACTTGTATTTGCTGGTTAAATTTAGAGAAGTATAGTATTTATTTCCAAATCTCAAGTGATCTGAGTTGTGTAAATTTGTCAAAGACAAATATAAACGCCACTGATAAAATTTCCATGCAAATACCACATTAGATTTTGCACAAGACAAAATTGAAAGCTGCTGATTAAAATCCATCGTACTGTGAAAATTAAAATTTCTTCAGGAGAAAATGAAGTTTGGAACTTGGCTTTGAGCCTTAATTTTCCATCAGCAAATAGCAGTAATATTTAAATTATTGAATTATACCTTGAAACTAAATTGCTCATAGCACAACTTTTAAATTCTGTCAAAAAATATATCCCTTGTCAAAATTATGTTAAATATAATATTGAAAACCATAAATCAGAATTAACCAAGATCAAATTAAAATCTATGTTTCTCATGTTTAAAGGATAGATTTTCGACAAAAAGCTTTCAACAACCTTGTTTGCTTAGGTTTCAACATACGTCATAAATCACATTAAAATCATTACATCATTTGTACATGATTTTGTCGTAACATGATGAACTACTCTTTTCCTCTCCACACAATAAAATAAACAAACATACTTTCATTCAGGAAGTAAATACCAGCTCTTTAAATTCAACTTTATGTCAGCCCCTAAAGTGCAAAAATAGATCAGATTTAAACCTGTTTAGACTAAACTTTATAGAATCTAATTTATTCGAAAAATAATACTGGATTCTGAAACCTCTGATTCAGGAATTATGCAAGCAAACCTTTGCTAATCTTAGAATACTGATTACCAACAATGAAAGTCCACAAGCTATCAGCTCATCAGGTAGCGTGGCACTGAACTTGAGCCGTGGTGCTATTTAAAGAGTAATGTTCCTCAGACAAGTCTGGAAGCATCTTGAACATTAAACGTTGCAGTGTTGTCAACAGATATTCAAAAACAGCTTGGCAGATACAAGCATACAACATCCATTGCATTAAGTTTCTGCCATAGCCTGGCACTATTCAGTGAAACAGATTTTGAGAATTACAATCATTTATAATACGACCTGCTGAAAGGTGCTAAAATATTCTTCTATGAAGTGCTACAGCTTAAATTAAGTTGGTGTTCAAAGTCACTTTCACAATATTTAGAAAATTAAAAGTTTGATTCAGAATTAAAAGTATATTCAATATTGCAACATAAATTTATTGGCAGAAAGAACAGAAAATCCATTAGAAATACTTTACAGCCTCAATTTAAGTTAAGCAAGTTTTATTGCACAGCTTTGCTAGACATGTATCTGTAGTATGTACGCAAATATTGTTTGCAATGTAGACACAGCACACTCAATTAGGTGCATATACATACAATGTTAACACATAGTTAACATAGTTAAACTGAAGTTTCTTGTATTAAAATGTGACATCTAAAGGGAAGTATGTTAAATGTGTGTATTTTTGGTGCAACATTCTTCTGGTAAAATGATTTAAGGCAGCTCAGCTTCATATGGCCTTTCTGGTTTCTTCAATTACAAAAAATGTTAGCTTTTGTTACCCGTTTTGCAGCAACATGCTTGCGTTGCCTGTGCTTAAATGTTGGCATAAATTTATGCTTTATCCATGTGGCTTTATTTTGTATATCAGTATTTGTAAATATGAAGTATGTTTTAAACTTCTTCCAAATTGCTTTTATATTTTCTTTTGTTTTTATTTGAGGTGCTATTCAATTTGTCCAGTCAGGTGTTCCTCCCCCTTTTTTTAATAAATGTTTGTGTTTTGGTTGTACAGAAATATGGATTCTGTTTGGTGACTTCCTTGTCCTAAAACCCAGGAATATATGTTTTTCCTACATTCCTTAAATAACTTCTAACATTAGATAAATCTTGTAGTTAAGATACAAATAAGCATGGCTTTCAAAAAAATCTGAATTGAAAAAATGTTTTTAAAAATCTCCAACATTAGGGCATGCTTTCTTCACTTTGGTAATTACACTTATAACTCAGTGCTCTTCTGGCAAGATATATTTACTTTAAAACGAAGATTATGGGCAATAGGGTATACTTTTCAATAGATATATAGATAAAATAACATTAAAAATTAACTCTGTGGTATTCCCACAGATACTAAACTTTAAAGATTCACGGGTAAAATCTTCCATCTTCGCTGCATAAGAGCCACTCCTAACATTGATTTCAGAACATTGATCATGTTGTTTAGGTACTGTAAGAGCAATTTTCTTGCTTGGAATAACAAAATTCCCAGTTGAGAGCAGGAACAGGTTGCCTCTGTTGTCAGGAGCGGCAGGTGGGTGTTTGTGAAATCTTTCATATTTTCTAGGCTTATGTATTCTAATATTAGAAAAAATGTTCTGAAATTGCAGTAATTTAGTAACAAAATGATCACTCAGTACGTTCTTGCAATTTCAATTATGTCTGCTGCAACCCATGAAGACCAAATGACCATTAAAACAATTACATTCAGATTTCAAATGGAAGTATCTTGAGCAGAAAGGCATCGTAAGATGGAAACACAATTGAAATGTTTTAAATATCATGAGAAGATGGTTTATTCTGTTTGACACTGGTAGCTGCATTTCAGATTTGGACCGAACTATACTCATTCTATGCTATCCAGTTCAAACATTTTTCCTATCCAGAAAAAGTTTCCACGTGTGGTTACATGCACACACACAGCTTAACTCCTCACAATACAAATTTAAATGTTTAGTTACGGTTGATGAGACCACCTGCATTTTGTAAGCATTTAAGTTTACTTCAGGAAGATTTAAAAGTACTCAGTCGGTCCAAGGGATCTTTGAGCACTTTTCAAACACAATTCAACAACTTACCAGAATTTAATGGTGTTGAACATAAGCAATGTGAGACAAACCTCCTGTCAGGAGTTTCATTCTCCTTCCTGATGTCAGTTCAGACTCTGACTCTATTGCAACTTTCTGCAAAACACAAACCACTTCATGCTGTTAATGTATTGTAAATTCAATCTTTTAAACAAATTAAAACACTGCAATTGTGTTACTTCTTTTGTTCCTTTGGTTAGTTTTGGAGTGGTACGTATGCAGTTATTCTTTGTTAGAATGCTAACTTTATAATTCATAAAGAAAGCATGTTATTTCACAAAGTGCACATATCAGAGAAAGTATTTTATGCCCTTTCTCTATTATTGAAGAACGCATAAACAATTTACGCTATCTCAGATGCTCTGGTCAATAATGAGTGTTACAACAAGGAGTTAGTGTATATAATTTTTATTTTTATTTGTGGAAATTGTAAATTCCCAGTGGCTTGCCAATATTCAGAGATTGTCTCAGATCCTTGCAGCATGTAAGTCAGTAAATACACCTTTTTAATGTAAAAATATGCTATTAATGTTACTGGTAGAAGGGTATTGCAAGGGTTGCTGTTGCAGTAAGATACTATGTTGTACACTTTGTATATTATTGTATAGAAAAAAATTACTCTGTTTTCGTTATAGTGATTGGGCTTATATATCTTTTATAATTTATCAGTGTACTGGCAAGGATACCTACAGGGTGGAAAAATTATCAAAAATGTGTCATGAATTTTTGTCAATAACTGAAGGTTACTAACAAGCAAATTAGAATGGGATTCCATATTCCACTTATTAAAAAATTAATAGTAAAAATATTTAAACTGAGTTTCAATTTATCATTCATAAAAAAAACAGTAACTGGAATTCTCATCTGCAGTTGGGATTCTCTGGTCCCACTGACAAATGGAGAATTATAAAATGCTCTGTTCTCGCTGGGCATCAGAGGATTCCGGTTGGTATGTTTGGCTAAACACTTACACAATTTGTGGTTTTAAAGAGAGGATCTTCCATTTGATCTAAAAGGCATATTCTAATAAAAACTCAAATGAAATATTTCTAAATATACTCTAGCCAAATTTAAATAAAGTTTACAAATTATGAAATGTAGATTTAATTGGCTTCAGACAAATGAATATGCATTGCATTTCATTACTGTAAGCGTCAGCTCCTAAGACCTGATTCTGATTTTGTTTCATAAGCTTTAGATTTTTAGCAGGGGGACTGGGAGGGATGTGGTAGTAGAGGAGTAATCACGATATTAAATTTGATGATCAGCCTATGATTAAAATGAATGGTGGAGCAGGCTCCCGCTTATAGTTTCTATTTTCTGGCTTATAATTATCTGTTAAATCTTTTTGATTAACCCAGGGCAAGTAGATGATAAGAATCTGTACAGTGCAGAAAGTGCCACTGAATCTGCACCGACTCCCCAACAAAGCATCTTTCTCCCCTGCCCTATCCTTATAACCCCATATATTTACTGTAGTTAATCCCTCTATCCTACTCATCTTGAGACACTTAAATGCCATTTTAGCAGTCAATCCACTTAACCTGCACATCTTTTGACTGTGTGAGGAAACCCATGCAGGCATAGGGAGAATGTGCCAACTCCACACAGTTATCCACCAAGGCCACAATCGAACCTACATCCCTGGCACTGTGAGGCAGCAGTGCGAACCACTGTGCCACCGAGTCGCCCGTCAGAATGATTCCTGAATTCTTTTAATGTCTAAAATCTTCACTGCCATTACCAATTTAGTTTAATTTAGAGAAATTCACAATGTAATTGAAATTAGGCAGAATAATCACATCTCTATGTTCATGACAGCTTATTCCTGGATGTATAATTTGGCTTTTATCTGTCCATTGGAACATGGACAAAACAGATTTAAAGAAACAATGCAGGTGTGTGTTATTTTACACACATCATCAGAATTTTTTTAAAAAATGGGACAGCCTAAGGCAAATTTATATGTGATAAATGGACAGATATGTTGTAACCATTGTTTCTTCTAGCCGTGTAATCAAAATCAGTCTTGGTAACACAACAGTGATAACTAGGGTTTTGGGCTTGAGCTTTGGTCTGTAATAAATGTATTTTAAGGCTTGTCAGCAAAAACGGTTCAAGCACCTGGAATGTTCAATATAACTGAAACGTTGTTCTCATGATTTGAAACTTACAATGTATTGTTTAAGACAGCAAAGCTGTAAAACAGTTCTGTAGATTTGATTTTTGCTTCATGCCAATTAAATGGAAGACAACTCTTTAAAACTAGACTGTTTTTCTTGAACTTACCTGCAGTTAGCTGTAAATAATTAAAATTAAGAATGCTGCAGTTGAATTTTTTGGCACAACCACTGGCTGTAAATCTTGCAAAATCTAAACAAAATCACTTTGATGTGCTTGAATTGAAGTCTATATTTAAAAAGGTGCAAACATGTTCAGTTTTAATTTTTTTGCATTAAAACAAAACATGCTATTAATGTCCCAAACTAATTTAAACAGCTGCCTAAAACAAACACAAAATATAGTGTGGCCTAATTTAACTTTTCTTTCCACTCTGACATCAGGGATACTTTTAACTGCGATGTATTGGTATGCCATCTCTGCTTATTTTATCATACATCTTTCAGGGATTTTATTTTGGGCTTAGAATACTTCTATCCATGTTGTAAGTGTAACAAATAAGCTTATCCTGTTGCTTTGGTTAACAAAAAAACTTTGTATATTATGTCAAAGCTGTAGTGTATAATGTTCCAAAAGCCTATTGTCTTTTTTATTATTTTGTAATGTATTTAAGGAATTAGAGGTGATAAAAGATGGATCATGAAAGAATAAAACAATAGGAAAATATTGTTCAAATTTGTTTTTTATTCAATTTTTGACTATAAAAATGTTATACATACTGTGTAACAAGTTCCTCAGCCACAAGAGGTTAACTTGTAACCCATACTTGAAACTTTCTTTGTTAAAAGTCAGTGTCCGCTACTTGAAGTTTGCAGTTTGATGGATGAAAAGTAGCATAAAAAATCCAGATGGAATAGGATCATTGTATACCTTACTGCAGATATTAGTACAGTAAATATTTTGCTGAAAGTTTTATTTTGGATTGATTTATTCTTTTTCTTTTATTTTTCTTCAATGGTCTTATTCAGCAGTCCATAATTGTATTATTAAGGCTCTGATTCAAGACTAGGATTCCTTCTGATTTTATTGTATTGTACACAAAAAGGTTGTTTGCAAGAACTTCCTTGTAACTGTATTCTTCCTGATCATTTTGAAATATTGTGGGTGTTTTAATAAATTTTATATTTATTTTTTGCACTCAAAGCAATGGCTTTCGTTCCCATTTGTGAGACTCAAAATTGTGTTAAAATATTGAGGTAAGACGACAATTAATATTTGACATGGCATTGCTTGATGCTGAGCAATATATTATTTGCATTTGAAAGTGTAACATTTCACAGTTTTAATGTAATATTCATTATTTATTTTAAACATGTAAAATAATTTGATTCTTTATTGAATACTTTCACATCAGTGCCATGAGAGTAAACAATCCTCTTTATTTCATAGATTTCTGATGAACTAAAGAAACATTTATTCAGTTCACCTGAAAGAATTATGTTGGGGAAATAAATGAGTCAACGTCATAAAAATATAGACATGCTTGTGTGAAAAAATCCAGTTTAAAAAAAGCTGGAATTTTGCAAAACAACTAACCCTCAACCTAAGCAAGATTGCTAAGCTTTGTGGTCACCATCAGTATTACTCCTGATTGATATCCGAAATTAATGAAACATTTGCAAAATTGTAGATTTATGATCATAAAAGTTAATTGAACATGAAATTGTGATACAAATATAAAAGAAGGTAGCAGACGTAGGCCATACATCACTTAAGCCCATTCTGCCATTCAATAAGATCCTGGTTGATCTTGATCTCAGTCCCATTTTCCTACCCATTTCCCATAACACTTGATTCTATAGTTAAGAATCTGTCTATCTCAGCCTTGAATATATTCAGTAACTCAGACTTCACAATAATATCATGTCTAATTTTTCCAAATTCTGCAGTGCAGTTCAATTATGTTGAACCTTTCTTCATTAGATTGCTCCCTCCTCCCAGGAATAAACCTAACAAACCTTCTTTTAACAGCCTCAAGTGCAAGTACTTCCTTTCTTCAATAAGGTGACCAAAGGTCTAAGTCCATTCTCACCAATGGCCTGTACAATTGTAGCAAGATTTCCCGACTTTAATATACTACCCCACCCCCTCGGCAAAGGCTCAAATTCCACTCGCCTTCCTAATAACTTACTGTAATTCAATACTAATTTGTATTTTGTATTCCACATGCGAACACATCCAGATCCCTCTGTACCATGGTATTCTGTAGTCTCTCGCCATTTAAATATTTGCTTTTATTCTTACTCAAGTGGGTTTTCACATTATTAACCATCTGTCAATATTTTGCCCAAACACTCAACATACCTATTCTCTTAGCAGACTCTGGCCTGAAGTTTACTAACCAAATGGCAAGGGATGAGTTTCTCAGTGGTAGGTAGGAGCAAGAGTGGGCAGGATTTGCTGCCCACTCCATGGACTTAAGCAGTAAATTTGCACGATTTAGTGTCCTGTTAGGGAATCATTGAGTGGGACCATTGGCATTTTGCCAAATAGCAGGGCATTCCTGGAGTGACCATAGGATCCAGATGTTTCAGACCTACAGAAGAGCTGTGGGCTAGAAGGTGGGCACCTGTGCCTCTAACTATCCTCGTTTCCCTCCCAGGGGCTTTGCTTTCCAATCTGGGGGAGATCTTCTGGCCTCAGATATAATTAATATATTTAACTCATTCATCTGAGGCTAGTGATCTCTTACACTCCTCAAAATGGCTACCTCTTCTAATGATGCTGCTGAGGCTTCAAAAAAAAAAAAAAAAAGAAATGTAGAGGGATCTGGGTGTCCTAGTACATGAATCGTAAAATGTTAGTATACAACAAATAATTATGAAAGTTAATAGAATATTATTGTTTATTGTGAGGAGAATTGAATACAAAAGTAGAAGAGGTTATGCTTCAATTGTACAGGGCATTGATGAGACCTTATCTGGAGTACTGTGTACAGTATTGGTCTCCTTATTTAAGGGAAGGATGCAAATATATTGCAAGCAGTTCAAAGAAAATTTACTGGTTTGAAGTCTGGAATGGGCATATAGTCTTATGAGGAAAGGCTAGACTTGCATCCACTGATATTTAGAAGGGTAAGGGGTGACTTGACTAACACATGTAAGATCCTGAGGGGGCTTGACAGAATGGACATGAAAAGGATGTTTCCTCTTATGGGGAGAATCTAGAACTAAGGACCATTGTTTAAAAAATAAGCGAAAAATCGGGACAAGTTTCTTTTTCTTTCAGAAGGTCATGAATCTGTGGAATGCTCTCCCTCAGAAGATGATAGGAGGCAGAATCTTTGAATATTTTTAAAGCAGAGATAAATTCTTAATAAAAAAATGGATATGGGGGCAGGAATGTAGAGCAACAGGAAACACTCCATGTTCCCACACTCCATCACAACACAGTCTCAAAATGTGAGAATTCTGATCATGGAGTTAGGTGGAAATCAGTTCAGCCTTGATATTATTGAATGGCAGAGCAGGCTGAAAGGGTTGATTGGCCAAGACTTGTTTCTAATTCATAAATTTGTATGCATGTTCATATAGTGAATCTAAAACCAGTGCAAAGAATGTCAGGATCCAGGGCAGGCCATTTAAGGTTGAGATGAGGAGAATTTCTTCACTTAGAGGGTGAAGAATCATTGGAATTCTCTATTCTACACGGCTGTGGAAGCTCAATCACTGAGACAAAATCGTTAGATTTCTGGAGACAAGGAATATGAAAATAGTATGAGAAGGTGGCATTGAGATGGTCAGCCATGGTATTGAATGGCAGGGAAGGTTTGACAAACGGATTGGCCTACTCCTTTTCCAATATTCCTATGAACTGGCGACTGTTAGCCAAAGGTAAATCTTCAGCAGAGATAGTAGCTAGGATGTTATGACCTCACTCAATCAAGGCCCAGCACCAAACAGTCTGCGATCTTCTCAGCCCCTTTCAAGTGGCGCAAAATGCATTGCTCCCAGGAAGGACAAGAAGCTTATTAGATTGGATTTCAAAATTATTAGCAAGCTTGGCATACAATCATCCTCCCTCCCGGGTCTTCTCACCTCTCAGTCACAGTGACATCATACTGATACAATTAGTAGAGGTCTTTTAAGTCTGACTCAGGCACATTAACAAGGGTGAATATAGCTGAGCCTCAATCCCTATGTTGCAGGGGAAAAAAAGAGGTCAACCACTGCTAAGGTATAGGACGGGGTAAGGTGCTTTCATGGATGCCGAGATTAGGGGACAAGGGCATATCCAGATGTTCATAGGTCAGGGGTTGTTGTTGGCTTGGGGCTCGTGTTGCGCCCACTGCCCCTGTCCACACAGCGATTCCTGAGGGATTACATACAAGCCCAAGTCCCAACTCAACTATTGTTGTACTGGTTATGCTGCTATTGGATAAGCTCAGTGTTTTATTGTGGATGAGCCCACAAACACCAAGTCTGGTAGTTATCATCCCAATCAAGGGAGTTTGGCACGTCCTGAACTCCGCAGTACTCCTTACAATGGCCACCTGTTGTATTAAAGTCATGAGGGTACTTCTCCACCATCGGCCTTAACTGCATGCCATTCCCAGAAGCCAGTGTACCAGAAGTTCAGTTGGGTGCATATAGGTGTATGCTCCAGAGCTTCCCAATGGAAACATACTCACAGCCAACCTTATGCTCCACGCGAGTGCTGGAACATGAAACTCAGTCTGCAATAGCATGGGGTATAAGGTGTCTGCCACCTGGGGGAGGGAGGATGCAGAATTCATCACGCTGCATAATGTGAAGTAAGAGGCCATATGTGACCATGAGAGAGCATGGGCAGTATCCATGGCCTTGACGAAGATGTGGCAATGGCTGGCAGATTAGGTGAGGATGGTATCTGGTTGGCAGCACTCAGAGTCATGGGGACATGGGTTGCTGAGAAAGATACCAGACCAAACATAGGTTTTGGCTGCAGCCAGCAGAACTGGCAGTCATATTTGTTGCTGCCTTGACAGCTGATGATCAACCCAGGCAAGAAGCTGCAGGAGGAGTTCATGAGGCCGCTAGTCGGGGCCAGAACATCATCACCCATTGGCCCTGGTGGATGGGTGGTATAGAGGACAGTGGATACAAAGACCCTGCCTCTATAGGACCCGCATGTCCTTTGGTGGGTTGCCCAATGCCATGCTTCCTCACAGACTGTCTTCCTGCTGAGATGCATTATGTCACTTCTGGACTTGGTACCTTGTGAGCCTGCAGGACACTTGCCCCCAATGGCCTTGAAGGCGACAGAGGCCCTAAACTTTAATACATACGGGTCCTTTCAGGGCTTGAGCAGTGAATTCTGCAGCATCATACAGTCGTCGGCACACAGGTGCATCCATGAGATCACTGATGCCCTGTACACTTGGGCAGCCAACTACATCTACTTTGATGTGGACAAGATGCCCCATGTGTAGGTGGCTTAAAGTGCATGTCACGCTACAGGCCCCCTGAAATTAGAGAATGCGCTTTATTAACAGGTAGTTGTTCCACTCCCTGAACACCTACATAGTCTGTGAAGTCACATGAACATCACACCACCCAGAGGACAATGCACGATAGGCACGTCACACATATCTCAAGACGCAAAATGGTTCTTTGAGCACTACCCCAGACTGCCAGGTGACTCGTGGAGAAACAGGCTACCTGCTGTGGTCACGCTTGATGATGTTAGTGCAAAAGCCTGACACTAAGGCAGAGACTCTTATAATAAAGTCCACACCACCACCCGTTCCATCGTTGAGCAGTGCATCAGGCTCTTGAAGATGAAGTTCTGCTACTTGAACCACCCTGGCAAGGCCCTCCGGGACAGTTTCCAGAGGGTCTTCAGGTGGCACAGTGGTTAGCATTGCTGCCTCACAGTGCCACAGCCCAGGGTTCATGCGGAGTCTGCATGTTTTCCCTATATTTGTGTGAGTTTCCTTTAGGTGCTCCCACAGTCCAAAAGATGTGCTGGTTATGTGAACTGACTGTGCTAAATTCTCCCTCAGTGTTCCCAAGCAGATGCCAGAGTATAGTAACTCGGAGATTTTCACAGTAACTCCATTGCAGTGTTATGTAAGCCTATTTGTGACATGAAAAAATAAACATTAAATAATTTTTTTCTCTGTTGTCTGCTATACACTCCACAACTTGGTGCAGCACTGAGGAGACATCCTTGAAGAAGGGAAGAACTAGGCGAATGCCTCTGCGGAAAAAAGGGGAGACCAGGAGCACACAGAAGAAGCAGCAAAGGCTTCCATGATGAGGATGGCCCCCCACTGCCGGGACAGTCAGGGGGGCCTGTAGGGACTGGAACTGACGATCTCAGGTTACTGAGTCCCTGTCAGCAGTGAAGGCCAGTGCTGTCGCAATCCTAATGGCATTTTCGAATGAATGCTTAGAGCACTACAGCAATCAGTGGTCTCGCATTGGGAACTGGAATTGTAAACTTGGTGGGCCAAAATGCTTCTGTTGTGCAAAGAGAACCTTCTGAGTCTCCACGGATATGAACAGAATACAACTCTCCTATTGGAGGCAGGTCATAGAAAGATGAGTCACAGATGTGGGGTGCAATAATATTTAACAATGATTATCTATGGAGCCAATTACTTTGTCCCTGACTACACTATTTGCCTTCACCCATGCCCTCTTGGTAACCATGCAAATGTTAATTTTTACATTGTCTAATGCTATGTCTAAGTAACCCCTAGGATGCACATCAGAAATAGAAGCAGCCAGCTGCATTCCTCAGCCCGTGATTTTGGCAGGCATCTCCTGGAGGCTCACACATAAGGGAACACCAGCTGACTTTCAAGTGTCACAGATGTAGCCATGCCACTTTGTTCAGTCTGCTCACTGCCTGAGATGCATTGCTGTGTGGAAGGGGGAAATCTGGGTGTTCCCAGGTCTTGGCATGGACTCCAGCATTTCTTCCTCCCTTGGGGTGCCTGTGGGGCCCGAAGGACACTCCAGGGGATGGAGGCCCAAGTGCATCTGCACAACGTACTTGATCTCTCAGTGATCAACCTCTAAGTCTGGGCAAAGCTCTGAAGCTCCTCCGCAATTGTCTGCTGTGATTGGGTCAAGCTCTGAAGCCTCTCCACAACTGCCAGTTGTGACTGAGCCATTCACTCAAAGCCCACAGCCTTGGCCCTCTATGTCTCCAGCATGCTCCAGAGGCCATGGGCTGTAGTCCTTTGAGATTCAGCCATGCCTTGGATCCTACCACCCATAGCGACCACTTCCTACCCCAGGCTTTCCACTTGCCATTTGGGCCTGGGAGTCATACAATGCTGACAACTCCTGCACCTGAAGGCTGCTTGACTCCATCAAACAACCTTGCAGTTGCTTGAACGTTGCTGACACGCTCTGTTGTAATTCCGCTCTGCTTCTGCATTTCCAGTAACTTCTGAAGAATTGTTCCCAGCGGCTCAGCACCTGACTGGGGTTATCTCTTTGTCTCCAGGAGATCTCCACCTGCATGATCCCTCGGACGTTTCTGCTTCCATCTGATGTGCATCAACAGCTGTGCAATGCTCATCAGAAAATACTCAATAAGCTTCACCACTAATGTGTCCCACTGAGATGACTTATCCTGCACAGGCTCATAGAGGTGATTGGATTGAAAGCCTGATGGCTGAAAAGATTGTGATGTGGGTTGCCAGAGGGGTTTGGACAATGCCAGATGGAAGAGAGGGCTGCAGTTGTGGGGTTCTGCAGGTTTTATGGGAGGAAGGGCCACAGCAAGGAATGGACACTTACCCTTGCTGCCAGAATGATGTTTATTCACTTGTAATGTTGACCGCCAGTCCTGTGTATCAATGCATACTGAATGCAGCAGCCACCACGTCCCAGCAACATTGCTGACTCAAGTCATCTGTCCTCTCAGAGGCTTACAATGGCTGGCCACTCCCCACGGCATCCAGCAGCCATCTGAACTTTCCCTCTGTAAACTGTGGGGCTGGTCTACATGCTGACAGCTTCTTGGCATGACTGACTGTGGGTGCATTGTTAGTGTTTAAATGCAGTTCATCAGGTTTAACAGCACACAGCTATGGACACTTGGGAGAGTCATGCCTCTGGAGCCTCCGTGACAAGGTGTTCCATGTGATGGCTCTTTCAGTTCATTAACTATTAAAAAAAAATCACAATGCCTAGCCTGCCTGAGAAACTGGCATGGAACACTCCATCAGTCTTGCAGTTTTGACACTTAGAAACAAGAAACGTTTTAGGAAAATTCCATCCCTTATCTATCTTCAGAAGGGAGGTGGAGGAGGTACAATGTAGATGTTGCGGTTAAGGAGAATGAGTGTGAAGTATTGAAAAGAACAAAGCTGGTGAAAGAGGAACTATTAACTAGTCATAGTTTCTTTGAAAGTAAATAAATCACCAGGTCTGGATAAAACATTTTCCAGAATGCTATGAGAAACAACATTTTTCCAAACCGCTTTGGTTACAAATGTCAGGTTTAAAATACTACTGAAGTTGTCACGTAGTTGAAAAAGGAGAACAAACCAAGTAACTGAAAAGTATTGAGACTAATCTCTATGGTGGGCAGATAGTTGGAGCATATTCTGAAGGATAGTGGCAAGCAATATTTCCTTGCAGTGAGCGCATAGCAGAACTGTCATGCAGCAAGCTGGAGATTTATCCACATGTTGCACACAAACCAGACTCTTATTGCATTATTGCATAAAAGAAAATTAAAAGATTCTATGCCTTTCAAGAAATGTCCAGGCCCAACAAAAGTAAACAGGCATACTTGCTATAAATTGTGTGAATGGTCTTAAAACTTTCAGAGAGAGAGAGTCCAAGTCTCAGAAACAGCCAGTGCACGTTTCTGACTTAGCAGATCTGCAACTGCGACTCATGCACTTATTACAAGTGCTGGGTATCACAATACATGCTCATCTACAGTAGGGGCCAAATTGGAAGAGTGTAGCTTTGGTGGCTACACAACAATGTGTCCTCATCTGATCAGAGGCAAAATGCAGATTTAATGCCACAACCAACTGTACCATGGAAGTACTATCAGCTAATATATAATCAATGCAGAACCTTTGGATAAGAGTGGTAATGCTGTGCTCGAATTTTGCATTAGTCTGAATGAGATACAGTTCATTCTGAAACTAGGGCCTGAAATCTAAAGGAAAAAAATTATGAAGGCATGAGGAGTGAGTTAGCTATCGCGGACTAGGAAAAAAAAATGCACCAAAAAGATTGACTGTAGACAGGCAGTGTTAAAGAAATACTACATAGTCTGCAACAGATATGCATTTCTTTAAACCACAAACACCCAAAGGGAAATGTAAATCAAGCTTAGTTAACAAAAGTTAAAGGTTGCTAAAGGAAGAGACCAGGGTTCGAATCCCGCAATGGCAGATGATGGAATTTGAATTCAATAATAAAAAAATCTGGAATTAAGAATCTACTGATGATCATGAAACCATTGTCAATTATTGGAAAAACTCATTTGCTTCACTAATATCCTTTAAGGAAGGAAATCTGGTTTCCTTACCTGGACTGTCTGACATGGCCACTAGAGTCATAGCAATGTGGTTCACTCAAACTGCCCTTGAAGGGATGAACAATAAATGGTTACCTAGCAATGCCCGTGTCCAATGAATATTAAAAAAAACTAATTGAACAGCTGAGCAGGTTCAATGGGCTGAATACCTTACTCTATGATCTGCCTCTATTCTTCTCCTACTGCAGCAATTCTCTTTTGCAATACAAATCCAAGGGTCCAATCTTCCCACCAAACCATTTGCATTAATTCCATGCTGAATATCTTTCAGCAAGTATGTCTGGACAGTCTTGGATCTGCTTTTCCTCAAAATTGTTGAGTCAGAAGACATTCACACATCAGGCAAGGTCAGTGAAAGACTAGGAAATAAAGGGAAGAAAAAATATATAGCACCTGAGTAGCTAAGTACTGTCAATTTATAGCTAGTATTGTTGCTTGGGCAAATGAATCATGTTGCACACATGAAGTCCCTCAGTGGCACAGTGGTTAGCACTTCTGCCTCACAGCGCCAAGGACCTGGATTCAATTCCTGGCTTAGATCACAATTTGCGCAAAGTTCTGCATGGTTTCCTCCCGGGTGCTCTGCTTTCCTCCAAAAGATATGCTGATTAGGTGCATTGGCTATGCTAAATTTTCTCCCAATGTAGGTGCTAGAGTGTGCCAAGTAACTTCACTGCAGTGTTAATGTCTACTTGTGACACTAATAAGTAAACTTTAAAGACTTAAACAAATGGAAGATGGAGTGACAAATGAACATTTTTGATTTTTTTTTAATTCAAAGGATCTTCAGGTTAGACCATGAAGAGAATAGTTAGTTGTTTACAGAGTATGCTGGGCAGGCAGGAGAGCCTTTCACGCAACAACTCAACCCAAAGCAAAGAGGCATCGCCAACCAAGCATTATGGCACAATCCCACAGCGCCAAAATTAGCAGCACTGGGGGAAGGTGGGCAATTTACCACATTGAGCCTGCAACGACAGCAATGCCACCCAGGCCCTTTCCCCAGAACCCCATTTATCCTGCAAATCGTCCTGACACTAAGAGGGAAATTTAGCATGTCCAACCCAGTCTACTGGCTCATCTTGAGTGTGGCAGAAAACCAGAGCACCCACAGCAAACACACACAGACAAAGGGAGAATGTCTGTGTGGAGTCCGCAGAATCACCCAAACCAGGAATTGAACCCAGGTCCTTGGTGTCACCATGCTGACCCAAGTTTGTCCCTTAACGAGCAGACATATTTCAGTGAATAAAAAAATCTGCTCATTGTAAATATTTTTCTGGTAACCAAACTGCTTGCAAGGAAAATTCAGAATCATAAGCCCCTGGTTGCCATAGAGGTAGGAACTCATTCATCTGGTGGCAATCCCTGTGGCCGTATTTCATAAAATATTGATTTCTTCCTCCTCACTGCCAGAGTTTGGTTAATGTGATTGGCATTTGTCCAATTTAATGATTGAGCATTTTCATGGAAGATTGTCCATCAGTACTGGGGAAGTAAACTGATGGGATAGAATCATGATGCTTTGTTGTTACAGAGTAACAAACTTCAGCTGAAGGATTACTATTAATCTGATGCCTTGGGCAAATATTACCACTTATTCAACAGTAAACATGTCTGAATGTAAATGTGGAGTTGCAGGCTATAGTGCAGAAAACTAGCAAGGAATGGCAATACTGGAATGAAATTTTATCAGTTATCTACAGAACTTCTCAATGGTGAAATCTTCAGTTTCTCCAACCTCTCAGCAAAAGTGGTGTTAATTGAAAATGTTGCATCCTTATGAGACACAATTACAGGGGTTGCCACCAGATGAATGAGCTCATCTGGCTCTATGGCAGCCAGGGACTTGTGATTCTGGGTTTTCCTTGCAAGTAGTTTGGTTACCAAAAAAATATCTGCAATGAGGAGATTCTTTATTCATTGAAATATGTCTGTCCAAGCAATGTCTTTGAAGCAAATTTCTCTTTGTCAAAAAAGATTGATGTGAACGGAGAAGAATCCAATTTTCACTTTTCTGAAGCAGAGGTTACCTGAGGCTTATGATGATCCTGATATCTTAATGGGTGATCCAAGTTCATAGACTGGAAGTCAGTCTGTCTTGACTTTGATTTGATTTATTAGTGTCACATGTATTAATTTACAATGAAAAGTATTGTTCCTTGTGCACTATACAGACAGAGCATGGAGACAGAAAGGAGAGAGGGCAGAATGTTATAGTCATAGGTCAGGTAGAGAGGAGATGAACCTAAAGAAAGGTAGGTCCATTCAAAAGTCTGATAGCAGCAGGAAAGAAGCTGTTTTTGTGTCAGTTGGCATATGACTTCAGACTTTTGTAACTTTTTCACAACAGAAAAAGGTAGAAGAGAGCATGTCCAGAGTGCATGAGATCCTTGATTATACTGGCTGCTTTTTCAAAATAGCAGGAAGTGTCAATGGTTGGGAGACTGGTTTGAGTGATGGACTGGGAATACAGTACAACCTTTTGTAGGTTCCTGCAGTTTTGGCCAGAGCAGAAGCCATACCATGCAGTGAAAATACCAGAAAGAATGCTTTCTTTGGCTCATCTATAAAATTTGGCGAGCGTTGTCACGGACATGCTAAATTTCCACAGTCTCCTGAGAAAGTAGAGACATTGGTGGGCTTTTCTTAACTGTAGCGTCTGCATGGAGGGACCAGGAAAGGTTGTTGTTGATGTGGACACTCAAAAATTTGAAGCTCTCAACCATTTCTACTTCAGCCCTATTGATGTAGACAGGACCATGCCCTCCACTATGCTTCCTGAAGTCAGTGACTGTCTCCTCCATTTTGTTGACATTGAGAGACAGAGAGTCTTAATGCCAGTTCTCTAGATTCTCCATCTCTTTGCTGTATTCCGTCTCAACATTGTTTGAGATCCAACCCACTACACAGTGGTGTCATCAGCAAATCTGAAAATCAAGTTGGAGGTGAATTTGACCACTAAAGGCGTACAAGTAGTATATTAAGGGGCTAATCACTGACATCGGCAATGGTGATCTCAGACACAGGCTTGCACAGCACTGGTGTTGAAGATGATCATGGAGGAGATGTGATCTGTGGATTAGGAGGTCTAGGATCCAATTGCAGAGGGAGGTGCCATGCCCAGGCCATGAAATTTGGAGATGAGTCTCGTAAGAACAATGGTGTTGAAGGCTGAGCTGTTGAGACTGACACATGCCTTTGTTATTTCGGTATTCTGAGGTTGAGGGTAGGGCCAGGGAGATGGCAGCGATAAGTGAACTGCAGTGGATCCAGGCAGTCTAGCAGGCAAGAATTCATTTTGCCATACTAACCTTTCGAAGCATTTCATAACGATGGACTTCAGAGCCACCGACGACAATCATTATGACACACTACCTGGCTTTTCTTTGGTAGTGGGATGATGGTCATCTTCTTGAAGCTATAGTCGGCGGAATTCCGCCTGGCTAGCCTGGAGTTCTAGCATGTTCCAAAGCTGTTTTTTTGGCAGCTTTGATGGACCTCTATCATATCTGGCTTTGTTGTACAGGTCAGGGATGTCCGACTTGAAAGTCTCAGACCTGAACTTTGGGGGCAGTGGACATCCCTATTCATCCGTATTCTGGTTAGAAAACATGCAGAAGTCTCTTTGTTAATTTCATACTGGCTGAAATTTCAAAATATTCCTTGTTGTGCCAAATGGTGAGCCATTTAGGCAATACAGCAAAACATTCTTCACCATTGAGCTTGAAGAGGACATCAAAACTCTTCTTCCAAAGGATGAATGACTTGGTGATGCTACAGATATCGAAGTTAAAATTTAGTGTGCTAACTGTAGAATGGTAGGTGTTATATTACAGGTGGTGTTTTTTTTTTAAAAGTCCAGTTAAGAGCATGGCAAGGTCTGCAAGATAAAAACAAGCTACAAGATGAAGGCATAGAATCGCCAGCTCCAATGCA
This sequence comes from Sphyrna mokarran, assembly GCA_024679065.1. Taxonomy (NCBI): domain Eukaryota; kingdom Metazoa; phylum Chordata; class Chondrichthyes; order Carcharhiniformes; family Carcharhinidae; genus Sphyrna; species Sphyrna mokarran. Next base: position 20,352,353 of record JAGIQG010000031.1, on the reverse strand, counting down.
CCCCTCCCTGATCAGCTCAATGCATTCTATGCCCATTTTGAACAAGCAGTCATTAAGAGAGTGCCCTCCACACTGGAAGCCCTGGATGAACCTGTATCTGGGGGTCACCATTTCAGATATCAGAGCAGCCTTCTTGAACGCCAACCCACAGAAAGGAACTGGCCCGGATGGGGTACCTGCACGAGCACCCAGATCCTGTGCGGACCATCTGGCGGACGTATTCACCGACATCTTCAAACTCTGATATCTCTACCTGCTTCAAGAAGATGACCATCATCCCGATACCTAAGAAAAACCAAGTAGCATGCCTTAATGACCATTGGCCAGTTGCTCTGACATACATCATTTTAAATAGGTTCGAAAGAATAGTCATGGCACGAATCAATTCCAACCCCCTGGACTATCTGGATCCACTACAATTTGCCTATCACTGCAACAGGTCCACAGCAGACACCATCTTCCTGGCCCTGCACTTAACCCTAGAATAACTACATAATAAGAACACCTATGTCAGACTCCTTTTTATTGATTATAGTTCAGCTTTCAACACTATAATTCCAACAAAACTCATCTCCAAAACTCCGTGACCTGGGCCTCAGCAACTCCCTCTGCAACTGGATCGTGAACTTCCTAACTCACAGACCACAAATCAATAAGGATAGGTAACAACACCTCCCCCACAATCATCCTCAACACCCATGCCGCTCAAGACTTTGTTCTCAGCCCTCTACTATACTTTATATACCTATGACTGTTGACCAAATTCCCCTCCAATTGAATCTTCAAGTTTGCTAATGAGACCACCATACTGGGTCGGATCTCAAACAATGAGAACACAAAGTAGCGGAATGAGACAGAGAATCTGGTGAACTGGTGTGGCAACAATAATCTCTCCCTCAATGTCAAAACAAAAGAAATTGTCAGTGACTTCAGGAAGCGTAAAGAAGAACATCAATGGGGGCGAAGTAGAAAGGGTTGAGAGTTTCATGTTTTTAGGTGTCCAGATCACCAACAACCTATCCTGGTCTCTCCATGCTGACACTATAGTTAAAAAGCCCACTGATGTCTCTATTTTCTCAGAAGACTAAGGAAATTTGTCATGTCAGCTACAATTCTCCCCAGCTTTTACAGATGCACCATAAAAAGCATTCTTTCTGGTTGTATCACAGCTTGGTATGGCTCCTTCTCTGCCCAAGACCACATGAAATGACAAAAGGTTGTGCATGTAGCCCAATCCATCCATGTTCTACAAACCAGCCTCCCATCCATTGATTCTGTCTACACTTCCCGCTGTCTCAGAAAAGCAGCCATGATAATTAAGGACCCCACGCATCCTGGTCATTCTCTTTTCCACCTTCTTCCCTCAGGAAAAGGATACAAAAATCAGAGGTCATGTACCAACTGACTCAAGAAAGCTTCTTCCCTGCTGCTGTCTGACTTTTGAATGGACCTACCTTGCATTAAGCTGATCTTTCTCTACATCCCAGCTATGACTGTAACACTGCATTCTGCACTCATTTCCTTCTGTGAACAGTATGCTTTGTCTGTATAGTGTGCAAGAAACAATACTTTTCATTATGTCAATATGTGACAATAATAAATCACATCATGTGAGGAGCTAGAAAATTTTAAGGAAATACAGAAACCACTGCATGTATGCAAATTAAATTCACTATATTACCTAGAGTGACACACTAATAGGGCCCGATTATCATTCCTTTTCTATAAATGTAAAACATACAGAACATGTTCTGGTCCCAAAATGTAGTCAGTTTCTCTACTGAATGAATCATAACTAGTTTCTGATGTTAGGCATTTTACTATATGACGGCATATTTTTAGAAAGGTACACTGAAAAGTACTTCGTGTCGCCTGTAAAAGTCTAACTGGACCCAGGAACTACGAACTTGATACGAACTAACTGGCTTGAGGAAGGAACGGCACTGATACCAAATAAACCTGTTAGACTTTAACCTGAGGTTATGAGGCTTTTTAACATAAAAAAAGGAACTCTTCTAATAAACGTGCTTTGATGAAAAATAAACTCAGTCAGGAGGTGTATCCACCAACAGTGACATCTTGGCGCCACTTGTTCAGGAACTAGTGGGATTGCTGGTGCACAAGTCCAAAAGCAAGAGAACAGAAATTAATTGCGAGCCGCTTTCGGCCACAACGGGGCTATTTTTTTGCCATGAGTTGCGAACGCAAGATAAACATTAGCATGTTAAAAAGCTTCCGACAAGACCCCAGTATCGACTAGCCAATACAAACCAGACATACACACATCAGCTCTCACTTATGGCGGTACCTTCTTTCCCTCAGGGTGGGGCTTTTGTTGTCGACGCCATGAAGGATTTGACCGTTGGGCGGCCGAACGTTGGGGAGAGGCGCGAGCGGTTTCAAAATTAGCACCCTCCCCCTCCTTTCCATCTGCCCTTCGTGCGATTTCAACAGCACCCTCCTCGCACACGTGGAGCCCCCCCCTCATGCAATTTCAATTGCAAGCGCACGTGCGTTCCCCTCCCTTCCTCCTCCAGCTGCCCTTCTAGCCGGTTTCAGAGCCCTCCCCACTTTCCCATCACAGTTGGCCGCTCGCGGGAGCCGCCCCGTCTGCGCGCGGCCAAACTTGGGGCTGGGAGAAGGAGCTTTGAAATCGACCGGAAGGGCAACTGGATTACAGGCTCCACGTGCACCCAACTGGCCGCCACTGAGGGTGGGGCTCCGCGTGCGTGAAAAGGGCGCCGTTGAAACCGCTCAGCGGGGAGCTTTCACAACCGCATTTAAATTGTCTTATTTACTACAAGTGAAATGTTCGCTTTGACCATGAGGTCTTCCAAACCCACAATCTCACCCACCTGGAAGGACAAGTGTGGCTGATGCATGGAAACCACTGGCAAAGTGTCACCCGAGGAACGAGCAGCACTCTTGAAAGCTAGTGGTGTTTGCTACCAAATAAACCTGTTGGAGTTTAATTTGGTGTTGATGAGACTTCTTACTGTGTTTACACTAGTCCAAGGCCGGCATCAAAGCCACACATTTTACTAACCTCATTGTTGAAGCCAAGCCTCGACAGCGAAAGAAATATATGCCAACCCACATACTTCAGCCACCCACTCCAACCACTGTCTCTCCTATCTGTGGTGGACAGCTGGTCACCCCACTGGATTCTCAGTCATACAAAAATTAATTTTTATTGTGGATACATGCTATCCTCACCTCAGAGGGGCTGCTAAGGTGCACCTACAGCCGAAGCTCCAAAGCAATTCAAGAAGGCAGCTTACCATCACCTCTCAATGCCCAGTCAGTAATAGTCATGTCCCATCAATGAATTAAGGTTCATTTCACTAACTCTTTGAAATCATCATACACTTTAAGTTGCATGCTCTCATGTAGAATTCCAATTCTCGTGGTCTCCTATTTCACAACTTCTCCAAAACATAGTAGATTTTTAAATTATATTTTAGTTTTCCTTATTGAGTTGCAGTTGTGCACCTTAGTACAGCCAAGGTACACCGGTGTGTGGTGAATATGCACCAATGTAGCTTGATTTCACACCTTTGTCCATAGCTGAAATAAGCCTGTATTAAGGGCTGGAGCTGATCAGTTATGGTGGAAACTAAACTGAGCCACAACAGGTTTTGGTATGAGCTACAGGTGTGTGATGTGTCAACCTATTACTGGTTGAGCAATCTTCTGACAAGATGCCAGCGCTATGTTTGCCTGTATTTTTATTAAGCAATTATTCATTTTATTGGGTGTTTTTTACTCATTCATGGCATTTGGGTGTCACTGTAGTGCCATTTATTGACCATCCCCAGTTGCCCAAGGCAGTTGATAGTGGCTCTGGAATCACATACAAGGATGGCAGATTTCCTTCCCTAGAGGACATTAATGGATCAGATGGGTTGTTCTGGCAATCAACAATGGTTTCATGGTCTACAGTAGATTCTTAATTCCAGATTTTTTTTGATGGAACTCTTGTAATTTTTGTTGGCACCATGTCGCCAGAACATCTGCCAAATTTCAGGATTAATAGTCTAGCAGTAATAGCACTAGGCCATCACCTCCCCCTTGGGATGGAGTAGCTTAGCCAAAATCATGACTACTCAAGCACAACTGTCAGCAGTATCACTCCAGTAGCAATTAGCAGCAAGTTTCTATACCATAATTGACCCATGTCATTAGATTTCCAGATTCAACAACTTCAAATCGTAATTACTTTGAATAGTAGTTAAGGTCTAGTACAGATTCTAGTTTCCAAAAGAGAAAACGCTGGAAAATCTCAACAGGTCTGGCAGCATTTGTAAGGAGAATAAAGAACTGACGTTGAGTCCAGATGACCTTCTATCAAAACTGATTCTAGAGTTGCCAGTTTTACAGCTGATCTATATCCATCTTTTGTTTCACTGTTTGTCATATTGTAGTTTTCCTTCACCATTGTCTCTTTGGTTTATTTAACCCTTTTGTTCGTACCCTCCCCCCACAAGTTCTATATTTGTTAAAATCTGTTGAATTTCTGACGACTTCTATTGGCAAAAAGTTACTCATTTGAAATAACCCATTCTTCTCTTGGTCCATAGATGCTGCTGGATTTCTAGCCTTTTCTGTTTTAATTCTTGAATCTTAACTTCTGCAACATGTCAATATAGATTCTCTGTAAATATACTATATAACCAGTATATAATGACTGGGTTTCTGAAGGAAGGTAGCAATTTCTGTTTCAAAATACTAAGAAACATCAAATATCCTTTAATGTTTGTTTATCTTTACTGTTTGTTTCAAAAAGAAATAAAACAATTGTTGTAGCTTTAATCTTGTATGGTCTTAACTTCAGAAAGTAGGTCAAGCTGATCAATATCACTTTAGTTTGAAAACACTTTCTCCAAAATGATTATGTTTTGAAGGAAAGAGTCTGTAAATAACACCAATGGTATGCTAGATATTTAGAACAGGCTCTCGTAATTGGCTTCCAAATGTGAAATGAAGAGCAAGATCACAGAAAAAAGGTTTTCTCAAAACCAAATAAATAATACCACCTGTGGTTGACTATTAACTACCCTCTCAACAAGTGCAATTAGGAATGGGCAATAAATATTGGCAAGCCAGCAATGCTTATGTCCCACAAATGAAAAAAAACCTCTTCTGTGGGATGATTAATTATAAAGAATTATTCGCACTAATTTAGAAATTGAGAACTCCCAATGCTGCTCAGCCTGGTTTACCCAATCTCATTTAAAAGATCAAGTAAATCGGGCATAAACAATTGAGCCAAACTGCACACTAAGTAGACTCCCAAAAGATCTCAGGTCCCCTCTCAGTTGTGCCAGGTTGAAAGGGCCTTTTATGAGTGGTTAAATGTCAGCAGTCCCACTTCAGCAGTATCAAAAATATTACCTTTAAGATTACAAATCGTCAATGTCACAAGCTTGGCAAAAAGACCCAGAGTTGTTAAATTGCATTTCTAAAGCAGAAGAATATTACTTGATAAGAATCGACTTGTTTAGTTATTAAATCCCTAATTTTACTTCCTAGCTGGAATAAACATGAAATCCCCAGGTTCATACCAATGTGCGGGAGATCTACAAGTTAATCAAAGTTTAATTTTCTGACCATGGGATGAACCTATGCACCCATCATTAAAAGGCCAAAAACTTGGCAGTAAATTAGTTTTGTGAGAATCAAGAAGGCTGTAGCTACTGATGGTGGGAGGACAATTAGTTTAATTTTATTTATTAGTGTCACAAGTAAGCTTACATTAACACTACAATGGAGTTACTATGAAAATTCCCTAGTCGTCATACTCCGGTGCCTGTTCAGCTTGGGAACACTTTAATGCTGGGTAAGCAGAAGACCATGGAAACAGCACCAAGAGTGCACAAATTCACAAACCATGTTGCACTTTGCAGTCTTGGGAAATCTACCCTGTAGGATCATGAGTCTCTTACTTCCATTTATTTATTGAAACTTTATTTATTTGTCAGGAATTAAATTACTCTTAAAAACAAAAATGTCAAAATCTCTCACAAACACCAACAGGAGATCTGGGGAGAATTTGGTTGGCCCCTTCTGTCTGCAGAATTGTTGAAATCAAGGGAGTTTTAAATGGCTTATCACATTTTATAGTTCTCATCCTGCCCCAACCACAACAGAGTAATAAAAATCAGCCCATGGAAACGAACACTTCATAACAGAAACTTACAGGAGTAATGACTTAATATTAATTTAAACTTACCCACCGCAAGCACCTATTATCCACAAAGGCACAAACAAAATGCAATAGCAACATTTTCATACACATAACTTGGCTCATTGGTTGCCCAGAAGGCAGGACAATAGTGCCACAATCAGCATTATCAATTTGAAACAGGAGGGATAAAACATTTTAACCATTTATTTACATCAAAATAGAATTGAATAAAAACCATGGATGGCTTCAATCATTTTATTTGCACAAATTGAAATGTAAATTTAAATGTCATTTAGGTTTCATCATATATATGCACATAGAAAATAAAAAGGATTTATAAAGAACAAAAAGATTGCTGAAACAAGAAAAAATATTGCCAGCTACAATGTTTGCTTCAGTTCAAGAGTCTAGAATCTTGTGCTCTACCAGGTTTTTAAGTGATTGCCCAAAACTTTTAGGCCCAGCAACATTCAAAAAAAAGACTTCCCCATAGGTGGATCTTCTGAAAACGCTTGGGCAACCTTAAATACCTGTTTCATTGATCCAGTAGTTCTATTTAGTGGTCACTGCTATAAATACATTATATTTCAGTTCAAATGTTGTACTAGTTCATATAATGTGATTTTTTTTTTAAACTCCAACTTTCCAAAAGGTCGATTCCAAATCTGATCGATTTGAAATTAAAATTTTAATTTTAAGCAAGATTGCATTACATCATCTACATGGCTAAATAATCCAGACTGGATTTTCACACCACTAATTTACAGGTACACATGCCCTAATTCAGACCATTTTATCGACCAAATTATTTATCTACAAACTTAGGTACTTTATTGTAGAATGTTAGTTGCTAATATTTGTTTTCTAAAAAGATCGTCACCATTGCAAAAAGAATCTGCACTCTACTTCATGCCAAACCATTGAGCATACTCCAAAAAAATGGGTCAGAATTTATGTTTTGCATTAGATCTATGTGCCATCACAATTTCATACAAAAAGCATTAAACAGTATAATGTAATGAGGTTTTGAGATTGCTGTATGCCAATTCACAGTCTGTTTCTGGCTCGACTGGAGGACTTCAGGAGTTAAGCAATTGTAACTCTGCCTTCTTGATTCAAGAACAGGATTCTATCATATGCAAGGACAGAACTGTATAAAAGTTGGCAACGCTGTCATGTCAACATGAACCAAATTTATCTTTGTTCATTATTTTATGACAGAAAGAAAGTCACAATTGAAAAACAAAATACACAATCGATATCAAAGAATGCACATCCTTCAGATGAGATGTTTATCCTTTCCAAATTATATTTATGAAAGCTTCTAAAATGCAGATATTCAAGAGCATTTCATCCACTCGTTCACAGTCGTTAACAAATTGACAATTTAGAGTGCGCTGTTTTTAAATTTACTGGTTTCTCAGCTTGTTGCAAGTGCAACTCTGATCAAACAAATGTGCATTATTTCTTTATCACAATCACCTTGTCCCCTACAGAAAATCACAAGCATTAGAAATTACATTGTACCAACATTCAAAAGTGGCAAGTGTAAAATACTTGCCGTCTACTAGAAATACATAAATCAATACTTGTAACCCATGATGCGATTTTAAAGTTTAAAAAAAGAGAATTCCATTTTACCCTGATTTGGAAGACAGGATTCAGATTTTAAGAATAGGATTTTTCAAAACTACTTTTTAATGACTTTTGTCAAGGGTCAGCAATCCAATTTTCTTGAATTGACTTATATTTGATAAGTGAAGAATTAGAATTCGATGTTGAACCATTGGAAGATGAATTCTCCCATTCTTAAGACAAATCAATTTCCAAATTCTGTTCTAAATTATTTATCCTTATGTTCTTCAGTTCAGCTGAAATTGGGGCTGAGATTTAATCTTGCATTTCTCAGTGCCATACAATGTGAATTTACCATCTAGGCAAACTGGTTAGAAGGATGATAACCAAAAAGATAATGGAAAGCCTTGGACAGGAGAATGCACGATAATTATCGTTGCTTTTTCTTGACTTGGAAACATTCTAATTGAAGCACAATTTTAAAATTTAGATGAATATGCCAAGATATAAAATAGTCCACTTAAAATTCTACTTCAAGCTTCAAATTTATCCCTATACCTCCCTTGCCTCTTTACTACACTCAACGCCAAAAATAAAGATGTTAAAAATCACATTAACAGCGACCAGCAACATTTGAACAGAAAAATGCATCTTGGCCAAAATATCAGACTATTTAATTCTTTTCTGCCATTACACAGGAAAATTATTTTAGAGTTTGAACTGCAGCAAAAGAAAATTTGAAAATTCTTAGATCTGGCAGGTGTCGTTTTCAGTAGTTACCATTAAAGTTTGGACAATGATATTGAAAATAAAAATGGCATTTACTTTAAGCAAATTATTGCTAGTTTTTTTTAAAAAGTCCCCTTGCCCCATGACTACTTGCGAAAAGGCAATCACAGGTTAAAAAGTTACATCCTGCTGCAAAAGTTCCTTATTTACCTTAATGTGTAAAAAATGTTGTTTTAAAAATTCAATATTAAAGCATGACTGACCTAGTTTTGAAAAGTAGTCTAGTTAAGGCAACTGGGCACAGTCCCCAAAGTGCATCTAATAACATTAGAAATAAAGGCAACACAGTCTTCACAATATGCAATCGTACATGCTCTGTGTTATAATCCAAAACTGCAATTATGAGAAAGCCAAACCAAGTGGTGATTGCCAAATTCCAAAAAGTGGTCAGAAGATGTGCCATCAGAAACCAAAACATTAAAAGCTTTAAATGAAAAGGGTGAATTCACACAATCAGCTAGTTACACAGTATATTAACAGCACAGTACGGGGGGTGGGGGGTAGGAACGTCTGGTTGTTTCCCATTGTATGCATCCCTTGCCACTGCGAAACTGCAGCAGGGGCTGGATCTCAATTCATCGGAATATTCCTACCATGAAATTCAGAAGGAAAATTTTGGGGCTTTAAATAAATCAACTAGTGGTACTTTTCCTTTTGCAGTGTGCTCTCACTTCAGTTTGAGTTATGACACTGCTCAAAAATAAAATTTTAACCTTTGCCTTCAAGACTTATCATGTGAAATTTTAAGGCAATTCTACTCAAAGTATAAGTACTCTCAAGTTGCCTCATTTTAAAAGTTTGCCAGTACTGTAAATACCTCATCAAATTGAGGTATGTTTTACTGTTCATTACTGTACTGTCAATCTATGACATGGACAAAAATGTTACTAATGCCTAGCCAATTGTAACACCCATAATGTTGGTAAAGATGAGGGAATAAATGTATGCGTATACACTGACAAAAGTATAAAATTGTTCCACTGTCTTTCAAATCCAAAACGTACATTTAGAGACTGTGTACAATTAACTAGTCTACGACTAACTAGTCTATTTGCAGCATGAGCAACCTGCAGTCACACTGCAAATCAACCCATTTAAAACATACATTCAAACTGCACAAGTTCCAGTTTGCTTTTAGGTCAAAGACAAGAATCATGTTAGTTTGCCATCTTCCCTCAAACAAGAAGCAGAGAGGTAGGTGGAGCATGCAGAAACTAGGAATCCAGACGACAAATCCAAATGGATCAAATTGGTGCAGCAATAGTTTTCTTCCCCCATAAATGTCTTCAGCATGCAGTGCAGCTACAAAGTTTTAATAATGTTTAATTAATTCAGAACAAGTAACTGTGCCAGTCACATCTAGGGGAAGAAAATCAACACCACAACATTCTATATGAAAACGTACAACATTTGGGCACCTTTGAACATTTCAACGTGGTTGAATGGCAATGTCTTTAGAACACTGACATATGGCTAGAACCAACAGCTTATGGATTTGCTTTCCAAAAGTTATTCACACTAATATCAAAGTACTACTTAACACAATGACAGAGACAATGGATTTTTCCACAGAGCATGCTCACAATGATCACACATCATACTGTTTGTGTGCAGGAAACAGGGATCTTGAGGGTAGAAAAAGAGAAGCACTAAGATCACGCTGATGTGGAAAAAAAGGTTTCAATCCTTTAAGAACACTCATCTGTCTTTTGATCCAAGTTTTTCAATTAGATCTTGGAGTGGAGCAAGCTCTTTCCTGTCAATCAGATTAAATTCCTAAAAAGACAGGAGGGAAAAAAAATTAAAACCAGGAAGAAACTAGTGGATCCCTTATGCTGAAGGCTAACTGCAAATCAAGTGAAAGCAAAGTGTGGAGAAAGATGGCAGTAGGAGGCTTCTGACTCTTCAAAGCATGTCTACTTATGTTGAGCAAATTTATGGATACATATCTAGGTACAATTACTACGAAGAACACCACTTTTCCAACTAAAAAGCCTCACTCTACAATCCCATTAAGACAAAGAAAACTCCCCTCGTTCTGCTGTATTAAGTCACATGATGCAGATTTGCAAAGCAAGAACATGACACCATCTAAAAGACAATTTTCTGTTACTGAAGTGTTGAAGAGTGCTATTTTTCATTTGCTTTGTTTTTTTATTTCAGGCAATAGAGATCAACCATGATATAGAGGACCACAAACAGATCATCTTACTCCATCCAAGATCACCTTTCTGACTCAACTGTAGATTTGCAATGGAATTTGCTATGAACTGCAATAACTTCAATACAGATCATCAGGCAGTTGAGGAAGAGGGAAGAGTTACAGAGAAGAGGAAATAAACACGTTTTTGGGTCATAAGGGAAAAAAGTGCCTACTTTTCTTGAATTAAAAAATCTAGATAACTAAAAACATTGGACAATAAAGCTTTGATTTGTAGTGATTCTGGATCACAAATTAAATTTGGGATTCATAATGACATTAGAAACTTTCATAATCTACTTAACCAGATGAACAAACTGCTCCATTTACTAACTATACCAATACACACAAGCCATGATTTTTAATGAAAAATGCAAATTTCAGGTATAAGTAACACAGTGCTGGCAAAGAATGCAGAACATACTACCTGAACAAAAAAAATGAAGTGCTTGAAGGAAGTATTAAGATGGGCCTCTTCCTGGAGCTGCATCACAGAATCAAAATGCTGATGGTAAATGTGAGCGTAGACCCTGAACAGACGCTTCAGGATGGTCTTGGCGACAGACATGAAATTTTTAGGAAAGGGTACTCCTGCAGTCAAATCAATTCAAAGCATAGTTTCAGACTTAAAATGAACCATGCATTTGCATACTTAAGACAAAACTTCAATTTCAGAAGGCATCCAAACTTAAAGACAAACATTAGCACCTAAAATCAAAGGGTGAATAGATGGAACAACATCACAAAAGAAGCTTATCATCCAGATCTAGGTCTGACTTTTCCAGAAGGCTTTTATAGGGGAGCATTTTTTTTTTAAGTCTTCTGCCATTACTCATGAAACTAAATTCATAGGATGAAGCAGTTGCATGCAGTTCACCATCTTTTTACAGGAATGAGTTAAGATTTTCAAATTAAATTGGGGGTGTAGATGGAGGAAAAGCAGTAGCTCTGGAAGCTGGCAAACCATGGCACAAGCATGTTGGAATATATTACAGTGCTACCAGACAAAAATTAAAATTGTTTTCTAATCCTGAAAAGATATCCTCTGTTTCTTATTCCATGAGAATTATTTTCCAAAGCAGAAGAAACAAAATTGCTCACCTATTTTTGAAGGAAAAAGAGTCTCATCATCAAGCTGGTCCTGAACCCATGTCATCAGGTAATCAATGTATTTTGGAGCAGAACATTTGATTGGCTTTTTAATGTTTGTGCCATCAGCCCAGTGATATTCATATCTGTAACAGGTATTGTTAGTGGTAATACAGATGATAAATCAAACGCCTGCCTTACAATTATACTCCCTATTTAAGCTAAACTTTTAAGAGGACATGACTAAATCGAAATCTTTTAACATTTTTCATATGACAATCTGAAAGGAGAGCAAAAACCGAATCCAACAGAACAAGAGAACCAAGTGATCAACTGGAAATTACACGACTGAGTGTTCTGAAATAGTCAACTCACTGCTCAATGACACTATTTCAACTTGGTTCTGTAATAGGATCACTTTTGTTATCTTAAATGAGGAAGTGATTCAATAAAAAAGAGAGGACCACTGAAAGAAAAGCAAGAGGAAAAAGGTGCTCAAATTGAATGATCCCTTTTCAAGCTTCACTTTCCTCACTAGTATTGAGTCCTTGTTTTGATTTTTAAAGTAAACCAAGTTTCTGTTTATTTCTTCCTAATTTTAGATGCCCCTCTCAATAATTGTGGCTGTGGAGAGGTATCCTAATATGAATTGCAAATTCCAGATACAAGTGTTAAATGAAGGATCTAGAGAAAGATTGGACTTAAACATACAGGTCACGTCATCGTATAGAATTAAACGCCTTACATGGCGGAGACAAAGCAACAGGAAAAAAAAAGGGAAAAGAAAATCCATAGAGAAGAAAGTATTAAATTAACATGACCATGATTAAATACCCTCTTCTTTATAATTATATACTGCATTTACCAAAGCAAAATAGTCTATCTATACAACTACCAACTCTTTTAACTGGGCCCTCAATTAAAATGCAAGCCACAAGCCAACACATGGTAAGATTTAACACATCTCTGTTAAAAAATACATTAAAAAACAATTTATGTTAAAAAACAATGTAGCACATGGTTTATGGGTAGAATCTATATAATGTTTCATGGTTTACAGATATTTTGCCAAATAAATTAGACATAAAATTGATCGACTGTTTTCTGAAAGTGCACTTAGAAATTGCATCATAAATTATGCCAACATAAATTGTGTCCTGATATAACAGGATTGGGAGCAAAAGAAAATCTAATCTCATTTGAAAAATTAGGGTGACCAAAATCTTTAGGTGCAGAGATGAGGCCATAAGATTTAATTGGAATGTTTGTAAAAAAGTGTTTTTGTGCTTTTGAGATCCTGTTTTCCAAGCTTCACAATAGCATTTTGAATACCACATCCAGATTGTGTTGGTTACTCATGTAGAATGTCATCTTGAAAAAAACAATTTTAGTGGCAAACGCCGCATGAGCCTCCCCACTTTAAAATGGATTTCAGTGAATCTAATGCCACTGAAAATAACATTTATTATTTGGATAAATCCATGCATGTTTTAGTCACGTTGCTCTAGCTTAGCAGAAAATTACAATCTTTTATTCTTCTCTAGAATTTAAGGTTAAAGTTACTGTCCAATAATGACTGGGCAAAATTTAACCTCAATTTGAAAGCCTTAGTTCCCAATACTGAAATGGAAGGTTTTTGAAAATATGAAATTTAGTTCAATCATTTGATTCTTTTCAAGAATCAATCATGCAATGTGGTGGAAAACAAGCTCCACACTTGCGCACTTAGCAGGGTGTCTCAGATACAGCCACCCAGTTTCAGATTCCAGTCTGCTGGAAGCAGACAGTATCTGGGCTGCTCTCCTCCTCCTTCAGAGATTGCAGGAGAGTAACAACTATTCCTATCTTTTCAGAGCTAAAATGTCAAAGTAATTATACCTACTAAAATAAAATTATTGTGGACCTTTCACTTAAGAGTAAAAGTCTGGGGAATTCATGAGGTTAAAAATAGTATGAAGAGCAGATCTGGATGCCACACTTTAGCAAGGATATATTGGCTTTTGAGGAAGCACGATGTAGATTTACCAGAATGATGTCTGGACTCCAAGAGTAAGGGTAGGGGAGAAAACATACAAATGAAGAATTGCAAACCCCATAATTTAAAAGGCTAAAAAGATGACTTGATAAAAGTTTCAAGACGTTAAGAGAAACAAAGAGGAGATGGAGAAAAACGATTTACACTCATTAGGAAGTCTTAAGTGCTTTGAGCCAGACATTCAAGAGTGAAATTTGGAAAAATTTCCACATGTCAAAGAGTGGTAAACTTTTTAAAATTTGTTCACAAATGGCACTTGATGCCAAGTAATTATAAATTGAATTGACATTATAAAAGTTGAAGATTTTTGTTATCTACAGATATTAAAGGATTTGTGATAAAAGCTTGTATGAAGTTTGGTCATAGGTCAGCTATGATCTCACTGAATAACAGAGTAGGCTCATGGAGTCTATTTGCCTATTCCTAGGGACAGTATTAGGCAGTCCATTGAACAAACTATTTAAAATTGAACAAAAACATACTTCAGTTCATATAAATTGGCTTTTAAAAAAAGTTACCCGATTAGTGGCATGCAAGTTTAAATCCCTCACTTTTATAATGTTCCTGAAAAGTGATCACAGATATAAATCAGCTGGACCAATTACTTTGTAATGTCTCAGCAGTCATGTAGGAGCATAGAACAAATTTTACTGTTCCACCCACCACGGGAATTGGAGCAGACGAGAAGCAGATGATGGAAAGGTCCATTGACCTCAAGTGGGATTTTCTGGTTCAGGATGAGCAAGGCCTGAAAATCAATGCAGGAGTAGGCCATTCAGCCATTCAATATGATCTTGGTTGATCATCCTACTCCCATTTCTCCATCAATGCTGGCCCCTCAAACAGTGGCAGAAATCCCTAGTTAGGAAGCAATTGAACTATTCAGGATAGCGTGAGGTGATTAACACTGAGCTTTCATATTTAGCAGTCATGGAATTAATTGAGGGCAAGTTGTGATATTACTTGAGTTGCCGAGCAGATTAGACTATTTGGTCTGATCAGAAGATTAGATCAAAGTTCTTTGGAGTAGGATAGAGAAAGAGAGGGAAGAGTGAAATATAAAGCACTCTTATAGTGCCTACTCTTAGGATTACTATTTTAATTTTGCATTTGATTGAAGTGCATTTAATCCAAGTTAATGACTAGCAAAAATCAAGTTTAGTTATTTACTAATTTATTAATATAGTAGTTTGTGAAGCTGTGCAAATTTAAGTCACGTAGCCTACATAGCAAACATGTTTATTTCACAATTAGTTTTCAAAATTGAACTTAAACTTCCAAGCCATCTTTTGACACATCATTCCTTTGTGAGTCACTTCATTGAAAGACAGGTTTAGGCTTGAGAGGCATTTCATCTTAAGATACCTGGAAATATTTTACACTCAAATTAACATTTCTGGCATGTAGTCACCCTTCCCACATCTAGCCATTTCTCTCTGACATCTTCAGGTGTTCCATACAGAAGACCTTTCCTACCTTGGCCCTGCTGACATAACAGGACAGCTCTGCTCTGTACAAAACTCTGTTATTGTTCCATATAACATGTTGATTTGGTTGAAGAAGTCAACAGCTGAAAAAAATAAATTTCAACAATGAGAAGTTTGTTTTCACTGCAGTATGCAGACCATTTTGTTATCATCATTGATTGATGTACATTTCGGGCCCATCCTTTAAAACCAATTCACAGGAATTATGTTAAAAATGCCAAAACAATTTTGGGACTCTAAGATGACTTTGGAAATGGAGAAAAATGTGACCTGCACAAAAAGGTGAAGAATGAATTTGAATTTCACAGAAGTTTAAAAAGGAAACAGCAAAAAGGAAGTCACAGTTATGCAACTGCTATTTGTGAGGTTTAACTGCATTTTGACTGCAGGCGTTGTTTCTGAAATTCACCTTAATAAGTTAAGATACTTGCGTAATGATAGAACACAAGTAAAAAATCAAAGCCATTTCTAAAGTTAGGCTAAGATATGAAACAGCTACTTGCATTTAGAAAGCATGTTCCGTGTGGTCTATTGTTGCAAAGCACTTCATGGAAACATTGGCAAATGTTGACACCTAGCTGCACAAGGAAAAATTAGAGCAGCTGGACAAAAGTTCAGACAAAGTGGTAGATTTTAAGGGAAGTCTTAAAGAGAGATATTTAGAGACGAAATTTCAGAGTTTAGGGCCGAGACGACTGAAGGAGGTCACCAATGGTACAGCGATAAAAAAGTAGTGGGGGACAGGGTAAGAATAGATAAAAAGACAAAATCCAAATTTGAAAGACTTACTATTAACAGCAATCCATTCATTTAGATCCTCGCCTTCTGGCAGCATAACAGCCTGGCGAAGGTTACCACTGCCCAAGGTTGCTTCAGCATGCTTCAGCAGTTCATATTGGTGTGAACCCTCTGGAATGTTCTTCTTTGGTTTGAAAGTTCTGTTGTTTCGAACCCCACTAGAATGCAAGTAAACCATTCGTTATTGATATTCGTCACTGAAAATAAATTACATATATACAAAAGATGTTTTTGTTTTGGGGGAGGTAGTGAGAGAAGGGGTGCAATGAGTGAGATAATGGGAATTGTACTTTTAGCCTTGACAGATCAGTTTATTGCAAGAAAATATAACTCAATTAAAGGGATCCTGTGACAAAATAATCCAAATATGAAAGTTTACAACATTACTGATGTTTCATTTGTGTAATATCAACCCTGCTTTCAACAGTTTGACCAACAGCAAGCACTGTTAGCTGAATCGTTGAAATGGTATGAAGTGAGCCAAGATTAACAGCTGTTAACTAACATCAATGGTACAGAAGACAGGCAGGCAATATTAGTCATGCTCAACCCAGCCCAAACAAAAATAGCACAGGCCCCAACTAATTTTTTGACCATGCCAAAAACGTGGATCTGATGGTTGCATTTATAGCGTCTTCTTTACAACCACCAAAATGGATCAGTGAATCGATGAACTATTCAGCGTGACCATATTGACTGTTGCAGGACAAGCTGTCACACAACACAACTGTGTCAACAGGAGCTGGCGATCATAGTTACAATGAAAAACCGCTGCATCCTGAGCAAGCACAGTGACACAGTAGTTAGCACTGCTACCAGAGACCGGGGTTCGATTCCTGACTTGGGTCGCTTGCTGTGCACAGTCTGAGCGTGTTTCCTCCAGGTGCTCCAGTTTCCTCCAACAGTTCGAAAGACATGCTGGTTAAGTGCACTGGCCATGCTAAATTCTCCCTCAACGTACCCGAATAGGTGCCAGAATATGACAACTAGGGGATTTTCAACAATAACTTCATTATAGAACATTACAGCGCAGTACAGGCCCTTCGGCCCTCGACGTTGCACCGACCAGTGGAACCAACCTAATGACCCTCTAACCCAAACTATTCCAATGTTATCTATATGCCTATCCACTGACCATTTGAACGCCATTAAAGTTGGCAAGTCCACAACTTTAGGCAGGGCAATCCACGCCCTTATATCCTCTGAGTAAAGAACCTACTTCTGACATCCGTCCTATAGCTACCATCCCTTAATTTAAAGCTATGTCCCCTCGTGTTAGCCATCACCATCCGAGGAAAAAGGCTCTCATGTCCACCCTCTCTAACCCTCTGATCATCTTGTATGTCTCAATTAGGTCACCTCTTCTCTCTGATGAAAATAACCTCAAGTTAGGATCAGCCTAACCTCAGCCTTTCCTCATAAGACATTCCCATCATACCAGGGAACATCCTAATAAACCTCCTCTGCACCCTTTCCAATGCCTCCACATCTTTCTTATAATGCGGCGACCAGAACTGTACGCAATACTCCAACTGTGTCCACACCAGAGTTTTGTACACTTGCAACATGACCTCACGGCTCTGAAATTCAATCCCTCTACCAATAAAAGCTAACAATCTGCACACCTTCTTAACAACCTGGGTGCCAACTTTCAAGGAAATGTAAGCCTAGTTGTGATCAATCAATAAATTCTGACTTTAAAAATGCTTGCTATACTCAGCAGGACACCAACTCTTAAAGTCGGTACCCATAGAAGATTGGTTACAGGATACAAGAACATGATTTACTTGAGAGGCATGAAGGCACCTTATAACTAATGATATTACTATAACCACAAGTACACCGCTTATTATTCTCATGTGTTCTCAGGAGAATTACACAGGATATACTACACAGAAACAGACCACTTGACCCCATTAGTCCATGCAGTGGTTATGCTCCACCACCTCCTCCCACATTTCCTCATCCCAATCTATCATCACAAGTCTCTTCTGTATCTCATTCTCCCTCAAATGCTTGTCCAGCTTCTGTTTCATTGGACCTATACCACGTACTTCAACCACTCCATGGTAGCCAATATTACATTCCTACATACTTTCTTCTGAACTCCCTGCTGCATTTCTTGGTGACTTAAGACCATCATCCTGGGATTAAAGCAGCAACTATGCTGGATTTTGTATCAAAAGGAACATTTTCAAAACAGTGCAAATCCAGAACCAAAAAATAGTGCTTGCTAGCAGCTCAAATTACCATTAACAAACCTACTACAGTAAGCAGTGAAATTCCAGCTAATGGCGTGCATACACAAATTCTAAATCAATCTTCAACTACTCTGTTAAATTATATTTGTTCACATATTTCAATGCTCCAGCAAGGTAGTAATCAACCACAGAATGGCTTTCACCCTTCAGTTGTGAAAAAAAAACATCCTATAGCCTGCAAAAGGATGATACAGAGAAGTGATTTCAAAATTTAATCAGAACAAAAACCACAAAGAGAAAAGCAAACTCAAATACTCTCCAGCCAAGAAATGATGTGCATAATATGGGGTGATGCAACAACATAACAATTAAAATATTTGTTTGGTTAAGTCACAACTCAGATCCTAACTCACAACTGGGACATTACGTTTGGCCTTGCCACCCCTAGGTGACAAAGAAATATACATCAACACTTTGTGTTTTTGACTTGCAAATCATTGATTCATATTGTCAAAGCCATGAAGGCTTAAATCTCATGCTCCCACACCACACACAAAGTCAAGCAGACTTCCAAGAAACACCACTGAAACATGTGGGAGGCAATGGCGTATTAATAATGGACTTTTAATCCAGTAACTCGGCTAATGTTCTGGGAACCGATGTTCGAATCCCATCAGAGCAGTTGGTGGAATTTAAATTCAATTAAAAAAATCTGGAATTAAGAATTTATTTATGACCATGAAACCATTTTTGATTTTGTCAGAGAAACCCATGTAGGTTCCTAATATTCTTTTGAAAAGGAAATCAGCTATGCTTATCTGGTCTGGCCTACATGTAACTTCAGAACTACAGCAATATGGTTGACTGTCAACTGCCCTCCAAGGATAACTGCAGATGGGCAATGTGGGCCCAGCCAGCAACATCCCACAAATGAATAAAAAAACTGAAGAACTTGTCCTTGGGGTTCACAGTTGAGGGTGAAATGATTGGGATGAGAGACAGTATTGTGCAGAAAATATAAAGTGCAGACTCAAAAAGACATTGAATTATAATATGAATTAAATCACTCGAAAATGCATGTCCAGTCTGCCATTCAAATAACTTATGCAAAGATCCGTGCAGCACTGCACCACACAACAAAAGATTTCCCCCACACCCAAAAAAAAAATCACTGAGTCTGTGGAGCACTGTTCACAAAAAAGTACTCAGCATCTCTGAGGATAAAGAGATGGCAGTGAAGAGAAGTTTTTGGAATTTGAGTGGTGGATAGATGTGCTGGCTCAGAATTAAGTCATCCTCGAGGCCATCACTAGGGCTGGACAACATATCATTTCTCACCACCCCAGTGGAATCCACAGTTTCAGGACTGATAGTTAAAGAAACAAGCCAAACCACTGCCTTCATAAATCAAAATGCAGCACAAAAACCAACAGAATTCTCTACAAATTAGTTTTCTTGTTCAGTTTTGGAGGCAAAGACGACCATGCTCATCATCTGGGGCATTCAGTAGTATTCCAAACAGTACGTTAGGTGACTGCTGAGGCCAATCTGTGCCCAAAAGGCTGCAAATTGGACACAATGCCACAGATTCCCGCGTTTTCTCTCCGTCTCTAATATTCATGAGTTTTCAGAGGAGTTTCACTGTTTTTTGAAATTTGTCCAGGCAAGTTTTGTCCAAAAATCAAGGTTGATTATAACCATCAATGTTTGTTGTAAAACCCCATCTGGTTTGCTAATGTCCTTTAGGGAAAAGACTCCACCACAGTCAGTCTGACCTACACGTGGCATGTGGTTGACTCTGAAGTGCCCTCTGAAATGCAAGCTACAGGGTTCAAAGACAAGTAGGAATGGGAAACAAATTCTGATTTTGCCCAGCGATGCCCATGTCCCATGAAAGAATCAAGGGGGGAGAAAAGCAAAACCTAAATGCATGACTGATGTTTCCACCACCAGAAATAATTATTTTGTAATAGGTCATCTAGGCAGGGTAGAGTCATACAGTTTGGTTCAGATAAAAGTCGTAATCACTGAATGATTAATCATGACATTTCCTGAAATTTAGTCCTGCATCAGCCTCCACCCTCTAAAAATAAATAATGCCCCAGTGTCTAAAAAAAATCTGGCTTGCTGACAAGAAAGGAAAGAAGGATAAGAGGCAAAATAACATGGCAAATTGGCACATAATGTCAAACAGAAAGAAAATTCTTAAGTATTTTCAGCTCGTTTACTGACAATTGTGCAACTTATTCAAATAATTTCAACTAAAGTACACTACAAGCTGCAGTAAACAAAATGAGAATAATCAAGCCCTTTGAGGCACCGCATCCTTCTGATGAACAATAGGAGCTGAAAAAAAACCAAACAATTCAGAGACTGCCATTGTTGGATGGACCTTTCAAATTATTACCTCCTGACCTGCACAAGCCTGTTGTTATCTGACCTACATACTCATTGGTGATTTGAACTCAGGTATGAAACGGCATTCTAAATATCACATGTATCAAACAAACTACAGTGGTTAAAAACCTGCCCTTGAAATTATTTGAATGTTTAAGATAACCATTTAAGCTCAATGCTCAGTTCATAAGATCTCAAGTCTGGTTCTATTACAATTTTTAGAATTTCAAATAAAGCATGTCATGGAACAATCCTATATTTAATTGCAACACAAGCTTAATATCTTTCCTAAAGACAAATATAAAAAAAACATGGGAAAGTCATTGAAAAAATTCTAACCAGAAAGTAAGCACATTTTCTATTTTAGAAATTTTAGCAAGTAGAAAGGTGAGAGAAATGAAACCGACACAATGGTTTTCCTTCCAGTGAATGCAAAGAGTAAATGAAGGAAAAGAGCAGATTACTTTAAAATCAATTTAAATCAGTAAATGACACAAGCAGTATGAGCTTCAGCCGGCCCTGTCATTGGCTAAGAACATAGCTTATTTCATTGTGGTCTTAAATCCACTTCCCTGCCTGCCCTTCAGAACCCTCAACTCCCCGGTAGATCAAAAATCAGTCTGATCAACTAGAATATACTCAAAGGTCAAGCATCCAAATTCCAAACAGACTTCGTATTTTGAAACTGCACCCCTCTGCCCCCAGTTATAGATTCCACAGGGATACATTTTCTCAACATCTACCTTGCCAAGTCCCTCAGAAACATCAAGATCACTTCTCATTCTTCTAAACGCCAATGAGTATGGGTCCAACAAGCTCAAAAATTCTCCATAAGACATTAATCCTTTTCATCCCAGGAAACACAACACAAAAGCAAGCAATAGTAATTGGCAAATTGGACTATTAGGATCTTGGGAAAATTATGCTCTTGTAAATCTGAGGCTCTTCCGTCTCCTCTGTCAGGAAAAAGATACAAAAGTATCAACCAAATACAAATGTATCAACCAACTGAAAAACACCATCTTACCTGCTGCCATCAGACCTTTGAATGGACCTACCTCATTAAGTTGATCTTTCTCTACGTCCTAGCTATGACTGCAATACTACATTCTGCACCATCTCCTTTCCATTTCTATGTACAGTATACGTTGTCTGTATAGCATGCAACGAACAATACTTTTCACATGTCAATAAAGATCAAATCAAATTAACAAGTGGTCCACAATAACCCAGACCCAAACATTAGGGATTTCCACAGTAACTTTGTTGCATTGTTAGCATAAGCCTACTTGTGACTAATAAACTAACTTTTACAAGGCGCTGAATGAAAATTATTCTCCTTGTAACTTGCCAAGGGCTGAAATCAAGAGCTCAGTTCCAAACTCACGTTAGTTAGCAGGGCAGAGCAATCTGTACTTTATCAGCAGCAAAAAAACAGAAAATGCTGGAAAACTTCAGGAGTTCTGAAAGTCGGTGAAGAGAGATTAGAGCCAATATTTCGAATCTATATGACCCTTCGTCCATAGCTGAGAGCAAAGAAAGGAAGTGGATTTTCTTTGCTCTTAGCTCTGACGAAGGGTCATCCAGAATGGCTCTATTCTCTCTCCACAGATGCTGTCACAGCTGCTGAGGGTTTTCCAGTATTTTCTGTTTTTGGTTTTGTATTTTTAAGCTCATCAGATTAGGTTAATAGCTTTTTGTTTTAAAAATGGACATATCCTGTGGTAGAGATGAAGTGGAAGTCGAGATCAGGTCTTCCACAAGTTCGTAGACAGAAAAGGACAAGACAAAATTACAACATTATTATTACAATATTATTTTGTAAGGAGGGGAAGAAAGAGAGATCTTTGTAGTAGGTTTAAGCAGCCACCCAGGAGCAGATGTTCCCTCAGAAGGAAAAAAAAGGGTAGCTGGTTTAACTAGGAGAGCAGCACAACTCAAATGGAGATCGAATCGAAACCCAAGGCCTACAGGCCCGAAGTTGCCACTGGCTCGAAGCGAAACAGGAAGAATGGAGGAAGGAGTTCAGCCGCAGATACTTACAAAAGGAAGCTCATTTTCTTCTAACTTGCTCCGCTCAAAATAGAGAAGAAAAAAGACGGGAGGGGAGTGGGGGAAGAGGTTTACGGAGTGACGCGCAAAGACATTACAGGCCGAAGCCAGCTAAGGAAGAGAGAAGGATTCCTTCAAGCGACAAACTATAAAAACGGCCCCAGGGCCCAAGACACCACACAAAAAAAACTTGACCAACTCTCTTCCACAAGCAAACCGCGTCGCGCGAGAGCGGCCTCAATGCGTCATTACGCAAATCAAGCGAGGGAAAGGTGGCTCGATGGACAGGGTAACCAATCAGTCATCAGCGTGTGATGATTGACAGCCTACTGACCAGTCAGCAATGGAAATGAGATGATTGACGGACAAGCTAACCAATCAGCTGATCGCAATGTGGTAAGCGATGGCGGTGGAGACCCGGCGGCGGGGGGACGGAGGGCAGCCCCCGACAAAACGGCGTTCGCACCGACATCACTGACGGCCGCTTCGACCAATCAGTGATCGCAGCCAGGAGGCCGGGCTGCCGGAGAGACCAATCAAGCAATGGCGCGATGTGATGGACAGCTCTTCTGCAGGTCGGGGCCTGACACGGCTACTGCAACCAATCAGCGATCGCAACAGTGAGGTGGACGCCATCCGAGACCAAAAACCGATCTCCCCGCCCCTGCCCTCCCGGAGCAGTCAGAATCACCTTTCAACGAGGGGAAGGGGAGGGAATGAAATTAAAAGCTTAAATAAACATTAAATAAAATCCGCCATAACATTTTCGCCGAATTGTTAAGAAGGAGGAAAGAGAAACGTTTAATTTGCATAAAAGAAAAACCTCACACACAGCGAGAACATTTTATTGACAGGCCACTCGACCAATGGTGAGCCACGGCCCTCAGACGCTGACTAATGAACATGAGCGACTGGCGAATCAGCCAATCACAAGCCACGGTCTTGAAGCGCCGACCAATAGAGATGAGCTAAGGGGGCGGGTTTGAGTTTGGGGAGTTAAAATATATTTCGTTTCTAAAAAATAACGGCTCAGTGAGAGAAAAATGTGGTGTTTTCCTACATTAGAACTGATTTTTTAAAAAATTAATAAGACCCTTTGAAGGAGTGCGTGATATTCATTTGTCATAGAGACGGCGGCGGTTGACGGCACAATTCCATCTGTTTCCGGTGACTGACGTCAACAGGGGAGCCGTTGAGAGAGACAGAGGAGCGGGCGAGGGAGCTAGAGGTAACGGAGATACTGAGGGGAAAAGAAATCGCTTAATTCCGGCAAAAAAAAACAACTTCTCCGAGACGCTTAGGTATTGCTCAGTTCGTCGTTTCTGTCTGAGTCGTCCTTTTTATTTGTTTTGGTTTGGTTTTGTTCAGAGATAGTGTTTGGTCAGGGGAGAGTAGAACACGAGGCCGTTGCGAGGCGCGGCCGCCATTTTACTGTTGTTTCTCCCCGTTCCCCTCCTCCTCCCCAATGTTTTGCTCCGTAATGGAGGCCGGCTCAATACGGCGGTGGCAGTTTTTTTTTATCTTTTTCACCACCATCTCTCGCAGCACAGCGCCTATTTCTTTCTTTCTCTTTTCCCTCGCTCTCTGTATGTTTCCTCCCGCATGTATTTGTTTTCCGTTATAGTTACCCGTTCTCACATACACGAGGTCTGGCACGGCGAGTGGAGTGGAGTTCCCGCTCTCTCTCTCCGCGGCTTTTCCTCCCTTTTCGCGCCCCGGGTTTCAGATTAGGTAGTCGCGGGTGGGGGGAAAATGTAATTTTAAGCGAAGCTGTATGGAGGGAGATTTTCCTTTCCCTTTTTGTTTCTCTTAGCCTGTGTTAACGGTTGGTATACAGATTTGAGTTTTTTTAATCTCGTCTTACAACGTGGTTGTTTCTTCAGCATCCGAAGTCTCGGGTCTGTGTGATGTTTGCATCTTCCCCCTGTGGTTACGTGGGTTTACCACCCCCCCCCCTCCCCCAGTCCAAAAGATGTGTAGGTTAGTGGATTGGCTATGTTACATTTATATCTCCTTTTTCTGTCGGGGATTCGCAGGCTAACTAAGTGGGGGTTACGGGGACAGACCCTGGGTGGAATTGTGGTCGGTGGAGGCACGATGAGCTGAGTGGCCTCTTTTCTGCACTGGAGGGATTCTATGATGCTAAGGCATAAATCGTCGTTTTCCTCTGCAACTGGGACCATATGGCTGCACCTGCATACAACTTACAGTATTTTGTGGTCGCTTGCCATATTCTTTATTAAACTTCTATTCATGGAACTGAATGTGATTAAAATTCACCCAACATTGACTATTAAAATGAGCTTTCCAAATTAATATTGCAAATGCCTCCACTAATAACCCAATGTGGCTGAGTTAATCAGATCTTCAATCTAATGTTAATATTACTTTTGGTCCAGGTTTATTCTGATTGTGAATAACAAATGTTCCATTGGCTTGAGGGTATCAGGGTTAGAATTGTGGTAAACGTTGTTTGTTTCATGTTGTTTCAGTAATACTTCAAGTTGTCTTTATGCATTTACTTTGTCCAAACTTGTTGATTTTTGACTGCTAATATTATGGTGTGATCTTTCTATGTTACATGTATTCCTTGCTTTGCTGACGAGGTGAAATCACTTGTGAAAACTGCATTTCCTGAAGGCTTCAGTTCATAAATACTTCATTGGTTGTACTGTGTTTTGTTTTCCTAAAATGTGTGAAAACTTGTGCAAATGTAGATTTCTGTCTAATCAAATTATTTTGACTTTATTTTCCAGACTTTGTTTTTGAGATACCAGAGATTCAGACTTCAAAATGGATGAAGATTTTGTTGTCCGTGTCCGTGGACTTCCATGGTCCTGCACTGCTGATGAAGTGTTGCACTTCTTCTCAGGTTTTGTAAATTTGAATGATTATTCTTTTAAGGAAATGTAGAATTCTTAAGTTGAGGGTGATTTACAGGTTTGAATTGTCTGGGAGTGTACAAGTAAAGCATTGGATTTGTGGTACAGGAATTGGTGAGAAATTAATCATTTGTGCATTGAGATTCATGTGATTGCTTCTAAAGAATACTCCTCTCATGGCATATTACAATTTCATGTAATCATTACTGAATGGAGAAAGCACTCTTCTTTACCCTAAATAAATAAAAGCTGCATGCAGTTTGGACCTTATTCTAAAAATTGTTATATTTTCTGAATAATGCCAATAGCTGTAACAACGTAAGATATAGGAGCAGAAAAGTGCTGTTTGGCCCATCAACTCTGCCATTCAAGGAGGTTGATTTGATCACCTTTAAGTTCATTTTCTCGCATTCCCCATAACCTTTAATTTTGTTACTGATGGAAGTCTTATTAGCCTCAAATATTCTTAACCCAGCCTCTATAGCTCTGCGGTAAAGCATTCCACACATTCAATGCCCTCAAAGTTGTCCTTGCCTCTGTCTTAAATAGGCGAGATGTAGGGATGCCGGCGTTGGACTGGGGTAGTAAGAATTTAGCAACACCAATTTTAAATCCAACCGATTTATTTGATAGTAAATTTGCGAGCTTTCGACACTGGTGTCTTTGTCAGGCAGATGCAGTGTTCTGGTCTGCAATAGCACACATCAGCACAGACTGTCTGTGCTGATGTGTGCTGTTGCAGACCAGAACGCTGCATTTGCCTAACAAAGACACCAGTGTCGAAAGCTCGCAAATTTACTATCAAATAAATCGGTTGGATTTAAAATTGGTGTTGCTAAATTCTTACTGAGTTCTTAAATGGGCAACCCTTTACTGTGATCCTTGCCCCTCCCATGAGGCGACACAACTTTGTTGAATAGTGCCCTGTATTGTTGGGCCAAATGTTAGTGCATGTACCAATTCAAATGCGACAATTTTCTGTTTTTTTTTTGGAAGGTGAGATACATATGGGGTATCTTGAGGTAAGAAGCAGTGAAGTAGAGCAGTTCTCTCTTTGATAGTATTTATTTTGGTCAATGCTGATTTTTGAGTTCTCTTATGGCTATCTGGTGTTTATGGTTTAACTATCCCTAACATAAATAAATTTGTTTGCTGTTACGATCCCTTTCAATGACACCCATCACACGTGAATTTTAAATTGTTCTATTCTGGTCGTCATCAGACCTTGCAACTCGACAATAAGGATATTGGTTGGTGGCCAAAACTTTTGGTTCTTTATGAAGGGTTGGGGTGGTAAGTTGTTTGTTGGACATGTGCATTTTCAGTCATGAATTTCAATTACACAATACCTTGTGCTTTTGCTATGAACATTCTTGCTTCACAATGCCTTTGCTATTTTTATACCATTTCCTGCTTACTGTCTCCCTTTTCAGTGTAGCAGAATAATAATTTGGTAAATTGTGTACTGCTTTTAGATTGCAAAATATTAAATGGAACTGGTGGAATACACTTCACCTATTTGAGAGGAGGCCGCCCCAGTGGTGAAGCTTTTGTTCAGTTGGAAACTGAAGAAGATGTAAAACGTGCTCTTGCAAAAGACCGGGAAAGCATGGGCCATAGATACATCGAAGGTAAGTTTTTTTTTTGAGCCATTAGTTAATTGAAAGAAGTCTTAGTTTTTGATCAGAGGATCAATAAATAATATTTAGGTTCTGTTGTGTGAGCTTAACTTTGAAGCACGTTCCTGGCTGGTTTCCTGTCTTTTACTGTCAGAACTTTGATGTATGTATCCAAATGTGGACCAAATTGTGTTCTTCCTGTGCTAATTACTGATTTGTAATTGTAAATTCTTCCGTCATCTCTGTAATTCTCAGCCTCCAAGATGCTTGCTTGTTGGCATTCATTCTCAAATGGTAGCAGACTATCTCTTTCTGGCCCACATTCACTGTATAGTGAAATTTTGTGTGAGCCCACTCTGGCTTATAATGTTTCACTAACAGCAAAATTTATGAAATCTTAACTCAAAGTTTCTAAAGACTAGTCTATTAATCTGCTATAGAGCAAAGTCAAATTGAGATCTTGTTAAAGGAGTAGACTGCAGATTTCTATGTAATCAAAACTTAATGAATACACAGTCAGTGTAGATACAGGGCATGTGCTTATTGATCACCTTAACAACTTTTGGTTAAGGGTATTGCTCATGTGGTTCTTGCATTTTCTAGTTTCATCAGTTGTCCTGAATGGTAATCACTCCAGCTCTGGGTCATTTTAAATAAGGCATAAATGTCAAGTCAGTTTAACATTGTCTTTGTTTCATACCCCTACAAAATGTGTTTTACAACTTTGTGTTCACAGTGTTCGAGACTAAAGCTACTGAAATGGACTGGGCACTGAAGCATGCTAACCCAAATCAAACTGAGTCAACGAGTGATGGAACGGTGCGCCTTAGAGGCTTGCCCTTTGGCTGCAGCAAGGAGGAAATTTTGCAGTTTTTCACAGGTACATTTTGCTTTTTTTAAACTTTCTCCAATAATGGAACACCAAGTATTTGGGCATGTGAGTCTGATGTGGTGATGTCAGTAATTTTAGATTGGGTTACTTTTCATTAGGGATGGTTTGGGGGGCATTTTGTATAGCTTGGGGATAGCCTGTCCAATGGTTATTTGTGCTTGACACTAATGTGCAAGGCTGATCAATACAAACTTCTGTCAATTAGGGGCGGTGGGGTGGGAGGAGGAGGAGGAGTGGGCAAATAGCTAAATAATCACTGACTGGTAGAATGGCACAGAATTGGGCACAAGGGTTTTTGTTCCAAAAAAAAAGTTAAAAGTTTAAATGTTAAAAGCCTTTTGATGGTTTGGAACTTAGCAGAATGATTTTCAATAAAGGCAATTTTTACACGACTAATTAAATGTAATTGCTGTAAACATGCAGTCTAAAGAAAACAAAGTTGTCTGTGGGATATTTGGTTGCAGTTTTCAGCAAGGGAGACAAGTTAGCTCCATAGTCCCGGCAAAGCTTATTGAACAAAGTTCTCAAACCACTTTTTTTTTTGTTTAAGGTGAATTATTTTACAGTGTAGGTTACATTTGTTGGTGAAACACTAGCAATATTTTACTTGTTTCTTTTTAAGGCCACAGAGGCAGTTTACTAATTTTGCTTTTCATTTTGAGGATGAGAATTGATTTTTTTTTTCCAAAGTTAATCCTTGAGTCCAATCTTGTGAGCCAGTAATATAAAGGATAACTTATTATTTTATTAACATTTGAAGGAATTGTTTAGAGTCTGACATTTTATGCTAAATTTTCTAGTAACTTTACATTTGCTACTTGAAAAATAACTTTAGCAGGTAACAAATTCAAATTAAGTATTTGCAAATCAAAAACAAAGTTTAATATTATTTGATTTCAATTCAAGTAACACAAATGCTGCGTTTGGTTGAACAAAGGTTTTAAACTATTCCTTTTAATGTGTTTGTGTCCAGTCAAGGTTGTGTTTCTTGGGTTTTGGTGGAGTCATGCTATAATTTGGCATCTATTGTGTTGCACCATGGAGTGGTAGATGCAGGTATGTGCTTGCCATTCCCATGGAGTTTCCAAGCCCACCTTTGCCAAAGACCAGGCTCTTTCTCCACAAAGGAGAGTAACTTGGATTTCTGCACCTCTAGCCATGGCTTCATAGCTCATGTTGACTGTTGGCCTGCCCTCGGGCTTCTTGTGCCTAAATGTGGGAAGACCCAAAGAAGGGATGGAAACCTAAAATGGGTGTCTTGCCCTCAAATTGGGTTCTTTTGTTTCCGTGTTGACGGTTTAAAATCGTTTCTACTGATATACAAATGTGATTTTAAGTTTTAAGTTGTGCTAATGTCTCAGCACTTCAAGTCACTGTAGTTACTGGCTGTGAAGAATTTATAATTGGGTCAGAACATTGCAGTAACCATAAACAAAATCTCATGTTACAATCAGAAAGTCACGGTGATAGTGGGTAGGAAAGTTAAGTGTTTTGCCATTCCATCTCCCTTTTCCACCTCTAACTGAAGGTGCCAACTGCTTGCTGTATATATTGCATGTATCTGGTTCCTTGCTTAAATGGCTACTTTTCGTGTGTGAACTTCATGGTGAGTGCCAGCAAGGTTTTCAACCATGGGAGCATCTTGAGCCCCAAAATGACATTGTCTTCTTGTGGGAAGACTGGATAACAGGTAAGCAAGTCCTTGGCTGGGGTGAGTGTTTAGCATAGAGTAGCAGTTGAGGATCCATTTCCTGGGTTGAGACCAGCCTGCTAATACTCTGAGGATCTCGCATGGATTAGGATGTGGGGTTGGTAACTTAGCTTGAAATTGTGTTGCATATTATCCTATAATTGAACATGCCAGAAAAGTTTGGCTGCATTTTGACCAGGTAATCTTCAGTAAGAATTGAAGTTACCTAGCTATTAGGCTGGATCGATGTCCTAGCTTTTGGTTTCTTCACAGTCAGTAACTTGCAGCATGTAAGCAGACTCTAATATTTTAAGACCATGTAAATTGGTGTATTGACGCAGAGTTTGCTTGGTGAATGCATTGGCTGCATAGTGCTAATTACCTAAAGTAACAAGATCCTGATTTTGTTTTCTTACAACCTTTAATAGTGAAGCTTGATGCTCTTATTTCTGTACAGTTTAAATGATCCAATCCCAACTATTGAGTTCTGTTACCAAGCAATAGGTTCAGTTATCCATCAAGCTATCTGAAGTTGCTGTTTTAATCACTGTAGTTTCTTGATTGATTATTTCTTAATTATGCAATTGTAGCATACTTGTTTCCTGCCATCATTACTTTCCAATCAAAAATGTTAGTCAGTTAATTGTGTTAATTATGTAAAATATGTTGATGTAATGTTTAACTGATACTGAAGTTCTGTTCAGCCTGCATTGGCTTGCACAGACTTGATAAAAAGGAAGTAAAGCTCTTTTGCATAAACCTGCTGACAGGGCCTTGACTTGCAGATGACATGAAGTGAAGAAAGTCACATTTCAACTGTGTTTCTTCACGAACAAAGCAAGTGAGGCTCAGACTTTGTCATGTGATTATCAATAAAAACTAAGAATCCTAATCCTCATGCTTCTACAAGATTAAGATTTATCTAAATAGTTTCATTTTAATATTATATGCTTTTATTTCCCCATAATCGTCTAAGTTTTGTAATTCCAAATATTGGTTTCCGTTGTAGGTGTAATGTTGAACCAGTTTGAACAATTGCAGCAACTCATTTGTACTGCTAGTTTGGCTGCATAGTCACTATTTAATTTGCAAAATTTATTCCAGTTGGCAAAATTGGCTATTGTCAAATGTCCCTGTAAGCTTTGGTTTGAAGTGCAAGCCTGGTTTTCGTTGGATCTTTGCTTTATATAAACAGCATTTTGCAGCCATTTGCCTCATTAGTCAATTCTGATATCAGTACTCAATATTGATATGCTGTAGTATGTGTATGAGTAGGAATGTTTCAATTTTTAATATTGTTCCCCTTGTGGGGTATTTGTCCTTGGGTTGAAGGGTTGGAAATCGTGCCAAATGGGATAACATTGCCGGTGGACTACCAGGGGAGAAGCACGGGGGAAGCCTTCGTGCAGTTTGCATCAAAGGAGATAGCTGAAAAAGCACTGGGGAAACACAAGGAAAGAATAGGGCACAGGTGGGGATGGACGGAAGGGTGGCTCATACGTCTTTAAGCCCACTTGTTCAGGTTGCAGAATTCATCCATTTTTGCAGAGAAAATAGTCGAACCTCCCACACGCCATTGGAAAACTTGAGTGGGGACTCAACTGATTTTTCTAAATTGTGTGTAAAAGATGTCCTATACTATAGGGCCCTCCATATATTTGTGTATATGACTTGAAAAATGATTGATTATACATGGTAATCTACTAGGGCAGTGTTTGCCAAAATTAAGTTTTTTTTTATTTGTAAAGTTTTAACTGTCCATGGAGAGGGCCCTACAGTTTAGGATTGTCATGGATGTATACATTAAAATTACAATTACTGCAAATTGATCAATTTTAAATTAGTACTTTGGTACATTTGGATTAATTAAATTACACATACAAAGTGCAGTTACAAAAAATTATTTGTAACATTTACAAACAAATATGACAATTGTCAGAAGTTTTCCCTGTTTTTAGAATTTTATCAGCTTAGTGCTTGAAGCACACAGCATTCCATTTTCTGTCTTCACCTAACCTAATGGGAAGGTGATGACTTGTTGGCTTGCTGATTTTTTTTAAAAAAATATATATATATATATTCAATTCTCCAGTAGAAATGTATTGCACTGAAATCAGTATTCCGATTTGCGTTCAGAAGCGTCGGTGTAACTAGCCAATTGGTGAAATTTGTCCCAAATGCTAAGCTTTGTATTTGGAAAAAAAAATAAATGTCTGACTTGATGCCTTAGTTGCATGTAGCTTGGGATTTTACTCCATTGGAGTAGATCCATTGGAGAGGCCAGTTTCACAGATTGCAGTCAGTCACATTATGACTGAACCAGTGTTGATAGTGTTTTTCATTTGTCCTGAACACCCTTAGTTTGCTCAGACCTTTAATGTGAGATTGCATTTAGATGAGACCAGATACCAAAAGATTGTATTGTGCATCACTTTCCTTCTGGAAAGATATATCCATCAATTCAAAGGTTTTTTAGTGCTTTTTCTTACTGAGGCACATGCTCTGAGAATATAGTTCCAAACCCTAATGGGCAGCCAGGTGAAAAGCTTTCTCTTGGTAGCCTTCTGTTGGGTTTCTGATTGCCATTTGAAACTAGATGAGTCAAAAATGCCACTAAGATAAATATGGGGCGTGCACTAGGCTGAGTCGATATTTGAATGGAATTTGCAGAACATGCATCTCTTGGTGCCCAGCAAGCTGTGCCATATGAGATTACATTTCACTACTGCAAAAATTGTGGTAGAATATTTCCATTCTTGTGTCTTGAAGGGATTCAGGCCACCTGCTGTTAATTTAACTGGTCGCTCCCATGGTTCCAATTTATGCTACAACAAGTCAGACATTTTTCTCTAATTAATAGATTATTGCAAAATTTTCATAGTTGCTGTATTTAAAGTCAGTTTAAATTAATATATTTTTGCTAAGACATTTGTAATGACAGACTGATTGCTCTGGCGAAAAGTTAATTTTACTGTGTATTGAATTTAAAGATCATTGCTGATTGGCGTGTAGATCAGTAATTTTAAGTGGCCTTGTCAGTGTGCTATCCAGTAGTAATGGATTATCTTGCCACTTCACTCAAATGTTGCTAGGGTGTAATGGTTGAAGCATTTGGAAGTTTGGTGTTGGAACTGTAATTAACAGTTCCATATGCACATGTATTTAATTTTTCATTTAAGAATGTACACCAGCACTTGTGCTTGTTTTCAAATTTTGGCTATTCACCTATAGTTTGAAGCAGATCCCCATATTTAAACAATGCTGCTGGCTTTAACATTCCAGTATGGCTCATTCCAAAATGAGGTCATTGTCTACTTTCCATAAACCTCCATGAGTGTTAGTATTGTCATATTTTAAGAGCCAACTTCAGAAATGCTTAGTCATGTTTTGTATTTTCCTATTGCAACTTAAATTGTGCTTGAGGAAATAGCTGAAATTGAAAACAGCTTTCACCAGAGCAATCTACGCTTATGAGATTAACATCTTGAGTAATGAGCTAAAATATAATCAAAGCCATGAGGTAAATATATTCATTGTGCATGTTTAGGTATATTGAAATCTTCAGGAGCAGCAGAGGTGAGGTTCGAGCTTATCATGATCCTCCAAGAAGGTTAATGGGACAGCGACCAGGACCTTATGATAGACCAATGGGGGGTGGACGAACTGGCTATGGTGGTCCAGGGCCAATGAGAGGAGACATGTTTGATCGTGCACGCAGAGGGTCTGGATATGGTGGAGGTAAGAAATATTGGAAGTGACAAATGGGTTTGAGTCTAGTGGACTTAGTACGGCTTATTAAAGTTCATGATTATGTCATAGAACTTTTGCATTGCAGAAGAGACCATTTGGCCCATTGAGCCAACATTGATGACAATCCAAGCCCTATTGCTGTAACCCCATGTATTTACCCTGCTAATCTCCCTGACACTAAGGATTACCATGGCCAATCCATCTCACCTATGTGCACCATCTTTGTTTCCTACAACTTCTGTAAATGGGTGAGATCTTAACCTGCCTTTTAAAATCAAAACTGCCTAGATTAATAAAATTACACCACCTTGAAAGAGAGTGCAAGTCTAACTGGGTACAACTTTTATTTGGTCAAACTGCTAAATTTATTTTTCTCTTAGGTTATGGTAACTTTGATGATTATGGTTATAACGATAACTATGGTTATGGTCGCGATGCGTATGGACATAATTCCAGAGGTGGTGGAATGATGGATAGAGGTAGGACAATGAAGTTTTTATTGCATGTTTGCTTAGAGGAAAAAAGCTTGTTCAAATTAAAACAATTAGTCAATCGTTTTAACAGTGGATGAACTTGATTGGTAATGGAGTTGCATGTCATAATATTTTTGATTTGTGTCAAAAGTAGAATGAGTAAACTGTCACTAATTTAGGGAGTTCTGACAGTGAGTGACTGTATGTTCTTGATTCATAGGCATGGGAAGCCGTGGTTATGGTGGAGCAGGAGATGCTGGTCCTCTGTTTCAGAATGGTACCGGTCATTATGTACACATGAGAGGATTACCGTTCAGAGCTTCTGAAGGAGATGTTGCTGATGTAAGTATGCCTTTAAGAATCGCTTGCTAGTAATGTGTGATAGGAACCTATAAATTGACAAATCCACGAAACTTTGAACAAACAACCCTTTGATTCCATTCATTTTCTGATGGTAATTTCCTGTAGTATGTCTCTAAATAGGGAACAAGCTGAAATCATTCTTGTATTGATTTTTTTGGTTACAGACTATAAACTGTGTTTTATTCAAGTTAAGGAAATTAGCATTTGTCTTTTCTTCCTGATGTTAGAATCCCTGGTTGAATTAATTATTTACTTGGCCTGGTTTGTCAACTCTGACAAGGACCTCAATCGCATTGTTTCCAGCACAGTGATTTTTGTGTTGTCTATTTTGCTTGTTTTGTGAGAATTAAATAATCGGTGCTGTACTTTACAACTGCAACTCTTATTCCCTATAGTTTTTTTCACCGCTGATTCCTGTGAAGATCAACTTTGAATATGGCTCAGATGGTCGCCTGACTGGAGAGGCAGATGTTGAGTTTGCTACTCATGAAGATGCAGTTGCTGCAATGTCTAAAGATAAAGCACACATGCGTGAGTTATTTATTCTTTGGAATGAATATCATAACTCCAGACAGTACAAAAAGTACAGCACAGAAACAGGCCCTTTAGTCTGCCAAGCCTGCACCAACCATGCTGCCAAATGAACTAAAACTCCTGCTGTAGAACATTACAGCACAAAAATAGGCCTTTTGGCCCTTACTTGGCTGTGCCAAACAATTTTCCTGCATAGTCCCACTGACCTGTCCCTCCTCACCCGTGTACCCGTCCAAGTTTTACTTTAAATATTAAAAAGTGAGCCTGATTTTACCATTTCTTCTGCCAGCTCATTCCCCACACTCACCACTCTGAAGAAGCTCTCCCCCCCCGCCACCCCAACAAATATTCCCTTTTAAATTTTTCATCCTTAACCCATGTCCTCTAGTTTTTTTGTCACCTAGCCTCACTGGAAAAAGCCTGCTTGCATTCACTATTACACCCGTAATTTTATACACCTCTATCAAATCTCCTCTCATTCTATTCAAGGAATCGAGTCCTAATCTATTCAACCTTTCTCTGCAACTCAGTCTCTCAAGTCCTAGCAACATCCTTGTAAACCTTCTCTGCACTTTTTCAGCCTTATTAATATCCTTCCTGTAATTAGGTGACCAAAGCTGTGCACAATATTCTAAATTCGGCTTCATCATAACATTCCAACTCCTATGCTCAATACTTTTATTTATAATGGCCAATGTACCAAAAGCACTCTTTATGACCCTATGTACCTCTGACGCCACTTTTAG
The DNA here is from genome assembly GCA_024679065.1 of Sphyrna mokarran. Lineage (NCBI taxonomy): Eukaryota > Metazoa > Chordata > Chondrichthyes > Carcharhiniformes > Carcharhinidae > Sphyrna > Sphyrna mokarran. The sequence continues at coordinate 20,316,594 of JAGIQG010000031.1, read as the reverse complement.
GAATTATATATCTGTATTGCCAGATCCCCCTGTTCTACGTACTCTTCAATGTCCTACCATTTATCTACTATGTTCTATCTTGGTTGCCCTTCCAAAGAGCAATACCTCACTTTTATCTGCATTAAACACCATCTGCCACTTTTCTAGCTGGTCCAAATTTCTCTGCAAGCTTTGAAAATGTTACTCATGGTCCACTACACCTCCAATCTTTATATCATCAGCAAATTTGCTGGTCCAATTTACCACATTATCGTCCAGATCATTGATATAGATAATAACAATGGACCCAGCACTGACCCCTGTTGCACACTACTAGTCAAGACCTCCACTCAAAGAAGCAATCCTCCACTACCAATCTCTGGCTTCTTCCATTGAGCCAATGTCTAATCCAATTTACTACACCTCCATGTATACTTAGTGACTGAACTTTCCTAACTAAGTCCATTTAGATCACATCCACTGCTTTCCCTTCATTCACTTTCCTGGTCACCACCTCAAAAAAACTCTACTTTGGTTAAACATGACCTACCACACACAAAGCCATCTCCCTAATAAGTCCCTGTCTATACAAATATTTGTAGGTCCTATCTCTTAGTACTCCTTCCAATAATTTACCTACTGCTGACGTCAAACTTACTGGACTATAATTTTCTGGATTACTTTGAGCCTTTCTTAAACAACAGAACATGAGCTATCCTCCAATCATCCAGCACCTCACGTATGGATACCAACATTTTAAATGTATCTGCCAGGGCCCATGCAATTTTAACACTATTCTGAGGGAATACCCTGTCTGGTGCTGGGGATTTATCTACTCTGATTTGCCTAAAGACACACAGTGCCTCCTCCCCTTTTATCTGTATAGGTTCCATGATCTCCCTACTTGTTTGCCTTATTTCCATAGACTCCATGCCAGTTTCCTTAGTAAATGTGGATGCAGAAAATCTATTCAATATCTCCCCCATTTCTTTTGCTTCATAGCCAACTACTCTCACTTTCAAGAGGACAAATTTTATCCATTAGTATCCTTTTGCTCTTAGTATACCTGTAAAAGCTCTTAGGATTCTTCAGCTTGACTGCCAAAGCAATCTTGTTGTCTTTTTGCCCTTCCGAGGACCATATCTCTCCGTTCCCATCCTAGTCATGTTTGTCAAGACACCCCTTCAAACTCACTGCTGTATCTGCTTCCTTTACCACCCCCCCGCAGCAGTTCCAGGCACCCACCGTCCCCTCTGTTTCAAAAAAAAAACTTGCCTTGTATGTCGTTCCAGTGGCATTCAGCGGCTGAGAATTAATTTGTCTTCCAATGAATTTACCTTCCAGGTGCATCAGCATTGTCCAGATCTTGTTTACATGTTGATGCATTCTGACACGACTTTTATTCAAGTTTGCTTCCAGTTACTTGGTGAAAGGAGGCAATGAGGAGTCACAACTTTTACACATGACTAAAAATTGGTATTTTTCAAAGGCAACTTCTAACTACAGAAAAGAAATTCTCCATTCAATTTTTGTACAACTGAAAATCTCCCATTACATTCTGCTGTCTGTGAAGTGGACATCCAGGATCAGTCCCTCCATTCATAATGGCTTGCTTTGCTTTGCATTTTGCTAGCAACTTAGTATATGCTCATGGACAGCTCTTGAATTCTATGTGCCTTAAATGAGTGAGTATGCTCTCCCAGCATTCCTCCAACATACTGATGATATGTAGCATAAAGCTGAATTAACCATTCTACTTAAACAGGATAACAGCAATAGCACACCACCATCACAATGGATGACTCATTAACTTAAATACTTTGCAGCACTGTCTCTAATACTGTCTAAGCCTTCTTTGATCATGACACCTAAATTAGCTGTCAGACTCCCTTCACTCTAAATTTAAAGCTTCAGTTCCAAAATCTTAAAACCAAAAGATACTGAGAGCAGAACTATAAACAGCAATTATTATACTGAACTAATTCATTCTATTGCATCCTTTTCATGTTGTTTTGTCCTTGGTAGGCATCCTGCCTAATAGCAGTAAGAAATGCTGGAATACTCAGGTTAAGTAGTACATCTGAAGAGTGGGTATGGACTTTTCAACATCACTGTGCAGATTTTCTCTATGCTGCTTAATCTGTGCATTTCCAGTCATTTTTTATTTCAGTTCTCGAACAAAATGCAAGTTTAAGGTTGATGGTAATCCAACTATCTTAATACTTGTATTAGTTGTAACATCTTGGTTTTCAAATCCCGTACTTTGAGTAGGGCTGAAGTCACAAATATTTGTATGAGAAAATGCTCTCTATTAAATTTGAGTTTATTGTCCAAGTCTGAAACTTGATATGCAAATGCATGATTAATTACTTGTCTATTATCTTTTTTAGAACATCGGTATATTGAGTTGTTCCTGGATTCAACAGCAAATATGGGAAGTGGGCCTGGTTATGGAAATCACAGAATGGGTGCCATGGGCATGGGGATGGACCATTATGCAGCAGGTGATTTTATCTAAAACTTGTCAGAATGGACATTAAATTAAGGATGCAACATTGACTAACATGATTGTGGTCCCAAGTTCAATGTTTCTTTATATACATTTTAAGGAAGGGGGGGTTCTAAGTGCATTGAATGTGTGTATGGTATAGGTAGGGAAATCCCTTTTTTTTTTGACTTTATAACCAGTGGTTTTTAATGTACTGGCTAGCTAGCTCCTATAAATCACACTTGCTAAGTGTTGATTTCTAGTTGCAAACTAAATGGTTGTTATGCGTTTACTATTTGCTACACCTGTGGATGAAAAAAATGCAGGCATATTTGTGACTGTAAAAACAGTTCTCTACAAATTTATAGTCAGAACAATAGGCACAGAAACAGTTCCTTCAGCTCAACTTGTCAACAATAGTGCCATCCCAACTTGTGTTTGGCCCATATCCCTTTAATCTTTCCCATCCATCTCCTTATCCAAATGCTTTTTAAATGTTATTGAACCTGCCTTAACCACTTTCTCTGGTAGCTCATTCCATATACACCACTCTTCATGTGAAGTTGCTCCTAGAGTCTTTTTAAATCTTTCCCCCTCACCTTCAACCTATGTTCTCTAGCTTTCAATTCCCTATCCTGGGAAAAAGATTGTTCATTCATTGTTGCAACCTTTGTTCCCAATGTGACGCAACACTAGACCTGAGGAAGGCTGTGTTGCATGTACCAAATTGTTGCTTGCATTTTAGTACTGTACTGCAGTTAACAAGTAACTACTAGAAGAGGGGGGTGACTGCCTTTGGGCACTAGCTGGGGCTAGTGCAAGTGATTAGCGTAGACATGGGAACTGCTCAGTAATGAGATGGAAAGATTAAAACATTTAAATTTACATTTTCTTTTGATGCATAGGCAATCAAGGAGGCTATGGGCATAACAGCCAGGGTATGGGAAATAGTTATGGCAATATGGGAAATAACTATGGTGGATATGGAAATGCTGGCAACGCACGTGGATTTGGTAAGTGCTGCTCCTTGTGACTAACTTGGTTTGGGAAACAGTTGTTGAGAGAATTAATAATAACTGTCATGGTTATAATTGGAGTTTGTGATTGCTTGCCTCAAGTTCATTGGACATGTTCAGGACTGCAGAGCAGTTTGAGACTGTGCTTTCTCATTTTGCATAAAGTAGCACAATGTATTCTAAATGTAGTAATGGGGCTTGTATTCTGGGCAAGTGCAAATCTAGAAATAACTTTTCAAAATGTGTTTCTTTCCATTGCAGGTTATGGTGGTATGGGAGGAGGTGGATATTCCAACAATCCAAATCAGAATATGGGAATGGGAAACTTGGACACAAGCATGGCTGGATGGAGAATGTAAACCAATGTTATGTTGATCAGGCTGTGAGCCAGAAGCTTCAGAACCCAAACTCTGCCACAATTTCATAATGGATGACCAATGCAGCAGCATTGCTGTTTGTTTTTTCTTCAAAACCAAAAGCAGTAATATTTTTACTAATAGAGCTACTTCGCAATTCTTTTTTATTTTTTTACATGTTTTGGTGTAAACATATAGTATGCCCACGTTGCCCAGACTTTGGGTAACTGTTTGAAGCTTCGGGTGTTAGATCTGATGGGGAAGGAAAAATTGTTTTGATAATTTTGAACTTGCGTGAATGTGGCAAATCAAAGTAAACATCTAGTGCAAAGCCTTCTTTTGATGAATTCTTACATTTTATTATTTTAACTAAACTAAATCTAACTTTAGTTCACATTTCAAATATTCTCAGATGAACAAGTTGTGTGATTGTGAATGCTATTTTCTACTTTGGTGGTACCATTTAAATACAAAAAAAATGTGGGGAAGGGTTTAACTTGGTATTCTTTCTACCGTATTTACCAGAAACTATAGGGCCACCAATGAATGTCCACACTTCATCCAGTTTAAAATTGTGTTGTCGCATGTAGAAATGTGCGGTTATAGGCATCTGTTAGAACATCTTATAGTTTTGTTTGTTTATTTTTGTTCCATTTGTTTGCTTGTGAGACCACTACAGCAAATACTGTTCCAATTTGTTTCATAGTTTAGCTGTCCTTTAGTTTCTTCCCATTACCCCCTCTGCCCATTCATAACAGCTGATGGAGATTTTCTCAATTGGGTTGAAATGATGATCTTATTTTGACTGGCTGGAATGCTTTAACAGATTAAAAACCAAGAATGCAGATGTTAGGCTATTAGTGAGTTGAGCTGTCAGTTCTCCAGAAATTTAGTGTTTGGCATTGGAAATCCCAGTGAACATGTTTTTCTTCAGCAGTTGCTATGTTGATTTTTTTTTTTGTCTGTCTGGTTCACATGGTTTTTAACCTTGATTCTTAATACTTTGACTGTTAGCAATGTAGTTTTAAAAATGAGAAGTGTATCTTTGTACCTTTCTAAAAGGTACTTTTTGGTTACCATGCTTTGTTCAGTGGGACATATTGACTTTGACAATTAGTTGAATATGCTTCTGAAACCTGTACATTTTTTCAACATCTGAAAGAGATGACTTACTGTACATTTCTAATGGTGAATATAATAAAGTGTAATTTCAGAAATATGTTAATAGGGTGAGATTTGTTCAGGGCTTGAAAGGGAAAGTTGGTCTTCAGTCAATCCTTGTATGACTGGGGCCCTTGGCTCTGTATATTTGAATGTGTTTTAGGGTACAATAACAGACTTAAGTGGCAGGCAAACATAACATTAGAAGCACAACATGGCTAGAATTTTGAATGCATTGCCTGAAGTAGTGATGGCTACAGTGAATTGATAGCATTCAAAGGGGAGTTGGACATTAACTGTTGGGAGAAAAATGAGGGAGGTGGGGAGAGCAGAGGAATTACCTCCAGTGCTGTCCTTTTCTTGGACAGCATACAGAGCCTTCCCCCAGCTATAAATAGTGACAAAATCTGGTTATCAGCAACATAATAGAGCTTGAACTAACAACTGAGCCAGAAAGATTAGGCTTAAGTATATACCTCTGGGTTGCAAACTTTCTCCATTATAGAATCCAAGTTTTAAAAGGTCCAAGCATGTACTGGTTTTCTTTTCTGGTTATGTGCACAAAGTAACCAGATTGACATGTACTTCAAAGTTACACAGAATTGCAAATACTCTGCCTGGAGATCCTCAATTTTTGCTTTTACAAGTCCACAAAGGTTGATTCAGAGATGATTTCAGATCTTTGTGCCAACTTTGATATTTTAATCAATATATACTTTGTGAGCCAGTGCTCTCAAATTGGAATTCAGTAACATTGTGATCAATCCTACAGCACAGGAGATTAAAAGCAAAACTGAACACCAAGCATGCTATATTTTCATGACATAAGAATATAGGAAACAGAAATAGACTGCTTGGCCTTCCTAGACTGCCTGCCATTCAATGAGATTGTGGCTGATTTGTTTTGAATTCCACATTGCCATCTACTCCATTAATGTTTGATACCCTTGCCTATCAAGATTCATTCCATCTCTGCTTAAATGTTCAATTATCCTGTTTCCACCATCACCTGAAGAAAATCTTCTCACCTGCTGGAATAGTGATCCCTCCCTAATTTTGAAGTATAAGGTGTCAACACCAGGTTAATGTCCAACAGGTTTATTTAGAAACACAAACTTTTGTGCACTGCTCCATCAGGTAAGTCTCACTAGTGTACGCACAACATCCAATGCTGACACCTTCGCATCATGCCTAATTTTAAAAATAGTGCCTCTTAGTTCTGGACTTGCCATTAGGCATTTATCCTGTCCACCTTTTGAAGATCAAATCATAGAAGCTCCTGAAAAAGCTACACAGTCCTATTCTCCAGTCCTAGCTCTGTCACCCTTTGAATTCATCATGTTCAGATATGTATCTAGCTGTCTTAATCTCCTATGGATTCTGTCTCTTCCACTCTCCAAGGCAGCACATTCCAAATCCCAACAATTGAGGAAATTAGTTTTTCTCCTCATCCCACTCCCAGCTCTCTTGCTGACCATCTTGAAATTGTGGACTCTCTCTCTACCCCCTTCCCAAATCACTGATATACCAACTTAATAGGTAGAATTTTTTATCCTGTCAAAATTTTGAACAACTAAAGGTCATCTCTGCTCCAACTGGAAAAGTCCCAATTTCTTTTTTCCTAATATCTAATCCCTCATTCCTGGAATCATTCCTATAAACCACCTTGCCACTCTAGTGCTTTTGCATCCTTCCTTAGATAAGTGCCAGAACTGAGCACACTAGTACAAATGTGGTCTGACCAATGATTTGCAGAGATGTAGCATCACTTCCTTGCTTTTATACTCTACCTTCTTACGCCTTCAATAGTTTTGACGTCGGGCAGATGCAGAGAATGATGCACTTGAACCCTGAGTTCCAAATAACAAAAGAACAATACAGCACCGGAACACAGGCCCTCCAAACGCATTGATCATGTGTTCCTAACTAAACCCTCTGTTTGTATCCCTCTATTCCCAGTCTGCTCATGTAGCTTTCTAGATAAGTCTCAAATGATCCTAGTGTGTCTGCCTCAACCATCCTTTGTGTAAAATCCTGCACCTATCTATTAAACTTGCCCCCTTACCTTGAACTTTGTGATCTCCGTATTTGTCATTTCTAAGCTGGGGAAAAAGCTTTCAACTGTTCACCCTATCTATGCCCTTCATAATTTGATCAACTTCTATTAGGTCTAGGAAGAACAACCCTAGTTGACTCTTTCACCTCCTGGCTAATGCACTCCATACCAGGCATCATCCTGGTAAACCTTTTCTGCACTCATGCCCCTGTCCAGCGGGGGTAGTGTGGTGACGAGAACTGGATACAGCATTCCAAATGTGGCCTAACCAATGTTTTATATAACTGCAATATCATGTGCCAACTTTTGTACGCTATGCCCCATCCAGTAAAGGTAAGCATGCAAGATGCTGCCTTTTCCCACCTGTGTTCTCATCTTTGAGGATCTGTGGACTTGCAGACCTAGATTCCTCTGCGTGAATATACTCCTGATGGTTCTGCCATTTATTGTATAGCTCCCTCTGTATTACTTAGAGTTTAATCCAGATAAATGCAATCTGCAATTTCTCTGTCCAATTTTCCAGCCAATGTTCATGACTATCTGCAACTTCAGCAAACTTTGTTGTACGCAAACTATCAGACCAGCTACATCTTCAAATCATTTATATCACAAACAATAGGAGCCCATTCACTATTGATGTCAAGCTGATAAGTCTGTTTCCTGTGCTATCCTTTGCTCTTTGTTTAACAATCATGTCACATTTGCAATTCCCTTAGAACTAATCCTGTGTTAGAGAAGTTCTGTCAGCAGTTTGATATCTTACCCATCTGGGCAATCTAAGATACATCCTGTCCAGGTATGGTGACTTCATCTAGAGTCATGCCAGCCCTTTCAGCATCTTTCTCACAATAGTGCTCAGTTCAATACCCACATTTTCAGCTGAGCTGTTGTCACCATTTTATGATTTGGTAAAGACAAGCTTCTGCCATACCATCTGCTTCACTGAGCAATTTAGCCTGCTTGTTTCTTTTTATGGCCCCACACCATTCTTTACTGAACTTTTACCTTGTGTTTAATATTTGTTTTAATACTCTGCCATCCTTTCTTCATGCTTCCTCTTTGCCTTCCTTAGTCTAGCTTTGAGATCCTCTTCCAGATTTCTATTGCTATCATTCTGGCATGCATCATAAGCCTTGCTCTTTGTCATCCAGGATACTTGAGTTTGGCTACCCCACATGTATCTCTCTTGCGTGTATCTCTTGCATTCTATTAATCTCATTTGAAAGGCTCCAATCAATCTACTCTAGTTCAATTTTTAATACCCTAAAATTTGTCCTTTTCCAGCCTGGAGTCTTGGTCCATGACTGGTTATTATTTCTTTCCAAATTAATTTTGAATCTTAAGATAATTCTCACCTGGCATTCTCACCAATGCCCTGACTGACGCATGACATCAAATATCAAATATCCATTCCTCTTGTAATAAAAGACAGTAATCTATTAGCCCTTTTGACTGTGTTGTATCTGCACTATATTTATGCAGTAGAATACCTAGATCCCTTCACACCTCAGAATTCTGCAGCTATTCTCCATTTAAGTAATTCCCTACTTTTATGCTTTTTGCCAAGATGAACATCTTCTCACTTTCTGATATTATACTCCATTTGTGGATTTTTGCCCACTCAATGTATTTATTAATGCCACCTCCATATGCTTTCACGAGTACTTTTGTCCCTCTGTTATTTGCAAATTTACCCAAATTTAGTTTGGGGTAGCCAAACTCAAGTATCCTGGATGACAAAGAGCAAGGCTTATGATGCATGCCAGAATGATAGCAATAGAAATCTGGAAGAGGATCTCAAAACTAGACTAAGGAAGGCAAAGAGGAAGCATGAAGAAAGGATGGCAGAGTATTAAAACAAATATTAAACACAAGGTAAAAGTTCAGTAAAGAATGGTGTGGGGCCATAAAAAGAAACAAGCAGGGTAAATTTAAGTCATTATTGCAAATTGTACAAGGTTGAGGCCCCAGCATATCACCTGAAAAAGGCCCATTAGTGCATGCTATTTTCTGCCAGCCAGCCTATCTTCTGTCCTAATATATCGGCTTCTACATCATGAACTTTTATTTTCTGAAATAACCTTTGTGATAACTTATTACATATTCTTCTCTAAATCTCAAATATGGTATTCTTTCCTTTATCCACACACTCCTTCATGGAACTCTAAATTGGTGAAATATTGATTCTTCCCAATTGCATTGAATTTTTCAAAGGGCACAGTTATAATCTTTTGATTCTAACTTCTCCACGAGAAACATCAAGCTAATTGGACTATGATTTCCTATGTTTTTGGCTCCCTTCCCATGAACAAAGGAATATGTTTGCTATTTTCCATCTAATAGAACCTTTCAAAAGTCTAGGATTTTGGAAAATTATATGTGAAAATAGAATATTTCCTCCACCACTTCCTTAATATCTAACTCACTGATTACCAGTGATTACTGTAAGTTTTTATCCAGTGAAGATGGAATCCAAGTATTTTTCAGCTACGACTTCCTTAATATTTGAGTTATTACTAAAATGTTGTAAGTTCTGGACAAGACAGAAGCAAGTCTTTGTTTCATCCACAATTTTCTTATTACTTCCCATTCCCACTCTGAAGGATCAGTACTGTAAATGCTTGTAGAAACCCTCACAATGCCTTGCATTTGCATTCCTTCAGCTAATGATGATGAATCCTCCCTTAGAATTTTTCTTTATATGAATAAAGAGAATTTTGAAATATCCTCAACTTGTCTATTGATTTAACTAACAGCCTAATCCCAGTTCACTCCAGCTGATTCTGCTTTCACATTGCATTGTTGCATTTTAAGCTTAAAATAAGAGTTATAGATCCACTCATCTCTCTTTCAAACTGAGTGGTAAAATTCAATTGTTCTGCTACCAGGAGTGCCTTTAATCTGAAGTTATTAATGTTGCTATCATTATTATAGTATCTGTTCTAATATAATGTTCTGTCTGCTTAGTTCCAGAATGTGCTGTTCTCAGGCTATGTGGAAAACACATTCTGTGAGCTCTTCATTCTGGCTAGTACTGCCAATGTGTGTGTGTGTATACAAATATATAAGATGAAAGTCACTTATTATTGCTATCCTTTTCTCAAGTTTTTATTCTTGTATACTTGTTCTACACCTGTGGTTCCTGCTAGGTAGTCTATTCCCACTATTTATTTCCATCCCAACTGATCAGGCACCCTAACTTGAACCAAGATCATCTCTATTGCACAAATGTTCCCCCTCCATCTTTTATTGGGCTTCCTCTTCTTGAGTGTTGTAAACCCTTATTCAGAATTCAATTCTTGTCCTGCAGTCATGTCTCTGAATGCACATAGCATTCATAATTGGTAGTGCGTTCATGGTTCTAATTTCCATCAGATCATACTTTAATGTGCACTACCAATTATGAAAGCTCTGTGCATTCAGAAACATGGATTTTTTTTCCCTCAGCTTTACTTTTCCTTCTTGCCATTCTCTGGCCTTTATTTCTTGTCTCTAATCTTTGATAGACCACACCATTGCACATTTGATCCCTTAGCCCCACTATTTATATTAATACCTTTTTTGCTTCTTTAGTTGTAGTTCGCAAGAACATTCTTCGTATGATTTACATATAGACCACACAATCCCCACTTTTACCCAGTACTGGTACCACAAATCAGAACTGTTGTATATATATCATCATATATATCAGTATAGTTGATATGAAGTGGTTACATGTGGTTTTCCCAGCTGTATTGCAGTAGGGTAATGATTTTAAAAGCAAAATGCTGACAATACTTAGCAAATCAGGCAACATCTGTTTTTTTTTAAAATGAAAGATTATTGTTTGTATCAGAAAGTTTCACTCATAATGCAGTTTGTGGATGCTTTGGAATGTGGAATATTTATCCTGGCTCAAAATAATTTAATGATCAGAGAAGGATTATTTGAAATAGGACAAATGCAAAACACAGGAAATTGTAATGATCTTTTGCAGTGCACTTTTTAACCAGAAAAATCTTGTTAATTTTCTTCAGTGTTTCACCATCTTCATCTATGCTCTCAAGAATCAAGACCAAACAAATCAGCAATTATTGGCTGATTTCTCTTTTGCAAATCTTACACTTAGGTTTGCAAGTAAAAAAAAAATCACAACTGGTCTTGCAGAACCTACTCAAAAATAGTCATGCTTTCTCATTAGTCTTCTCAACTTGTCCTACTACCATCCCTAGTCTTAGATTGCACCCACCTTGAGCTACCCTGGACGTGCGTACGGTTGAAATGCATTAAACAGATTGTTTTACCCAGTCAAGTCTAGGTCCTGGCACCAATCAGATCCGTATACTCCAACCACATGACTCATAATCCTCTTCATTCAATGAACAAAGTATCAAATACCATTTGCCAAATATCAATTTACCATGCAGCAGTTACTTTTGGCCCAGATTCTTTTCTAGTCTGTATCTGCCAAGTTTGTCCCCACCCCCACCCCCACCCCCACCCGAAACAAGATCTTGATGAGTTGCCAAATCAGTAGAGACATGGGTAGGCATTGTTATTTGTAGCATTCACAAGGAGGGACCAGGATAGTTTGTTGGTGATCTGGACACCTCACAACCTGAAGCTGTCAACCATTTCTATTTCGCACCCATTGATGAAGACAGGGACGTGCCCTCCACTCCTGAAGTCGATGACTATCCATTATTTTGTTGACTTTGAGAGAGAGATAATTGTCGTCGCACCAATTTACAACTTTCTCTATCCCTTTACTGCATATCATCATTGTTTGAGATCTGACCCATAACGGTGGTATCATCAGCAAGCTTGAAAATCGAGTTGGAGGGGAATTTGGCCACATAGTCAAAAGTATATAAGGATTGTAGTAAGGGGTTTAGAACACAGCCTTGTGGAGCACTGGTGTTGAAGTTGATCATGGAGACGGTGTTGTTGCCTATCCCTGCTGACTGCAGTCAGTATTGCATCCTGCAGGTTGGAGTCAGATTCAATCAAGAATATTTTAAGAATTAGTCTAAAGTTTCACTTTAATCTCTGAATCATATGCCAATGTAATGGGACTTTTTGGTCAAAGATAAGTACTGAGCACCACAAGGAAGGAGACAAGTCTTGGGTAGCAAATTAAGTAGGGAGTAAGGAGTGAAAATAGTTTGCTATGGTGATTTTGCAACTTGCTGATAGAAGTCTACAAAATTATGAGAGGCATGGACAGAGTGGATAGTCAGAAGCTTTTTCCCAGATTTGAAGAGTCAATCACTAGGGGGCATAGGTTTAAGGTGCGAGGAACAATATTAAAGTTGTACGAAGCAACTTTTTTATCCAGAGGTGCCTGGAACCTGCTGCCAGGGAGGCAGTGGAAGCAGATACAATAGTGAGTTTTAAGAAGTATCTTAACAAATACATGAATAGGATGGGAATGGAGGGATATGGTCCCCAGAAGGGTAGGGGGTTTTAGTTCAGTCAGGCAGTATGGTCAGTGCAGCTTTGAAGGGCCAAAAACTCAGAATTAAATGCGAAAAGTTTGTAATTAAGAAAAGCTTGTATTTATGTGGCATATTTCATGACTAGCAAGTTGCCAATGTTTCAACGTATGAAATATGGCAGCCAATTTGTGCACAGTGAGAAGAAATAATGTGTTCATTGTGTGATAAACTGCAAAACTCGGTGGAACTCCCTTTTCCTCTTCATAGTGTTGCCACGGGATATTATCAACCATAAGGTGATGGAACCACCTCATACAGTAAAAGTTCTTCCCCAGTATTAATCTTTATTTGTGCTCAAGCCCTCGTGTGGGCTTGGACACAGAAACTTCTAACTCAGGCACTGAATGTGATTAAATTGGCCCACGTTGGTTTAAAAGTGCTCACATTACCTTTCTACAGCCAAAAAAGCTACAAATGCTGTTGATGTGAAATGTCTCAATTATGACTTTTTCCAGCACTTTCTGATTTATTTCTGCTATTGGTGTGAGTTTATATGTTAACTCTGCTTGCTGAATCAGTGCCACACCACGTGTACCTTTTGATTCTTTGTGGCCACGAATTACCAGGTTTTGAATTGCTTTCTTATTGTTATTTATCACCTGCAGTGACAACAATCTAACCCAGGCCCTTAATCCCATGTATTTATCCCTAATATTAAAGATCATTTTTCTCCCCTCTTTTTGCTTTATTTTAAAAGTTTATTTATTCGTGTCCCAAGTAGGCTTACATTAATTCTGCAATGAAGTTGCTGTGAAAATCCTCGAGGCGCCACACTACGGTGCCTGTTCGGGTCCACTGAGGGAGAATTTAGCATGGTCAATGCACCTAACCAGCAAGTCGTTCGGACGGCGGGAGAAAACTGGAGGACCAAAAGAAACCCATGCAGACAGTGAGGGGAGCGGGCAGTGAGCCGCGAAGCCAGGAATTGAACCTATTCCATTGCGCTATGAGGCAGAAGTGCTAACCACTCTGACACCATATTACCCTTTGGTTTGACGTCCTTCCACACTCTCTTTCCAGAGTCGGTGCAGACTTGATGGGCCGAATGACCTCCTGCTGCACTGTGCCGGAGAGTCGGTGCAGAGTCGACGATCCGAATGACCTTCTCCTGCACCGTACGTATTCTATCTGCCGGCAGCTTCGGTTTCCAGGCACAACAAGGTCCTAGGTTTAGGATGTCGACCTTCCCTTCCTCCCTTACTAATTTCTATTCACTGCACTAGCAGTGAGCTTTTCCCATCTCTTCTTTCTTCACCACTTTTAAAAATGAGTTTCTATGCTGTAAACCTCTATGAGTGAAGCCACCTTGGTTTGAATTAAACAGCGATTCCTTTCCCTCCCTCAAACTCCGGGAGGTCATGAAATCCGGTGACGTCGGTCTGTTGCCTGGGAACAGAATTTAGATACATTTGACGGGCAGGCGCCTGGCGAATCAGTGGCGGGGAGCTCGGTGGTTATATCCCCCCGCCAGCAACCAATGGGGGCGAGGCAGAGTCGGGCAGTGGTCCGCCTTGTGCGAACGTCAAAAGGGGATGTCCAGCAGCAGGTACAAGCAGTTGGAGCATCCTTACTTCCCCGGGACCAGCAGCCAAGCATGGCACACAGAACCGCTTCCCTGGCCAGGAGCCTGGGCACGCTCTGTCTTCAGCATCGCCAACTGCACATCAGCGCCCCGAGGTAGGTATCTACTTGTCTCCCAATTTCCCCCAACACATACGCAACCCCCCCCCCTCTCTTGGCCAGAGTGTGCGTGGACCCTTGTATGTGGCAGGATAAGGATGCGTGTCCTCGGCTGTGCTGCTCAGTGTGAGCCAAGGGCGGATGGAGGCTGCTTGCTGCTGCATGATGAAATATCTCCAGCTGCTTACGCGTCCCATTCAACACGGTGGAGAGCTCTCTCTCTCTCTCTCTCTCTCAGCTTCTCTCTCAATTCATTGTCTGTAAGATCCGGCAATAAAAACTTTCCAAGACGACCGTGGAAATAAAACGCTGCCTGATCAGGGGATTTCCACTCTGATTCCACTCGGTTGTCTTTTATGTGAGCGAAAGGATGAGATATTAGCAACTTTTATTCATTGAAATTACAGTGAAACTTACAAGAACTGTGCACGTTTTGTAAATTGTATCCACTGACTCACCCCCTCGAATCTCTCCTCATGTGGGGCGGAAGTAAAAGTGAACAAATTCTTTCTAAATAATAAAATAAACCCCACGAATCTTGCCAATATTGTGTATAGCAAGCAGACTGATTTCTGCTTGAAACAAAAACAGAAAATGCTGGAAAATCTCAGCAGCTCTGACAGCATCTGTGGAGAGAGAGAGAGAGAAGAGACAACGTTTCAAATCTGCATGAACCCCTCAGAGCAGGTTCCTGGTTCAGCTGTTGTGACCCACATGGTATTTTTTTTCCGCCTTTCTTTCCGACCAAATCTTAATGTCCCAAGTTGAAGCGTTGCAGTACAGTCAATTTTGTCCTCCAAACGTGTAATCTAAATTTAGAGGCGTTATCGTGTTTCCTGGCCAGTTAGTGCTAATATTCGAATCACATCCCAACCCACCTTCCCCGGCCCCCGTGTTATTTAGCTTTTCCACCTCGCTCGAGCAGTAAAGTACATAGCATGCACTACCAACTTAAATCCGGATCTTGGTTAGTTCATTCCCTCTTTGAAGTCTCAAACCCAAGTCCATTTTCTGGCAGAGTTATTCAAATATTCTCTCTCTTTGGGAATTTTTTTGTATTTGCAAGTACATTTTATTTGTCATGTGACTTCTGTGTTGTGGCTATTACATGAAACCGTGGTACTGAATGAAAGCTAAGTATAGAGCAAATAATTGCATTGCAATTTAATTGGATTTTGGTTGAGGAGTGTTTTGACAAAAGCCTGTCTTGCAGATTGAGTCCAGAGGAGACTTCTCAAGATGTTTGAAGTTCTTTATTTGACCACTTTCAATTGCCATTCTTTTTAAGCCCATGGGCTTCTTTAAAAAGTCCACCTCTCAATAGCAGCTGTCGATTCTAAATCAGGAGGTTGGATAGTTACCAATTCCGTCAGTTCCCAGGAATCATGAGCTGCAACTTGCAGGACGATCTGTTTAAGCCCAGTTCACAGTTAGTGTAAGTATCGTGACTGGTGAAATCTTTTAATTGGTGACATGTCACAGCACAGGTTAGTCAGGAACCTGCCATAGTTACTTCAGCTCTTTCCTGGACATTTGATCATTTCTTTTACCACGAGCTCACTTCGACCATTGGAATTGTTTAATAGTTGATATGGCTGCCTCACTGTGCCAGGATCCCGGATTCAATTCTGGTCTCGGGTCACTCCCTCATGTGGAGTCTGCACCTTCTCCCCATGTCTGTCTGGGTTTTCTCCTGCTTCCTTCCACAGATGTGTGGATCAAGTGGATTGGCTGTGCTAAATTGACCCTAATGTCAAGGGGGATTAGCAGGGTAAATTTATTTAAGGGAATAGGGTATGAATGGGATTGTGGTTGGTACAGACTTAATGGGCCAATTGTCTCTTGCTGTACGGCAGGCATTCTATGAAATTATCTCTATCCTATTTTGTGGCCAGATTTGGTTATCTAGTTATGTTGAATCATCCATTAATACATTGAATGCCAAAACTAAATTGAGAGTTTGTGTCAAGTTTTCTTGTTGCTATTTGTGAATATATTAAGCATTTCAAAGAACAAACAAAATTATAGCACAGGAACAGGCCCTCCCAGCTTGCACCGACCATGCTTCTCGACTTAACTAAAGCCCCCTACCCTTCTGTGGACTATATCCTCTATTCCCATCCTATTCATGTATTTGTCGAGACGGCCCTTAAAAGTCAGTTTTGTGTCCGCTTCCACTATCTCCTCCGTCAACAACTTCCATTCACCCACCACCCCTGTGTGAAAAAAAAATGCCTCGTCTGCGTCCCCTAGTAATTGACTCTTTCACCTGGGAGAAAACTTTTGACTATTTCATGCGGTAGTATTCCTTCAAGGCATTTAGTCATTAAGAGTAACTGTCCTTTTTATGGGGAGGGATATTGGGTAAGGATACTGTGTTTGAAGGTTGAATACTAGCAGCTAGATGAGGTCTCTTTGAAATGGAGCTATGAAGTAGCCCAGCATGTTGGGCTGGTTAAAACTTTCCTTTTTAATTAGTGGTTGAAGCACCCTTGATTTAAATCCCTATAATTTGTCCACCCAACTCCCCAAAGTTGTCAGCGCTTGTAATCGAAGGTCAGCAAGGTAAAGTAAGGTTCATGCTCATGGGCATCACTTAAAATACAAGAACAGATGAATCCCTTCTTTGTATGAGCTCAAAGCCCAAGCTTTGTGAAGTTTTCTGTTGTGACTGTTTTGATCTATTGCAGTGTCTGCTCATCTTCATTGGGCTTTTGTGTTCTAATCCTCCTTATTAGGCTTCCTGAAGAGCTTAAATTCATGCTAAAAAGTACAAAAACACAGAAAGTCTGCCTTTTGGAAAGTTGCCCACTAGTTTGTTCAGAATTCCCATTACTATCAAACTGTTCGGTCAGTATTATTTGAAACCCTTTTTTTAATAGTTTTAAATGCCTTGACTTTCTAAGAAATAGAATTTCTTATTGCTGGCAACCAACTACTCACATTACCAAAGTGACTGTTGAAGTGGGAAGTTAGATAGCTGGTGTCTGTTGGTCATTGGGCACTAAAAACTCTCACCTATGGCTGAATAAGTACTTTTGAATGAAGCCTTTGAATAAAGATCTGGGGCAGAGATCCAAGCAAGCCTTCCCTCCTCTGATCTTGTCTACTGAGACCAATTGTGACACCACATCTCTGCCTTGGAACTGATTGATCATAAATGCACAATTGTGCCATCTGCTGTGTAATTTATTTGATTTTAATGGGAAATATATAAATCTGATTATAGGTGAAAAAAATGCTACACTTTTCAATTAAAAGGATCTCATCATTAAGGAGGAGAAAGTAATATTCTGAGAGATTCTTAATCTGTGCTGCTAGTAGCAAGAACAGCAGAGTCCATATTTAACATTAGTTAGGAACATAGGAAATAGGACCCTGCGAAGGCCGCTCTGCCCATCAAGCCTGCTGCACCATTCAACCTGATCATCTACTTTTAGGCCGTTTTTCTCCACCATCCACATATCCCTTGATGTTATTAGTATCCAGAAATCTATTAATTACAGTCTTGAACATGCTCGCTGGTCAGACAAACAATCCAGTATACTGTCTTGAATGAATTCCAGTTTCTTGCAGCTTAATCTAATTGTGTTTAGCCCCAGCCATAATCACCAATTCCTCACTTGCCAATTCCATGACTATTCTGAGCAAGACTGTAGCTTTGATGCACTCTTCAAACCCCATATGCAAAATCTTGTGGCACCACATCTCTGCCTGAAAGTAGGCAGTCAAGTGGATAAAGTTGTTAAGAAGGCATATGGAGTCTTAGCTTTTATTGGTAGGGGGATTGAATTTAGGAGCCGCAGCATCATGTTGCAACTGTACAAAACTCTAGTGCGGCCGCACTTGGAGTATTGTGTGCAGTTCTGGTCGCCACATTATAAGAAAGATGTGGAGGCATTGGAGAGGGTACAGAGGAGGTTTACCAGGATGTTGCCTGGTATGGAGGGCAGGTCCTATGAAGAGAGGTTGAAGGATTTGAGGTTGTTTTCGTTAGAAAGGAGGCGGCTAAGAGGGGATCTTATTGAAGCATATAAGATGATTAGAGGTTTAGATAGGGTGGACAGTGATAGCCTTTTTCCTAGGATGGAGAAAGCTAGCACGAGGGGACACAGCTTTAAATTAAGGGGTATGAGTTATAGGACGGATATCAGAGGTAGGTTCTTTACTCAAAGAGTGATTAGGGAGTGGAATGCCCTGCCTGCAGCTGTTGTAGATGCGCCAAGTTTGGTGGCGTTTAAGAGGTTAATTGATAAGTATATGGAAGAGAAGGGAATGGTTTAGTTTGGAGGGGCATTGCTTTTTATTTTGGTCGGCACAACATCGAAGGCCGAAGGGCCTGTTCTGTGCTGTAATGTTCTATGTTCTATATGATATGACATAAGGAATGACATTGAGTTTTATGTGGAATGAAGACAAAACATCCAAAACAAAACTAAAAATGCTGCAAATCTGAAAATACTTGAAGGTCAAGTAACCTCTATGATGAGCTAATGCTAGGAAGAGTTATAGACATAATAGGCTTTAAGCAAAAACAGAGGCAGAGGAAGAGCAGAAGGAAATGTGTGTGCTGAAGTAAAGGTCCCAAGTGGTTCAGTGAACATTGCAGTTATGGTTAAATCACAAGAATCAATCAAATTATTTCAAAACGTGCTTTTGCCAGTTATTCTCATCGCAATCATGGAGAAGAATGAGTCTTTAGACGCTGAAATAGAAAGTATCCAAGATTGTAAATGTACAGCAATCTTTCATCTGTGGTTCATAAGATTACTCAGCAAGAATGGGACATTGATTCCATGATTATTCAAAATATATTGTGAAAAAGTGTTGCAATACTTAAACTTCAGGATTCTGGAGGCATCTTTGCATGCAAGTTTCTATATGTTGGGTTGTGTGCAACGCTCCCCGTTGGAACTTATGCTGTTGGAACACATGTTTCATCATTACCACAGCTGATTCCAAGGATCTACCCTTGGCCACCTGCTATTTCTTATCTACGTGCTTCTTCTCAGAAGATGCTCCACTCCCTGGGAAGTGTGTAAATAGATGATGATATTTGATGTATTTGTTTTTATCCTACAGGTACTTTGGTCCACCTTGTTGTCTAACAAGGGGCATGCACGCGATGGGTCATGAGAGGGTTGCTCTTGGATTTTTTTTGAGAGTATCCTAGTGCTTCACGTCGTTAGTGTACGCTTGACCTGGACCATTTGATTGGCAACACGACAGCTCAGTGACTATTGCTGTGCTGTGCAGATACATGGATTTGGGCCTGTGTCTGTGGGAGTTTGCGCATTCTCCCCGTGCTTGCGTGGGTTTTCTCCGGGTGCTCTGGTTTCCTCTCACATCCCAAAAAATGTGCTCTTAGGCTAATTGGCAAAACAATTCTCCCTAAATTGTCTCAAATTTGGTTTTTAATCCATACAGCTATAAACGTAGACAGGGATCATGGGTAGTGGTGGGAACATCGGGGTGGCGGTGCAGGCTTGTTGGGTCGAAGGGCCTGTTTCCTGTACTGTTTTAGTTCTTTGTTCCAAGATTACACTGGCAAAATGCAGCTCTACCTTGACCATTTCACTGTCTCTCATTCGTTGAGCTGTTTGTTCGACAACCACTACTGGATGAAGAAAAGTTTACCTCACTAAATATTGTGAAAATCAATCTCTTTCTCCCCTAACCACTAATCGTGTGGTCTGCAGTATTTTATTGACCCTGCGATGAGCTTCTGACTGCATATTCACACAATTATTAAAATCACCTATTTACAGCACTGTAACATCTGTCATTTGCTCAAAAATTGCCATCCATCCAAGCTTTTGTTACCTCTAGATTTGATTATTCTGTAAACATATGGTCATCAAACTCTGCTCACTGTGTCCTGACTCTGTATAAAGTCCTATTCACCCATCACCCTATGCTTGTTGATCTACTTTGCCTCATAGCTAAACAGTGCTTCAATTTTAAGACCCTCATCCTTGTTTTCCAATCATTTTGTGGTCTCTGTCATTATCACTTGATAGTTTTGTTCTCTTGGACATTCCTGATTATTCATTCCACCATTGGTAACTATTCCTTCAGGTACCTGGCCCCCGGACTCCTGAATATTTTTCCTAAATCTCCATACCTATCTCTTTTTCCTCAGTTAAGACCTATCTTATTTCTTTGACCAAGCTTTTGTTCACTCCTAGTATCTCCTTGTGTGGATCAGTGTTAAATTTGTTTAATGCTGGTGTCAAGTGCCTCCGGACTATTTATTACATTAAAGGCCTATCAAATTCAAATTGTTGTTGGTTACTGTTGTTAAGTGGGCTCAGTATTATGGCGACTCAACAATATTCTGTCTCTTTCATTCACCCATTATTCCTTTTCTATATCGACACTGGTTCCTCATTCCAGTGTTATAATTTTACCTTGTTATCCTCGTATTCTCATCTCTCCATAGCCTTTGCTCCTGATTTCTCTGACCTGTTAAAGCTCTGGAGTCCATTAAGCTTTCAGTTCCTTTGTGTCTCCTGTGGGCAACAGGCTACCAGCACTTAGAAATCTGATTTCTTGGAAAGTCAACGCATTTAAAAGGATTGAAAAAAGATTTCAAATGACTCTGACTGAATAGTTTGATAGTTTGTTCAGAATTCCCATTACTATAATATTGAGAAAGAGAGCAACTTTCCAAAAAGCACAGCATCTATGTTTCTGTGCTTTTTACCACCTTGTGTGTTACTCCATCCTCACCCCACTATAACTGGAGCTACTTAACCCCCACACTATGTAAATCTCTCGTCCCTTTGAGATCTCTCCCTCTGTTTCTAAAATTTCATTCATTCTTCTTAAAGCTCCTTCTTTATTTCTGGCTTCTGCAGAACGCTTAAGTTTGTTTCTCCAAGTTGCATCAGTTCATGTTGATATCAAGTGCAAAGTCTTGAAATGTATAATTAGTTCAGAAATTAGTCAACAAAGGACAACCAACTTGGAATTGATGAGGCCAGCTGACATAGTAAATGTGAATTTTTAGAAGACATCTATCAAAGTATTTGATTTATTATTCTCACATGTATTGCGATACAGTAAAAAGTATTGTGTCTTGTGTGTTATTCAGACAAGACATACTGTCCATAGAGAAGGAAAGGAAAATGTGGAGAATGTAGTGTTACAGTCATAACTAGGGTGTAGAGAAAGATCAAATTAGTGTGAGGTAGATCCATTCAAAAGTCTGACAGCAGCAAGAAAGAAGCTGTTCTTGAGTCGGTGGTACAGATTTTTTGTATCTTTTTCCCAATGGAATAAGATAGAAGAGAGAATGGCTGGGGTACATGAGGTCCTTAATTATGTTGGCTGCGTTTCTGAGGTCATTTAGGTGTTATGTCTATGAATAAACGCAGCAACATAGTTGGAAAGTTGATTAATGGACATGTAACAAAAACTTGAGGTAAATAATGTTGAATGCATGAGTTAAGAGTTGGAGCCTCCTCAGGATTTGGCTTTCATGTGCGCTTCTGTATTTCTTAATTTCAAGAAAGGATTGAAATTTGATATGGGAAGCCCATTCTCAAATGGAGCAGAATATATGCCTTGGTGCACAGTTGAGGGCAACATGAAAAGGTAGAGGAATTGCGAAAATAGTAGAAGTTGCAATCTGCCTTTGGTTCAAGTATGAAGTGGTACGTTTCAGAATTTAAAAATAAATGCAAATTAGACATAATTGAAAAATGCTGTGGATAAACAACTGCACTGAGTAAATGAAGTATCTAATTTTATTAATAGGAGCAACGAGAATGAGTAAGAAAGTAATAAATTAGTGCAAAACATTGGTTAGACTGTGGTAGCAGCCCTCTGCAATTTGGGTTATCACTGAAAAAAGGGAGTAGAAACCACAATGCGTGGGCAGCTTTAGCTTATTTTAGGAGAGAATTATAAATATGGGAAAGACTTGAGCAGTTTGTAGTATTCCCATTAAAGCTGAGAGGCTTTCTTAATTAACTTCTTCATATGCTGAAGAGTTGTAGTAGTGAACAGCCAAAAATGATTTCCTCTACTTGAGAAATTAGAATCATAGAATCCAACGTTGCAAGAAGAGGTCATCCCACACAGGCTCTATCCCCATAACCCGATGGATTTACCCTAGCTAGTTCCCCCTGACACTAAGGGGCAATTTAGCATGGCCAATCCATCTAACCCTCACATTTTTGGACTGTGGGAGGAAACCAGAGCACCTGGAGGAAACCCATGCAGACATAGGAAGGATATGCAAACTTCATATAGACAATCACCCAAGCCTGGAATGGAACCCGGGTCTTTGGCACTGTGAAGCAGCAGTAACCTTGGCGTCTTCAGAATGAGGAAAGAGGTTAACAGAAATCGCTTTGTTGAGGGTGTAGAATTATTAGGTTATCTTGGGCTTTGGACATTGTGAAATTGGATAAATATTTGCAAGAGGCAGAGTAAGGAGCAGAGGTGAGATTGTTCTGGCTAAGCGCTGATACATGCACAATGAATCATTTTCATGATTGATTTATTAATCGTAAGCATGTTTGCCATTTGGGCAATGAAACTGATCAGGCAAGATATCTAAGATGGCAAGCGTACACATGTTTAAAATTCAGCTTTGGAGATCCCAATTAAGAATCTTAAACCTTTAAGTGCTTCTGTCGTTCCTCCTGTCAAATTTTCCTGGCCTTTTAATTGCAGAAGTGAAGCAGTGATCATCTCTGGTAGAAGACTTGCGAGACAGATCCAAAAAGAGGCCAAGCTTGATGTGGAAAGCTGGGTTGCTGATGGGAACAGGAGACCACATCTCAGTGTTGTCCTGATTGGAGACAATCCAGCCAGCCATTCCTATGTGAAAAACAAAACAAAAGCTGCTGCGGATGTAGGTATGGAATCTCAACGCATTGTGTCTGTGTTACCACTGCAGCCTGTTTCACGGAACACCAATGTTAAAAGCATTCACTTAGTCCCTTTCAGTTGCATCTGAGACTTTTCATTGCAGAAAGCACAAGTCACTTTTTTTTTTGTTTGAACAGATATTGGTTTCTGGGAGTCTGTAGGTTTTGCATATTTCTTCTGCTGATTGGGAGTCATTTTCTTTGTTTGCTGCAAGTCTAAATGAAGGTATTGAGAGAGAATTTGAGGAGAAAATGTCATTTTCCATAATGCTCAAGTATTTTAAGTATAGCAACACAGTAGTTAACATTGGAATTAGGAGTAGAAGTTGACAAATACAGCCCTTTGAGCTCACTCTACCATTCAATCAGATCATGGCTGATCTTTCCCTGATCTCAAATCCACCTCCCCATTCTGTTCCCAATCTTATCCCTTTTTTATCAGGATTACATCTGTCTCCTTCTTGAAACCATCCAACTATTACCTCACAGTGCCAGCGATCTGGGTTTGTTTTTCGGCTTGGGTCATTGTGCAGATTCTGCACATCTGCGTGAGTTTCCTCCAGGTTCTCTGGTTTCCTCCCACAATCTGAAAAATGTTCTGGTTAAGTGCATGCAAAATTCTCCCTCAGTATACCCAAACAGTGCTACAATGTGGCAACTAGGGGATTTTTAACTTTTTTTTAAGTTTATGTATTGGTGTCACAAGTAGGCTTACATTAACATTGCAATGAAGTTATTGTGAAAATCTCTGGGTCACCACACTCTGGCGCCTGTTCGGGTACACTGAGGGAGAATGTGGCGTAGCAAATGCACCTGACCAGCACGTATCTCAAATTGTGGGAGGAAACCGGAACACCTGGAGGAAATCCAGGCAGACATTGAGAGAACGTGCAAACTCCATCCCCAGTAACTTAATTGCAGTGTTACTGTCAGCCTACTTGTGACACTAATTTAACAAAAAAAACTTCAGCAAACCCTTTTAGTCTAAGATGAAACATTTGGGCCTTCTGGAAGCTATCATCAGAATATGAGGCTTGAATTGCACATGACTAAGAACCTACTTTTACTCTCCTGATTTGGGTTTTAGTTTGTTCCTGCAAAGCATCAGAATTACAGAGTTAACGCCAAAAACCATTGGTGTGAATCGCAAAATTTTGTGCAAGACCTTTCTGGGATTTTAGGGACGTCTTTTAAATGGCTGTATGTTAATCTGGGAGGAGATGGGTAATATCTGTAAGTAGAAATTTAGCATTGTGAATGGAGTGTTTCAAGATGACCAGTGTTCTGATGTGCCACTTGTAGAACAGAAGAAGGTCTATAATGGAAAGAGCAGCAACCGCAGATGTGCAATGATTTTCCTACCAGAAGATTCTCCTCCTCCTTTAACTCGATGTGAACTTTCGTCTGTGAAGCACCTTGTCATTTTTTTTTGACTTTAAAGGACTGATGTGAACAGAAATCGTTGCTGCGTTCCAATAAATCAAATTTCTTCCTTCCTTCTGAAATCTATTCGGTGAATAATTCAAATTACAATAAAATTAATTTGTCGTCAAAGGGATAGTAAAAGAGGAAAGAAAGTTTGTTGGGGGTGGTGAAGTGGGGGAGGGGGTGTTGTGTGCCTGAGAGAGAAGAGTACAATGTGAGAACAGCATTGAATCCTCTAAAGCTGGCTTAGTTAAAGGCATGTAAGTACTTGTGACTTGGCAAACCGCTATCTTATCTTGCCAGCTCCAGTCTCCTGCTGCCAAATGGACAGCGAATTTAACCACAGGTTATGCACTCTGTCAGAATGGGATATAGTGGACTAAATTAGACCAACAGACTCAAAAGCAACTCCTTCCCTGCTGCCATCAGATTTTTGAATGGACCTACCTTGTATCAAGTTGATCTTCCTCTACACCCTAGCTATGAGTGTGACACTACATTCTGCACTCTCTCCTTTCCTTCTCTATGCCCGCAAGAAACAATACTTTTCTCTAATACATGTGACAGTAATAATTCAAGCTGGAACAATCCCAGTTTTGCTCCTTTCCCTGCCTCTTCAATTGTACAAATTTATCCACAATGCCCCATTCTCAAGAAGATCCAATAGTGCCACAGCTTCAACACAAAGAGATTTCCCTAACTTCTTTCCTCATTCTGAAGACACCAACTTCTGAAGCAGAGGAAATCATTCTTTACTATTCATGACCACACTTTTTTTCCCTGCCTGGCTAACACATGTGACAATAAATCAAATCAAATGTGGTTTGTTTTAGGGTATTTCATTACTTTAAAAGCACTCCATATGGTGTCATAGCTATGGCTCAAGTTTTTACCAGTCTCAATCCTGAGTTTCAAATTCTTCAGGCGCATACTTGAGCAGAAAAATCAAGGCTGCCAGTCAGTGCTAATTGAGGGAATGCGATACTATCGGATGTGCGATTTTTTTTTTTTGTTTTTTTTGTTTTGGATGAGATGTAATCCAAGGTTCTGTGCCTGTCCGGGTTTATTCAGAAGAAGGTGGGGAGGATAATCCTTGATGTCCTGGCCAATATTTATTTCTCGAGCAGCATCAAAGCTGAATTTTCTGGTCATTATCACTTTGCTCTTTGTGGGAGATTACTTTGTGCAGATTGATTACCTCATTTCCCGCACTGCAGCGGTGACTACACTTCAGAGATTTTGTGGCTGTTGAGCAATTTGAGAAGTCCAGTCGTCTTGAAAAGGGCTATACAAATGCATTTCCTTCTCTGTAGATTACTGCCATCATTATTCCCCAACCCACCAACCTTTCCACGCTGTCCTCAAGTAGATTTGGGTTTTTTTGCAATTAATTCTGCCTAAAGTATGTTTGACTTTGTTGATGACTCAGAATCTGACAGGGGAAATTACTCTTTTATTCCCTTGCTAAAGATTTGCTGACAGCAGCTTGGGAGGTGGAGTGGGCACAGTGGCACAATGGTTAGCACTGCTGCCTCAGTGCCAGGGATTCCCAGCTTGGGTCACTGTCTGTGCGGAGTCTGCACATTCTCCCCATGTTTGTATCAGTTTCTGGTTCCTTCCCACAGTCTGAAAGACATGCTGGCTAGGTGCTAAGTTCTCCCTCAGTGTACCCGAACAGGCATCAGAGTGTGGCAACCAGGGGATTTTCCCAGTATCTTCATTGCAGTGTTAGTAATGTACACTGACTTGTGACGCTAATAAATAAACTTCTTGGTAACCCACAAAGCAAGGGGGAGAAAATGACCTTTAATGTCAGCAGTTATGGACCTGGGCAGGATTGTTGTCGCTGCAAACTCGATGGGCCAAATGGCCTCATCATTGTCTGTATTCTATGAAAGAAGCTTTTGATCACTGTATAATAAGTGACTTAGCACAAAGGCATCTGTTGCTTTTGAATAAAGACAATCTGACGCATAAAATCTGGAGCCAATGATCTTTCTGAAAACCGTGCATTCTGTACCCGGAAGTGACAAAAATGAGGAAGAAATATTTAACAGTAGAAATGTGTGAGTCAAATGTCCTTAAGAAGCCACTGACCAAAAGCGGTTGTTGGTAATTTTTTTGCTCTCATTTAACCGCCTCCAAACTACCTTTTATTTTTCGTTGTCTTCT
This sequence comes from Sphyrna mokarran, assembly GCA_024679065.1. NCBI lineage: Eukaryota > Metazoa > Chordata > Chondrichthyes > Carcharhiniformes > Carcharhinidae > Sphyrna > Sphyrna mokarran. The sequence goes on along the minus strand of JAGIQG010000031.1, from coordinate 20,289,902 downwards.
ATTTTCTGCCTTGCCTCCTGAACATTTTTTATTCCCATTTATTTGGTCTTGTTTTTCATTCAGTCACCTTTTTCTTTTGTTTCAGTTCACCTTTTTCCCTTTCCCTACTTGTACATTTGCTTTGAACTAGCCATGTCTTTTAACTTTATTCCGATTCTGATCAAAGTTCACCAACTCAAAACATTAACTCTGTTTCTGTCTCAGATTGCCAGAGTACTTCGTTTTATTTCAATTTTCCACCGTTTGACAATATTTTGCTTTGGCCCGAGTGAGCTAACTAGCTTTGGATGAACTTTCAAATTTTTTGATTTGATTTATTACTGTCACACACGTGTATACAGTGAAAAGTATTGTTTTTGCGCGCTATGCTGGTAAAGTGTATCATCATAGACCAGGAAAGGAGAGAGTGCAGAATGTAGTGTTACAGTCATAGCTAGAGTGTAGAGAAAGATCAACTTAATTTGAAGTAAGTTCATTCAAAAGTCTTGATAGCAGTAGGGAAGAAGCTGTTCTTTAAGTCGGTTGGTATGTCACCTCAGATTTTTGAATCTTTTTCCCAATGGAAGTGAAAATGCCCAGGATGCGTAGGGTCCTTGATTATGCTGGCTGTTTTTCTGAGGGAGCAGCAAGTCTATACATAGTCAATGGCTGGGAGGCTGATTTGAGTGATAGATTGGGGTTCGTTCACAACCCTTTGTAGTTTCTTACAGTCGTGGGTAGAACATCGAACTGTTATACAACCAGAAATAATTCTTTCTATGGTGCGTCTGTAAAAATTGCTGAGAGTCATAGCTGACATGCCAAATTTAAGGTATTAACCACAGTAATAAAAGTTAAAACAAATTGATACAATTATTGACGGGGCAATTGGTGTTGGCCTTGACTGCTAACTATTTGAATCTTGGTTTTCTCTTTGTAGTAATTGTTCTTTGACTTACTGAACAGGTATCACAAGTGAGACAATTCTGAAGCCAGCCAGTATCACGGAGGATGAAGTGCTGGAGCTGATTTCCAAACTCAACAATGATGATAAAGTGGACGGGTTGCTTGTACAGCTGCCTCTACCTGGTAGGGGATTGCCATGCTAATTAACTGTGTATTTGCTTGAATACTAACTTGAACAAAGATGTGCTTTTTTTTTTGTTGGACTGAGTGTAAGGCACATGAGTATTTGGAAAACTGAGCCACCATTTTGGTATACACTGAAATGGTTAAACGAATCATGATTTTTTTTTTCCAAAATAAAAACCAAAATCACTGGGAAAAAAAACTTAGTAGATACAGCAGCTTGATATGGTTTGATTTATGATTATCACAAGTATTAACATACAGTGAAAAGTATTGTTTCCTGCGCGCCATACAGATAAAGCATACCGTTCATAGAGAAGGAAATGAGCGTGCAGAATGTAGTGTTACAGTCATAGCTAGTAGAGAAAGACCAATTTAATGCAAGATAAGTTCATTCAAAAGTCTGACGGCAGCAGAGAAGAAGCTGTTCTTGAGTTGTTGGTTTGTGATCTCAGACTTTTATATATTTTGCCCAATGGAAGAAGGTGGAAGAGAGTATTTTCAGGATGCTTGATCTTGGGGTCCTTAATCATGCTGGTTGCTTGTCCAAGGCAATGGGAGGTGTAGACAAAGTCAGTGGATGGGAGGCTGGTTTGTGTGCTGGATTAGGCTTCGTTCACAACCCTTTGTAGATTCGTGGCCTTTTGTACTTTCTTGAAGCTTCATGGAAGGAGATGTGGAATCTATGTTTTGTGTCTTTTATCCATTTGAACTTTTGAATCAGCGTTGTGTCGCAGTTGCACTAAACTGGTCAGATACTTTTGGATATAGTCCAATAGTTGTGAATAACAGTGTAATCATGTAATTTGCTTTATTGCAAAATACGTAGAACAGTGCAGCAAAACAAATTCTTTTTCTTAAAAATATTTAAAGAATTTAAAAAAAGCTCATCACATAGGATGGCATTTGCATTATTCATAGACTGCTTTCTGCACCAACTTGTTTTGTGTGTTTCAAAGCAGTTGCGTTTTTATTTGCAATACAAAGCTGAATTACCAGGCATTTTCCACACCTAGGTATTTAAAAAAAGCTTTTTTAATTTGTTCCTTTAGTACAGATCCATATGCATGCTGTCGTTAACATATTAAAAGGTGGTTAGATGAGCCTCGCATGAAGCAATAGAACAGAAGGGATTTAACACACTACATTAGGCCATTTGATTCATTGTGAATGTACAGGCCCCTTACTTGATAATCCAAGCTCAACTCCACAGCCCTGTTCTTTCACCACTGTCTTCTATCTTCCCCTGTTTCAAATATTTATGGATAGCACAATGGTTAGCACTGCTGCCCTCGCAGCGCCAAGGACCTACATGTTATTCCAGCAATGTGGTTGACCCTCAACTGAGCTCGGGCAACTCAGGATGGGTAATAAATGCTGGCCAGCCAGTGACGCCCATGTCTCATGAATGAATGGAAAAAAAAAATGGTGTTCCAATTTCCCTGTATTGAACCACTCATTTGGCATGTTGCCAGTGACATGGAATACTTTGGAGGCTAGTTTTAACACTTGGAATTTATGAGAATGAGACTTGGAACAGATAACCAGCTTGATGGTATCTTTGTTTCTCCTTAACTATGTGTAGTGACACTTGACACTGCTCTTCAGTGGAGATTTTCCTTATGATTCCTTTTTATTAAAAGCAAAAAGGGAGATTGGTCCTTAGCTTGTGACAGGGTTCCAAATTCAATCAGCAAGTCCTTCTATTCCTTCCTCCCATGTTCTTTTCTAGCTTACCCTTAAAACATTGGTAGCCTCGGAAAGCAAGGTCAAGGTGTATAGGATAGTACGCTTTAGTTTTGTGCTTGTTAGATCGAATGTGCTTGACGGTACAGCCTGGTTTCAATCTTAAGGGCAACGTGATGTGCGCTTGTTTTTAAAATAATGAATTATCTTAATAGGTTGGTTCAACATTGAATTTTTTTTTCTTTCTTAGAGCACCTCGATGAACGCAAGATCTGCAATGCAGTGTCTCCGGCTAAAGATGTGGATGGATTCCACGTGATCAACGTAGGCCGCATGTGCCTTGACCAGAAGTCAATGCTGCCTGCTACGCCCTGGGGAGTGTGGGAAATAATTCAAAGAACAGGTGATTTAAAACACCGTCTCTCGGTCAGTCATTCTCATGGTACTTGTCCTGACTGATTATTTGAGCAGGAGTATTTAAACCTGAAAATATAGCTTCCTAATCTGAAAATCTTTGAACTTACTGAGGAGTTTAATGTTTCCTTGTTTTGAAAATAGGCTAAACATTCGGCGAAGTACTGAGGGTGCATTTGAATTTCACATTTAATGTTAAATCATCTGCGTGATGTGGTGGGTTGTCTAGCACTATTTAAAGGTGTGGCAATACCAACGAGTATGCTGTTTTCTTAGTGTATGACCCTACAATATTCCCTTTACCAGTATTACCAAAAACCCACGGAAAAGCGACAGTGATCAATTCAATAGATCTGGGAAGCTTCGCCTCTCAGGACGGGAGGGCACAGGTTCAGGCTGGCGAGACACATTTTTGATATGGGAATATTTCATAAGCGCTCACTACCAACATCCCATGGGTTATCATTGACCAACAACTGAACTGAACTGGACTGTCCATATGAATACTGTGGCTAAAGAGTATGTCAAAGGCTTGGTCATAGCTCGCTTTGTGAGCTCCATCCACCTCCCACCAAGTCTGTCCACCAGGGTACAAGTCAGAAGTGTAATGGAATACTCTCCACTTGCCTGGATGAGTGCAGCTCCATCAACTCCCAAGAAGCTTAACACCATCCAAATCAAAGCAGTCTGATTGCTACCCCTTCCACGTTTATTCCCTCCCCCACTGACCAGCAGTGCCAGCTGTGTATACCATTTACAAGGTGCACTCTAGGAATTCACCAAGACTCCTTTGAGCAGCAGTTTCCAAACCCACGACCACTCCACTTAGGACGGCAAGTTCCTGTGCAAGTTCCTTTCCAAGCCACTCCCCATCCTGTTTTGGAAATATATCGGTCGTTCTATCACTATCACTAGATCAAAATCCTGGAATTCTCTCCCTAACAGCATTGTGAGTGTAAGCACACCCCATGAGCTGCAGCGATTCTAGAAGGCAGCTCGCTAGCATTTCTGATGGCCAATAAATGCTTTTGGCCAAACAGCGATGCCCACATCCCATCCCGTAAATGAATTTTTTTTTTTGGAAAGTCACTCAACAGTTGTGTGCGCTGCTGGAAGAGCAGTTAAGGCTGGGGCACTCGGTCCTACAAAAGGATAAAAATCAGATTAAATATCCATGATGATAGCTGTGTTGGTTGGCTCCTTCAGGTTATAGTTGTAGCCAGTGGCAGAGTGGAAAAAACGGACTTGTTTTGGGTGTGAAGTGTAGGTTGTGCTCCTTTTTGTGAATTGACGGGATCCCATGTTTTCCATCCAGGAATCCCAACTTTTGGGAAGAACGTCGTCGTTGCTGGGCGGTCAAAAAATGTGGGAATGCCCATTGCGATGCTGCTGCACACAGACGGTGCCCACGAGAGACCTGGAGGTGAGGGTGAAATGATGCACTGTGATTTAAGTGACATGATGTGATCGACAAGCTGCTGAATTTCGATTGTGTTCTTTCGACGACAGCAGCCACAATTCTAAATATCCGATTCGAGTTTCGGAGCAAGTCTATAGTACAGCCTCTGTTCTCTTGCCAAGTTTTTGGTTCTTGGCTGATGCATGATAAACAACCTGCCTGTACCATGTAGGCTATTTGGCCCACTGAGTTTGCACCCAACGTAATCCCACCCAGACCCAATCCCCATAAATCTACATATTTACCCTAGCTAGACCCCCTGACACTAAGGGGCAATCTTAAACTGAGTATTCTCACCAAAGTTTACCTACTGGCTGTTGTCCGGACATGAAGTTTAATAAAAACTTTAGTCAAGATATTTAAAACATTAATGGGCCTTCATTTTGAAGTTCAATCTGCTTTATTTATCCCCATTAAATATTATTCAAAATGAGACTCCCATCATGCAACTTTACATGATGTGCCATCATGTTTTTAAGAGACCCCATAAATCTGTGTTAATAACGGTAGGAAATGGGTTTTGGGACTTCTAGGAAGAATACCAATTGGAAGTACCCGAATTTGGGACAGCATATTGGCACAGTGGCTAGCAGTGCGGCCTCACAGCGCCAGAGACCCGGGTTTAATTCATGGCTTGTATCATTGTGTATTGTTTACACATTCTCTCCATGTCTGCATGGATTTCCTCCGGGTTCTCCGATTTCCTCCCACAGTCCAAAGACGTGCAGGTTAGATAGGTGGATTGGCCATGCTAAAATTGGCCATTTTGTGTCAGGGGTCTAGCTAGGGTAAATACATGGGGTTTTGGGGATAGGACCTGGGTGGGATTGCGGTTAGTGCAGACTAGATGGGCAGATGGCCTCCTTCTGCACTGTAGGGATTCCATGAAGCCTATATTTTCCATGTCTCGAAACAAAACCACTCTCTTTAAGATTATGTTGCTAATTTGCATTTAATTTTACAGTAAGATTGAGCTTGACCTGAAGTTTGCGCTGTTGTGCATGCTATGAATTTAACTTCATAGCAAAGGCGAAGCCACTGCGTTACAAGTGCAGGTCTTGGTGACTGTCCATTATGTGCTCCGCGGTCCATTATTAACACTCTGCATTGCAATCCCGACTCACTACATTCCAGCTAAAAATAAATAATTAAAGGTAGGGCCAAAATACAAAGTGTAACTAGCAGTATCAGAATTTGCCTTTTGCACACCTTTTTCAGACAAGACATTTGCTGTTTTAAGTGGTCTCTGATGGTGGTTCTTTCAAGAAACTATTACATGGATGATGATTGAAGTGATGTGAACTGCAATCTGCTGTCTTTCAATTGTGCTCTTTTGACTTAGCAGACACGATTCTAAATATCCGATTTTGGTTCTTGGCCAATACATGTCAAACAATCCACCTGCTGCTCTTGTAGATCGATTGCCTCTTGTAGACTGAGCTTCTTCAGTAAACTTTTATCTGACTATTGTCATGACATGAAGTTTAATTAAAAATCTTATTAACGGTAGCTATCCAGGAGCACACTTTTCAAACTCATTTCACCTGATTATTTGCTGTATTTGTGAAGCTATATTTTCCCCTATTGACAGCCTGAGAACATGTCTTCCTTACAACTTTTGTTGGGGATTTAAGATAATATCTGGACATCCCTTCAGAGACATTGGTTAGAGATTCTTTCCTAAGCTTTGAAGTGCTTTTGAGATGCATCACTGCATTTATATACATCACTGCCTTTATAAGCAACACTGCAGTGACCCTTATAAAGGCCCTTTGGCCCTCAATGTTGCGCCGATGTGTGAAAACCAATCTAAAGCCGATCTAACCTACACTATTCCAATATCATCCACATGTTTATCCAATGACCATTTAAATGCCCTTAATGTTGGCGAGTCCACTACTGTTGCACACAGGGCATTCCATGCCCTTACTACTCTCTGGGTAAAGAACCTACCTCTGACATGTGTCCTATACCTATCATCGCTCAATTTAAAGCTATATCCCCTCGTGCTAGCCATCTCCATCTGAGGAAAAAGGCTCTCACTGTCCATTTTATCTAATCCTCTGATCATATTGTATGCCTCTATTAGGTCATCTCTTAACCTTCTCTCTAAGGAAAACAGCCTCAAGTCCCTCAGCCTTTCCTCAGAAGACCTTCCCACCATACCAGGCAACACTAGCTTCCCAGATATTCCTAGGATAAATCTCATCCAACCCAGGGGACTTACCTATTTGCACACTTTCTAGAATTGCTAACACTTCCTCCTTATGAACCTCAATCCTAGCTAGTCTAATAGTCTGTATCTCAGTATTCTCCTCGACAACACTTTTTCCTGTGTGAATACTGATGAAAAATATTCATTTGGCACCTCTCCTATCTCTTCGAACTCCATGCACAACTTCCCACTACTGTTCCTGACTAGCCCCAATCTTACCCTAGTCATTCTTTTATCCCTGACATACCTATAGAAAGCTTTAGGGCTTTCCTTGATCCTACCTGCCAAAGACTTCTCATGTCTCTTCCTGGCTCTTTAATCTTGCAATTAGTGGCCCATGGAAGGCAATGAGATCCTTTCTTAATTAATCTGATGTATCTGGCTTCAAGCAAGCTCTTGTGTCTTACCTTTACCTTGTACAGCACAGGGATCTGTTGCTTTACTCACTAATTGAACTTTGAACTTTAAAGCTAAGTGTTGTATTGCAGGGGATGCCACAGTGACCATCTCCCATCGATACACACCCAAAGACCAGCTGAGGGAGCACACCAAGCTCGCGGATATCATTGTAGCTGCAGCAGGTGAGGTTTCAGCTATTGGAGCGTTTGACGTTGGAGTCTTTGAGTAAAGTGGTAGTTATGTTTCAGATACAAAATGAACATACTGTTTCGTACTGTTTTGCTTAGTCAAAAGCAGTAGATAGAACATCCACCCCCCCCCCCCCCCCCCCCCCCCCCCCCACCCCCCCAACTAAAGTGTGAACTCCAGCATGTGACCCTTTGACAGAACCACTCATAAATGCTGGTTGTTGATTTTGAGGAATCTATTCTTTCACTTTCAAGAGTAATCATTATTTTTGTTTGAGCTGAAGAAGGTTCAGTTGAAGCTTTTCTCAAATTAGTACGTTCAGTGGAATTGGCAGCTCTTTTTGCTATCAGTGATTCGAATTGTGCACTATCCTGTGAGCATTCAATAACTATGACTAACGTGCAAATCCTATGAGTCAATAGTTTAAATTGGGTGCAAATCCCCACTAATAAATAATGAATCCCCAGTTAGTTTCTGTGCTTCCATATATTAAAACAAATCCAAATTCAGATTTGTACAAGATTGCACAGCCTCTGGCAAACAAGCAATCATAAGATCCCATCTATCTTTTTTTTAAATTTATTCATGGGATATGGGTGTCATTGGCTGGACAGCAATCATTGCCTAATCTGTAGTTGCCCAAGGGCAGTTGAAACTTGACCACGTCTGGAGTCACTTGTAGGCCAGACCAAGTAAGGACAGCAGATTGCCTTCCCTAAAGGACATCAGTTAATCAGATGGGGTGTCCGGACAATCAGTCCTTTAATTCCTGATTTATTTTTTTTTTTTGTTTTATTATTTATCTGCCATGGACGGATTCGAACTCAACTCCCAGAACATTACTTGAGTTTCTGGATTAATAATCTAGCGATAATACCACTAAGCCATCACCTCCCTCTGCTTGACATTTAACAAGATCATTATTGAAACTGTACATCAACTCCACTTTCCTGCCAAATCTCTGCATTCTTTATTCTCTTAGTATCAACCTGAAATCGTAATGCTTATGAAGAAATTTCTCCTCATTCTCTCCATCCAAAATGTTCAATGTCTTACTGCAAATCCCAGCTCTGGACTCTGTAAATTTGATGTTTCAGTAAGGTCACCTCCCATTCCTCTGAAATAACAAAGAAGATGGACTCGTTCTATTCACTCTGTCGCCGCACAGATGAATATTGTCTTTTCCAAGTTTTGTGACTTGACTGGCTTCTCCCATGCATTGCAGGTATTCCGAAGCTAATCACCGCTGACATGATTAAAGAAGGAGCGGCAGTCATTGACGTTGGAATTAATCGTATCCAGGACCCTATCACTGGCAAGCCAAAGCTGGTTGGTGATGTTGATTTTGAAGGTAATTGGAGAATGAATTATTGCCTAATCTTGCCTTAATCTCTTAGGAGTTATTAAAAGAGTGCATGAAATATGGAGACTTTGTGGTGTGTCCCTAATACATCAAGGTGGCGCAGTGGTTAGCACTGCTGCCTCTCAGCACCAGGGACCTGGGTTCAATTCCTGGCTTAGTTCACTGTCTGTGTGGGGTCTGCATGGGTTTCCTCCGGGTGCTCTAGTTTCCTTCCATAGTCCACAGATGTGCAGGTTATGTTTGTTTGGCCATGCTAAATTGCCTCTTAGTGTCAGGGGGATAAGCAGGGTAAACGAGGGTTATGGGGATAGGACCTGGGTGGGATTGTGGTCAATGCAGACTCGATGCACTGCGGTGATTCTATGATAAAATATGTTGTGGCTGGTTGGCTGTGGAAGAGAATAATTTGCTGTTAATTCTGTCTAGTGCCTTTCAAAAAAAATTTCAAAGAGATTGAAAGCCACAATTTATTTATGTTTATATATTAGCTTGAGGCACTTCATGAACGTTAGCAACAAAACATTTTTTGAAACTAAGCCAAGGGAGGAGTTATCGGGGCAGATGATTGAAAACTTGGCCCAAGAGGGAGATTTTAATCATCATCTCAAGTGGAGGAAGAGGTAGAGAAGCATGGGAGAGAATTCCAGAGCTTACAGCTCATTACTTAAACTCTAAGGTGTGAAATAAAGCAACATACGAGGAGCGTAGTGATCACTGGGACTTGAAGAAGAGAAAGAGGTTCCTGTTAAGGAGGGATGAGGGCCTTGAATAATTAAACTAAGGATGCAGGTTTTTTAATTTGAGGTGCTTTTAGACCGCATGGCAACGTCAGTCAGTGTTGGCGGCACAGTGGTTAGCACTGTTTCACAGCGCCAGGGACCCGGGTTCACCTCCCAAATTGGGTCACTGTGCAGATTTGCATGTTCTCCCCGTGATTGCTTGAGCTTCCTCTGCGTGCTCCAGTTTTCTCCCGTAGTCCAAAAGATGTGCTAAATTCTCCCTTGGTGTACCCGATGGGCACCGGAGTGTGGCAACTAGGGAATTTTCACAGTAACTTCATTGCAGTTTTAATGGAAACCTACTCGTGACACTAATAAACAAACTTTAAACCTCGGCTTTCTGAAATTTGCTCATTGGCCCTTTGACTGAGAAAGTTATGCATATATATCCCACTCCTACCCGACCCTGAGTGAAAAGGTGGGACAAGTCTGTTATAAATAGTACAAGAAGGATTAGTTTGGCATGCTAACAGCCAGTGTGTTATTTTTGACTTTGTTCAGGGCTGTTTTAGAGTGGGATGGCAAAGCTGCGTGAATTGTTACACTTCTACTCCAAGAGAGCTCAAGTGGGAGGTCTGTCTCTCTTTCTTGCCGTTAATTCTTCATGTTCCAATTTGAGAAACATGCAATGATGAGAGTGCGGGCAGAGGCCAGTTCTCCTGTCTCTATCCCTGGGTCATTACAGTACGTTTGAACCTGGAATCCTGCAAATAGACAGAATTGGATATCAGCGCAGGCACTGTTTGAGCGAGTTTGCCAGACTGGTTCCTGGGATGGCAGGATTGTTCTATGAGGAGAGATTGAGTCAATTAGGCTTGTAAGCACTCAAGTTTAGAAGAATGAGAAGGGGCCCTCATTGCAACATGTTAATATTCATAGAATCCCTACAGTGCAGAAAGAGGATATTCAACCCATAGAATCTGGACCAACTACGATCCTATCCAGGCCCTATCCCCACAGCTCCATGGATTTATCACTGTCTCCCTGACACTAAGGGACAAATTTAGCATGTCTGATTAATCTAATCTGCATATCCTATGGGAGGAAACTGGACCCGAGGAAACCCATGCAGACTTGGGGAGAACGTGCAGACTTCACGCTAACAGTAACTAAGCCGGAAATCGAACACAGAGCTCTGGCACTGTCAGGAAGCACTGCTAACCACTGTGTCAACGTGTCGACCCTCTCAGTTTTCACCAGGATTGGATAGATGGGTTGCAAGATTAATGTTTCCCCCGCTGGGGATTCCTGAATGAAGAGTCACTGTCTCAGGATATGAGATAGGACATTCAGGAGTGGGATGCAGAGGAACACCTCCACTCACAGGGTGGAATTATCCACCACAGAAAGTTGCAAGCCAAGTGACTGAATATATTTAAGAAGAATATAGATTTCTAGATTCTAAGGGGTGTTGAACGGTATGGGGAGAGAGCAGAAGTTTGGCATTGAGGTGGCAGATCACCCATGATCAAACAGAATGACAGAGAAGAGTCAAATGTGCTATCCCTCCCCTATTTTCTGTTTGAGTTGAAAACTGCACATCCAATTGTTCAGTGCTTTAATAAATTTCACTTCTCTCATGTTTTCAGAATGTCGAGGGGACAAATGATTTATTTAGAACAGCAAGTATTTGGTAGATGAAATTTCCACACCTTCACAGTGGTTAGCACTGCTGCCTCACAGCACCATATGGGTTCGATTTCCACCTCGGGTCACCATCTGTGCGGAGCCTGCACTTTCTCCCCATGTCTGCATGGGTTTCCTCCAGGTGTTTCGGTTTCCTCCCACAGTCCAAAGATGTGTGGGTTGAGTTGATTGGCCAGGCTAAATTGTCCCATTGTGTCAGGCGGGCTAGCTAGAGTAAATGCATGTGGTTATGGGGATAGGTTCTGGGTGGGATTGTGGCAGCATTGCAGCATTCAATTTAGCAGTCCCAATTTCTTTTTGCAAAGGAAACTTTCCAATATGCAAAGTTCCCATGTGAAAATATCAGCTTCGGTTTCAAACTTTAATGCCTGCTATCTGAGATACAAGTTTTTAATCTCCCTGGACTGGAAAAGATTGTAAATTTTCAAATATGATCAGCTTGATTAGATTAGTGAGTTGATGGAATGAGCTCGTGACTTGTTCAATGGCTGCATTCAGTTTGCACGCGATTATAATTTTTCTTTTGAACTGGGAAGTATCATCGGAATGAGACCACGTTGCAGAGTGAATGAGTCCTTCATTGATCATCGTAGGATTTTAAATTTTTTTGGGTTAGGATCGCTGTGCAATAGTAAGATGCTTCAAGTATAAGGTATAAGTATACATGGACTGAATCCTGCCTGTTTTGTTGCTGGATCACCGCATCTGATTGTGCAATAAAAGCAAAACTTTGGATGCTGGAAATCTGGAAGAAAAGTATAAGATGCTGGAAAGGCTGAGCAGGTCTGGCAGCATCTTTCGAAAGAGAGAATTAAAGTTTCGAGTCCATGTGACTCTTTGGAACTAAAGAGGGGACAGAATGTGTCGGATTGTATAATGGACGATAAAGCACTTGGAACAGAGTCAGTGATAGGTGAGAGCTGGGACAGATTGCTACAAATATGTAGGTCTTGAAACAGAAGTTGACAGAATTACACAATCCTGAAGTGCACTGACCACAATGGCACTCAGGCCCTATTCCCATAACCCCCATGCATTTACCCTAGCTAGTCACCCTGGCACTAAGGAACAATTTAGCCTGGCCAATCCACCTAACCCCCACACTTCTGTGAACTGTGGGAGGAATCTGGAGCACCCAGAGGATACCGATGCAGACACGGGAAGACAGTGACCCAAACCAGGAATTAACCTGGCTCCTGGTGCTGTGAGGCAGCAGTGCTAACCACTGTGCCACCATGCCGATGACAGTGTGAAGGGCTAGAGAAGGTGTGTTCTGTGTAAGAAATGTGTGGAGCTTTCTTCTGTTCTCTCATCCTACACCAACAATGTTTTTTTTTCATGACATTATTAAATTTATTGGTGCCACTTAATGTCTCAGGTGAATTTGGAAAGATTATTGCTTTTATTTTTTGAATTCCCAGCTTCCAATTTCTACCCCACTTCCCTTCCTTTACCTCTCTCTGTCTCCATTTCTGATGATAGACTGGCCACCAATATTAATTACAAACCGATCAATTCCTACAGCTACCTCTGCTATAAGTCTTCTCTTGCTTTCTGCAGGAACTCCATCTCATTTTCCTGGTTTCTCAGCCTACAATGCTGTCACTTTGTAAATGGTTTCTAACTTTGCCTTGTATCTGAGGTCGCTGCTGCCCCTCTCCCTTGTGTTTGACAGTGCACTTAACCAGGTTCAACCCATTTTCGACACCCCTGTCTTCATTCATTTTCCCTTCTTCGCTCCCAGAACCATGTCCTCATTTTCCACCCCACCGGCTTCCACCAACTCCAGCATGATGTAACCATGCAATGCATCCTCTCCCTCCACTCTGGTCAGCATTCTGCAGAAAACGCTCCCTTTATCCTGGTCCACTCCTCCATTATTCCCTTCCCACGGCTTCTTCTCTTGTGATCGCAGAAAGTGCAATGCCTGCCCTGTGATCTTCTCCGCATTCAAGACCCACATACTCTGTTCAGCTGAAGCAACATTTCAGTTGCACCCTGTTCAATTGAGTTGGTGTATTCGCCACTTCTAATGAGGCCTCCTCAACATTGAGGAGACAGAGCACAGCCTGCATGAGTGCTTTGCAGAACACCTTTGATCAGTTTGCAAGCATGACCCCCAGCTTTCCTAATGCACGCCATTTCAACTCGGCATCTGTTTCTCTTTTCCATGTGTCTGTCCTTGGCCCAACGTAAACTGAGAGTGTCATCTCCTTTTCTCATTAGGCGTATTACAGTCCTGTGAACTTCATACGAGTTCAACAACTTTAGACTGACCTTTCTTCTCCATCTGTTGCTTGGTGTTTTCTGAACACTGACTTGTTATCCCATTAACACATTCTGATATCTTACCTTTGTGCTACCCTGACATCATCTTTAGCCTTTCACACTGATTTTAAAGCTTCCTGGAACTCGTGACTTGTGCCACTTTGTCGCAGTATCCCTAAGGTTCCACCTCCAACCTTCTATTCTGATCCAGTTGCTACACCCATCCCCCATTCTGTATATAATTAATCCTGTTTCTCCTACAGACTCAAACTTTTAACCTTTTCTTTTCTCCACAGATGCTGCCAGTCCTGATTATCATTTGAAAAGTTATAGAGTTTATTTGTTAGCGTCACAAAGAAAATTACAGCACAAGAACAGGCCTCCAAGCCTGCACCAACTACAATAAAACCCCCCAACCTTCCAGGGACCATATCCCTCTATTCCCATCCTTTTCATGTTTTTGTCCAGACGCCCCATAAACCTCATTACTGTATCTGCTTCCGCTACCTCCCCCAGTAACACGTTCCAGGCACCCACCACCCTCTGTGTAAAACATGGCCACCTACATCTCCTTTAAATCTCATTCCTCACACCTTAAAACCTGTGCCTCTTAGTAATTGACTCTTCCACCCTGGGAAAAAGTTTCTGACTATTCACCCTGTCCACACCCCTCATAATCTTGCAGACTCCTATCAGGAAAGGGTGGCACAGTTGTTAAGCACTGCTGTCTCACAGCACCAGGGACCAGGGTTCAATTCCAACCTTGGTCACAGTTTGTATGGCATCTGCACATTCTCACCATGTCTGTGTGGGTTTCCTCCAAGTGCTCCAGTTTCCTCTGTCACTCCAAAGATGTGCAAGTTAGATGGGGTAGCTATGCTGAATGACCCTAGTGTAGAGGAGGTGAGGGGCTGGGTGGGATTATCTTTGGAGGCTTAATGGGCTGAATAGCCTCTTTCTGTACTGTAGGAATTCTATGAGTCTAAATAGGCTGACATTAACACTGCAATTAATTAACTGAAAATACCATAGTTCCCACACTCTGGGACCTGTTTGGGCACACTGAGAGAGAATTTAGCATGGCTAGTACACTTAACCAATATCTCTTTCAGACTGTGGGGAAGGAAACCACAGAATCCAGAGGAAACCCACAAAGAGAGAATGTGCAGACTCCACATAGACAGTGACCCAAGCTGGGAATCGAACCCAGGCTCCTGGTGCTGTGAGGCAGCACTACTAACCTTTGTACCACTATATCGCCCCATAACCAAAGATTTGAAGTATCATAGTGGGAGCAGTGTCTTTAAAGACAGCTTTTTAGTGCTTTGCCCATTTGGCCACAGCTGTGAGTACTACAGTTGTGAACTTCCATTTGGAAAGCCTGCAATCTAACCCTGAATATTAAATATATGGTGGCACACTGTTTAGCAGTGCTGGCTCACAGCACCTGGGACCTGGTTCAGTTCCCAGCGCTGGTCACTGTCTGTGTAGAATTTGCACATTGTCCCTTGTCCGCCTGGGTTTCCTCCAGGTGCTCCAGTTTCGTCCCACAGTCCAAAGATGTGCGAGTTAGGCAGATTGGCTATGCTAAATTACCCCTTAAGTGTCAGGCAGACTGGCAGGGTAAATACGTGGGGCTACAAGGATGAGGCCTGAGTGGGATTGTGGTCGGTGCAGACCTGAATGGCCTCCTTCAGCACTATAAGGATACTATGATTCATGATGGGGGAAGATATTAAAAAAAAAAATTGTAATTTTAAACTAATTTTGTTTTGCATCTTTTTCAGAAGTGAAGAAGAAAGCCAGTTTTATAACACCGGTACCAGGAGGAGTTGGACCCATGACTGTTGCCATGCTGATGAAAAACACCATCATTGCAGCCAAGAAGCTTTTAAAGTTGAGGGAGAACTGAACAAATAGTTATCCTGTGGTCATGCCACAGAGGGATGGGGGCACAGCTCCCTATTGAACATTCCAACGTACTGTTTTACATCCCACACATACCAAAGGCTAACCAACTGAGCAATTTATTTATTTTCATATCGTGCTTGAGGGCGTTACGTTTTTCACTTTGCGTTTAAATGTAATTTATTTACCTTTCTAGTTAAGAATTTAAATTAAGTGCAATTTTTAGAGTTTGTGTAGGAAGCCTCTCAGTAACACAAGAATCCTTAGGTCAACTGCAGTAACACAAGAGTCCTTAGGTCAACTGCTCCCTTTTATTGAAAGAAGAAGCTGTTTTTATTCCTGGTTTTGAAGTTATGATGAAGATTTATAGAGTTTGCAAGGCCAGGGAAGGCCTAAACTATAATCTGTTAATGAAGACAGCCCAGCAACAATTCTGCTGGTTCCGTTGTCATTTGATACGACGAGGAAGGCTGTAAATGTAGATAATTTTACAGCATAGCCTGTATCGTTTTGCAGTACTCTATTCCTGGAGAAAGCAAAGCCAACAGAAATTTTGTCAATGGTTTGAGCATTCTCCATTAAGCTCAGACAGTATTAGAATGACTCCTAAGTCACTGAGGCACCATGGCTGCGAGGCTGGCAATGTGTAGTGTATTGGCACATCAGTATGCTTCTCCACACAAAGTTGAGACAGAGCCTCTGTGTTCTGCGAATGTCAGGCAACCGTTCTTTCTTCTCCTCCTCCAATGCGAGTCGGCCATAAAAGCCTGCTTGTCGTACCACTGGCTGTCTAGTGTGGGGGAGGGAGGGGGCGTGGTGGGGGGAGTGTGGGATGTGGGTGGCGGAGTGCAGAGCAAATAAAGTGAGAGTGCTCTGTCTCCAAATGGTTGGGTGCTGGATATCTGTTCATGTCTGTTACAATCTGCCATGGTTATGGTGGAATTGCATTCTGTGCAACACTTTGCACTGCACATACGGAGATGTCACTGTCTGGTCTCACTGGACAAGATTAACTTGCAAGGTTGATGTGAGCTATGACCATGCAGTATTTGTGACAAGGAGCTAAATATTCATGGTCATATCAACTCTTTCAATAAATGATTAAAAATTATGGAGCCACTGTACTTGAAGAAAGCAATCTCTGAGTTATTGTAACTCGGTGAAAACTGAATTATTTTTATTCTTTCATGTGAGGCCTCCAAGCATTAGGTATAATGTGTATTAATCACATGCTGATGTAAGGTAGGAGTGGTTCAGGGTCTGAATTAAAGTTTGTTAACATTTCAAAAGTGAATCTCGTCCTGTCATTGTGAAGCTCCCACAACTTTCTGGAGAATCAAAGAATCCCTATAGTGCAGAAGAGTCCACAGCAATCTTCTGATAGAGCATCTTATTCAGACTCTATCCCTGTAATTTCATTTAGGGTGACCAGTCCACCACATCTACATATCTTGGGACTAAGGAACAATTTAGCATGGCCAATCTATTAAACCAGCACATCATTGGACACTGAGGGGAACTTAGCATGGCCAGTCCAACTAACCTGCACATCTTTGGACACTAAAGGGCAATTTAGCATGGCCAATCCATCTAACCTAGAATCATAGAGATATCCAAAACAGGAACAGGCCCTTTAGCCCAACTCGTCCACACTGACTAGTTTTCTAAACCGAAATGATCACATTTGCCTGCTTTTTTGGCCCATATCCCTCTAAATCTTTCCCATCCTTGTATCTGTCCAAATGTCTTTTAAATATTGTAATTGCACCTGCCTCTCTCACCTTCTCTGGCAGCTCATTCAAGATACATGCTACTCTGTGGGTGAAAAAGTTGCCCCTCAGGTCCCCTTTCCCTTCTCACCATAAACCTATGCCTTCTAGTTTTGGACTCCGCTACCCTGGGGAAAAGGCCTCGCTGATTCACCTTATCTGTGTCCCCCATGATTTTATAAATCTTTGTGAGGGTCACCCCTCCTACTCCTACTCTCTGGGGGAAAAATGTCCTAGCCTATCCAGCTTCTTATATTTCTAATCTTCCACTCTTGGTAACACCCTTAGAAATCCTTTTTTCACCTTTTTCCAGTTTAATACAGTTCCCTATAGTATGGTAATCAGAATTGTACACAGTACTGAAATGTGGCCTTACCAATATTTTGTACATTTGTAACATGATGTCCCAACTCTCGTGCTCACTGCCATAGTGGAGTGTGGGAGGAACCCGGAGGAAATCTACTTAGACACAACGAGAAATTACAAACTCCACACATGCAGTTCCCTGTGGCTGGAATTGAGCCCGGGTCCCTGGAGCTGTAAGACAACAGTGCCAACTACTGTGATATCCAGGAGCTAAATTAACCCCAGTTGTCTTGTCCTTACCACACCCTGCGTGCTTATGCACATGCATACATACACACTCATTGCAAACTTGTGTCCCAGCCACCTGATGACCCCTTGTATTCTCCATGCCAATCGAACAATGTTTTTAAAGAAACAAATCACATTAAGTGAGTAATTGATCACACGGAATGGGTTCATTCTGAAAATTTGTCGGAGGCACATTATCTTTTTCCTCTGGAAGTTACCATACCTAGTATATAGGTCCATTTTAACAAAGGACATTTATTTATTTATTTATGTTACAAGTAGGCTTAATGAACACTGTAATGAAGTTACTGTGAAAATCCCCTAGTTGTCACACTCTGGCATCTGTTTGGGTATGCTGATTTAAATACACATAAAAAAGAAACCGATTCCAAATGTAAAATATGCTAAAACTGGATCCAGCACCTCCTGAACAAAATTTCAAGCATTCCTTATCCTAATAAAGCCTTGATAAAGGTAATGTGATAGAACTGAACTCAGCAGAGTACCAGGAACATTAGCACCACTCTCATTACAGATTGGGTGTCTCTGCAAGTACATGAAATAGACAATGCAGCCAAAAGTTGGATGTTTCATTACAATCTATCAACAGGATAAATCTGAATGTCCTTGCCAACAGCATGAAAACTGTAATTAAGACATGATTAAGTGACCATTTTCGAAATGGACAAATTATCACTAAAGATTATGACAATACAGATGGGACACAATTAAACAGCTGTTGTCTCTGGCCTACCTCTTTGTATCATATGTAAATAAGTAACCTGTGTGTGTGTGAGACTAGAAACAATTATCTTTCCTGGAAGTTGTAAGAAATGTTCCATAAAAAAGACTGACTGTGCACAATTGAGCAGAGCACACTGAGGAAGTCTTAGGAATTCTTCAGTTGTCTCATTATCGAAAAGAAGGGAATAAAGGATCCACCACCCATGAATGCTATGTTGAATATAATTTTAGCTCTGACCACCCATGAACGCTATGTTGAATATAATTTTAGCTCTGACCACCCAAGAACGCTATGTTGAATATAATTTTAGCTCTGACAATAGACTCAGCCTTAATTTCCCCTGTTCCTCCTTCCAGCTGCCTCCCAAATCATCTTATACCTTATCTGAAATGGGGACTTGAATCATTTTTGTCTGAAGCTATACTGCAGGGAAGAGTCCCTCACTTCATGAATGGGGAACCCAAATGGAGAAGGAGGGATGGGATGAAAAAAGAAATAGCAAATGTTTTCTTGCACTGAGAAGCCTCCATTCTTAACAAATCCATCCAATTGGTTTGTAGGAATGGAAATTACAGTACTCAGTAATTGATTGATGCCTATGTTGAAATTGTTGAATTGAGAAACAATTTCTCAAGTGTTTTAATCAGAAGGAACCAAATTAAAACATGGTCCAGTGTCTGTACAGAATCAGAGTTGACCTGAGGGTGGAGGGAATAACATCACCCGGGCTTACTGCCTCGATGGCTAAATTATATATTAATTTATTAGTCACATGTTGGTTTACATTAGCATTGCAATGAAGCTACTGTGAAAATCCCCTGGTCGCCACATTCCAGCGGCTTCTTTCGGATTGTAGAAGGAAACTGGAGCACCAGGAGGAAACCCATACAGACACAGGGAGAACATGCAGATTCCACACAGGCGGTGACCCAAGCTGGGAATCGAACTTGGGTCCCTGGTGCTGTGAGGCAGCAGTACTAACCCTTGTGCTGACCTAATAATAAATTAATTTGTTATTAAATAATAAATATGTTGCCCTAAGATTTTAGAATAGGCTTTAATTAAACACAAACATAAAATGCTGGCAACACTCAGCAGGTCAGGTCAGCAGGTCTGTGACTAATAGAAAAAAGAGTTAGGGCGAGATTCTTTCCTCCCAGCCACATTTCCCACGGTAGGATATGATAAGTTGTTTGCCAGCAGCAGGATTCTCTGGTCCCATCAGTGTCAATGGAAACTCCCATTGCCATCACTCCAAGCTGGTGGCAAACCCTCACTGCAGATGGGGGCCAGAGAATCCCGCGGCATGAATGACCAAAGAAGTCCAGGCTTAATATTTCAGGTTGATTTTTTCGTAAAAACTGGAAAATTTGAGGGATGTAACAATCGATGTAATTGGTCACAGTGTGGAGGAGGCTGCATTGTAGAAACGAGAATGCGGTTGACTGAATTGGAAATTAAATTGGCGTTTTACCTGGAATGTTTTGGGGGGTTTGTAATGGCCTATGGGAAGGTGAGCGGACAGGTATTGCCACTCTAGTGCTTGTTTGAGAAGCTAGGATTGAGATTCGAGAGATGGACCAGGGTGTCATGGAAGGAAATCCCTTTCTGGAATTGTAGGTAGGTGGGGAGGGAGCATTGGCATTTGTTAGTCTTTGCCTGTTAAATAAAAGAGGAATAATGATATAGACACACGGGTTTCATTCTTCTTCACCATGTCTCAAATTGACATTACCATGGGAGTGTTTTTCACTTAAGCTGCCTCTTGCTTGTATCCCTTATTTATCTTTCTTAAATCTGGTGCTTTATACACTCTTCTAGAGAATTATCAAATCAATTTTTGCAGAGAAGTAAAACAATATAATGCAACCTGTTCTAAAGCTTCCCAACTCTTCGAACTAAATTCTCCTCATCTCAGGTCCGAATCTAAGTGATGGGCCCGTTATCCAGAATCCGCCTCCATGTTCTAGATTCTCCAACCTCTTGAAGTCTATCCTTCAAGCTGACAAATCCTTCAAATACATCTGTTCAGTCTTTAGGTTTCTCAATCACTCATTCGCCAGGAGCTAAATTGTGGCAACTATACCAAGTACAGGACAAAGTGATTGCCTCACAGAATCCCTGCAGTACAGAAAGGAGGCCATTCAGCCCATCAAGTTTGCACCAACAACAATCCCACCCTATCCCCTAACCCCAAACATTGACCCTGCTAATCCCCTTGAAACCCGCACATCTTTGGACCATATAAATCAATAAAAATTATCAGCGCCACAGACACTGAGTTTTACGATGAAGACTGAAATCTTTCGAGCAAAGTTGTTAGGGCAAGCAGGAGTCTAGAAGTGGTTTCACAAAATGTGACGGAGGGATTATCGCCAGTGCTGTCTGTGGGAGAACCAAGATGAAGGTTTAACTCAGGAAGCAAGCATAAATCGAATGTCATTCACTGCAGTTAACATGTGTATTCTCTTTGGTGTCATGCTCTCTGACTGGATAGGGAATTTACAGACATGGCTAAATAGCAGAATTAATAGAAGTACATACCTTGGTGACAAAACCTGACCCCTTGCAGAGCAAGATTTAACTTGGAAATGTTCTAACAAAGACGAGTGGTTTGGGCTGATATTAAAAAATCCAGGCAAGTACAGGTTAGATAGATAGGTCATGTTTAGTGTCAGGAAGATTAGCAAGGTAAATACATGGGGCTATGGGGTAGAGTCTGGGTGGGATCGTTGTTGGTGCAGGCTTGACATGCTGAATGGTCTCCTTCTGTACTGTAGAGATTCTATGAATTTTTAAAAGTTTATTTATTAGCATCACAAGTAGGCCTACATTAACGCTGCAGTAAGTTATTGTGAAAATCCCCTGGTGGCCACACTCCGGCACAAGTTCAGGTACGCTGAGGGGAAATTTAGCATGGTCGATGCACCTAACCAGCACGTCTTTCGGACTGTGTAGGAAGAGCACATGCAGACACAGGGAGAAAATGCAGACTCCATACAGATAGGAATCGAATCCACATCCCTGGCACTGTAAGACAGCAGTGCTAACCACTGTGCTACCCCTGCAAACAGGTATGCAATGACATAAGTGAAATAAACATCTGTGTATTTGAACACTTTCAGAACTCTCTGCAAATTCAGAATTTATACACATTATAGCCAAAATGAGTCTGGAAATTGACAATGGATGTATGTTAATATATTAATGGATCTCGTCTCTATATATTAACAGCTAATTGGGACCTATTGAAACTGGGATTCTGCTATGTAACATCATTGAATATGTAATGATACATGATCTCTGAGGATTGTACATGCTATCTGGGAAGACATGTTCCAATAAGACAGGGTGCAAAAATCAAACTATAAGAACTTGTTAATGGCCTTTCTCTGCAGAGGTGGCTCTTTCTGCCTCTCCTTGCAGCGATATTGAAGTTTGTTGTAATTCTGGATCAAGGCAGGTTCTTATCGTGGTTTCCTTGTTTTTCTAGGTCACCATCCATTCAGCAAGTAGCAGCCCTCTCTAAATTCTAGGTCAAATAAATTGTCCCCACAACACCCTTGCATTGTCAGCAGAAGAGGACTGGGCACCAAGTTAGCATACCTTGGCCCTCAGCCTAAGACACAGTGAATGAACGAACAAAAAAGGGTATCCGAAGCTTTCCTCTGTAATTAATAATCTATTACCAAAATAATAAGAGTAGATGGCTTCAATGTTTAAAGTTTATTTATAAATTTTAAAGTTTATTTATTAGTGTCACAAGTGCGCTGCAATGAAGTTACTGTGAAAATAGATTGTTTCTGAAGCTGCCTGGGTGGGATTGTTGTTGGTGCAGGCTCTTAGTTGTAGATTATTGGAGCAGGCACCTCATTAAAAAAGAAATGGAACTTTATTCCTGTCAATCTTAGAAAAAGGATCTTACATTTATATAGCACCTTTCATTTCCTCAGAACCTCCAAACTGTTTCATAGCCAATAAAACACTTTTTAAACACTTGTGATGCCGACAAACACGGTAGCCAATTTAAGAATCGTACAATCCCACCAAAGCAATGAAATAAATGGACCGTGTAAAAACCTATTTCAATGATGTTGCTTGACGTTGTATTGACTCAGACACTGCGGAGAACTCCCCTGCCCTTCCTAAAATCATGTCAGATCTTACACATCACCTTGAAGAGCAGGTGGGCCCTCAGTTTAACATCTCAGCTATCTCTTTACCCAGTAGGAAGAGTCAGTTGTAGTAGTGCTCACGTGTATCAGTGAGCTAAACTGCAGCAATCTGCCCCATTGTTAAATAAGTTCACCTGCAGTTTTTATCATGTAATGCAACTGAGTTGCAGCAAGGAATTTTCAACATTTTGTTTTGTTTCCCCTCTCGTTTTAATTACATTTACTCCCACCTAGGCAGGAGTGACAAAATGAACTGAATTCAGGGATAGCTCAGTCCCTCCCTCCTTCTCCTGAATGGATTTGGATCTGTCATGTACATTCTGATCGAGGAATAAAATGTGAGTGTGGGTGCTTATATGCAAGTTCCCAGTAATTCCGGTTTCACTTCCCCAATGCTGTTGCCGAGGTAAAACTATTTTAACAGAGTGAGGCAATGGAATAATAGAAACATATTACTTGCTTTGATCAGATGATGTTTCTAAAGGAAAGGCATGCATTCTGAATGTTGTCCAAGCTGACAGATGTGGCATTGGTAATGTCTCACAAACAATAATGAGATAATTGACTGTCTGCTTTTTATGTGATGCTGGCTTCAGGGCCAAATATTACCTAGGATACCTTTGAATAATGGTCCGTGATTTTTCAAATATTTCCCTCAAAATGAGACCACCTTAAAAAAGCAGTTATCCCGTACGACCTGCGTGTTCACCTAGATTCTGCCATGTTACAGGCTGAAGCCCTCAAGCTTACAACCGGACGGCGAATAATGTCAACTTGAGTCAATCTTCCCTTTAGTCACCAGCATTTGATAACATGCTTTGTACTAAAGCTGCTCATGTAAATGTAACATTGGCAAGTCATAGAAAGTTTTTCCATAGTCGTGGTTAGTTTTGGTTTGATAAATATTCATCAGTTGACTTAATTGTAGGGCTTGCATCTGCCAACAAATGTCATTAGAGTTTTGATATATTAAGCTTAACAACAGAAGTTTAATAGTGTGCAAGTGTACTGGAGGGTTTATTGATCAATTCCATTATTTCAGCTATTTCAATGAGCTGGCATTGTTAAAAATTGACCACTATGAACTTTCAGTTGTGTGCTTTCCCAACCTCCCCAGGCTTCTAACTTGGATTACAACTTTTACTGGTTGCTTATCCTTGGTTTTGAACGCAGATTATTCATTTATAGTAGTGTGTAGCAATGGGTTTGGAATTCCAACTTGGAATTCTGTGACCAGTCCTTATCTATTCTTGAGCAAACCTGATATTGAATGACAGTAGCGAAATAACGTGCTACAGCCTCCTGAAGGATTCACTCCCACGCTTTCAGCAAATGTTGCCTTTTGGCAGAGTAAGCATGAAGAAAAGTGAACTTCGTATAGAGGTGTATGATTGATACCTACACCTAGAGTGGTTTTACATATCCAGAAATGCCCTTTTTATAGGTAATTCTTCTGAATTTATGATTTAGGCTATTGCCTACCGAAACATTAATCTCAAACCCAAAAATAAATACTGAAGTATTGGTAGAACATAAGAAAGAGCAGGAGAACATAAGAAACAGATAGTGAGGATGCATCTAATGATAAGACTTTAACACCTTTTAGCCATACCCTTTGAGAAGACAGTGGTGTGTTTTATTATTTACAGAAGGTTCTTTTTCCCCTCCCAAAGTTGTTCTACTGATCGGACTCCAGATTATTTGATTCCAAACCTGTTTCACTTTTGCATTGAGAAAGCAGAAATTTGCTCGTGATTAAATTCAACCGGGTTTCCTTAAAACCAAATGCGGGAAGAAGTAAAATTTGAAGTATCTGAATGCCTAATAGAAGAAGCATAAGGTTTAATTCATTAGTGTCACAAGTAAGGCTTACATTAACACTGCAATGAAGTTACTGTGAAAATCCCCTAGTCGCCACACTCTGGCGCCTGTTCAGGTTACACTGAGGGAGAATTTAGCACCCAACAGTCTTTCGAACCATGGGGGAAACCAGAGCACCCGGAGGAAACCCACACAGACACGGGGAGAACGTGCAGACTCTACACAGACAATGACACGAGCCAGGAATTGAGCCCCGGGTCCCTGGCACTGTGAGGCAGCAGCACTAACCACTGTGCCACCGAGCCACACACATAATCATCTTTCTGGTTCTATTTTGTTTGATTTTTCACTGTCTGAAGTGCTCTTAGCAGGAAAACGGACTGCCAGAAAAAAAAAGTCACAGCATTAATTTGTCATGCATCGTAATTTCTACAGACAATTTCAAATACAGCAATTACAAAATAAATTAAAAAGGGAATAACGAAATGCATGATTGACATTTGTAGAGCATCTTAATCTGCCACGAGAAATCACTAGGTTTGATCAGGTATTCTCACTTAAATAGGAATAAACTGCACCGACATCAAATGGGAAATCTACACCCAGGGACTTCTGAAAAGCGACTAGATGGTTAAGACGACCTACGCTATCTGAGTTCCCTCCACTTCACGCCTTGTGCAGTATAACTAAAAAGAATTTGTAAAAGTAGTAAAGTGTTCTCATCAGAGTTGTCATCCTGTTGAAATGAATTGGAGCAAGTCTTGCTCGCAACATTATTGATCTGAAGGAGAAAAGCTTACAGGCAGGAAGTTGGCAAAGAATGCATTTACATGAACGCTGGGTCAATCTCTTCACAACATCAAAATTAAATCTCAACAGAGAACTGGCTTTAAAAATTACAATTGCCTCAAAGCAATTTCCTAATTCCTGGAATGTGTTGGTATGCTCTGCAGTCTTGCTTGACTGTCACTAACTGTTGTTTCCTAATCTTTAATAATAATGTCAATATTCTTTAAAAACATATTTTGTACAACACGTGCAGGCAAAAAGACAACATAGGTGCATAGAAATCTTCACTTGCAGTAGATACTCTGGTCTGGTATTGTGTCTGGACAAGGTGCAGTTCTCTGAAAGTTAACATGCACAAGGTCCTAATCTGTCAGCCCATGTCAACAGTTCCCAAGGTCCATGTGCTAACAAAGTGCTTCTGACGGGACCCAGCAGAGCAGGCTACAAAGTGGTCTCACCGCCTGTGTCTCTCCAAGCCTTCTCATTATCCGTATCGTCATAATCTGACTCCATTTCTATCTTGACCTGTGGGACAGGGCATATGGCGTTCGGGGAGTAGTTGAAAGCGGGGGAAGACGGACAGGAAATCTTGAGGTGTAGAGTTATACTGTGGAGAGATTTAGAGAGGGGAAAACATTATTCTCTTCATTTATACACAGTTTCGCGCCCTCCCCCTCCCCCCGCAAACCCACACTCCTTCTACCCCCCCCCCTGTTAAAAGTGTGCCACTGAGAGCATCTCAAACTGCCCTATTAGTCGGCAAACTGGGACAAAAAATGTCCCAGAATAAATCAAAAACAGAAAATGCCGGAGAAGCTCAGCAGCTGTGACAGTGTCTGTGGTGAGAAGATAGAGTCAGTGGTTCGCGTTGGATGACCCTTTGTCAGAGCTCATCCTGCTGGAGTCGGTAGAAATGGTGGAGATTGATCCTTTGAATGTGGAGGCTGGCGGGATGAAAAGAGAGGACAAGGAGCATCCCCTCCCAGGAGGGACAGGAGGTGCTGGGTCAGACAAGGTGGAGACCACTGTCAACTACAGAAAACCACAACTGAGGAAGATGGAAGACATATCACCAGCTCTGATGAAGGGTCATAGAATTTACAATGCAGAAGGAGGCCATTTGGCCCATCAAGTCTGCATTGGCAACAATTCCACCTAGGTCCTAATGCCATCACCCATATATTCCCCTCACATTAAGGGGCAATTTAGCTTGGCCAATCAACCTAACCTGCACATTTTTGGACTGTTGAAGGAAACCAGAGGAAATGCACACAGACACAAGGAGAATGTGCAAGTTCCACACAGACAGTGACCCGAGGCTGGAATTGAACCCATGTTCCTGGTGTTCTGAGGCAGCAATGCTAACCACTGTGCTACCATACTGCCTTAGGATAGCATCCCTCTTGTCTTCTCTTTTTACCCTGCCAGCCTCTGCATTCAAAGGATCATCCTCCTGCACTTCCACCAGCTCCAGCAAGATGAGCTCTGACAAAGAGTTATCCAGACTCAAAATGTCAGCTCTATTCTCTCTCCACAGATGCTGGTGCAGCTACTGAGGTTTTCCAACATATTCTATTCTTGTTTCAGAGTCCAGCATCTGCAGTATTTTGCCTATATCCCAGAATAAATCCCTGAGTTTGTTTCAACCTCAATGGAGAACTTTGGGATGTTCTTCTACATTTAATGTATGTAATGTAAATGCAAATGATTAGCTTGCTGGCACTCACTGTTCACATATTTATTTAAAGTCCATTCTAGTTCTAGTGATAGGTAATTGATATGAAATGATAACTCTCTTTCTCCACAGGCTGCTGCTTGATGTGTTGAGTATTTCCAGCATTTTGCTGCTTCTACCTACCTTAGAACAAAGAGCAAAGAAAATTACAGCACAGGAACAGGCCCTTTCGCCCTCCAAGCCTGCATTGAACAGGCTGCCCGATTGAACAAAACCCCCTATCCTTCTGGGGACTGTATCTCTCTATTCCCATCCTATGCAAAAATTTGTCAAGAAGCCCCTTAAAACTCACTACTGTGTCCACTTCCACTATCTCTCCCTGCAACGAATTCCAGGCACCTACCACCTTCTATATAAAAAAACTTGCCTTGTACATCACCTTTAAATTTTTCCCCCCCATTAAACCTGTGCCCCCTAGTAATTGACTCTCCCACCCTGGGGAAAATGCTTCTGACTATCCACTCTGTCCATGCCCTTCATAATCTTGTAGACTTCTATCAGGTCTCCCCTCAACCTTTGTCATTCCCGTGAGAACAACCAAGTTTCTCCAACCTCTCCTCATAGCTAATGCCCTCCATACCAGGCAGCATCCTGGTAAATCTTTTCTGTACCCTCTCCAAAGCCTCCACATCCTTCTGGTAGTGTGGTAACCAGAAATGAACACTATATTCCAAGTGCGGCCTAACTAAGGTTCTATAAAACTGCAACATGACTCGCCAATTTTTAAACTCAATGCCTTGGCTGATGAAGGCAAGCATGCCGTATGCCTTCTTGTTTACCTTCTCCATCTGTGTTGCCATTTTCAGTGATATGTCTACACTTACAAGATTATGAAGGGGATAGATAGAGTAAACAGGGCTAAGCTTTTTCCTAGGATGGACTCGAATAGCACGAGGGGTCATGGGCTTAGGGTGAGGGGGGTAAAGTATAATTTGGATGCTAGAGGGAGTTTTTTCACACAGAGGGTGGTGGGGGTATGGAATGCACTACCAAGTAAAGTGGTGGAGGCAGGTACTCTGGAGTTATTTAAGAAATACTTAGATGGGCACATGAACAGAATGGGAATGGAGGGGTATAGAAAACTGATTTAAAATAGGGATCATGAGCCTTGGGAGTCCCTGGGAAGTGTGTAAATAGATGATGATATTGATGTACTTGTTTTTATCCTACAGGTGCTTTGGTCCACCTTGTTGTCTAACAAGGGGCATACACGCGATGGGTCGTGAGAGGGCTGCTCTTGGACCTTTTTCGAGAGTATCCTAGTGCTTCACGTCGTTAGTGTACGCTTGACCTGGACCATCTGATGGGCAACACGACAGCTCAGTGACTATCGCTGTGCTGTGCAGATACATGGATTTGGGCCTGTGTCTGTGGGAGTTTGCGCATTCTCCCCGTGCTTGTGTGGGTTTTCTCTGGGAGCTCCGGTTTCCTCCCACATCCCAAAGATGTGCTCTTAGGCTAATTGGCAAAACAAATTCTCCCTAAATTGTCTCAAATTTGGTTTTTAATCCATAGATCTATAAACATGGACAGGGATCGCGGGTAGAGGTGGGAACATCGGGGTGGCGGTGCGGGCTCGTTGGGCCGAAGGGCCTGGTTCCCATGCTGTTTTGTTCTTTGTTTTTTGTTCTTTGTTCTTATACCCAGATCCCTCTGTCTATCAATACTCTTAAAGGTTCTGGCATTTACTGTAAATTTCCTTTCTGTATTTGGCTTTCCGAGACCTTTTCCATGCTTTCATCATCATAAATGCCTCCAAAATATTATGCAGTAATCAGTGTTACTCCAATTAAAATAAAAGTGCTCCGAATTTTTCAAGTCTTCCTTCTTATTTGTACATCCTCACACCAGTCAGTCTCCTTCTGAAGATTTCTTTGCACTCTGGCTGAAGTCTCCATGATGTAGTGTGGATCTTAATACCGCATGGAGGCCTCACACTGAAACCTTACTAAGGTTCTCTGTAGGCTTATCATTAAGAACAGAAGAAGCTACACAGTTCCTTGAACCTGATCTAGCATTCAAAGAACAAAGAGCACTACAGTGCAGAAACAGGCCTTTCAGCCCATCAATCCTGCACTGACACCTGATGCCTTTCTAAACTGAAAACCGTTTGCCTCTACGCAGCTTGTATATATCTATTCCCTGTCTATTCACGTATCTAAAGATATTGCTTAAACATTGCTGTTGTATTTGCTTCTGCCATCTCTTCTGGCAGTGTTTTCCAGGCAATTACCACTCTCTGTGTAAAACACTTGCCTCTCGCATCATCTTGAAGCATTCCCCTTTTGTCTTAAATCTACGCCCCCTCCCCCACTAATTGCCATTTCTACCCTGGGAAAAAGACACCGACCACCGATTCTATCCATGTCTGTCATTATTTTGTAAACTTCTATCAGATCTGCTCCTCACAGATTCTGCCCCCATGTCGCCTCTCCATCACACCCCTACCCTACTGCCCCAGTCCCACCCACCTTTCCCAACGCCTCACTTTCCCCTTCCTGCCTTCAATTAGATGTTGGCCAATCTACCCCAAATCCATTGATGCCTCTTGGCTCCATGTCCCTTGATATAAGTATCTCACAAAAATGTTCAATACTTTACATTCTAATGCCTCTTGTAAATAAGCGCAGAGTTCCATAACAGTACCCTCAAACACATAAACTACTTTTCAAATACAGTCACTGTTATAGAGTCATCCGGTGGAATTTTACCGGCACTTCTGCCCAAGGTTCGTACGATCCCATTCGAGGCCAACAGAGAATGCTGTTGTCCAAGCCTCGCCCGCCCCCAGAATCAGGTGGGTGTGCTGGTAAAGTTCTGGCCATTGAGTCACAGAGGCTTACAGCATGGAAACAGGCCCTTCAGCCCAACTTGCCCAGTCTTTACTACTAAGCTAATCCCAATTACCCACATTTGACCCTATCCCTCAATATCCATTTTATCATGTAACTGTCTAAATGCTTTTTGAAAGACAAAATTGTACCCGCCTCACTACTGCCCCTGGTAACTCGTTCCAGGCACTCACTACCCTCTGTTATTTAGAACAAGGATAACAATTTTATTTCAATGCAAGCAGTTAAGACAAAGTTGTTTCTCTTTTCTGCATTTCAACCAAGGAGAAGAAACAGAAATCTAGAAACTATGCAGTCAGATCTAGGATTCTGGCAATCTTTTATCTTTAATCGATAAAAGAGAAATAAATAAATCAGTGTGTACCTGCGATCGAGTGAGTCAGAGTTGCAGGGTGACATTTCAGCTTGCATAACTCCAGCTAGAGGACCTTTCTCCTGGTAATTAATCACATTCACAAGTCAGATGAAGCAAAGATTTTAAACAGGTGCCATCTTTACCTCTCAACATTGGCTGGTTCTGTTGAGATCTTCAGTGTTAAATGGCACCATGAAGAAAAGTGAGATCTGTTGAACTGGTAAAAGCAGCGGACTTTTCCTGCTTCTCAGAAAACCAGTGACGTCTAGTTCCACCCTGTCCTGAATTGGAGCCATTTAACACACAGCAGTTTGAGCAAAGGTGCTCTGTCCTTAGTAAGGAGTCTCACCACATCAGGTTGAAGTCCAACAGTTTATTTAGAATCATCAGCTTTCGGAGGACTGCTCCTTCACTCACCTGATAAAGGAGCAGCACTCTGAAAGCTCGTGAGATTTCTTACTGTGCCCACCCCAGTCCAACGCCAGCATCTCCACATCATGGCTCTGTGCTCACTGACAAAAGTCATGAAAATCCTGGTTGGAGGGAGAAGACGTTTGCTATATTTCCTCTTGAAGGGTTGTTGGAGCAGGGGGGACTGAGGGGGGATGACCTGATCAAGGTGTACAAGATTATGAGAGACATGGACAGAGTGGATAAGGAACAACTACTTCCCTGAGTTGAAGGGTCAGTCACAAGGGCACAGAGGTTCAAAGTGAGGAGTAGGAGCTTTAGGGAAGATGTGAGGAAAAGCTTTTTTACCCAGAGGGAATGCGCTATCTGGGAGGGTGGTGGAAATGGGATGCCTCACATCCTTTAAAAAGTGTCTCGATGAGCACTTGGTACATCTTAACATTTAAGGCTGGCAGATGGAATTAGGTGTCTCTAATGCACCAGTGCAGACTTGATGTGCCGAAGGGTATCTTCTGCGCTAAATAATTCTACCCATGAGGTGATTTCTCAGTCAAGGGTGAAGCTCTGGTGTAGGTAATTGCCAAAGCAGATATGAAATATAATTTGATGATATGACTGATGTGGAAGGTCAAATTTAGAAAAGATTAGAAGGGAATGGTCATTGAGTAGGACCTTCTATCCAAGCTTAGCATGGAACAGTTTGTAAGTTAGTAACTTGTACTCTTGTGAAAAAATTGACACATGAGAAATATTAAAAAAAAAGCACAAATGTAAATCTTGGTCCCTCCCTCTGGTCAGGCATTGCTTCACTTGATGAAGTCCCCACTATAATAAAGAGGAGGCAATTCTGATCTGGGCTTAGATAGAACAAAACATCAAGGAAGCCTGTGAACTGCACTCTGCCTAACCGGCTGCTTAGTTGTATCAGCATCTTCCCCCGGCAACTGAGGGTGAACAATAGATACCTACACTTACATTCCCACAGCATCAAAACCAAATTGAAAAGCTGATGGAAGTACTTTGCAGGACAGACAACGTCTGTGCAGAGAGAGAATCCCAGTTAAAACTGCAGGACTAAGGCCTTTTGTCAGAATTGGAGGAAGTTAGAGTTGTGACAGGTTTGAGTTTGTATGGTAAGGTGCGGGGGGGAGGCAGGGGAAGGTCAAGTCCCAGAACAGCAGAGTTCAGCAAAGACATTCTTCCTGCCTCAGAACTTGCCTATTACATCTGGAACATTTTTCAGGTGTAGCTATGTTCTTTTTTTGTAGTTCTTTCAATGTCACATACTACATTCCTTGCTCTCCTCTATACACAGATTAGGTGATCTCATATAACTGTTTATATTTTAATTCCCCCTCCCACCCCGCCCATCCCATGCCAGGCTTCGACCCCTGATATCTCTATCCTCAACCTTCTACACTCTTCCAATGAGACACAACGGAAGCTCAAGGAACAGAACCTCGTCTTTCTATTCCACATTTGTTGCACTCTGCACTGAGTTAAGCAATTTCAGACGATGAGCATTGTGATCAGTCTTTTGGACACAAGGTGCTTTTTTTTTGTCCTTCATTCGTGGGACATGGGTGTGACTGGCTGCCAGCATTTATTGCCCATCCCTAGATGCTCTTATTCAGAGGGCAGCTGAGAATCAAAACAGCTGTAGCTCTGGAGTCACGTGTAGGCCAAACTGGGTAAGGACAGCAGATTTCCTTCCCTAAAGGCATCAGTGAGCCAGATGGGTTTTTCCAACAACGGTTTCATGGTCATCAATAGACTCTCAATTCCAGATTTTTTTTATTGAGTTCAAATTCCACCATTTGCTGTGGTGGGATTCAAACCCAGGTCCCCCAGGACATTAGCTGAACTTCTGGATTACTAGACTAGTGATAATACCACTAAGCCAACATCTCCCCCATTTACCTCCCCCTATCTCCTACATACTTCCTCTAAATATCTTTTTGTTTCCTTGCCTGTTCCATTACCATCTCGTTTTGCTTTGCACCATCACTCATAGAGTCATAGAGGCATACAACGTTGAAACAGGCCCTTCAGCCCAACTTGTCCGTGCCACCCAGTTTTTAAGATAGTCCCAATTGCCTGCGTTTGGCCCATCTCCCTCTACAATCATCATACCCATGTAACTATCTAAATACTTTTTAAAAGACAAAATTGTACCCGCCTCTACTACTACCTCGGGCAGCTCATTCCAGGCCCTCACCACCCTCTCTGTGAAACAAGTTCCCCTCTGGATCTTTCTGTATCTCTCCCCTCTCATTTTAAACCTCTGCCCTCTAGTTTAGATTTCCCTATCTTTGGTAAAAGATGTTGACTATTCTTCTGACATTCAATCTCCCCCATGCTCTATCCTACCTCCATTTTCCCCTTTTGTTCTTTCTGCCACTCCCAGATTTCTCTGCCTCTGATTTGCTGAAAACCTGCTGCATGGCCAACCTGATCCAGTTCTGACGGAAGGTCATCAACCTGAAATGTTCTTCCTCCCCGGCTGTCGCCTGAGCTGCAGAATCTTTTCAGCAGTCCCTCCTTATTTTCAGTTTTTCCACATCACGGGGAGAACAAGCAGACTACGCAGACAGTGACCCGAGCTGGAAATCGAACCCGAGTCCCTGGCACTGTGAGGCAGCAGTGCTAACCCACCGTGCTGCCCTAATTGAGTGAGTTCCACTTTCTATCCTTCATACAAACCTCTGCTGTCTAACTCCTAACCCCTGTGCTTGTTGGCCTACAATGGCTTCTGGCTGAGTAATGACCCATTTTTAAAAAGCTCATTCTTTTTTTTCCAAAACTCCTTCATGGTCTAGCCCTTCTCTTTTTCTGTAATCTCCTCCAGCCACATCACTCTTTGAGATATCTGTGCTCCTCTCATTCTGGCTTCGAAGCATTTTAATCATTTCATTATTGCTTTTACTTATCAAGGACTTAAACTCTGAAATTCTCTTGCTAAACCTGTTCACCTCTCTTTCTCTCTTTCTTCCTTTAAGACACTCCATAAGACACCCCCCCCCCCTCCCCCCACCCCGCTTTGGTCAAGCTTTCGGACACCTACCCTTATGTGGTTCAGTATCAAATTTGGTTTGTCAAAAGACACCGAACACCAATTCTATCCATGTCTGTCATTATTTTGTAAACTTCTGATGATACTGTATCTTTAATAAATGTTTTTTATGGGAAGGTGTGTATAAAATTCAGCTCTGTTTTACACGGTGTCAATTTGTCTGAGCACCAGGCAACTCATATGCTGAGAATGCATGATTTTAGCTGGGGATATGTTTATTTTAATCTGAGTTAATGTATTTTTCTTTAATAGGTTTTTTTCCATGGGGTTTGAGAGTAGGATTCTCATTAGATTGAGAACCCTATGACAGAGAGCCATATGCTTAAGGAGAGGAACTGAGCTCACAGGGAAAAGCAGTCAGTTACTGCCAGGTTCTGAGAGAAGCAAGAGTGTGTGTGTGTGTATGTGTGTGTGTTTCTCTCTTTCTCTTTCTGGAGGCTGCTGTTTTGGTCTTGCGAGGAGAAAGGAATCTCTCTCTGCCCATCTGGAAGCTCGAGGAGTGGCAGCTCAAGTACAAGTACGTACGCCCATGTGCTGCTAACTGATTTTAAAGAGGAGTTTAAGTCTGTAAGAGGAACTTTGTTTGAATTGGAACTAATAGGGATAGTGTAACAGTTAAGAATTGTAGCTTGTAGTGTAATGTCTAAGTATTTCAATTAGTAAAAGTGAAGTTAATTCATTCACTATAATTAAACTGTATTGTTAAGTAAAGTTTATTTTGATCAAAGCTTCCTACAAGTTAACACTACTACCTCACAGCGCCAGAAACCCAGATTCGATTCCCGGCCTGGGTCACTATCTCTGTGGAGTCTGCACATTCTTCCTGTGTCTGCACGGGTTTCCTCTGGGTGCTCTGGTTTCATCCAAAGATGTGTGAGTTAAGTGGATTGGTCATGCTAAATTGCCCCTTAGTGTCAGCGGGATTTGCTAGGATAAATGCACGAGGTTTTGGGAATAGGGCCTGGGTGGGATTGTGTTTGGTGCAGACTCAATGGGCTGAATAGCCTCCTCCTGCATGGTAGGATTCTCTGATTCTATAGTGTGTTAATAGACTCACACTTGGAGTGAAATAACTTATCCTCATGCTAATGCCAAAATAGAAAAGGCTGTTGGGATCCAGTTGGGCTACATAACATATTTTGGAGTTTCTGCTCTGTCCCCTGACACACCTTTGGTCATTTCAGCAATCTGTATAAATGTGAGTTGTAACACAATCATCCACACAGGCTGATAGGCAGAATAAATTTAACTTGGTACCAGAAGCATACATGAGATGATAAGGTTCTCCTTTATGAACAGTGGAATGACGCTAAAGAGTCTGATATCCAGATCTGTGCACAAACTGATGAATGGATATGCAGTAAAGGCTTGATGTATGTTGGTGCCAGATTCTCAAGGTTGGTTCTGATAGCTCATTGTAAAAATGACAAGTATTGCGTGATTAAGGTCATGGCCCGAAGATAATTTGGTTCCTTTAGCAAACTAAGTTGCATACCTGCTTTCCTTGTACACTATTGTGCAAGTTATCGAAAATGTAGAGAACTCTGGAAGATGCAGCTCACTGCAGAACTTTTAAAGAAATCTTACTATTCTAACCAGATCACCATTGCGTTCATGAAAGACAATCAAATCTTCATGGTGTGGTCCATCTGACAATGCTTGTTCTTTATTATCTAAGGTGATCTGATCTATTTAAGCAGTGTACTATTCATGAGGCCATCAAGTTCTCATTCACCTAACCTATTTTTTGTAGCAATGCTGTTGAAAATTGAGCAGCGTAGCTGTCAGGTCAGCTACAATGATAAAAGAGATTTCCCATGTATTTGTTGGACTTGTGAAAGGAATATCCAGAGAGCTGACCCCAGCCATGGCGCTATTTGGCCGAACAGGGGCAAACAGATTGGCAAATAATCTGCAGTGATACAGTGAACAAAAAGACAAGCGCAAAATCCTACAGTGCAGAAGAGGCCCTTCGGCCCATTGAGTCTGCACTGGCACACCAAAGGGCCTGACCTGCCCGCCTAGTCCCACTTGCCAACACTTGG
Organism: Sphyrna mokarran; assembly: GCA_024679065.1. NCBI lineage: Eukaryota > Metazoa > Chordata > Chondrichthyes > Carcharhiniformes > Carcharhinidae > Sphyrna > Sphyrna mokarran. The sequence continues at coordinate 20,254,143 of JAGIQG010000031.1, read as the reverse complement.
CCCATAACTTTGAATATTATGGCATGCCAGGTACTTGTTAAAGGATGTGAGGCACTGCTCTCCTTGGCAGTGCACTCCAGACTGCCACCGTCCTCTGAGTAAAAACATTTTTCCCAAATCCCCTGTAAATCTCCCACCCCTCACTTTTAACTTGTGTCCCCTCATGACTGACCCTTCAACTCAGGGGAACGGCTGCTCCCTGTCCATGTCCCTCATAACCTTGAACACCTCGATCAGACCAGCCCTCAGTCTTCTCTGCTCCAGAGAAAACAAGCCAAGCCTTCCCAACCTCTCCTGATAGGTTAAATGTTCCGTCCCAGACAGCATCCTGGTGAATTTCCTGGAGCTGCGGGAAATGGACGAGGTAAAGAAATGAATCAGATAATGCTGATAATGAATGCTGATAATGAACTGAGCACACTTTCAATCATGAAAGGAGAGCGAAGAAGATTAAGTTGTTAACCTGTTTTAAGGAGCTGGAAGTGGTTAATGGCTTTAAAAAGTATGGGAAGAGACTAGTTGATTAGTCAAGTACGCAGTTAAGATGCTGAGGAGCAAACAACCGTGCTTGAGAACTTTACTCACTAGCTGTGCCCTGAGAGCCATTTTTCTGTGGTTCAATATGTTCCATAGGAATCTTTACTGGCACTGAGGGATTGCGAGTCTTGGGCTGGAAGGAAACCTGGAATTTCAGGCAGAATGACGCAGCATTGTTAGGCTGGAAACAAAATAAGCTGTTGAGTATTTTAAAGTCCTAACAATCCGAGAGTTTGTTCTCCACGTGGTACCGTGGAAGACAGTCTTGTACCTGTTACTCTACTGCTGGCAAATTGATGGTATGAGAGCTTTAGAGTGGCTCTGCAAGCAAAATCAACCTCACCAACCTCTGGTTTTCCGTATTGTTATTTGGTTCCCCCTTTCATACTGAATCTTTGCGTTTCTTCTGCTTATATTTTGGGGTAGAAGTTCTCATCCAACTTGCCCTCTGATTTTATCGATTTATTTCTCTTTTTTTAACTTTTACTTTCTATCCCCAAAATGGAACAACTAGTGCCGTGCTCTGATTTCCAGCGTGAAGCCTGCCCTTCTGGTATCTCGTGGAAATGGCTGCCCTTTGCACATAAGCCTGGTCCTTGGTCACCACCCTGGCCTTGGTTTGATGTGTGCACTTCCAGCTGAGACTACTGACCACCAGTTAGATCAGGAAATTTGACCTCTTTCTTCCTTTGGTAAGGAAGGCACAGGCTAAGTTTGGTCAACTTTGTAAAGGACAAAGGTTGATGTTAATGTGAGGCCCTTGTCATCTATTCACCCATTGACATTCCCCGGTTCTCCTCCCTCCCCCAGTGGCGCACAAAGGCAGACTTTCATTTTCACAGCTAATAATTCCTGGAACAGGTCCTTAGTCGGCCTCTGGGGCTTATTTTTTGAGAGATGTCATTCCACATCAAGACTGGCTAACCAGGAGCCTCTCCCATTCTTATTGCAAACCACTGGCATGTTGGAAGGCTTTGAAGGTTGATACTCAATCTGTTTGGTTGCATTATGAATGCATCTTCCTTAACCATCAAGTCCTGGTAGGACACAAACCCGGAGCTTCTGGTTTAGCAGCAGCTACCCTCTGTGCCACAAGACCTCACCCACTGATATATTGGATTTTAATTGTATTCCAAAAGAAATCTTGAATCAACAATGCAATCATACTAAGCCATGTAACTATCTAAATGCATTTTAAAAAGACAAAATTGTACACTCTTCCACTACTACCTCTGGCAGCTTGTTCCTGACACTCACCAGCCTCTGCGTGAAAGAATTGTCCGTCTCCCCTCTCACGCTAAACTTATGCCCTCTAGTTTCAGACCCCCCTACCTTTGGGAAAAGACGATCAAAATGACTTGTTTTGGGGGTGGGGGTTTGGAGAGCTAACACTCTTTATTGACTTCCACTTTCCAACCCACTCCCCCCTCAATTCCCCCTCCACCTTTAAGATGCTATCGCTCTGACTCAACTTGTCGTCTGCCTGTCCTCACGTTGCCTTCTGTAGCTCAGTGCCAATTTTTCTCTGGTTCTGCTCCTGTGAAGCATCTTGGGATGATTTACTATGTTACAGGTGCCATATAAATGCAAACTGTTGTTCTGCTGGGGAGGGGAAATGCTCCAATAGCTTCTTTCTCACGCTTCAGTTTTAAATGATGATGAATGAGCTATCAGCTTGTATGTGCTTTGTTTTTGATGTAATGCTGTTCTGTGACCAGCAGAATGCAGTATAATACCAGTGATGCTGGACTGGATCTCACATGAAGACAGTTTATACTTTCAAGGCAGTAATCCAGTTTAGATTTTTGCTTAAAGGGTGTGGGTATCACCGCCAGCCCCCTTGAGAAGGTGGTGGTGAGCTGCCTCCTTGCAGTCCCTGTGGTATAGGTACACCCGCACTGCTGTTTGGGAGGGAGTGCTGGGATTTTGACCCAACGACTGTGAAGGAATGGCCAATATATTTCCAAGTCAGGACAGTGAGTGGCTTGGATGGGAACTTCCAGGATGTGGCATTTCCAAGCATCTGCTACCGATTGGGTTTAGAAGGCGCTGCCTAAAGAGCCTTGCTGAGTTCCTTGTGGACAGTACACCCTTCCTGCCACTGTGCATCGGGGATGGAGCGAGTGAATGTTTAAGGTGATGGATGGGGTGCCACTCAACCGGGGCTGCTTTATCCTGGATGGTGTTGAACTTCTTATGTGTTTTTGGAGCTGCAACATTCAGGGAAGTATTCCATCATTGCCTTGTAGATGGTGGACAGGCTTTGGGGAATCAGGAGGTGAGTTGTGTGCAATCTAATGGATTTACCAGGAATGATGGCGGAAATTGAAGGAACTCCTTTCAAATAAGCGCAGAGTTCAATTTAATATTGCTGAACCGTCTTTCCTCAGAACCACTTTTCCCTCCTTTTCTGGGGGATCGTGGGGAGGTGGCTGAAGTATTCCCATGCTGATTATACGCCCTGCGGAATGTTTCAACAGGTTGTATTTGATCCCAGAGGTAGAGACGCTATCCACTGTGTCACAAGACCATCATTGTTGGGACAAGGACTATTCATGGGAAGGTATTCAGATATACCTTTGTTTATTTAAACAGAAGTCGGCTGCAAGTTCACTCAGTATGATTTGAACTAAAAAATACAATGTTTCCTTGACATATAGAATGATGATGTATCCATAGGTTAAACCTGATAGTGGGTATATTAACAGCTGCACAGATTCCAATCAGAAGGGGTATATTAAGAACATAGCATGAATCAAAAGGTGTGTGTACATCACTGCATTCCTCACCTCATCAATGCTGTCCCTGTCTTGCTCTTTGGTCTTTGATTTCCTCTTCTTCTTGTCTTCCTCCTTTTTGTCCTTTTCGGGTAGGATGTCGTCTAACCAGGCAAGGTCATGTTGGGAGAAAACCAAGTCCAGTAACTTCCGCACAAAAATGAGAGCAAGGATCTAGTGGGGAGGGGAGCGAGGGGGATGGAAAGAAGCAGAAGACTTTGTAGGTAAACATTTGTGCGAAACCATCACAAACTGCTGAAACGAATGGAGACAAACACAAATCCCTCTGCAATCGCAATGTTCGAATCATCAAATCCCTACAGTACAGAAGGGGGCCATTAAGCCCATCGAGCCTGCACTGACAACAATCCCACCCAGACTCTATCCCCATCTTTTACCCCACTGATCATCTGACAGCCAGGGGCAATTTATCATGGTCAATCCACCTAACGTGCACGTCTTTGCAATGAGGAGGAAACTGGAGCACCCAGAAGAAACCCAGGCAGACATGGGAAGAATGTGCGAATTCCACACGGGCAGGTGCCAAAACCTGGGTCCCTGACACCCCATCTTTGGTTAATATCGTTAGTCATTGTTAGAACATGAACTCCCTGATTAAGGATCGAATTGATGGATAAATCAGGGGAAGCATCTTGCTTTGTACTGAACCAGGAGTGAAAAAATACATTATTAGGGACTGTGCATTACAAATGGTCAATGAAAATACTCTTTGTTTTAAATATTGTGATTAGGGAACATTGCGTATACTTAGAGGTCACTGATAAACTCCAAACCCTGGTACTATTTAGAATGCCTCATGACCTCAAAATCGATACTTGGCAAACATCCCCTCATTATTGTATTTGGAATCAAATAATTATAGACTGGATTTGTGGTGAGTGTCAAAGTTCCTTCTAAAGCTATGACTTCTTACTTTGATAATGACTAGATTTATTGCTGGATGGCATTCTGTCTATCTCATCGGGGATTAATGATGTCAATGTTTGTATTTACATCTGACTAAAATAAATTGATTTCCCTGCGCGTGATTTTAATTTTGAAATAGCTTTGATTTCTAATTAATCCCTTGAATTTAAAAGTCTCATCCTTGTGCCTAAATCCCTCCATGGCCCTTCTCTTTCCTAGCTCTGAAATTCCTAAATTCTGCTGGAACTCTGTGTTCATCCAATTCCAGCCTTTCACATACATCTCACCTTGAGAGCTGTGCCTTGAGATGTCCTGACCCCAAATACCCGCTGGAAGCCCTACATCTCTCCATCTTCCATTCCTAAGATGCTCCTTAAAACTCATTTCATTGACCAAGCCTCCGCACACCTCCATATCAATAGCTGGTTTGTCTTTGTTAAGGTTGCCGTATAAAGCTGTTGTTTAAAGCTTGCCTACGACATAGGTTCTAAAATATCGATGGTCTCTTACCATGACAGGAAAAATGATCGCTGCTACTGTGGATTTCAAAACCCAGAGAACACCCAAACAGATGATTTGCACGGTGGTAAATAAGTGGACCCGGCGTAGCGGTACGTGCCGGAGATAGGTATAGTCTGGTTGGTGTTTGGAGGGCATCAGAAATAATTTGCATCGATCCCAAAACTGGAGGAGAAAATACATCATGAGGCCAAAAGTTTGAAATCACAATAAAGTTCAGCAATACTTCAAATTGTTCATCTCAGAAATAGTTTAGCTCAATAATATCCTACATTCCCCTTAACACATTGTGTTAAAAAGTCTTAGCAGAATAATGGTGGAGCCAGAACATGGGTTAGTGCTGAGTGAGTGTCTTGTGAGCAACTTGTGTTCCAGGGAAACTGCCAAACCTTAATGTTAAATCTGGGTAAATGTTAGGATCCGTCTGTGATGAATAACAGGACTGTCTGCATGCAATCTGATCACTTCATCCAAAGCTAACTCTAATTTTTGCACTGGTTCTGATTCCCAGTTTGGGTGAGCTATTAACTGGTCTGTGCTTTGATATAATGTTCTTTATTACATGTGGGACACAGAGGATGAGCCTGTGGGAGATGAGACATGCTGTGAATGAGAGGAAAGGTTGTATGAAGAGCTTACTGAAGGAGAGGCTTGAAGAAAGAGAATACCAAGCCTTTGATCCCCATACCAAGATCATACGACCAATTTGCCATCAGGACTGCTACAGATCTCCATCGGAGTTTCCTCTGGTTTCACCCTGCCCAGGCATAGTTCACTATCATGGAAGGCAATGGCCTAGTGGTATTATTGCTGGACTATTAATCCAGAAGCTCAGCTAATGTTCTGGGGACCTGTGTTCAAATCCCACCGTGGCAGATGCTGGAATTTGACTTCAATAATAAGGAATAAAGAAACATCTGGAATTAAGAATCTACTGATGACCGTAAAATCATAGTTGATTGTCAGAAAAACCCATCTGGTTCACTAATGTCCTTCAAGGAAGGAAATCTGCTGTCCTTACCCGGTCTGGCCTACATGTGGCTCCAGAGCCACAGCAATGTGGTTGACTCTGAACTGCCCTCAGAGAACTAGGGATGGGCAATAAATGCTGGCCAGCTAGCGACACCAATGTCCTTCTAATGAATAAGAAAAATTGGCATTGATAAGAAGCACAGTTTAGAGGGGCAGAGCGAGATGGAATAATAGGCAGAACTCAGGAATGAGCAAACAGAAGATGGGATATAAGAGGGAGAGAGAATTTGTCTATGTGTAACACTGGACAACATCAACTGGTAACTGAGAAATTCTGAACCTGTTTCTGTTTAAGCATTTCTCCAGCAATACTAATCTGATTGATACAAGAGAGATGATCCTCTGAACCTCATTGCACCATTATTAGATTGTGCTAATTGTGGGGGAATAGTGTGTGGCCTAAAAAATCCATTTCACACCCAGCGCCAAACAGTTTGCGACTTGCTAATGATGCAAATTTGAGGAATTCCACTCCCCATGGTTTCATGCCTCTGCTGATTGTTCAAAAGCAATTAAAGCAATTTAAACTAAAGACAGACCTACCTGAATTCCATTTAAAGAAGCCACACCCATATAAAGGAATATTCCATATAGCACTGCCATTGGAATGAACTGTGGATGAACAAAATAAATCATGACCATTAGACAAAAAAAAACATGTTACAGCTTAAGTAGTTAAGTATTAAATCTTCAGCACTCTCGTTCCCATTCTATGCTCCTTCAATGAGTGATAACAAATGAAAGAGCTCCCGTTAATGACCTATGCATGACTCAAAGCCAGTAAACCATTTGCAGCCAAGGAACTATTTCTGAAGTGTAGTCACTATGCACACAGTAAGGTTAGTGACGTGGGCAGAGGACTACAGGAAAGGCAGACAGTCCTCAGGTTAATGTTACATTCGAAAGGCAGGAAGATGCCCATCCCTAATTGAGAAGGTGATGGTGAGCTGTCTTCTTGAATCGCTGCAGTCATTGTGCTGTGGATTGACCCACAATGCCGTTTGGTAGGGAACTGTGAAGGAATAATGATATATTTCCAAGTCAGGATGGCGAATGGGACTTGGAACCTGTAGGTAGCGGTGTTCCCATGTGCCTGTTGTCCTTATCCTTCTAGATGGAAGTGATTGTGGGTTTGGAAGGTGCTGTCTAAGGATCTTTGGTGAATTGTAACAGTGCATCTTGTAGGTAGTAGCATTGGTAGTGGAGGGAGTGGATGGGGTGCCAATCAACTAGATATTGTCAAGCTTCTTGAGTGTTATTATAGCTGCAACCATCCAATAATACTCCTACAATCCTTGGCTTCATTTAAAAAGGTGCTAACTCCTTTGTGATTAAAGGGGATAAGTTTATTAAATGTTCTTTAATGGAATGCCTCAGCCTTGTTGCTAATCAGTCTGTAAAGGCTTACCTTCAGAATGGGAGCCAAGAACACGGAGACTCCTGTCAGAATGAACACAACAACACCAGTGAGCCTTTGCTCCCTGGAAAAGGAAAATAAATATTTAGATGCTATGCCATGTACAATCAATCTTCATAGATTACCATCTATTTCCTTGGTCTGCATAGTATTTAATGCAAAGGGTTATATTCTCTTTATTTCCTACCTAAGTCTCTCCAAGTCTGTCTGCTGAGTGCACAGTTCCACAGTGATAGATTATCCCGCTTGATTTTGTTCCAATGACCATAGTTGCTGTGAATGTGAACTCTGAGCAGATGGAGGGAATGCTACAACAGAGTAGAACTTTGTCTAGAATGTGGGATTGCTGGATAGATATTAGATCCAGTTTCTATACACCCCCATTTTCACCATCTCTTCCCCACCACACCTCCCCCCGCCCCCCACCCCCCACCCCCCACCACAAATCCTAGCATCAACTGTAGAAGCCTATCACTGCTTTGACAGATGAAAGTCAACTCTGCAGTTCAGAATGGGACTCCCCTTACTGATGGCTCAAGATAGGAATTAGTTTGTGGAATTATGAAAAAGTTATAGAATCTGAGAATGTAACTGCACAGAAGGGAGCCTCACACCAGTTCTGTGGAAGAGCTATCTACCTTGTCCTTTCCCCGGTACACTGTTAACTTCAGCAAGGAAATGAAGAATATTATTCGCCTCTGGTAGCAGAAAATAGCTCCCTGAGTTGACTGCTATTGGACCTTTGGATTTGGTCTGATCACATACACTGCTGTAATGGTTGAAGGTAAATAGAATGAGTTGCCTGGATTGGACAAGACATGGTTTATACACTGATACTCAAGAACTGAATGTTGTTTTCCACTCTCTTCAAGAAAGTCTCAGCACAGCTGGCACAGGCAGTATGGTGGTTAGTACTACTGCCTCACAGTGCCAGGGACCCGACTTCAATTCTGGTGTTGGGTGACTGTGTAGAGTTTGCATGTTCTCCACATGTCTGTGTGGGTTTCTTCCAGGTGCTCTGGTTTCCTCCCACTGTCCAAAAAATGTGCAGGTTAGGTTGATTGCCCCTTAGTGTCAGAGGGATTAGCAGGGTGAACATGTGGATAATAGGGCCCGGGTGCGATTCTGGTTGGTGCAGTCTCGATGGGCCGAACGGTCTCCTTTTGCAATATAAGGATTCTATGGCTCAAAGCTTCCTGGTGCTATCACTCTGCACTCGCTGTGGGCATTAATCAATTTCTACATCACATGCTTCGCCCTAATCAGAAAACCATCACGGCTGGACAAGTTTCTTGTAACAGACTTGAAGAGAACCACAAACTCATGTTGTTCTCGGGAATATTATCATTCAAGAAATCCTTCTCAGGATGTTAATTGTCCAAGCACGCGACAGAGTTTTGTGAAAGATCATTAATTTGATTTATGTAAGCTGATAAAATGAGTATTGGTTACTTCTCCATCTTCTATCATCCCAGATTTAATCTGTGTATTTAGCTGAACAACGACTGTTAGGGTTCAGGATCTTTCCACTGGTTCACAGCTAGATGACCCTTCTCTGAATCAGTCCATATTCCTTTACTTAAGTACAATTTTCATTCTTATTCTCCATTGTGCTGGGACAAATCTGTCCAAGTTTAACAATTAGACCTTAATCCTGAAGGATCATTCACTAAAGAATGTGTAGGGTACTCACTAAGTTCCCTATAATCTCACAAATCCGCTATCTGTTATACCAATATGTACGAGGATAAATTATTTGTTCAAAGTTTATCATCTGCTAAAGAATATGCAGAACTTTGTTTTAAGGCATGAAGTGACTAATGTAAAAATGGAAAATGCTGGAAAATCTCAACAGATCTATGGGAAAAGAATAGAGTCAATGTTTTGAGTCTAGAATCATAGAATCCCTACAGTGCAGAAAGAGGCCATTCGGCCCATCAAGTCTGCACCGACCACAAACCACCCAAGCCCTACTCCCATGTCCCTATAATATATATATATATATATACACTCACTAATTCTTCTAATCTATGCATCTCAGGACACTATGGGACAATTTTTTTAGCATGGCCAGTCAACCTAACCCCCACATCTTTGGAGTGTGGGAGGAAACTGGGGCACTGAGAGGAAATCCATGCAGACATGAGTAGAATGTGCAAACTCCACACAGACAGTGACCCAAGCCAGGAATCGAACCTGGGACCCTGGCACTGACCACTGTGCTACCATGCCGCCCTAGGTGACCCTTGTCAGAACTGACTCGAAACGCTGGTTCTGTCCTCTCTCCCAAAAGAGAATTCAGGTGGCACGGGTGGCACAGTGGTTAGCACTGTTGCCTCACATTGCCAGGGACCTGGGTTCGATTCTGGCTTCAGGTCACTGTGTCCACGTGGAGTTTGCACGCTCTCCCTGTACTTATATCGGTTTCCTCCCAGTGCCCCGTTTTCCACCCACAGTCCAAAGATGTGCAGGTTAAGTGGATTGGTCATGCTAAATTGTTTGTTAGTGTCAGGGGGGATTAGCAGGGTAAGTATGTGGATTACGGGGATAGAGGCTGGGTGGGATTGTGGTGCGTGCAGGCTTGATGGGCTAAAAGGCCTCCTTCTGGTGTCAGAATGGTGTCTGATGCTGTCAGACCTACTGAGATTTTCCAGCATTTTCCGTTTTTGTTTCCAATCCCAGCATCTGCAGTAATTTGCTTTGAAGTTACTAATATGGTTCAGCAACAAAAACTACTCAATATAAAAAAAAAGCGGGGTGGTTGAGGGGAGCAACTATCAGATATCTGAAATAAAAACAGAGAAGAATCGGGAATCATTGCTTCTTAACAATCGAGTAGGACATCAGAAAAAGGGCCCTCATTGTGACCTGGAAAGGTCAAAGTTATTTTTAGCAATGTATCTCACCATAGGAGTAATATAAACCAGTCAAGCTCTGTGCATACCTACCTCACCCCAAGAAACTGTGGCTGCTCTCCGGGTGCACTGGTTTCTGTTTCCATTTTTAAACCATCAATGTGAGCGATGGAAATTACAGTTGCTGCTACGTACCATGGAAGGCCCATAAAAGAACAAATTGCCAGAAGGAGACCAACCCAGAACAGGTCCAAATGGTAACCAGCTCCTTTCTGCAGCAGAGATGGGAGAAATACTTCAGTCAAAGAACAAAGAACAACACTGCACAGGAACAGGCCCTTCGGCCCTCCAAGCCTGTGCCAAACATGTTGTCCTGTCCAGACCAACTGCATATATCCCTCTATTCCCCACCTGTTCATGTGTCTATCACAATAAGTTTTAAATGTGGCTCGCTTATCTGCCTCAACCATCTCATTTGGCAGTGCATCCCAAGCCCCACCAGCCTGTGTGTGTAAAAAAAAAACTTTCCCTGCACATCTCCACTAAACCTCTCCCTCCTTATCCTGAACTTGGGCCCCCCTTGTAATTGTCATTTCTGACCTGGGGAAAAGCTTCTAATTGTTCACCCTAACTATCCCTCTCATAATTTCATCAACTTCTGTCAGGTCGCCCCTCAGCCTCCATCTTTCAATCTCTCCTCCTACTAAGACCCTCCATAGCAGGCAACATCCTGGTAAACCTTTTCTGCACTCTCTCCAAAGCCTCCATGTCCTTCTGGTAGTTTAGTGAACAGTTGAGTCTAACATTACACTGTATCTCTGAAAGTTTAACTCAGTACTATGACTTATCATCTTGGTCCAAAACAAATTTCTGACCAGCTTTCACACTCATTTCCATCACGTATCATTTCAAAAAATTGTTTGATTGGAACCCGTTTGACATCCAATATTCCCTTTGATGTGAGAACTATCTTCTATACTGGCCTTGATGTGAATAAAGAACAGACAGGAACAGGCCCTTTGGCCCACCAAGCCTGTGCTGACACATAATGTCCTTCTAAGTAAAGACCTTTTGCCTCTACGCAGTCCATATAGGCTGACATAGACACACAGTAATTAGCACTGCCAACCACTACAGTGCCAAGGAGCCAGGTTCGTTCCTGGTTTGGATCAGTGTCTGTGTGAAGTCTGCACATCCCCCATGGTTTACTCCACATGCTCTGTTTTCCTCCCACAGTCTGAGAGATGTGCTGGTTAGGTGCAATGATCATGTTAAATTCTCCCTCAGTATACCTGAACAGGCGGGGGAGTGTGGTGACCAGGGGATTTTCACAGTAACTACATTGCAGCGTAAGCTTAATTGTGACACTAATAAATAAATAAAATCCCTCTATTCCTCACCTATTTTCATATATTTGTCAAGATGTTGCCGTTGTATATCTTTCTATCACCTCCCCTGGCATTCTAGGTATTTACCACACGCTATGTAAAAAACTTGTCTCTCCTTTAAACTTTCCTCCTTTAGCTTAAACCTGTGTCCCCCAGTAATAGATCTTTCTGTCCTGGGAGAAAGTTGTGCACATTCCATACCAACTCCAGTCCACTTGGTCAATACTGAAGGATTGACAAACAAAATATCTGCTCCTACCCTGTGTCAGACTATCTTTATTTGGCGCATAATAAAGAAGTGAAGGTGTAAAAATAATTTAGAATGTGTGATGATTCAAGTCAAGAATTTTTTATTTTTTTATTAAATGGAAGACAACCATTATGTTGTGTCTGTCCTGTATCAAAGAACAAAGAAAATTCCAGCACAGCAACAGGTCTTTTGGCCCTCCAAGCCTGCACTGACCATGCTGCCCAACTGAACTAAAACCCCCTACCCTTCTGAGATTATATCCCTCTATTTCCATCCTATTCATGTATTTGGCAAGACGCCCCTTAAAACTCACTATTGTATCCGCTTCCACTACTTCCCCCAGCAGCGAGTTCCAGGCACCCACTGCCCTCTGTGTAAGAAGAAAACCTACCTCATATATCTCCATTAAACCTCCCCCCCCACCCCCCGATCTTAAACCTGTGCCCCCTACTAACTCCACCCTGGGAGAAAGCTTCTGACTATCCACTCTGTCCATGCCTCTCATAACCTTGTAGACTTCCATCAGGTCTCCCTTCAACCTCGGTCATTGCGGTGAGAACAAACCAAGTTTCTCCAACCTCTCCTCATAGCTAATTCTCTCCATACCAGGCAGCATCCTGGTAAATCTTTTCTGTACCCTCTCCAAAGCCTCCACATCCTTCTGGTAGTGTGGCAACCAGAATTGAACACTATATTCCAAGTGCAGCCTGACTGAAGTTCTATAAAGCTGCAATACAATTTGCCAATTTTTATTTTTACATTCAGTGCTCCAGCCAATGAAGGTAAGCATGCCGTGCACCTTCTTGACAACTTGTTGCCACTTCCAGTGAGTGAACCATGTATCTGCACATCAAGATTCCTCTGCCTATCAATATTCTTCAGGGTTCTACCATTTACTGTATATTTCCTATCTGTATTAGACATTCCAAAATGCATTACCTCACATTTTTCTGGATTAAACTCCATCTGCTATCTCTCTGCCCAAGTTTCCAGCTGATCTATGTCCAGATATATCCTCTGATGGTCCTATTACTATATTCCACCAACCTTTGTGTTGTCTGTAAATTTACTAATCAACCAGTAATATTTTCCTCCAAATCATTTAAAATTTTATATATTTCATATAAATGGAAAAGGTCCCAGCACTGATCCCCTTGGAAAGCAACTTGTCACAGCCCTCCATTCATAAACACATCCTTCCACTGCTACGCTCTGTCTTCTGTGACCGAGCCAGTTTTGTATCCACCTTGCCAGCTCTCCTCTGGTCCCATGCAACTTCACCTTCTGTAACAGTCTGCCATGAAGGACCTTGTCAAAGACCTTACTGAAATCCATGTAGACAACACCCAGTATCCTCATCAATAATCTTTGTTACTTCCTTGAAAAACTTGATCAAATTAGTGATACTCAACTTTCCCTTCATAAAACCATGTTGCCTCCCACTAAAATGTCAACTTATTTCCAAATCCTTTCTGGGAGAATCCTCTCTAATAATTTCCCTACCACTGATGTAAGGCTCACCAACCTGTAATTATCTGGATTATTCTTGCTATGCTCCTTAAACAAAGGAACAACACTGCAAAGTTTATTTATTAGATACAAGTAAGGCTTATGTTAACACTGCGATGAAGTTACTGTGAAATTCCCCTAGTTGCCATACTCTGGTGCCTGTTCAGGTCAATGCACGTAACCAGCATGTCTTTCAGACTGTGGGAGGAAACCAGAGCACCTGGAGGAAACCCATGAAGACATGGGGAGAACAAGCAAGCTCCACACAGATGGTGATGCAAGCTGGGAATCAAACCTGGGAGGCAGCAGTGCGAAGCACTGTGCCACTGTGCCACTGTGCCACCACAAGCTCACAGGCTTCTTCAAAGCACAGCGTTTGTGCAGTCAGCGCCAGATTTAACTACAGACCCTCCCAAACAATTGTACACTGTCATTGTAGGCTTAAGAAATTAAAACTTTGTTTCCCTGTGATATGGAGGGTGGAGGTAAGAGTTAAAGGTGTATGGGCACCCAGACTGGTGATGGATGCTCACAGCGAGTGCTGGGCTGGGGAATATTAGGGAGCCTTGGTAGCACAAGGCTGGAGACCTGGAATAGGATCTCAGATGGATGCAGGAGTGTTGGCAGTCCAAGCAGCCAGGCTTTAACAGGCTAGAATTACAGAGGTGGGTTGAACTCTGCGGTGAGCAGGCAGGAAGGCAGACAGACTTTCTGAGCTGAGAGAGCTACATCAAAGAATCTATACCAATCTAGAAGAACTAGTTATCCAAATTCCCAGATTGATGAACAGCGGATAAACTTCAGAAACAGCACAGTTTAATCAAAAAATCTTCAGGTTGCCAGCAATCTAATTCAGCCTTGGTATAACACTGCAAATCTTTCTGTTTCCTGAACAGGTTTCGAATAGTGACCAAAAGAGAAAACGCTGGAAAATTTGCTGGAGAGAAAAGAGAGGATGTTTCGAGTCTAGTTGACCCTTTATTCAAAGCTGCAATGGACTTTGACAAAGGGTCATCTGGACTCAAAACCTCAGCTCTTTCCTCTCCCTACAGGTGCTGCCAGACCTGCCGAGATTTTCCAGCATTTTGTGTTTTGGTTTCAGATTCCAGCATCCGCAGTAATTTGCTTTTCAAATCGTGACACTCCTTACCCTTAACTGTCTGTTGCTAAAGGAAGCAAAGCATCGATAGCGACCCTACTTGGTGAGGTTACAATCGCTCACCTACCTTCAGTTTGTGCTCCTTCCGGTTCACGATTACCCCTGTGATCTGTTGATCCATGAAGATTAGAATGGTGACTAGAAGAGCTGGTAAAGCACTGGCAAGGTAGATCCACCACGGGTTTTTACCAAAGGGAAGAACAAACCAGCCTCGGTCGGAACGGGTCGGCTGTGGGGAGAAGTTTGAAACAGACGGTTCCTGAGTTAGTGCAGAAGTTTTTCAAGTATGATCATGGGTTTTATAATTTTACCTTTGTCTTGGCCTAGGTCCTAGAGATAGCACAAAACAATATAAATCTTGCAAACATAATGAAGCACTGAGATCGTAGAAACATTTCCCTGCTCTCCTAATCCTGCTTGCCAGCACTTGGCCCATAGTCCTGATTGTTATAATGCCCCAAGGTACATTATAAAGGATGGGAGGCATACTTCCTCTACCTCCCTCCCAGACAGTGTATTCCACCCTGTCATCACCCTCTGGGTTTTCCCTCAAATCCCTCCCTAAATCTCCCCCCTCTCACTTTTAACTTGAGTCCCCTCGTAACTGACCTTCCAACAAAGGGGGAACAGCCGTTCCTATCCGCTCTGTCCACGCTCCTTATAATCTTGAACGGCTCAATCAGATCATCTCTCAGTCTTCTCTGCTCCAACAAAAACAACTCAAGCCTATCCAACCTCTCTTTCTAACTTCAATGTTTCATCCTGGTGAATCTCCTCTGCACTCCCTCCAGTGCGATCACATCCTTCCTATAATGTGGCAACCAGAACTGCACACAGTGCTCCAACTGTGGCCTCACCGAAGTTCTATACAACTCCAACATGACCTCTCTGCTTCTGTAATCTATTTCCCGATTGATAAAGGTGAGTGTGCCATATGTCTTTTACACCACCTGAATAACCTGCCTTTCCACCTTAGAAATCTATGGACAAACACACCAAGACCCCTTTGTTCTTCAAAACTTCCCAGTGCCAGACCTTTCATAGTATATTTCTCTGTCAAATTATTCCTTCTGAAGTTATCACCTCACACTCTCAGCGTTAAATTCCATCTGCCACTTATCCGTCCATTTGACCATCTTATCCATATCTTCCTGTAACCTAAGACACTCATCTTCACCGTTATCCACGGTGCCATACTGAAACCTCAAAAAAAATATCAGATAAAGGAGCAAAATGGGTTCCACTTGAAAAGAACTGAAAAGAATAAACTAATTCTCCACGCAAAATCTGGACAGTCGTCTTTCAAGTTGGTAAATGACTAACCTCAGGTGGTAGATTTGAGATGCTAATTCCTTCTAAATAGAATTGCATTTGTTTTCACATTTAAATCCTTGTGCACTTAAGATGCTGATTGTCATTATTAGGCAATGGAACACAACCACTTGATAATATCCAGGTTGAATGTTATCAAATGTGGCTTTGGGTTAGACCACTGGTTCCCAAAGTTTAATAAGACAAGGTACATCTTTATACTTAAACAGATAAACCCCCTGTTTATCTCTGTCTTCTTCCCGTACCGGTAACATCATTTTTAACTTCGCCCTGCCCTCACACCCGTTTTTTATTCTCACCTCTTCGTGTCTCCCTCTCTCACTTAGAATCATAGAATTCCTACAAAAGAAGGCCATTCGGCCATCGAGTCTGTACCAACCACAGTCCCACCCATGGAGTCTTTAGCTCCAAGTCCCATTGACCACGTACATGGGCCTGACTGACAGAAAAAAACCGAAGCCGCTCATTCCCAGTCAAGCACATGCACCCAAGATTCATCTAACCTTGGGGATGCCAACCTCACAGCTGAAGGGGAAGTTTCTCACGGCAAACTTGGGAGATTTTAGACCACACAGTGTGCTACATATCACTGGTTGGGAACGACTGGGTTAGATACAGAATAAAGATAAATTATTTGCACAGAATCCATACACCACTGTATGGCTGGTTTTTGCCAGGACCTAATTACTATTTGAGGCATCAAACACTCAAAAAGCCAGTGAAATTTAAAGTTAGGCGCACTGACCCGAACAGGTGCCGCAGTGTGCAACTCGGAGAATTGCCACAGTAACTTCATTGCAGTGTTAATGTAAGCCTTACTTGTGACTAATAAATCAACTTAAAAAAGAGCAATTTTTTTACTCTGTTTTTAAAATATAAATCAAGAATTAATTAATATAACCATCATGGAGTGAATATCAATCTCAGCATTGAGGATTTGATTTGAACAAGGTGGAACGGTGGCACAGTAGCCAGCACTGCTGTCTCACAGCATTGGGGACCCGGGTTCAATTCTAGCCTCAAGTCACTGTCTGTGTGGAATTTGTGCGTTCTTCCCATGTCTGCATGGGTTTCCTCTAGGTGCTCTGGCTTCCTCCCACACTACAAAGATGTGCGGGTTAGGTAAATTGCTCCTGAGTGTCAGAGAATGAGCAGGGTAAATACCTGGTGTAATGGGGATAGTGCACAGGTGGGACTGTTGTCAATGCAGACTCAATGGGCTGAATGTTCTCCTTCTGCACTGTAGAGACCATAAGACACAGGAGCAGAATTAAGCCACTCGGCCCATCGAGTCCGCTGTGCCATTCAATCATTTTTTTCTCATCTCCATTCTCCTGCCTTTTCCCCAAAACTCCTGGTCCCCTTATTAATCAAGAGCCTATCTATATCTGTCTTAAAGATAAACCTGACCTCCTCAGCCTACTGCAGCAAAGAGTTCCACAGATTCACCAGTCTCTGACTGAAGTTCCTCCTCACCTCTGTTTTAAAGGATCATCCCTTTAGTCTGAAATTGTGTTCTCTGGTTCTAGTTTTTCCTACTAGTAGAAACATCTTCTCCATATCCACTCTAAGCATGCCTCACACTACCCTGAAAGTTTCAATAAGATCCTCCCTCATCTGTCTAAACTCTTAACGAGTACAGACCGAGGGTCCTCAACCATTCCTCATACAACAAGCTCTTCGTTCTTGTGAACCTCCTTGGAGCCTTTCCAAGGCCGGCACATCCTTCCTTGGGGATATGGGGCCCAAAACTGCCCACAATACTCCAGATGGGGTCTGACCAGACCTTACACCGCCTCAGCAGTACATCCCTGCTCTTGTATTCTAGCTAGAGGTTCTATGATTCTTTTATTCCAAGGTCTACCACATTACAGAAGAGTTTGACAGTACACCACTCAAAGCATTTCTTAATTATTGGATTTGTCAACTTGTAACTGTGAAAAAAAAGACCCTTGGGATTTACCTTCAGCTCAGTAGGCACTTGAAGTTTAGGAGTGTTCAGTCCAAAAAATATATCAATCCCAACAAAAATCAGAATAGACGTGAAGATAGAAAAGTCACTGATAAGTTTCCGGAGCTAAGACAGATCCACAGATGGAACAGATGGTAAAAGGTGAGGTATCCGTGAGAAGAAAATAAGAATTAATAAGAAAAAGAAAGAGGAAGTATTAAAGTAAGTACTTTCAACATTGGTTTGAGGAAAATCAAATCTTCCCAAGTTATTCCAAGATCCAGTAAGCATGATGGCTAGAATGCTTAAAGAAAACAAGCCCTGAAGACACATTTTGGGAGAGAAAATAACCTTGAGTTGCTGATTTACAGAGTGCACCAAGGCAGAATGAGAAAATTGATTTGACCATGTTAATTTGCTGAATTAATTGAAAGGCTCTGTTATTTGCTCCCTATTTGTCAACTCTGTCGCTGCATCCCACTGGATGAGTAAATTGAGGTAAAACAGTGAGTGAAGTGAGTAGGGACTTCAATGAATTGCCCTTTAAGAAAAATAAAAATATGTTCTTTCCCGGTTAGATTATCCTCATGAGCAGGGTGTTCCTTGTGACCTGCATGAGAGACTAGCAATTTCAGGTCTCAGTACTCTGTGATGAGCTGCTTAACTGTGTTGGTGCTCCTGTGCCATTAGCGAGATGCCTTTCTGCCACAAAAAATGGTGGCAAGAGATGGTGGCATGGTGGTTAGCACTACTGCCTCACAGCACCAGGGACCCGGGTTCAATTCTGGCCTTGGGTCACTGTCTTTGTGTGGAGTTTGCACATTCTCCCCATATCTGTGTGGGTTTCCTCCGGGTGCTCTGGTTTCCACCCACAATCCAAAGGTGTGCAGATTAGGTGGATTGACCATGCCAAATTGTCTCTCAGTGTCCAAAGATGTGCGGGTTAGGTGGGTTGGCCATGCTAAATTGCCCCTTAGTGTCCAAAGATGTGCCAGTTAAGTGGATTGGCCATGCTAAATTGCCCCTTAGTGTCCAAAGATGTGCGGGTTAGGTGGATTGGCCATGCTAAGTTGCCCCTTAGTGTCCAAAGATGTGCGGGTTAGGTGGATTGGCCATGCTAAGTTGCCCCTGTGTCCAAAGATGTGCGAGTTAGGTGGATTGGCCATGCAAATTGCCCCTTAGTGTCCAGAGTGCAGGTTAGGTGGATTGGCCATGCTAAGTTGCCCCTTAGTGTCCAAAGATGTGCGGTTAGGTGGATTGGCCATGCTAAGTTGCCCCTTAGTGTCCAAAGATGTGTGGGTTAGGTGGATTGGCCATGCTAAATTGCCCCTTAGTGTCCAAAGATGTGTAGGTTAGGTGGATTGGCCATGCTAAATTGCCCCTTAGTGTCCAAAGATGTGTGGGTTAGGTGGATTGGCCATGCTAAGTTGCCCCTTAGTGTCCAAAGTTGTGTGGGTTAGGTGGATTGGTCATGCTAAATTGCCCCTTAGTGTCAGGAGGATTTTACCGTGTTAATCCTCCTGACACTAAGGGGTTGCAGAGATACAGCCTGGTAGGATTGCTGTTGGTGCAGACTCAATGGGCCAAACGGTCTCCTTCTGCATTGTTCAGATTTGATAATTTATAATTTCAGCTGCACAGGAGACTGGCAATTTCAGTCTCAGGTGACACAGGGCTGAGCATTGCTGTGTCACAGTGCCGGGTACCGGGGTTCAATTCCCAGCTTGGGTCACTGTCTGTGCGGAGCCTGCTCCTTGTGTCTGCAAGGGTTTCCTCGGGGTGCTCTGCTTTCCTCCCACAGTTCTGGTTAGATGCTGAATTCTCCCTCAGTGTACCCAGACAGGTGCCAGAGTGTGGCAACTGGGGAATTTTCACAGCAACTTCATTGCAGTGTTAATGTAAGCCTACGTGTGACACTAATAAATAAACTTCAAAAAAAACTTTGTAATGAGTTGCTTAACGCATGTCAGCTCCAGAGCCACGGTGAGCAAGCTGAAATAGGTGCCAGCCCAAAGTTATCTACTATTCTCCTTCACCCCCAGAACTGCCATTGTGCCAGAGATGCAGGGGATAATGATAGTGTATGAAAAGTATTTCTCTGATGGTGGATGCAAGTGAGAGAGCTGGACAGTAAGGAAGAAAGAAATTGCCTTGGTGAATAATCGAGGGTTTGGCTTTCATGGTTCGGAAACTAATGTAAACCAGCAACCCAAAGAGATGGACAGATGTTCATTCAAGGTGATAGTGTATGCAATTTAGGTTCAAAAAAATTTGGGAGCATGCCTTCAAAACTCTGCGGAGCAATAGGAAAACAGCTAGCAATATTAAATAGCCAAATTCTATTCAGACCTTAATTTCACTGGGAACATGCAGTTTGGGTGTATCCAATCCAACTGCGGCATCGATTCCACAGAAAACAAGAATTGAGATCACCGTGGAAAAGTCAGTTATCAGTCCTCGGATCTAATAGAAAATAAAGGGATTAGTATACATGGGGGAAGGAGACAAGCAGGGAAGGTGGTACATGTACACAGGCTCAGGGTCACAAGTGCAGGTTCAGTGTTGAGGAATAATAATCTTTGCTTACACTACAAGGCTATAATTAGGGAGAAGAAGCAACATTTGAATTACAAAATGTATGGATTTTTATCAAAACTTTCAAGGCTTGAAAAATAACTCATCTCTATAATTAGTCCATGCTTCATTGAGCAGTATCGAACAGTGGAAGGACGTTCCTTGGGGAGGGGATGTGATGGCCTTGTGGTATTATCTAGACTAGTTCCAGGGTCCCAGGTTTGAATCCCACCATGGCAGGTGGTGGAATTTTAAGGGATGGCAAAGTGGTTACAGTTGTTAACACTGCTGCCGCACAGCAATAGGGACCTGGGTTCAATTCTAACCTCGGTCACTGTGTGTGTGTGTGTGTGTGTGTGTGTGTGGAGTTTGCACATTCTCCCTGTGTTTGCATGGGTTTCCTCCGGCTGCTCCAGTTTCTTCCCACACTCCATAGATGTACAGGTTAAGAGGATTGGCCATGATAAGTTGCTCCTTAGTGTCGGGGGATTAACAGGGTCAATATGTGGGGTTATGTGGATGGGGTTTGAGTAGGATTGTGTGGTTGGTGCAGACTCAATGGGGCAAATGGTCTCCTTCTGCACTGTCGGGTTTCTATGATTCCCATGTGCCGGTCCACATATAATTGCTAACATGACTGGCAGCCTTTGCATTTGTTACGTTGCCCACAGTTCAGTTGTGAATTGTGTCTGGAATCGGAAAAGACTTGGAAATTTGGTGTCGATGCGCTGTTCCATTTTGTGAATAGAAATATCTGTGACTGCTTAACTTAAGGACGGCAAGCAGCCTACTTGGAAAATGGGAAATAGGCTGGCAAATGTCGTCAGATTGTCAATTGAAACATTACTTGCTTGAACCTTCTCTGAAATTTGGGGAAAACCAAATCAAAATGAACACTGTTTAAGCACGGACTATAAGCAAGTGCACATTCTGCACTTTTGAAGTAACTTCAATAATGTTCAACAAATCTGACTTTGTACTTATTAGCAAGGTTCTTTCACCCAGTGGGACAATTCTGTTGCTCTGTTTGTACCTGTTAATAATCTACAAGACACCATGATGCTTATTATGTTGGCTGGCTTGCTTGGATAGACAGCTGATCCATGGCTCCGTACTAAGTGACTGCCTTTATGGAGAAGTGCCTGGATCTCACACATGCTTTTGGTTTGAGAGCAGAGCTTGGGAGTGTAGAATCTGCCTCTCTCAGAAGATTCAGAAGAACAGTGGCCCAAGTTAGAAACAGGTCATTCTATTATGAACTTGGTTCAAAATTCACTCAAACACTTACCTTGGTAGGAAAATAGCCACTAAACTTGAATTTCTTGAGGGTCACCGTCATGGAGTAGGTGCCAAAAAACAGGATGAAAGACATTAGGGCTAAGTCTGGAATATACTTGCAGGACTTTCCAACCAGCTTGCCACCATATGTGAAGCATTCCTTCTTGCTGAGTTGACTCCAGTCCAGTGCTGTTGTATTGACAACATTGTACTTGGGAAAGGAAGAGAAAAATAAAGATTCTTGAAGGGAATGCCCATTTGAGGATGCATTATCTGGCTCTGTACAAACTGCTGTCTATTAAACAGGGAGCTTGTAAGCTACAATACAACACAAGCAGTGCAACCTCCTCTTGTCTATATTGCCCAAAGAAAATGTTGCCGTATGATTTACAAGCAAGGGCTACACTGTGACTAATCTTACATGAAAACATCCTCATCCCCTATATGCCAGTCCGTGTGCAATTGCTAACACGACTGGCATATCACAGCTGTTTTGAATAAGTTAAACAGTGAAAAATATAACTAAGTTGGGATGTCTTCGTTGAGGAGAAAGGTGATATCACTCCATAACTCTGGGTCACTGCCTGTGTGGAGTTTGTACGTTCTCCCTGCGTCTGCGTAAGTTTCCTCCGAGTGCTCCAGTTTCCTCCCACAATTTGAAAGATGTGCTAATTAGGTGCATTGACCATGCTAAATTCTCCCTTAGTGAACCCGAACAGGCACCGGAATGTGGCGACGAAGGGATTTTCACAATAACTTCATTGCAGTGTTAATGTAAGCCTACTTGCGACACCAGTAAATAAACTTTAACTTTAGTGTAGCAATGGAGAAGTGGTTACACATTTCTAAGTCTAAGGATGCTGTCTGCTGCCCTGAACTTTTGGGGACAAGGGTTTGCGAGGTGCTTTCGTGGTTTCAGAAATTTCCACCCAGTTGCAAGAAGTAGGAGAGTTTGGGTTGTGAGAGAGAGAGAGAGAGAGAATACGGGCAGGAATTTCTCTACCTTCCCGCTGGTGGAATCATCTCGTGTTGCCAAAGGCAATCCCCACGGCGGGTTCCCTGGTGGCGTGACAGGCAAGCCACACAAAACTCCATAGACAGCAGTGGGGCTGGAAAATCTCACTGGCGATCAATGGCAATCCACCATCAGAAAACAAGAGGGGGAGCAAAAATCCTGCCCTATACTTTTCCTAGTTCCTGGCATCGTGCAAACCACCCCATTCTACCTAACGCTGGAGACAACAGGCTTGAACTGAAATAAAGAATGATGGCAGTCGAATAAAAAACTTACCAAAGAAATGTTAGTGTTGTTCAGAGATGAATCTGAAGCATTGAAGAAAGTTGTAGTCACTGTGAGGTAACAGAATAGTGTGTTCAGTGTCAGCAGCAAAATCTCTGCCTTTGTTTAGGTTGAAACTTCCCTCCGTTGTTCCCCTTGATGGGGTGGCATCGTAATTCATCGCAAGCAATAACACAAACAACCAATCTGCTACAAAACTCAAAACCTGACCTCTGGCAGCTGAGGTGACAGCCCACCACTTTCTTCTTTTCCCAATCAGCAAAATGTTTGACTTTGCTGCCATTCAGACTGAAGGAAATTGAGGAAATTGACTTCTAACAGTCCATGTAACTCATTCATAAACAGAAACCTGCCTGTAGTCTCATGTTCCATCCTCCCTCTTTGTTTTTATTCATATATATGGGACATATATACTGGCTGCCAGCATTTATTGCCAATCCCAAGTTCTCTGAGGGCAATTGTGAGTTAATCACATTCTTGTGGCTCTGGAGTCACACGTAGGCCAGGCCAAGTAAGGAAGGCAGATTTCCTTCCCTAAAGGACATTAGTGAGCCAGATTTCCAACAATCGACAATGGTTTCACAGTCATCAGGAGATTCTTAATTCCAGCGTTTTTTTATTTTACCAACTGTGGTGGCGGGATTCGAATCTGGGTCCCCAGAACATTAGCTGCATTTTGGATTTACACTGTAGCGATAATACCACTAGATCATCACCTCCCCACAAAGTTGTTTTATTTTCTGTCCTCCTTCTTTGTGTCTTGAGCTCACGATAACACCATCAGCTATAGCCCAGTGGGTGACAGTTTAGCCTCAGAGTCTAAAAGTTCCTGGGTTCAAATCCCACTACAGAACTTGTGCATAGACCTTCAGGCTGACACTCCAGTGCAGCACTGAGGCAGTGCTACACTGTGGGAGGTGCTGTCTTTGGAATCATTTATTAAACTGAGGTCCCATCTGCTCTGTCAACCCTGCAGATCAGACTCTGCAAGTGCTGGTATCACATTTAAATAATTTGGAAAAAGGGTGAATATCTGCCATTACTTGGAACTGAATACTCCGATAAGCTTAAATAATTGACGAATCTCACAGTGGAAATGTTGCACTCTTTTTTTGTTTTAGATGTAATGCAAAGGATCATTCTGCACAAAATAAAATATATTATCCACCTGTTTGTAATAAGCAGTTGAATTTTTCTTTAATCTTATATGGATGTAAAAACATTGAGCAGAATTCTCCCCCAAAAAATGCTAAGTATTGAATTAATTTGCAGGGAAAACTGGAGTAATTCACTGCTTTTTTCAATGGGAGTTCAGACTAAAATCTCCCTCACTCTGTGCAATGCAGAGGCCACCAATATGAATATCAATGATGTTCAGGGGACAGGACCTATTCCCTCTGGAGAGGCTGAAATCAACCAGAATGTGACGACTCGGGGATTTTCACAGTAACTTCGTTGCGATGTGAATGTAAACCTACTTGTGACACTAAAAAAAAACTTTAAAGAGAGATAAACTAGGCTTGGACGTTCTGGAAAAGAAAATATGTTGAGGTGATTTGATAGATGATTTTTGGATTCAAAAAGGATAGGATAGATTGAAAAAAAAACCTTTTGCTGCTGGTGGGGGAATCTGGGACAAGAGATCATAAACTTAACATCAGAGCCATCACAATGAGGACAGAAATTAGAAACACTTGTACATCAAAGCATTATAGAAGTGTAGAAACTGTCTCTCATCAAACTAGCAATCTGTAAACTGTCTGTGCTGATATGTGTGCTATTGCAGACCAGAACACCTCATTCACCTGAAGAAGACTACAAAGGCTGAAAGCTTGCAAGTTTACTATCAAATAAATCGGTTGGATTTAAAACTGATGTTGTCAGACCTCTTAGAGTGTTTACCCCAGTCCAATGCCGGCATCTCTACATCAATCTCATCAAATCCAGCAGATATTGGGTCAATTGATCATTTCAAATATGAAGTCAATAGCTTTTTGCCAGCAAATGATATCAAAGGATGTGGAATCAATGTAGGTAACTGAAATAAGGTACAGGTCAGCCTTGATCTCATTGCAAGGGGGAAATAGACTCGAGGGGCTGAATAATTTACTCCTGTTTCTATGGCAATCTAAACAGCAATCGGCACCACAATAAGGGGGCCACTCTTCCTCAAGAGGACGATGCCACTTAATTGATGCATGGTTCCTTCGTGATTCAGAATAGCTAGACTCCCGATCTGCAAACTGTAAATGGGAAGGGTTAGGGGGAGAGATTTATCCACAACAAATTTTAACAGAGAGTTTCTGCAGTCCCAGTTTTAACAGGCAGGAGTCCCTTACCATCAAACATCATCAAATGAAAGGTAAATGCAAGCAGTTTCCATCCCATATTTAGTCTAAATGGTCAGAGATAGTGGGAGGAAAAGAGGGTTTTCTTGAAGATACTTACCCAGGATTGACAGTAGCCAGAGTTTGCAGCAGATAAAAAGATAGTAAATAATCAGTTACAAACGTCACATTAAGAGTCGTTGACAACAACATGTCATTTGAAGAATAAACATTTTGATGCTCAGTCACCTGCAGAAGTTGTCTTCCAAATATTAAAAAAATATTTCAGGCCAGAGCAGCCTTGTTTCTCTTGGCTGTTGGTCTGATTGCTTCCATTCCATATATTATCACCCAAATAGTTTTCAGAGTATTACAGTTATAGAGGTTTACAGCAATGGAAATGGGCCCTTTGGCCTAATTTGTCTACAATGCCCTTTTTTGAAACCACTAAGCTCGTCCCAATTTCCAGCGTTGGCCCATTATCCCTCCACAGCCATCTTCCCCATCTAACTGTCTAAATGCTTTTTAAAAGTCACAATCGTACCCAACTCTCCTGCATGCTCTGGCAGCTCGCTCCATTTAGTCACCACCCTCTGTGTGAAATAATTGTCCCTCTGGATCCTTTTGTACCTCTCCCCTCTCATCTTAAACCGCTAGTTTTAGACCTTAGTTTTAGACTCCCCCACCTTTGGGAAAAGATATTGACTATCTCGCTGATCTGTGCCCCTCATTATTTTATAGACCTCTATAAGATCAACCCTCAGCCTCCTACGCTCCAGAGAAGGAAGTCCCAGTCTATCCAGCCTCTCCTTATAACTCAATCCATCAAATCCCAGTAAATCTTTTCTGCACTCTTTCTAATTTAATAATATCCTTTCTATAAGAGAGGGACTGGAACTGTACACAGTATTCAAAGTGTGGCCTCATTAATATCTCGTATAACTTCAACAAGACACCCCAATTCTTGGATTCAGTGTTGACTCAGGTGCGTGAACAGTTGTGTGAGGGTCACAACTTTCACCTCTGTTGGTGGACATACCTTGGTGTTAACGAAAGCTCTTGCTGATGCATTACTTTCAGGATACCAGCTGGACAATGATGCAGTCTCTGCATCAGCACTTTTCAAGGATCTCTTGTACGCAAGGGTAGAAGTGGGAATTCTGCAAGTGTGAAAACACTTTAGGCCCAATTAAACATCCTGCCCGCTCTGTGGGAACTGAGTAGGTGGGTGCTTCCTATTGATTACATATTTACTGGGGCACAATAATTGAGGTAAATGGTGGGACTCTCTAGTCTTAATGGAAATAAATTCAGGTGGAGTTTTCCATTGCCCTGGCCCATTTATTAGCCAACAGCATGACCAGATGTCTACAGGTTTTGTGTCTCCCACGCACTCCACTTCCAGGGAAATTGCTGCAGAGGGATGGTCAGGCAGCATGGTGGCTCAGTGGTTAGCGCTGCTGCCTTACAACACCAGGGACCTGAGTTCAATTCCTGGCTTAGGTCACTGTCTGTCAGATTCTGTACATTCTCCCCGTGTTTGGCTGGATTTCCTTTGGCGCTCCAGTTCTCTCTCCCCATCCCCATAGTCCAAAAGACGTGTTGGTTAGATTCATTGGCCATGCTAAATTCTTCTTCAGTGTACCTTGAACAAGCACCCGAGTATGGTGACTCAGGGATTTTCACAGTAACTTCATTGCAGCGTTAATACAAGCCTACTTGTGACGCTAATAGATAAAACCTCCTAAAACAAATTCATCATCAGCAAGAAGATCCTTTCAGCTGGAAGGGCTGAAAAGTGTCGATCAAGGGTTTGAAAAATTATCTACTTCAAGTTAATCTCGAATAGAAATGAGCAAGGAACAGAAATGAAGGATGAAATTCTGAAGGGAGATGTAAATGGTTTTGAGGTTAAGGCAGTGTTCCTTCTTGACCGAGTTAATGGCGGACTCACCTGAATCTGGAGCCGTGCACTCACATTTGTACGTGGTCACATAGTCTGGTTTGTAGCCAGAATTGATGGGGTAGTATTTAAAGGCCCCGATTATTTTTTTGATGGCGTCATAGATGAAGATGAGGCTGATGAGCATGGAGAAGCCTTCCTCTGTAAAACGGGTGATGTACTTAATGATGAAGCTGGCATCCGTGGCAACAAGGAGAAGGCACTGAACAGCAGAATGGAGACCAATCCACAGACGGAATTCAAGGTAGTCCAGATCATTACCTCTGTAAGAGAGATAGGTCCCTTTAGAGTCAATGTTACCAGGCTAAATAGACCATAAACACTCCACGTTGAGTGTAATTGTGACAGACTAATGCCTCTGGGGTTGTCGTTGTCTGGTCAATGAGTTCAAAATAAATTATTTGTAGTAACACTGATGGAAATCGAAATTCCATTTCCGCTGGTGGTGTCACTGGAAGCAACTGACCATGAGGTTACTGGATTGTCATAGAAGTCCAAAAAAAGGCCTTTTGGCCCTTCTTGTCTGTGCTGAACCATTTTTCTGTCTAGTCCCACTGAGCTGCACCTGACTACGTCCCTCCACGCCCCACTCATCCATGTACCACTCCAAGTTTTCTTAAATGTTAAAAGCGAGCCCGCTTTCACCACCTCATCTGGCAGCTCATTCCACACTCCCACCATTCTGTGTGATGATGCCCCCCTCAATATTCCCTTTAAATTTTTCCCCCTTCACCCTTAACCCATGTCCTCTAGTTTTCTTCTCCCTTAGCCTCAGTGGCAAAAGCCTGCTTGCATTCATTCTATCTACACCCATCAAAATCTCATACAACGCTATCAAACCTCCCCTCGTTCTTCTATGCTCCAGAGAATAAAGTCCTAACCTGTTCAACCTTTCTCTGTAACTCGTTTCTCAAGTCCTGACAACATCCTTGTAAACATACGCTGCGCTCTTTTAACCTTATTAATATTCTTCCTGTAATTAGGTGACCAAAACTGCATTCAATAGTCTAAATTCGGCCTAACCTGTCACTTATCCATATGTAACCATGCTGTGACGCTCAGTTGCCTCTCAAGTTGCCTTGCAAGCAAGTTCAGAGCAGCCAGGAATGGGCAAGAACTATGAGCTATTCTGCACTGCCTACATCTTACCGCTAAATGTTTTTGGAGAGGCAAATGGCATTCAAATGGCTGTTCTAAGCCACAGTCCAAACTTTTGGGTGTTTTAAATAAAAATACAGCAAATGCAAAGTAATGGACAAGCACCCCCCTGCCAGCGACAAGTCCTTTAGGTTAACTAACGTGTGTGATTAAGGTTGTGATCCAGTTGTGTGGGTTAATTTCGGTAGGGGCGGGCAAGTCCAGCTGCTTCACAGCGCCACAGTCCTAGGTTCAATTCCAGCCTTAGGTCATTCTTTGCAAGAAGTTTGCACATTGCGTGTGTGAGGGTTTCCTCTGAGTCCTTCCATAGTCTAAAGATGCGCAGGTTAGGTTGATTGGCCATGCCAAATTGACTCTACTGTTAGAAGGATTAGCAGGGTAAATGCATGGGGTTACGTGAAAAGGGCCTGAGTAGGATTGTGGTTGGTACAGATTGAATGGGTCAAATGGCCTCCTTCTGCACTGTAAGGATTCTATAATTCGATGAAGTTGGTCTAAACCAATCTGCCAACTGGTCAAAAAGCCTCCACTGGGCATCTGGGAAAGGGTAAGGCAATGGATGCTTCTTTAACCAATCAGATGGAAGAATGGTTAATAAGCAGTGCAGAATCTGAGCTAAGAATTGTCAATTAGAATCGTGAATTCAATGTCAAATCAGGCAGACAAAGCCAAGAGGGGCTAACAAAAGAGAAATAAGTGAGAAAAAAATACAAACAAGTGTAGAAGTCAATCTCCTGAGAGGTTTGCCGGAATTTTATCACTGTATCCACCCCGGAATTGGGGAGGGCACGTCTCACAGAACGGCCTTGGGCGGGATTTTTCGAGCCTTGCCCAAGCGACAGGTTGTAAAATATTGGCACTTGCCTGGCATTAGCATTGCCACGCTATTGAAAGGTAGCAAACTTGGTCAGGGAAGGACAAATTCAAAATTTGTTTCAATGTGAGCATTGTCCCTAATTGTGATATAAATACAGGACTTTGTCCCCTTCAATACATTCGGGCAGTGTGTAAGATGTTGAGATGGTAGTAGGACATCTCCCATGGTAACCATTTAACAGTGTATTGATGCTCGCTGTCCAGTTATTAACAATAGGAGGTGTTAACCAGGCCAATATATTTGCAGCAAAACTCAGCCTATTGCGTTGTTCCTGTGTAGCAAGAACAATGTTCTTCGTAACATTGTAAACAGTAAGATCTACATTTTTCTCTCTCAAGGTCATTTGAATGAACAGTTGAAAATAAAAACCATTACATTGAAATACCATTTTAAGAACAACTCCTCAAGTAAATCCCAGCTCATCAGCCCGATTACCAACTCAAAATGTTCAACGAAATGATGCCTCAGAATTGCTGCTTTATTGAAATAAGATCCTGACTTCACATTCCAGCGCCTCCCCTTGACAATGATGAAATTACAATGACAGACGTCCCCCTTCATGGTGGACACTAAGGTTTCAGTGACCAAAATACTCACTTGCTGAAATCAAACAGGAGCTTTTCAAAGATGAGAATTGGGCCTGTGCTGCTCAGGATGGTGAGAGGTTGCCCACCAAATAAACAGAACACGGTGCCCGTAAACGCTGTGCCCAAGAAACTTTCAATTACACCCTGTTTGTGAAAGACAAAACAGTCTGTTAGACGGAAGTAGGAGTCATTAGGCTGCAACTGAATTCAATGTAACGGAGGATTATTAACTGGTTGCCAATGCTGAAACTAATCTGGCTCAACGCACTTCATCACGTAGTGTGACGTCTGCTTGTGCTGTTGTCGCTGCTTGCGTGTTGTACTAAGTAAACGGGAAGGAAACATTCATCCACAAGGTCACCTGATAGATTTAGTTGAGCAAACCATTTGGCCCGTGCTAATCACTTTTCCAGATCCAGCCTCCAACCATCCCAACATTTATATTCCCAATAATCCCGGATTTTACTATCAACACCTCCCTGACCCGGAACTCTATTCCACTTGGTACTAACTCTTTGAGTATGATTTTACTGGTCGATTATGCCACGCTTCCGCCGCAGAAAGGTCGGAGAATTTGGCATCCAGATAATTTTCTGTTCATTGCAGTGGGATGGGAAACTTCTGCCGGCATAAAATTCCCACCCTTTGCCTGATGATCTACTCCCTGATACAGTCTGAAATGTGCTTTTCATGAATTTGAGCTTGTTCCCCGTGTCCAACTAGCATGATTCCTTCTGAACGAATGCTTTATTTAACCTTGTCAACATTATTTATTCACTAGGGTGGCATGGTGGCACAATGGTTAGCACTGCTGCCTCACTGCATCAGGGACCCAGATTCAATTCCCAGCTTCGGCCACTAGCTGTGTGGAGTTTGTACATTCTCCTCGTATCTGCGTGGGTTTCCTCCGGGTGCTCCGGTTTCTTCCCACAGTCCAAAGATGTGTGGGTTAGGTGGATTGGCCATGCTAAATTGCCCCTCAGTGTCAGCAGACTAGCTACGGTTAATGCACGGGGATGGGGCCTGGCTAGGATTGTTGTCAGTGCAGACTTGATGGGCCAAATGGCCTCCATCTGTACTGTAGATTCTATGAATTAATTGTCACCTAATATCACCTTTGGAAGGGATAATAATAACCCAATTCTGTTGACGACCAGAACCAGTTCCTCTGCGATACCTCAAGACTGGGTCGGAGCAAAGAACTACACAATGTAAACATCATCTCGACTAACCTGGACTGCGCTGTTTCGGCTAAATACCTGGCTGCTCTGTTTGCTTTTTGGATTGTAGCTTCAGATCAAGTCACGTTAAGCACTACTAAAATACCTGGCTATTTCCACTTTGCTCACGGCCTTCCGATAACACAGGAGGATCACAGTGGGTGTAGACTCCTTGAGAAGAGCTATCCACTGTGACTGTTCCTTTCCCCCTAACCATGCGTAGGTTTCATTTTCAAGCTGAGATCTAATTTCCTTCTGACGCTTGTCATTGAATCCTCTGCCGCCAGCTTTTCAGGTGTGGCATTCCAGATCACTGCACTCACTCATGGGATGGAGGTATTAGTGGCAAGGCCAGCATCTCTTGCTAATCCCTCAATTCCATTATCTCTGACAGCCATTTCTTTTTCAATATGGAACTCACTCTTGTCGCTGCACCAGATAAACGCAAAAAACTCTGCGTATGCTGGAAATTGCAGAAAATGCTGGAAAAACCCACATATCTGGTACTGTTTGCGTGGAGAGACACAGTTAACATTTCAAATACACACTACTCTTCCTCAGGCTTTAAAGTTCATTTTTGAGGTTTATTTATTAGTGTCACAAGTCGGCTTACATTAACACTACAATGAAGTTACTGTGAAAATCCCCCCGCTGGCACACTCGGTACCTGTTCGGGTACAGTGAGGGAGAATTTAGCATGTCCAATGCATCTAACCAGCATATTTTTAATGTTAATGTTTATTTATTAGTCAGCCCTACATTAACACTGCAATGAAGTTACTGTGAATGCATCTAACCAGCATGTCTTCCAGTCTGTGGGAGCAAACCCACACAGGCATGGAGAGAACATGCAAACTCTGCACAGACAGCAACCCCAGTCGGGTATTGAACCCAGATCCCCGGCGCTGTGAGGCAGCAGTGCTAACCATTGCGCTACGAGAAGCCGGAGCTTCTTTGTGCCTGAGGTGAGTCATACAGACTCGAACCGATCGCTCTTGTTTCTCTCTGCATTGATGCTGCAGAAATTTTTTTCCCATGTTTTCTGTTTTTATTTCCCTGCTGCTGTATAGTCTGTTTGTCAGTCTGCAGACTCCTGCAACATTAAAATGTTGAAATTCTGCTTGATGATAAGTCCTTGGAATGTTTTGAAGGCACAGTCCATGACTGGTTGTAGCTTATACACTAATGTCCTGAGAACCTGAATGAATATAATAGTGACTCCAGCTACACCACCCAGTTAAAAAAACTGCTGGCATTGATACAAGCTACTCACAGCACACATATTTGCACATGGTTATTCTGAATGTTCTAGAGACAAATTAAAGCTTTCCTTCTTCTACATTTCAATCTCTTGTAGCTCGTATGTTAGGGAACAAATGAACACAGCACCAGCTGGTTACTGTGGCAGCTCCTGGCATGTGCTCAGAGTGTATTAAAAATGATAGATCTTGGCCACTTGAGCCTCCGTAATATTTGCAAAGTAGCAGGCGTCGGTAAGGCGGATCCCGAATTGTCAACTAGATTTCAGAGCAATGTCCCTTCCTCTTCTCTCTGACAAGCAGACAATCAGGAATGATCCAAAAATAGTCATGCACAGACGCTGCTGTGCAATGGAAAAGAAAAGAGAGTTTATTTATTAGGTGTTACATGTAGGCTTACATTAACACCACAATGAAGTTACTGTGAAAATTCCCTAGTCACCATACTCCGGCACCTGTTTGAGTTACACTAAGGAGAATACACTGTGAGGAGGAAACAGGAATAATTAGAGGACAGCCAAGCAGACGTGGTGGGGGGAGAAAATGCAAACTCTGCACAGACAGTGACCTAAGCCAGGAATTGTACCCGGATCCCTGTGCTGTGCTAACCGCTGTGCCACCATATCGCCCATCCCACTGACCCACTGTGCCACCTTGCCACAATCAGCATTTGCTTCCACTCAATGAGGGCATCGCCTTAGGGAAGCGTATCATATACTTTGGTGACACATTACAGTGGCACAGTGATTAGCACTGCTGCCTCACTGCACCATGGGCTTGTGTTTGATTCCCGGCTTGGGTCACTGTCTGTGCGGAGTTTGCACATTCTCCCCATCTCTGCGTGGGTTTCCTCTGGGTGTTCCAGATTCCTCCCACAGTCTGAAAGACATGCTGGTTAGGTGCTAAATTCTCCCTAGCGTATCCAAACAGGTGCCAGAGTATGGTGATTGGGGAATTTCACAGTAACTTCATTGCTGTGTTAATGTAAGTACTTGTGACACTAATAAATAAACTTAAATGTTTTCTATTTTAGTTAGCAATGGTCTTCACTTAATGATAAACCAAGAAAAAAAACAATGGCCAGAATTTTACCTCTGCAGGAATTGGGGCTGGCGAGGGCCGTACAATGGGAAGATCTGTTCGATTGATTGGCTGTGCTAAGTTGACCCTCGTGTGTCAGCCAATTAGCAGGATTAATATGTGGGTTAACGGGAATAGGGGCTTAGGTGGATTATGATCGATGGGCTGAATGGCCTCCTTCTGCTCTGTTGGATTCTGTGCGTCTGTGAACTTGGGCAGGATTTAACAATTTGGAGCGAGCAAGGCTATAAAATCATGCCCCATGTTTTCATCTCAATTACAAGAAATCAGATAAACTTAATGAAAAGCTTAATTTCAGGTAAAATCATCCACACTCTTGTTCTGTGACAGAACCATCTTTTGGGCCTCGATTAATTAATGTGCGTTTGGGTAAGTCAGGATACTAGGTTACAAATGACAGCATGGTGTAGTTAGCACCTGATAATTGTCTGTCGCGTCCCCCAGCAGTCCGCCAAAGGTGATGGCATTGGTGATGCAGCCCAGGTAGATGAAGAGGATGGTGGAGACAGACTGAATGTGGAATGCTTCATAGAAATCACTCAGCATCCAGGGTAGCTTCCTTTTGATATCCAATATCAACCCTCCGCAAAACCTGCAGTCGGTGAAAAAATACTTCAGTTCAGGGCAGCAGTTTATTCAGAAAAAGACTGGAGGCATCTTAGTCTACAAACCAAAGTACCTGCAGTATAAATTGGGTCATTTAACTCTTTACTCTGTCATCTTTGTTGACAATCCCTCACCCCTCCACCTCCACAATCTCTCTCTGCTCAGGTTTTAAATAGGTTATTACAAACCCCTCTGCTATGTGTGGATTTTATATATTAAACACAGTCTGAGGATTCGGGGTAGACCATTTAGGATGGAGATGAGGAGACATTTCTTCACCCAGTGAGACTGTGGAATTCATTATCACAAGAAGTAGTTGGTGCCAAAACATTGAATGTATTCAAGAGGCGGCTGGATATAGCACTTGGGGCGAATGGGACCAAAGTTATGGGGAGACAGCAGCATTAAACTACTGAGTTGGACAATCAGCCATGATCGTGATGCACAATGGAGCAGGCTCGAAGGGACAAATGGCCTCCTCCTGCTCCTATCTTCTATGTCTATTCTACGTTTACGTCTAAACAGATCTCGATGCGGAGTTGCCGGTGTTGAACTGGGGTAGACACAGTAAATAGTCTCATGAAAGCTCGTCCCACCAAATCAACCTGATGGGCTTTAACCTGGTGTTGTGAGACTACTTACAAAACAGATCTCATATTACTCCAGGATACAATAAAGGGGACTTTGTACCTCTGTGTCTTGATGCATAAGGCTGTCTTGGTTCAAACCAAGGAGAGATGGTTGTATTGTCACTACTAATCCAGAGACACAGGGTAATGACAGATAGTGGAATTTGAATTCAGTTAAAAGTCTACTGATGACTATGAAACTATTGTCGATTGTTATAAAAACCCATCTGGTTCATTGGTGTATTTTAGAGAAGGAAATCTGCCATCCTTACCCTGGTCTGGCCTACATGTGACTCCTGAGCCACAGGAATGCAGTTGACTCACAATTGCCCTCCTGGACTTACTTTGTATTAAGTTGATGTTTCTCTGCACCCTAGCTATGACTGTTATACTACATCCTGCACCTCTTGTTTCCTTCTCTATGTACAGTATGCTCTGTTTGTATAACACGCAAGAAACAATACTTTTCACTGTGTGCTAATACATCTGACAATAATAAATCAAATCAGTCAAAATGAGGCATTGTGGACCGTCAGCTGTAGCAGAATTACACTCAATCATCATCTGTAACCTGATAGTGTAGCATTTCCTCCACTCTACAATTCCCACCAAACCAGGGGGGTAGAGGAGGAATGTCAAGATCAACAATAGCAAACCTCGGAATGAGGTATCAACCTGGTGAAGATAGAATGCAGGATTAACTACATGCCAAACAGCAAGTGATGGACATAGCTAAATGGTCACACAACCAAAGATCAGTTCTAAACTCAGCCTTGCTGCCACATCAGGCACAAATGGTGGACAATTAAAAACTTGCTGAAAGACGAAGCTCCACAAATATTCCCATCCTCAATGATGGAGGAACCCAGCACATCAGTGTGAAAGATAAGACTGAAGGATTTGCAACAATCTGCAGCCTTTTCTAGAGGTCCGTAAATTCAGAGATGCCAATCTTCAGCCAATTCGACGTATTCCATGTGACATCAAGAAATGACTAAAGGCACTGGATCTGCAGAGGCAATGGGCCCTGACAACATTCCAACAATAGTACTGAAGACCTGTGTTCCAGAACCTGCCGCAGTCCCTAGTTAATCTGTTCCAGTCCAACTGCAACACTAGTATCGAGCTGGCAAATCCAAACTGGCCCCCGTCAGCCTATTCTCGATCATCAGTGGAGTGATGGGAAGTTTAATGAATGATGCTATCAAATGACATTTGAACAAAGAGCAAAGAACAAAGAAAATTACAGTGCAGGATCAGGCCTTTTCGTCCTCCAAGCCTGCACTGACCATGCTGCCTGACTTAACAAAGACTCCTAAAAGAAAATTACAGCACTTGCTTCACAATAACCTGCTCCGTGACACCCAGTTTGGGTTCTGCCAGGTTAACTCAGCTCTTGACCTCATTACAGACTTGGTTCGAACACGGCCATGGGAGCCTAATGTTCGAATTGAGGTGAGAGTGGCTGCCTTTGACACTAAGGCAGCATTTGACTGAGGATAGGGTCAAGTTATCCTAGTAGGACTGGAGTCAATGGGGCAAGCTCTCCGCTGGTTGGAGTCATATCTGAAGGAAGATAGTTGTGGTTATTGGAGGCTAATCACCTCAGCTCCAGGACTCATTGCAGGAGTCCCTCAGGGTGGTGTCCCAGGCCCAACCATCTTCACCTACTTCATCAATGACCTTCCCTCTGTCATTAGGTTAGGAATGTTCTCCAGTGATTGCATAATTCTCAGTACCATTTGCAACTCCTCAGATATTGATTCAGTCCATGTCAAAATAATCCATCACACAGTATATTATGTAGGTCTCTCAGCAATAGAG
The DNA here is from genome assembly GCA_024679065.1 of Sphyrna mokarran. Taxonomy (NCBI): domain Eukaryota; kingdom Metazoa; phylum Chordata; class Chondrichthyes; order Carcharhiniformes; family Carcharhinidae; genus Sphyrna; species Sphyrna mokarran. Next base: position 20,217,787 of record JAGIQG010000031.1, on the reverse strand, counting down.
AAACCATGTAAACCATGTTATTCATAGCACATATTGATCTCATTCTCTCACAGTACAGAAAGCAGATATTTCCTGGAAAGTTGTCCTGATCATCCTTTGTCATAAGATTTCTATGAATCTCAGGATCAGTCCATATCTTAATGCAGCAAGACCTGGACAATATTCAGGCTTGGGGTGACACGTGGCAAATAACATTTAAACCACGCAAGTGCCAGGGAATGACCATCGCCAACAAGAAAGAATCTAATCGTTGCTCCTTGCCATTCAATGGCATTACCATTGCTGAATTTCCCACTATCAACATCCTGAGATGCTATATATTTAAAAGGTTTGCGAGTTGCTTTAAGAGCTGATTAAATGATTTGATGGAATCATGATTAGGATATTTGCAGAGGCTTCAGTTTTACTTTCAGTTTTATATTCTGTAGTGCAGAGAACATCTCTTTCAGTAAAACCTATTGAGTGTTAGCTTGAATCCATGTGTGCAAACCATGTTCCTTTCTTTCTGTTAAAGCCCACAACACCTGTCATTGTCAGAACATTACATGGGGAATTACATCTTAACCAGAAATTACACTGGACTAGCCATATCAATACTGTGGCTACAAGAGCAGGTGGGAATTCACCTCCTTGCTCTCTTATGTGCTGTCCTATAATTTTTCTAATGGTGGGTTTTTTAATGCATTCAGTAATGATGGTGACACTTGCTCATTCTGACTAACATTTCACCTTGTCCTTAAGGATTCTTACGCCCAGAGTGGTGGATCCCCTTGAGCCCTTCATTAATGCAACACATTGTCTCCAATGGTTATTACAGTGCAACTTCTCCAAATGGGACATGTACCTTCCTGTCCACATCAACTCTTCCCCAAGTTCATGTGGTGCTGGCATATCTTCGTCATCACTTCCTCCTCCACCTCCTGCTGAGCCATTCATCTGTCCTGCCTCACTCAGAGAGTAAACAGACTTCCTGTTGTAAAAATATGGATGTGAAGAGAGAGAAAGAAAGAAAGAGAGGGAGAGATCGTTAGTCCTCTATTGTCTTTGATCTCTGTTCAAAGGTTTAAATTTAAGTTTTAAACTTATTTATTAGTGTCACAAATAGGTGCACATTAACAATGAAATTACTGTGAAAATCTCCTAGTTGCCACGCTGTGACACCTGTTCGGGTACACTGATGGAGAATTTAGCATGGCCAATGCATCTAACCAGCACATCTTTCGGACTGTGGCAGGAATCTGGAGCACTCGGAGGAAACCCATGCAGACATGTGGAGAATGTGCAGTCTCCACACAGACAGTCACCCAAGTTGGGAATCAAACCCGGGTCCCCGGAGCTGTGAGGCAGCAGAGCTAACCTCTGAGCCACTGTGAACTTAATCAAACCATGGGTAAAAGGACTGATTTGTTCTAGCTCAAAGTCAGCCAGAGAATGTCCTGCATTTTTGCTCTCTGTTTGATTATTGACAGACTATCTGGGGATGGGAAGCGCACACCATTATCTCATTGAAGAAGCCTTGCGTATTGCTGGGACTCAAAGAATTCTTACCTTTTCTCAGCTGGTGTTACTTTCTTGGGAGGCTCTATCCTGATCTTAGGATCCCATTCTCCAGGGGGCAGGACGATAACTTCATCAAGGAATTCGTCAATGCCTGCAATCAAGTCATCTCTGTCTCTGGCCTTGTAAGCTACATCACTGAACAGCTGCATCCCAGTAAAACAAAGGCAGAATCTAAATACCAGGCACAGGCACTAAATTAATAACCTTAATAACTGGTATCACAACAGCAAGGAGTATCCACAAATGCTATTGGGGCACAGAATACAAAAACCAGCAAGTCATGTTGCTATTGTATAGATCTCTAGTTCGGCCACATTTGCATACAATTCTCGTCGCCACACTACCAGAAGGATGTGGAGGCTTTGGAGAGTGTATAGCAAAAATTTACCAGGATGTTACCTGGTTTGGAGTGTTAGCTATGAAGAAAAAGTGGAAAAAAGTTGATTTATTTTCACATCAGAAGCTGAAGGGCAATCTGATAGAATTTACAGAACTATGAGAGACATGAATAGAATGGATAGCGGGCGTCTTTTTTCCAGGTTAGAAATGTCAATAAATAAGGGATGTAGATTTAAGGTGAAAAGAGGGAAAGTTTAAAGGAGATGCAAGAAGCAAACTTTTTTACACAAAGAGTGTTAAGTGCCTGGAATGCACTGTCAGAGGAAGTGGTAGAAGAAGGTACAATTGCAGCATCTTGATAAATACCTCTTTTAGCAGGAAATAGAGGGATACGGACTACACAGAGGCAGAATGTCTTTAATTAGAAAGGCATCAAGCTGATGGGCCGAAGGGCCTGTTCCTGTGCTGTGCTGTTCTTTGTTCTCTTTGTGTTTTGAGAACAAGATCCCAGCTTGTGGTGCAGACTCAGTCTTTATTTCCTCCTCTCTCAGATCAAACTTGCTTTGATTAAAGTTGCACCACAGGAAATCAGCACTAAAGTGAAACCCTTTTGAAAGAGAAACTCTTTAACGCTGGTTGTAAAGGAATGTGACCAAATATTTGCAAGGGCACAGGAACCAGAATGCCAGCGGAAAGAAGCAGAATGGTAAATCATAGAATTGTAGAATCTCTACTGTGCAGAAAGAGGCCATTCAGACCATTGGGCCTGCACTGACCACAATCCCACCCAGGCTCTATTCCTGTAACCACACATATTTACCTTGCCAATACCTCTGACACCAAGGGAGAATTGAGCATGGCCAATCCACCTAACCCGCACATCTTTGAAGTGTGGGAGGAAATCAGAGCACCCGGAGGAAACCCACGCAGACATGGGGAGAACGTGCAAACTCCACACAGACAGTGACCCAAGGCCGGAATAGAACCTGGGTCCCTGGTGCTGTGAGGCACCAGTGCTTAACACTGTGCCACCCCAGTGCAGAAATGACCTTAATCTATGGAAGAGAGGTTTATTCAGGCCCTTTAAATCTACTGGGTAACTAGAATCATGATTCTGTGGTGTAAATGACTGGAAATCATTTTCCATTCATGACCTCAATCTATGATCACACAAGCTCTACTTTTGCTAAGAAATTTTAATTTGATAACTCACATCATCTACCATCAGTGTTGCCATAGCTCTTCCAATCTCGCTGTAAGATTTACCTTTCCCTTGGGGGCCCAAAAGAATAAAAATAAACCTGTTTGGGAAAGATACCAGAATGTTAAAACTGTCAGGCAAGGCCAATTCCCCTTCCTTCACTCCCTGCTAAGCAAATTAGTTTTAAAATGGAAGGAAAGTTGAAGTACATTCTCAAGTTAGACTGCGTACCCACTGTCCTGTATCTAGCCTGACACCACTTAATGCACCTCGGCAGAGAGCTAATTGCTTTTGCAATACTGTTGACCTGTGGAGAGGTCTCAGACAGATTGAATGTACTTAATAAACCAGCACTGCGATGTTCAATCGAACCTTGTGTCAGCTATCCAACAGATGATTACGCTCTCAATTGAACAAGCAATTATCCATATCAGCTGAATTGTAGCCCCCTACAATCATGCCTTGAATTAATTTGTTTTTGGAAAATTAACTTACATGTCATCAGAACTTCAGTAGATAGAATTGTGCAACATTACCCTTCAAAAAAGAAAGCTAGCATTGTTTCTGCATTGTCCATGAATGGCAGCACACTCATCTCAATTATATATGTTTTCTCAGTTGTATAATTGTCTCAGTTGTCTTTGTTCTATGTTCTATAATGTGTTCCTATTATTACTGGGCTCGTCAACATGCCCTGTAAATGCACCAGTACCTCGTTGGAACTGCCACTTCCGTCAATCCACCTAACATTGTTGACTGCAGGAGACGGACAAAGGCTACAAACGGCTTATCCAGGAAGTCGACTTCTCCGACAAGGATGTTTGAGGCTTCTGAGTCACGAGGTATTTTCTTCTTGAATTTGTTCTTGAGCTGCAAAGGGTTCGAGATGAGTTAGAATTTGGAAAAGAGGAATTTAGCAGAAGGATGGTCACGAAATATGAACTCCAGCTTTTTTTAATGCATTTCGAATCACTGACAGGTTAATTACTCCGACAGTTTCCCTGCTCCAGTGCTGAATGGATATTGCTGGGGCTCCATTAGCTCTGCAGCATGTGACAGGCAGGCAGTGGAAGGTACAGGCTGACATTAAAGGCTCACATTGGCTCCCAATGACATGATCCCCAAAGATCTTGTACTCAAAGGGTAGATTTTCCAGCCCGCTTGCCACCCGCGTCAACAGATCTTTGCATAGCCCGTACCCCGCCTGCTATGATTCCCGGAATTGGGACAATTCCGCCAAAATGTTTTTAACAAGTAAAAGAAAATAGCACTTCCAGCTTTTAAAAAATTTTTTTTTAATGGGATGTGGCCCTCACTGGCTTGGCTATGGTTCTCTGCCCGTCCCTAACCGTCCTTGAACCAAGTGACAATGTTGGGTCATTTCAGAGGGAGAGTCAGAGTCCATCACATTGCCGTGGCTCTGGAATTGCATGTAGGCCAGACCAGGTAAGGACAGCAGATTTCCTTCTTTAAAGGATATTAGTGAACCAGATGGGTTTTTACAACAATCGATGATAGTTTCACGGTCACAAATACTGACAATTTATAATCCAGTTTTTTTTTTAATTTATGGGGTGTGGGTATCAGGGCATCACTTGCTCATTGGGCCAAATGGCCTCCTTCTGCACTGTAAGGATTCTATGATCTATTTTTATTGCCCAATCCTGAGGGTATTTACGAATCAACCACATTACTGTGGTTCTAGAGTCACATGTAGGCCAGACCAGGTAAAGGACGGCAGATTTCCTTTCTTAAAGGGCATTAGTGAACCAGATGGATTTTTCCGACAATGGTTTCATGGTCATCGGTAGACTTTTAATTCCAGATATTTTTTATTGAATTCAAATTTCACCATCTGCCGTGGTGGGATTCGAACCCGGGTTCCCAAAACATTAGCTGGTCTTCTGGATTTATAGTCTAATGATAATACCACTAGGCCATTGCCTCCCCTGTGTTTCTGAATTTAAAGATGGGATTTGAACCCATATCCTCAGAGCACCAGCCTGAACCTCTGGCCAACTAGTTAATTCCACTAGACCACCATAGCTGTTACATGTTCAAATTAACAATTACCACAACAGAATGTTTCAACGTCAAGATGGTTCATTTTATAATGCATTCTGAACTAAATGCTGTATCACCTGCAATCCCAGGTTTGCTAACATAACCAATCCAGCTGCTAACAAATAACAGTTCTTTGTGGTTTTGCGGGTATTTGGCTGCTGTTACCAGTCTGACCTCAACATCATTAATCATCCAATCATAGAATCCCTACAGTGCACAAGAGGCCATTTGGCCCATTGAGTCTGCACCTACTCTCCACCCAGGCCCTATCCCCACAGCCCCATATATTTATTCCACTAATCCCCTGACCTACACATTCTGGAACACAAATCTGGGATTCAGCATGGTTAATCCACCTGACCTGCACATCTTTGGACATGAAGGGACAACTTACAAAGAACATTACTGCACAGGAATAGGCCCTTTGGCCCTCCAACCCTGTGGCACACAATCATGCTGTGTGACTGAACTAAAACCCACTACCCTTCCGGGGACTAAAAAACAAAGAAACATTTAGCATGGCCGATCCATCTAGCCTGCACATCTTTGGACTGTGGGAAGAAACCTGATCACCTTAGAAACCCACGCAGACACGGGGAGAACGTGACCCAAGCCGGAACTGAACCAGGGTCCCTGGCACTGTGAGGCAGCAATGCTAACCACTGTACCACTCTCACATCTTTCAGATTGTGAGACTGCCCAGAGGAAACTCATGCAGACACGCAGAGAAGGTGCAGATTCCGCAGACAGTGGCCCAAGCGGGAATTAAACCCGAGTGCCTGGCACGGTGAAGCAGCAATAATCACCACTGTGCCACCCACACATCTTTCGCCCGGAGGAAACTCATACAGACATGGGTAGAAAGTGCACAGACAGTGACCGAAAGCGGGAATTGAACCCGGATCCCTGGCGCCGTGAAGCAGCGCTGCTAACCACTGTGCCCTCTTGCTGTCCAAAGGTGGTAAAGTTTGAAGACTCAGGGTTTGGATGAGAACCAAGTCTCTTCTTGAAAAAAAAAGCATTGCAGTAAAACACAGCAACTGAGCTCCAAGCTCATACTGTTCAGCAAACAAGGAAACATTCCCACAGGCTTCCCACAGATGTTGGCCGCTGCTGGATCCTATATTGTTCAATAAGCCAGCCAACGTGTAGAGGCCTATAAGCAGGGTGTAAAACCAGGAATGTGAGCAGAGAACTAAGCTCCATTCTCGTGATTCCAATCAATGGCAATCTGCTACTTCATAATCTGATTAACAATTGAAAAATGTGGCATATTTTATTAAAACTAAACCGAGGTGAACTGAACTTGAGTGTTTGGTTTATTTCTTGACTATATTTATGTAACTTTTTTTTACCTGAGCTGTTAACTTTAAAAATCACAGGGGAAAAAGTTTATGTTGAGTGTGAATGGCAGATAATTCCCAGGTGACTTAATATAAGTCTTGAGTTGAACTGTGTTGGGTCATTGAGTTTATCTGCTGTTTCCACCACACTATACCATTTTGTTTTCACTTTGTACCTGCGCCTTCTTGTAAATAAATCTTTAGCTCTCCCAAAGATTGGATGAAGATATCATCTGTTAAAGAGCGCATCAGGCGTCCCTAGGTTTTCCTGCTGAGTTATCTACTCTCAGCTGATTCCCAGTGGGGAGAAGAGTGAGGGATGGCTTTACTCTTGTCTAACCATGTGTGGATATTAGACAGCCTGTCAGCACTCTGCTTCAGTTCCAGCAATGAAGAATAACCAGTGTCGGCAGCTTTGACGCACTTATCTTTTAGCCAGAGCCAGAGCATTGGAAAGAACCCTCATCTCTGTGGTCTGCGCTGGAGAGCAACTATGAACCAACATCTTTAGCCTGTCTGTAGGCTGAACTCTCCCGTCCCGTCCGCCATGGGAAATCGTAGCAGGCGGGACACGGACTGTTGACCTCGGGTGGGATTTTCCCACTTCGGGGCATGTGCGGCCTGAGGTTTCTGAACACTGTCCTTCGCCCCAGGAAAATTCTGAGACCCAATGGTGTGAAAAACTGAGCGAAAGTTCACACTCTATATAATAATGTGTCGCCTCATGTTCTTCATGATATAGTGAAGTCTCCCCCCTCATCCCGGGACTTAAGATTCAAAGGCGAAATGAGGCAAAATATTAGCATTCAATATGTAGGCTTTTTAAGATTGCCTTCTGAAGGTATGCACTGTGTAGCATTTTTATTTGATGGGGCGAATATGACTTGATTACGAAAGATTTAATATTGAGACAGAGGTTGGAATTTTACCATCCTGCCCACCACTGGGAATTGGAGTGGGGGGGGGGGTGGCGACCATGGAAAAATCCATTGACTTGGGTGGGATTTTACTGTTTCGGGGTGAGTGAGGCCATAAAATCGCACCCTCTGTGTTTCTTTTAAAAATAGCCTCTCCAATCCGATGCATGACATCAATGTTCAATACATCAACAGAGTTGGTTCGATGAAGTCCATCTTATCCAGAATGTGCTCAGAATCAAAAACCAACGCCTCGTTACTAAAACTCTCATTGAAGCTTTACCGATTGTTTGATATGAAGTGAAGCTCTTGACTTGTCACATGAAGCCGCTGGCTTAGTCCATGTGATCAGTTTCCAAGGTGACCCCTGGAGAGCTGAGAGATGCTGTTTCCATGATCGAATCACTTGGACCATTTGACAGCAGCACAATTAGTAATGAGCTTTTTACATCCATAGGGGTGACTCCAGAATAACAGCAATTCCAATAAGAGTGGTCGTTTGTTACTAGTTTGTCCAGTTCAGAGGGGTCAGTGCGAAACTTTTCACCGCTTTTCCCTAATTAGGCTGGATTTTTAATGTGTCTTGTCTCCTCTCTCATAGGACAATAACAAGAGTGGGCCATTCAGCCCCTCAAACCTATTCTGTTCTCCAGTTAGATTATGGCTGATCTGTAGCAGGAAATGACATGTCTTTAGGGATGTGTTTATATTATAAAGCTCAAGGCATTGCAAATGATAGACTAGAAAGAACAACATTCGTTTCCTATCTGTTATTGTCTATATGTTTCTATGTGTCTTGTTTAGAATCATAGAATCATACAGTGCAGAAAGAGGCCCTTCTGCCCATCGAGTCTGCACCGACCACTATCCCACCCAGGCCTTAGCCCAATATCCCTGCATATTTTACTCGCTAATCCCTCTAACCTATGCATCTCGGGACACTAAGGGACAATTTTAGCATGGCCAATCAACCTAATCTGCATATCTTTGGACTGTGGGAAGAAATCGGAGCACCCGGAGGAAACCCATGCAGACACGGGGAGAATGTGCAGACTCCACACAGACAGTGACCCAAGCCGGGAATGGAACCCAGGTCCCTGGAGCTGTGAAGCAGCGGTGCTAACCACTGTGCTACCGTGGTGCTCCATAGAGCATGAGTCTTATGTTTTTTTATAACAGGGATGATTTTATCTCAATAGTTGATTGGAGGAGTTTGGTCAATGGTTTAATTTTTGACTGCAGCACAGATAAACCCCACTGGGCCTTCCACATCTGGAAGTCAAAAGTGTTTCAACTTCCGATCTCTCTTCTGGAACATGCCCAATAACACATGGGAACAGTGGAGTGGCATGGTGGCACAGTGGTTAGCACTGCTGTCTCACAATGACAGGTACCTAGGTCACTGTCTGTGTCAGCATGGTTTTCCTTCAGGTACTCCAGTTCTCTCCCACAGTCCGAAAGCTGGGTTAGATGAATCGGCCATGCTGAATTGCCCCTTAGTATCAAGGGGACTAGCTGGGGTAAATCCATGGAGTTATGGGGATCGACCCTGGGTGGGATTGTGATTGGTGCAGAGTCAATGGGTGAAGTGACTTCCTTCTGCACTGTAGGAATTCTATGAAACACTGCCTCCATCATCATGCCCAATAATAAGTCTTTGGATGTAGAAAGTGCTCTGGTTTATTCTGCCCAACATACCTGAAGACACACAACACTGCTGTGTCTCTTACTTCCTTAGCCAATCAAACACGGAGTTCCTTTTTAAAGATAAAATCAGCTGCTCATAAGCCAGGAATTCCTCTTGAAGTAACTACATAGGACAAATGGTGGCTGTAAACTTTCCCAAGACCTCACAAACAATTGAGATAAATGAGTAATTCTTCTTTCGTTCTGAGCATTGGCAGAGTAAAGGACATTCGTACGACTCTAGGAGATCTACTTGCTCTTCTGAGAAAGGTGCCAGGGACTTTTTTTCTCTTAGAGTAGGATTTAATTATAATAATTTAATGACTGCAATGTTTTGAATAGGTAAATAACTGGTGGTGGTTACAATGCTGGAAGCAAAAGGATGCAAGTAACTACCCTCGTCGATTAACAAATTTTCTAATGAACACTTTTGGAGACATTTGCCACCTTATTTTGTTGGCTGGGATACATCAAAGTGTCCCAGGCTCAATGTAGAAAATGCACTGTATATATATTCCTGAGAGTCTCAGGCAATGTGCAAACTTCATCAGTGGTATTGCTTGTTGGTCGTTACAAAGACACTTCCCCATTCAATATTGTAAGTGCACCAAGTGCTGTTTTTTGCCCCAGCTTTGGCCACTTCCTTAGCCAATCAAACACAGAGTGGTGCAGGAAGAGCATTGCCTTAGGGGTCAAGGCTGTCTTTTAATGAAGTCCACACTCACACACACACACACTCCTGTTGTGGCAGGATTCGTACGTTTACCTCTCAGCAGAAGCAACTCGGTCTTTCTGCACACCTCCTCGCAGCCAAGAGAAATGCGGGCAATTGTAGTTTGTCTTGCTGTGCCCTGACCAATACAACACCCTGAAAAGCTCCACCCCCGGGAAAATACAGGAGAGTTCTGCTCAGTCTCCCATTGGGAACGATTCAGCCAACATGAAGCTTGAATCATTGAATGATTTCAAGAGGGAGAGAGAGAGACGTAAAAAAAGGGAAAGTGGAGGTGGATTTGAGACCAAGGCGAGATCAGTGATGATCTAATTGAATGGTGGAGCAGGCTTGAAGGGTTGAATTTACTTACTTCTACTCCTAATTCCAGTGTTCCTATGAGCATGAAAATGGGGCTGATTTAACTTCAGAACAGAAAGCATTCAGACAGGCAGTGCATGAGAATGGTTTTCACCCAAAGGCCAGCAGTTTGAGACTTACCTGGTCTGTGCTGGGAGTGTCTGCAATATCGTTCATACTTCTGCTTTGCGCACGGCCTGTAATGCAGAAAGATGGCATGATTACCTTCCTTAATTTGGAACACACTCAAACAGAGAAAGAAAGGGCTGAGAAGACTGCAGAAGGAATGAGCTGATGGATCAGGGACTGACGGAAATCCTTCAACTTATTCGTTTGGATGTTGACCAAGAAAAGATTGCATGCATGGAGGCTACATGCGGTGCCTTCATCGTAGTTACCCAGTTGTGTAGGTGACTTACGTAGCCTTCCATAACTGGGAGTCTGCCTCATCCCCAAGTCTTCAGTGGAGCGGTAAAAGTTAGTCCCAGTGCCAGGCATTCGGCTGGGACTGCGAGCTGCAGGCAAAGTGGTAATTCAAAGAGTTAGTCAGGAAAGAAACAAAGATATATAGTTAGGGGAATCATTGGTACTTGGATACACAAAACAATTTCATCTCTATCTATCCTTACTGAACCCTGGAATGTCTTTCCCACTTTGGCTGCCAGTGTCAGCCGGTGTGAAAACTAAAGCACACACAAGCAAACCTACCTCTCTGTGCTATTCGCACCCCGACACTCTGTGGGAACGATCCCGATTTCATCCCCCGGCCTCAGTGCTGGAAGGGAGCACTAGCTGAGAGTGGAATCCTTTTCAAGTTCTGTCTGCCCCCGATTGGCAGAGAGAGAAGGAACTCCCCCCTGTCTTTTCCATTCACACGTGTCACTGCATTATCTGGAGCCCCGGAACAATACAACAACAATGACTTGCAATAGTGTGGCACCTTTGATAACTGTCAAAATGCTGCTTCACATTAGTATTGCCCAATAAACTTTGACATCGCACCACATCAGGAGATAAAAAAGAAGTGACCAAAAGTCTTTGACTCATGTAGGTTGAATTGACTCCATTGACTCCACCTATACTTCCCGCTGCCTCGGGGAAAAGCAGCCAGCATCCCACGCATCCTGGACATTCTCTCTTCCACCTTTTTCCACCAGGAAGAAAATACAAAATTCTCAGATCATGTACCAACGAACTCAAGAACTACTTCTTCCCTGCTGCTGTCAAACTTGTGAATCGCATTAAGCTGATCTTTCTCTGCACCCTGGCTATGACTATAACACTGCATTCTGCACCCTCTCCTTTCCTTCTCTATGACAGTATGCTCTGTCTGTTTAGTATGCAAAAAGCAATACTTTTTACAGTATACTAATACATTTGATAACAATAAATCAGATCAAGTTTGGTCTTATGGAATTCCTAAAGGAAAAGAGTGAGGTAGGGAACAATTAAAGAAGTACAGCGATCATATGCTTGTGCATGTTATAAAACAAGGTGAAAATGAGATTATCCAATACACAAGGCACCATCTGCACAAGAGGTCCAACCATATACTTGAAGTTGATAGTGTGTGCGAACGAGCTAATCCCTGTATAAACACACTACTCCAAGTAAAAGTTAGCAAGCAACAAACTTTGAGACCATTACTATTCTAAAGCAGGCTACTATAGAACACAGAAGATCACTGCCCCTCAAGTCTATTTTCTCAGCAATCCCTCCAAATGGGTCCTTGCTTTCTGCTTGACACCTTCCCCAGGATTGTTTGGACAAATATTAGGACATCAACAAGCAGGGCAGTAGCAGATGCAAATGCTACTTCTAATTGTCCAGCAGCACAGTTTGGTGAGCTTTATTATGTTCCACCACTTTGTCAGTCACAATCTTTTTTATTTCCCACCTGTCATAGCAGGGATGTTTAGGTAAACAGCTTGGCATTTCTAATCTCTTCAATGTGTCACTTAGCTAACTCTCATTTAGTGAATACATGACAATTAGCCAATTGTTCCCCCATACTCTCAGTTCAAACTCACCATGTTTACTGATTTCACAAGGTGCTGGACTTCTGAAACTCTCTCATAGGAATTAAGAGTAGAAATTGGCAATTTCAGCCCTTCAAGCCTGCTCTTCCATTCAACAAGATCATTGCTGATCTCTCCCCGGTCTCAAATCCACCTCCACCCATATCCCTTTAACCCATTTTGAAAAACAGAAATATATCCATCAAAAGCGAAAATTCTGGGAATTCTCAGCAGTTGTGAGGTCAGAAAAGATCTGACATTTCAAGTTCAGATGAGCCTTTGTCAAATATATCTTCTTGTAACGATTCAATGTTTCAGAGTCCGCTATTGGGCAGCAAATTCCACAAATTCACCACCGAGAAGTAATTTGTCCTCATTAGTTTTAAATCGACTGTCTCTCAACCTATACCTATGACTTCTTGTTCTACATTGTCCCACAAGGGGAAACATTTGGCATTTACTTTATCAATCCCTTTTAGTACTTTATACACTTCGATCAGATCCCCTATCATCCAAACTCTCTCACACAGGATGTAGACTGAGTTTATTGAAATATTCACAACTCAGATAAATATGTATTCCTCAGGTGAGAGAATCAGGAGTAAAAATGGGTCAGTGGAGCTGGGGCAAAGAACAAAGAAAATTTTAGCACAGGAACAGGCCGTTCGGCCTTCCAAACCTACATTGACCATGCTGCCTGCCTGAACTAAAACCCCTAACCTTCTGGGGACCATATCCCTCTATTCCCATCCTTTTCATGTATTTATCCAGATGCGCCTTAAAAGTCACGGTTATATCTGTTTCCACTACCTCCCTCAGCAGCAAGTTCCAGGCACCCACCACTCTCTGTATAAAAAAACATGCCTCCTACATCTCCTTTAAATCTGTGTCCCCTAGTAACTGATTTCTGACCATCCACACTGTCCATACCTCTCATAATTTTGATGACTATATATCAGGTCACCTCTCAACCTCTGTCGTTCCAGTGAGAGCAAACCAAGTTTCTCCAACCTCTCCTCACAACTAATGCCCTCCATACCCGGCAGCATCCTGGTAAATCTTTTCTGTACCCTCTCCAAAGCCTCCATATCCTTCTGGTAGTGTGGTGAACAGAATTGAATATTATATTCCAAGTGCAGCCTAACTAAGGCTCGATAAAGCTGCAACATGACTTGCAAATTTTTTAAACTCAATGCCCTGGCCAATGAAGACAAGCATGCCGTATGCCATCTTGACTACCTTCTTCACCTACATTGCCACTTCCAGTGACCTGTGTACTTGTACACCCAGATCCCTCTGCCTTTCAATACTCAATAAGAGTTCTGCCATCTTTGGTCCAATTGAGTGGTGCAGTAGATTGTGGGGCAGAATGGCCTACTCCTGCTCCCTCTTCTTTTAAGATGAGAATATTTTAGTCAAACATTGAACTAGGATACTCAGAAATTACCTCTTACGTTACAGATAGTAACAAGTGACACTGAATATTCAAGAACTGACCAACATAGAAATTAGAAGCAGGAGGAGGCCATTCGTTCCTTTGAGCCTGCTCCGCCATTCATTATAATCATGGCTGATCATCAAATTCAATATCCTGATCCTTTGCTTCCCCCCATATCCCTCGATCCCTGTAGCCCCAAGAGTTATATCTAATTTCTGCTTGAAATCACGCAACGTTTCAACCTCAACAATAAAAGCCAGAAGGATTTTGGAGACTTCTACCTTTTAAAGCAGTTTATAAAATACCCAGTCTGACATTTTAATTGCTGAAATCAAGGTTTTGAGTAAAACAGGCAGTAATGAATTTGAAGGAATTCAGTTGATGGTGAAACCTTAAAAGTGTCATTAATATTTGCTGTGAGGACCTCGGTACACATCATGTGGATGGGTCTGGCCAGTTCTCCTTACCTGATGATGCTGTTGATGATTTCCCAATGTCAACGAGGGACCGATGGATGGGTTTCTTGGTTTGGTGACGATGTTTCCTCAGGAGGATGTATGATATCTGTTCTCGGACATCTGCTTTAATAAGACCATCTTCAATTTGCTTGTCAATAATGTCATCTGTAATTACAGACCCATTGGTCATTTAAGTCCCATTGACCGGGCGTTAGTGGGGCTAATTGTCCTCTTTGACCCTTGCTTTAATACAGAAACATTCGAGCTTTTCAAGTTATTTGTGACCCCTCAACGAACAGATGAGAAAGCAAACTGCAAACTTACAGCCCTCCGCTATGCAGAACTCTCTCACTTTCCTACAAGAAGACTGATGCTTAACCCTCTTGTTCCACAATGCTAAATCTCCCATTATATTGGCGCACATCCTCAACAAGCCTTTCTGGCAACAATATGTCTCAACTATTGATATGTTCCTGGCAGTTGTCCTAATTTTGTCCTTCAAACACTCCCACCCCTTATCTGAAAGCGTTGACCTGAGCTTATCTCTTCTATCCTGTTAAATAGTTTGCACTATCTTTACAAGGATCCATCTCCCACATCTGTTTTGAAGGCAGGGGGCTCCCATCTTACCCAAATTTAATCAGAATGCCAACTAATCACACTCAGTTTGTGACGAGTGTCATATTTAACATATAATTAACAGTAATGTTGTCTTTGGTGTGTGGGAGAAGCTGGGAGGCGTACTCCTTTACTGTCATTCAATTGGAAACATTTTCACACAGATTACAGTCCAGGTCATGTGCACTGACTTATTTGCTTTGAACGATTTTTAACCAGTTAATGGCAAAATAGAAACATGTTTTACCTATGATCTGTGGCAGTGAATATCCATCCAAGTCTAACAGTACTGTCTCTGTCTGGAGACATGTCCGCAGCTCAAACAGACTGTGTAGAGATAACGTAGACACATGAGGCTTACTCCATCTCTCGCCTCCTTCTTCAACCTTCTCTTCAAATTTCACCCATCTTGAAATTAAAACAAAGGAAAAAGTTTACTTATTAGTCACAAGTCAGGCTTACATTAACACTGCAATGAAGTTACTATGGGATTCCCTTAATCGCCACACTATGGCACACTACAGCATGATTTTCAAGCTGTGGAAGGAAAGCAGAGCATTCAGAGGAAATCCACACAGACAACGTGTAAACTCCGTGCAGACAGTGACCTGAGCTGGGAATTAAACCCAAATCCCTGGCACTGTGACGCAACAGTGCTAACCACTGTGCCACCGTGCAAATAGAGAATGAGAATGATTTTGTGCATGTACTTTAAGCAGACTCTCCAGCCTGCATTTAATAAGAGGAATTCAGTCTCTTGTCGGTAAAATTGTGCATTATGCACTGAACCCTGATATTATTGCAACGACAATATCTAACAACAAAGAACGGTGGATGCAGGAATCAAATCTAAAAGTGCTGGAAACACCCAGCAGACTAGGTGGAATCTGTGGAAAGAGAAAGAAAGTTAACAGTTTGAGTCAATGACAACCTGCAAGGTTAGAAACATTTATATAGTGCCTTTAACATAACAAAATATCCCAAACCGCTTCACAGGGACGTCACTTGGAATTCACTTGGAATTCTCCAGCTATTCACACCAGCGGGATTCTCCACCCGTGGGTTTCTCTGCAACACTATTATTCCTCGGAAACTTATCTTCACACTCTGTGACCTGGACTTGGTTCCTCCTTCTGCGAATGGATCCTGAATTTCCTAACCCACAGACCACAATCAGTAAGGATAGGCGACAACACTTCCTCCACAACCATCCTCAACACCGGTGCCCCACAAAGCTGGGTTCTCAGCCCCGTGCTATACTCCTTATACACCTATGGCTGCATGGCCAAATTCCTCTCCAACTCGATTTTGTGGCCATAGTGGGTCGGATCTCAAACAATGATGAGACACAGTAGAGAAATGAGACAGAGAATCTGCAAACAATAATCTCTCCCGCAATGTCAAAAAAATGAAAGAGATTATCATTGACTGCAGGAAACATAAAGGAGAACATTCCCCCATCTACATCAATGGGGATGAAATCAAAATGATCGAGAGCTCCAAGTTTTTAGGTGCCCAGGTCACCCACAACCTGTCCAGGTCCCCCCAGTGCTGACACTACAGTTAAGAAAGCCCACCAAAGTCACTAATTTCTCAGAAGACCGAGGAAGTTTGGCATTTCCACTATGACGCTCACCAACTTTTACAGATGCACCATAGAAAGCATTTCTGGTTGCATCACAGCTTGGTATGGGCTCCTGCTCTGCCCAAAACCACAAGGAGCTACAAGAGGTTGTGAACGTAGCCCAATCGATTACGCAAACTAGCCTCCCATCCATTGACTCCGTCTGCACTTCCCGCTGCCTCAGAAGAGCATCCAGCATAATTAAGGACTCCACGCACCTCAGACATTCTCTCTTCCACCTTTTTCCTTTGAAAAAGATACAAAAGTCTGAGGTCACGTATCAACTGACTCAAGAACAGCTTGCCATCAGACTTTTGAATGGACCTACCTTGCATTAAGTTGATCTTTCTCTACACCCTAGCTATAACTGTAACACAACATTCTGCACTGTCTCATTTCCTTCTCTATGAACATTATGTTTTGTCTGTGTAGCGCGCAAGAAATAATATTTCTCATTACACAAAAAATGTGACAATAATAAATTAAGTTAAATCAAATCAAGTAAAATCCCACTGGCGTGGACTGATGTTAATGGCAATTCCCATTGAAAGCGTTGGGACCAGAGAATCCCACCACTAGCAAACAACGCACCACCTTCCCCGGTGGGAAACGCGAGGCTGAGAAACTGAAGAATCACGCCTGTTATCGGAGCAAAAATTATTTTCAGCCACGGTGAGAGATTTGGGACCCAAGAAACCCAGTGTTCTTGGAGGAGGGAGATGTAGGGAGGCAGAGGGTTTTAGGGAGCAAATTCCAGAGGTTGGAGCTGATGGTGGGACAACAGGAAGTGGGGAGTGGTGCTCCACACACGAGAGGGGAAGAGAGAGAGACACACACACACACACGCACACACATCTTCATCATACTGCAGCACCCCACCCATTACAGAAGTTGTGTAACTGATGACAGAAAAAGACGTTAAATGAGTCAGCAACACCAGTTAGCCAATCACACAACATTAGCGACGTAAAATTAAAAATAGTGGAAAGGCTTTGAGAGTGAGACAATATCTGCGGAGAGAGAAACAAACTGAACTTTTCAAGACAATGACCTCCCATCAGAACCGGATGAAGTTGGAGACTTTGACAGCTTAGAAGCAATTATTAAGCCAGTGGGTTGGTGGGGGAAAGGGGAGGTGTGGGGGGAGGTGGGGGAGCACAGCAGAGTGCGGGGGTGAATGGGTGGGCTGGTGGTGTGTGCTGGGGCTATGATGGGACAGTAGAGACGAGTGATTAAATAACAATATGTCTGGTGAAAGGAGATGGGGGCAGAATCTCTAAAGAGCTGCAAATGATATGATTTGATTTGATTTATCATGTCACATACATTAGTATACGGTGAAAAGTATTGTTTCTTGCCATACAGACAAAGCATACCGTTCATTGAGAAGGAAAAGAAAGGGCGCAGAGTGTAGTGTTACAGTCACAGCTAAGGCATAAAGAAATTATTTTTCACAAATGAATCTTGACGAGCCCAAAATAAGATTAAAAACAAGAACTTGCGTTGAAATAGCACCTTTCATGACTTCAATACGCTTCCCACACAATTAATTACTTCTGTAAAGAAACAGAAAATGCTGAAAAATCTCAGCAGGTCTGACAGCATCTGTGGGGAGAGAATAGAACCAGCCTTTCGAGTTTGGATGACTCTTTTCAATTTGATTTGATTTATTACTGTCACACGTGTTGGGATACAGTGAAATTATTGTTTCTTGCATGCTATACAAATAACAGATGCTGTACATAAAGTACATAAAAGAGCGAAGGAAAGGAGACAGTGCAGAATGTAGTGTTACAGTCACAGATAGCTGGGGTGTAGAGAAAGATCAACTTAATAGAAGGTAGGTTCATTCAAAAGTCTGATGACGGCAGCAGAGAAGAAACTGTTTTGGTACGTGTCCCCAGACTTTTGTATCTTCCTCCCAATGCTAGAAGGTGGAAGAATGTTTGAGCAGAATCATTTACAGTCATTTTCTGAGATTATAATTCAAATTTAGACTGTTTGCAACACAGGGAAATGACAGGAGGGTATTTCACGGTGTTGCGGTGGCATTTCGCCCTCTCTGCTGCTGTAAGGATGAAGGTGGACATTCCACAAGGCATACCACAGAATGAGAGTAGATTAAACTGTGTGGGATTGGCAAGTGTAGACAGGATCAGCTGGCGTGCCGACTGCTCATTTCGAAATCTACACATTCCACTCGTAAACGGGATTTCACTCCGACAAGCTCTCGCACCACCCCATGCAGTGCTTCGATATCACGGCAATTAATAAATAGTGTCAAAATCAAGAGTAAGGAATGTGACTTATTGCTACATTGTCATCAGTGCCACAAGGCGAGAGGGGAGTCAATGTTCCTCCCTTCCCTCGCGCAGGCAGGTCTAACTCAGTGGCTGTGCAATGAGTTGGGGAAGAGCAGGGCCGGTCTCACTCACTCAGCAGTGGTGGGGGAAGGCTGTGAGGACAAGTCTTTTGGGTAATTTTGCATTTTCTGCAGCAGAAGAGGAGATTTCCTCTTCTCTCTAGATGCACATGTAAAATCACAGGCTGCAAACTTCAGCGCGGTGGAGTCTCTCGCTGGACTTGCGTCAGAGATGGCATTTGTGCCGCTCTGATGTAGTGAGAACTTTAGTGAGAAAATTAATCCTAGTGTTAGAAGCATGTGCCCAAAACATGTAGAGTAGATACCTTGTAATTCTAGTCGCTGCTAATCTAATACCACTGCTGCCCATTGTAACCCCCAGCTTACACAGAATCGTAGATAGGTGCAACAGATAATAAAGAAAGCAAAGTGAATGTTGGCATTAATAGCTAAAGGAATAGAATATAAAGGTAAGGAAGTATTGTTGCAACTATACAAGACATTGGTGAGGTCGCAGCTGGAGTATTGTGCATAGTTTTGGTCTCCTTGTTTGAGGAAATACATAATGACATTGGAGGCAGTTCAGAGGAGGTTCTGCAGGGATGAGGGGTTTGTTGTATGAAGAGAGATTGAACAGTTTAGACATTTAGAAGAATGAGAGGAGATCAAATTGAGGTATACAAGATGATAAAAGATCTGGCTGAAGTAGACGTGCTTCCTCTTTGTGGCATTCAAGGAAGAGAGGTTTTCGTTTTAGGATAAGAGGTAGCAAATTTAAAACAGAGTTGAGGAAAAACTTCTCCCAAAGTGTTGTGAATCTGTGGAATTCGCTACCCCAAAGTGCGGTGGATGCTGGGAGAGTGAGAAAATATAAGGAGGAGTTAGACAGATTGATATAGGTTGAAGGGTTCTGGGGAGAAGGCAGGAAAATGGGAATAAGAAACATATCAGCCGTGATCGAATGGCGCAGAGGGTTCAATGGGCCGAGTAGCCTAATTCTGCTCCCATATCTTATGAACTTATCAACGAATTCTCTAGCAATTCATGTCCCACCACCGCTGCCAGTGAATTTCGTGCTCAGCTAAATCTTGGTTCACTGCAGTGGGATGGGAGAATCCCGCTGACGCGAACGACCAGAGAATCCCATCTATAATCTTGTCTCAAACATACGCAAAGAAGAGAGGCATCATCAGTTACTCTCAGGTTAGTCACTAATTGATTCTCATTGACTCTGTCTGAATTTGTTTTAAGGTCTGCATTGCGACTCAAGACCCCAGTTTCGACATCTTTGACTGGATCCTAAATGAGAACATGCCAAAAGTTGAACAATGCTGCAACACACTGTGACTCAAATCAAGCCCTGCAAAAACAGTATCCCGATTAATCCATCTTCACATGCAAAAGCCAATAAAGAGCTCAACCTGAGGTCACTATCTGTATGGAGTTTATGCGTTCTCCCCATGTCTGCATGGGTTTCCTCCGGGTGTCCAGTTTCCTCCCCTAGTCCGAAAGATGTGCTGGTTAGGTGGATTGGCCAGGCTAAATTACCCCCCGTTTGAGTCCAAAGGTGATCAGGTTAGGTGGATTGGCCATGCCAAAACGCCCCTTAGTGTCCCAAGATTAGGGGGAATTGGTGGGGTGAATACACGGGGTTATGGGGATAGGTACTGGATGGAGTTGTTGGTGCAGGCTCCATGGGCCAAATGGCCTCCTCTGCACTGGAGGGATTCCATGAATTAAATGAATGGCTGCAAATAAAAGCACCACCCAATTCCAACATCACTGGAAATGAGAAAATGGCTTAGGCGTTGAACAGGCAATTTTGTGTCGGTCTTCACAGTGGAAGACACAAGTGACATGCCAAAATTGATGACACGAAGGCAGGTAAGGTAACAAAAGGATTTACATTGATGATTTGGAGTTGGGGACCAAGTGTAATAATGTCAAAATTCACAGATGAGTGACAGAGCAAAGTGTGCAGAGCATGCTGAAGTTCTGCAAACAGATATAGAGAGTCTAAGTGAGTTGGCAAAGGTGTAGCAGAAGGAGCACAATGTTGATAAATGTGAGGTCATCCATTTTACTAGGAATAACAGCAAAATGGACTATTATTTAAATGGTAAAAAATTGCAGCATGCTGCTGTGCAGAGGCACCTGGGTGACCTTGTGCAGGAATCATGAGGAGTTGGTTTGCAGGTGCAGCAGGAAATTAAGAAGGCAAATAGAATTTTATCCTTCATTGCCAGAGGGATAGAGTTTAAAAACAGTGAAGTTATGTTGCAGCTGGATAAGGTGCAGATGAGGCCACGCCTTAAGTACTGTGTACAGTTTTGGTCTCCAGTACTGGCACTGGAGGGGGTGCAGAGGAGATTCACTAGGTTGAATCTGGAGTTAAGAGGGTTGGCTTATGAGGAGAGACTGAGTAGACTGGGGCTATACTCATTGGAATTCAGAAGAATGAGGGGAGATCTTATAGAAACATAAAAGATTATGAAGGGAATAGATAAGATAGAAGCAGGGAGGTTGTTTCCACTGAAAAGTGAAATTAGAACTAGGGCCATGGCCTCAAATTAAGGGGGAGTAGATTTCGGACTGAATTGTGGAGGAACTTCTTCACACAAAAGATTGTGAATGTGTGGAATTCCCTGCCCAGTGAAACAGTTGAGGCTGCCTCATTGAATGTTTTTAAGGCAAAGACAGATAAATTTTTGAACAGTAAAAGGATTAAAGGTTACGGTGAGCTATAATTTTACTGAATGGCGGACCAAGTCCAAAGGGGCCAGATGGTCTACTCCTGCTCCTAGTTCTTATGTTCTTATACTTCAGAGTGACCCGATATAGGACACTGACCTTCCGGAATCATCTAAAAACAACTTTAGCCAAGGCCCAGAAACAACTTGATTGTCAATATGGCCAAAACAACGTGATATACTGTTACCATAACCTCTGAACTGCAATCCTCACACTCTCATTCTCAGTAACAGAATATTGTGCCCTTTTTTTAATCAAAACACACACACACACACACAGAGTGAATGCTACCATGTGTATAATGAAGTTAATTTAATTTATTAGTCCAAGTAGGCTTACATTAACACTGCAATGAAGTTATTGTGAAAATCCCCCAGTCACCACACTCCATTGCCTGTTCGAAAACACTGATGAAGAATTTAGCACGGCCAATGCCCCTAACCAGCATGTCTTTCGGACTGTGGGAGGAAACCCACACAGATACAGGGAGAGTGTGCAGATTCCACACACACAGTGACCCAAGCGGGAATTGAACCTGGATCCCTGTTGCTGTGAGGCAGCAGCGCTAACCACTGTGCCACCATGACACCCTGGAACATCACACTCAGCACTATTCCCTTGGCTCCCTGCCCTGGCAAACATCATTCCAACATACATCTGCCAACTTTCAATAACCCTCAAGATGATAGAAAAAGTTCGCAATGGCTTCCTGCCTGCCAGTTCAGCCCACCCAGAGTATAACTTCTATCCAGAAGGCCAGTCCGGAAGAACCCTCCCACACAGGACTTCAACGCAATATCCAACTGGGCAAACAAATGGGGTATCATTGGACAACAAGTAGCTGGTTTCAAATCCAACACAGTTGCTACCTGGGGGTTTCAAGCTTCCAGAGAAAGAGTGGTTCCCCCCCCACCCCTCCCCAAGAAGTTCAGGACCAGTCACAAACTCATACGTCCAACCACCACAGATGGAGCATTAACGCCGGCCCGTATGTGTCTATGGGAAAGACCAAATTATACATGACATCCCAGACTCAGCGGAGGCCCGTTTATATTTGAGCCAGTACACTGAACCAGGGAACTATTGGAAAGGAAAGACTCAGCTAGCCACCTTGCCCAGGTTAGATCTCTACAACCTGAACATCGCCAAAATCACACGGAATTGAACATACACCACTGAATTGTTTAAAGGGCATTGTCACTGCATCCATACTCATCATCCTCCCCTTACCCTTCCTTAAATGATCCTTTTTTCAATCCCTACATTGCAACATTGAGGATCCGAAGTGCCAACAATAAATATGCAGGGCCTGTTAAGTGAATCGGATTTTAACTCAAAGCGATCTTCCTGCTATTTTGGGACATTGTCATGTGTGAAAGGCGCTACATAAATGCAAGTTAAAAGCAAAATACCGCAGACGCTGGAATCTGAAACAAAAGCTGGAAAATCTCAGCAGGTCTGACAGCATCTGTGGAGAGAGAATAGAACTAATGTTTCGAAACTGGATAAGGCCTCATCAGAGCTAAAGACAAATGGGATGAGATATGGGGCTGGATAGAGGGCCAGTGATAGGTGCAGACAAGGAAGAGATTGTATGTGATATAAATGCAAGTTTTTTTTATTATTGATTGTGACAATACTGTGCCTTTATGAAATGTATTTCAATCACGTTTTCTGCAGAACATTTTTAGCAGTCCCTGGCATTTTGTCAGAGCCATTTTGTCTACACCCACTCTTCTCTATTATTGCTGAAGCAGTATCATTGACTTCACGTTTGTTTGATCTGAACTAATGCACTGTTTACTTGTTTAGTGTTCCCCTAGGATTGCAGAATGAGGCTTGATTCGGATAATTGACAGATCAGGTCATATAACTGGGGACCACATGCTTTCACAGAGAATTCCAGCTTAGTTGTTTCAGGTGCTGCTTTTGAAGCTACAGAAAGAGAAGTATCTGTCTCTGATGTATAAAGACTGGAACCTGCTAGAGACTAGATTGACTTCTCTGTTTTGCTGTTTTGAAGATATACACTTCCCTGAAAAATGCTACTTGAATCTCTGTCCATAGGCGTTAAAAGCTGGACACCTGATATCACGTGAGCATACTTCTTTTAGTGCTAACTAATTTTGAAGAAGAGTCACCAAACGAGAAAATGCTGGAAAATCTCAGAAGATTTGGCAGCCATAAGGAGAGAAGATTAGACATTTTAAGTCCAGACAGCCATTTGTCAAAGCTGGATATAAGTCTGTTGAGTATTGCTTTTAAATTGGAACAACTAACTATTCAGAGTCATACTGTATCATGTGTAAGTATTGTAATTGGTAAAAGTTATGCTGATTTATTTGTTGTATTCTAACTGCGATCTTAAATAAACTTGTTTGATACAAGCTTCCTAGAGAGTCATTTGAATCATACAGGAGTGAAAGACCTTATCCTCATCTGTGTCAAAATCAAATGTAGAACTTAAGGTGTCGGCTAACTTAACAAAACAATTTGGACTTTCTCGGCCGGGGTTTAACATGATCCATTTCTCTTTTGAAAGCTATAACAGGTTTCACCAATGTGACTACAGGGCGTTGTACCTTAAAACAAACACTTAAATATTCATGGAAAACAATGCAGTGTGGTTAATTCCCTCTCCCTCTCAATAGCCATGTACACCAGATCTATCCAAAACAGTTCACCAAATTGTGTGCCAAGTTCCAGGAAAGAAAGAAGCTTATGGGAGCCATGTTTTAATTATAACGCGATTTCTGGTTTCCTTGGTGCAGACTAGTCTTCTTGTGAATTATTGGTATACATAGGTATCGGAGGAAATTATAATTAAACAGGCACAAAGGGCCCTTTTAGGAAAGGAAAAATTGTTAATCCTAAAATCTAAATTATGACTTAAGTCATGCTGCAGATTACAGCTATTTATTGACTTCAAAGAGTTGTGTTTGGCAAATACATTTTCAATAAAGAAGTGAATAACTTCTCCTCCTCCTGATGTCTCTGCTTGGCTTGCAAGCAAATCTGGGAACACTCTGGTCATTGGGTTAGAAACTACAGCAACTACTGTTAAACAGTGAAGCAATAGTTACATGAGCAAACATGACATGCGTAGACAGCTGGGATCAAGTGAATCCCTTCAAGAGTATAGAGGGTGTCGGAGTAGATTTAACAGAGAAATCAGGAGGGAAAATAGGGGACATTGCAACTGTTTTGACAGAGGCAAAGGAGAATCCGAAGAGCTTCTACAAACACATAAAGGCCAAAAGAATAACTAGGGAGAGAGTAGGGCCTCTTAAGAATCAACAAGGCCATCTATGTGTGGATCCACAAGGGGTGGGTGAGATTCTAAATGAATATTTCCCATCAGTATTTCCTGTTGAGAAAAGCATGGATGTTAGGGAGCTTGAGTTAACAAAGAGTGATGTCTTGGGGAGTGTACACATTGCAGAGAAGGTGGTGCTGGGATCTTAAAGAGCATCAAGGTAGATAAATCCCCAGGACCCAATGAAGTGTATCCCAGGACATTGTGGATCCCCTAGCAGAGGTACATGAATCATCAATAGTCAGGTGAGGTGCCTGAAGATTGGAGAGTGGCAAATGTTGTGCCTTTGTTTAAAAAGGGCTGCCAGCAAAAGAACTACAGTGAGACCCACATCTGTGGTGAGTAAATTGTTGGAAGATATTTTGAAAGATAGGATTTAAAGGCATTTAGAGACACAAGGACTGATTAGGAACAGTCAGCATGGCTTTGTGAGTGGAAAATCATGTCTCACAGGGGTAACCAAGAAGGTAGATGAGGGCAGTGTGGTTGATATTGTCTACATGAACTTTAGCAAGGCCTTTGACCGCATGGTAGGTTGTTGCATAAGGTTAAATCTCACGGGATCCAGGGTGAGGTAGCTAAATGGATAAAAAATTGGCTTGATGACAGAAACTGGAGGGTGGTTGCAGAGGATTGTTTTGCAAATTGGAGGCCTGTGACCAGCAGTGTGCCTCAGGGATCAATATTGGGTCCACATTATTTGTCATTTATATTAATGATTTGGATGAGAATATAGAGGCATGGTTAGTAAGTTTGTAGATGATACCAAGATTGATGGCATGGTAGATAGTGAAAAAAGTTATCTCAGATTGCAGTGCAATCTTGATCAATTGGGCCAGTGGGCTGACGAACAGCAGATGGAGTTTAATTTAGATCAATGTGAGGTGATGCATTTTGGTAGATTGAATAGGGCAGGACTTACTCAGTTAATGGTAGGGCCCTGGGGACAGTTACAGAACAAAGAGATCTCGGGGTACATGTTCATAGCTTCTTGAAAGCAAAGTCACAGATGGACAACATGATCGTGAAGGCATCAGCATGCTTGGTTTCATTGGTCAGAACATTGAATAAGGGAGTTGGGACATCTTGTTGAAGTTGTACAAGACATTGGTAAGTCCACACTTGGAATACTGTGTACAGTTCTGGTCACCCTATTATAGAAAAGGTATTATTAAACTGAGTGCAGAAAAGATTTACTAAGATGTTACTGGGACTTGATGGATTGAGTTATAAGAACAGGCTAAATATACTGGGATTTGTTTCTCTGAAGCACAGAAGGCTGAGGGGTGATCTTATAGAGCTCTATACAATAACGAGGGGCACAGATCAGCTAGATAGTCAATATCCTTTCCCAAAGGTAAAGGAGTCTAAAACTAGAGAACATAAATTTAAGATGAGAGGGGAGAAACACAGAAAGATTTTTCACACAGAGGGTAGTGAGTGTCTGGAATGAGTTGCCAGAGGTAGTAGTAGAGGCGGGTACAATTTTGTTATTTAAAAAGCATTTATACAGTTACATGGGTATGATGGGTGTAGAGGGACATGGGCCAAGCACGGGCACTTGGGACTACCTTAGATGTTTAAAATGAAAAGGGTGGCATGGATAGTAGATTGGCCATGCTAAATTGCCCTTTAGTATCAGGAGGATTAGTAGAGTAAATGTTGGGGTTATGGGATGTGTTCAGTACAGACTTGATGGGCTGAATGGCCTCCTTCTGCACTGTAAAGATTCTAAGATTCTATGAAAAGTGCAGAACTGGTGCACGGAAGGAGGAAAATAAGAGGTGTATCTTTGCACCGTCTTTGATTTGTGAATCAGAAAAGATTGTGGAGCGAGAGGGAAGTGAGGTTTGAGAAGGAGGATTAGTTACGAGGATACCATCAGCTCCGATGGTTTGTGTCTTGCTGCTGACTACAACCTCAGCAATGGCCATCCCAATAATGTTCTGTACATCTCCTAAATGGGGTTTAGGACATAAGGCAAACCGCACCCGCCCCCTACTCCAGTTAACTCCTGCTAGCTCCAGTTGTTGGTTTATTCAAGGGAATATGGTCATTGTGGTCACTGAGCTTCCTGTGGCAATGCACCCTGGCCCTCAGAGCTTGACCCCCTGGCCATTATCTGAAGCTAAATGACATGTCCCCTCCTTTCCATTGCTACACCCGGGCCTCCAGTGCAGGCTCTGAAAACCTCAGAGCTCGCACGCTCCATTGTTGCTCCATCCTTCACCGCTTCCCCAGGATTAAATTCGCTTCCCGCACAATTGCTGGCAGCTACTCCAGCCACAGGGAAGCTCCCCCCTCTTTTGTGAGGTGCGGGTCGGCTTTAACCAGCGTGGCCTCGCTTTAAGTGGTGTGAGGAAGTTACGATTTGGGGCCCCCCCTGCTGATGTGTCCAGCCAATGAAGAGCGCAGTTAGCAGTAGCTGTACACAACACTCATTCAAATGAGCAGGCAATGTGAAGTTGGCATGGGGCCTACATTCCACTGAATGGGCACACAGGCTGATCGTACATTGCAATCGCCATGACTGTATTCAGGGGTTTACCCAATATAGCCCCCGGTGTTTCTCCTCCTCCTATTCGCCCCCCTCTGCTCCCCCTTCCTGCACCCCACCAATCAGGTGTGCTTTCTTCCCTTACATACATATATGGGACCTTCATTGCCATGGCAATGGTTCACACAAGGAGGCTGAAGTTTAGAATTTGTGTGGTCTCAATAGCCCAAGTAACTGTTGTGCCACTCTGCAGTACATCCGCAGCAAAGATAAATTAGAGGGATTCTGATTTTCTTTCACTCTGCTGCGTAGTCCTAACTTGCTTAAAATATATTTCTAGAACTTGCTCTGATCAGACGCTTCCTGCCGCTGCTGACGTTAATCTTTTGTGTCTTGCCTTTGCCACTTACTTATGTGGTATTCCTTCATATCATTCTCAAACAGAGCAGCAACAACCCAGAAAACCACTGCTTGTGTGTTTGCACCACAACAGTTCCATCACGCGGGGCTGCCAGTTCAAACAAAAGAGGCTACAGAATGGCATAGAAAAGGTTCATTAAACGGAAGTAAATCACTAACCTGGCAGATTCCTTCCACTCAAGCTCATCCCCATCGTGCTGTAGAGTATCCATCTCTGTAAAGAGGGTGGGAGTTGGGCCATCGTACTCGTCTCCAAGAATGTATCTCAGACGCTCCGCAGCAGGGGACACTGTATAGAGCAGAGGGATATCATCACACATCGTAGTATGCGGGAGAATATCGAATATTAAGCTGGAGGGGGCGGAGGAGCCACTAGCACTGCCCTTATACACCTCTGAACGTAAGCTTGCTGTTGACTCTTTCTGTGGGTCTTTGGTGACCGGACCCTCATCCCCAATCGATCTGCGAATCAAAGATTCTATTTCCACCTCTCCCCCAACCTCGGCTCCATCAACAGGCCAATTGCTGCCAATTTTGCTCTTTACACGCCACTCAAAGTTTAGAATAGAGGTCATTGCTTTTGGAATCATTTGTCGAAAATGGCTATTGCCGAATACCAGGCATGAGGACGATATAGAGCACCGCGCCAGACTTTGATCCCAATCATAAGTTCTTTCCACTTACCGGCACGGGGAAACACTTCAAAAGTATTGCTGCAGGGCCCCTGAACATTCAATCAACTTATTATTTTGCAATTCCCCTCTCAATGTGTCTCCGACAAGCTGAACCAAGGAAAGGAACAAAGCCCGAGGAGACAAGGCAATAAATTGACAACAATGAAACAGGAATTATGTCTGTAAGGGCTGGAATTGAAATCAATATCCTGTGTTTGACTCAATGATGTGTGTCTCCAACATAACAGAAGAATTGCTTATCCCTGGTAGCTGATTATCCGCTAACTTTCCATTACAGAATCGGTTTTGCCTTTTCTTGTTGCTGATACCTTCCCCCTTTGCTTGCTCGGTGTATCTAGAATATCTCTCAGAGATGTACACTATCTGTAACTGTATCCCTCACTGTCTTCTCAATCACTTTATTGCTGCACTTACTTGTCCCTAGCTACATTGCTCATTACCTATAAGAGGCAACAGAGCAGAATGTAATCGCCCCCATTCCACTGGGTTCTGGATAACTGACCTTAATAACGGAGAGGAGCCTGTCACCAACCACTCGGAACAGGGACAGCTGGGCCATCGAGCCTCACCGCACTTCAAAGCCCAACACCTTCACGATGAGGCAGAGCAGTAACACGGAAGGAAAGAGAAGGAAGCAAACGCTGCCCTTCCTGTCCCACTACCCACCCCTTGTATCCACAGGGTGGAGAATGGGCCTGTTCAGCCACATGAAGGCCCGGGGCAGGACCCTCAGCAGATGTCAACCGAGGGACAACTGATGACTTTGGACGTTTTTGGGTATCTGCCATTCACAAGGCCATTCCCTTTCCCGAGATAGTCAACTGCTCTCGTCTGAATCATTTGTCCTTATTTTTGTGTTCTCTGGCAAAATAGCGCTCTCCATTAGCACTCTTACCCAATCAGAGAGGAACATAGAGTCTTGTCATCATTAGGTTTCATTCAAAGCTTCCCCCTCAATACAATCATTTGATTCACAATATGTGTTCACAGCAGTCTTCTTATTACTCTCATATCTGCCCTAGGAGCTCCTGCAGCCAAATCTTTTAATAAGTTGCTCTCATCAATTGTGGAAAGCAAAGTTGACAACATCAATGGGAATGCCAAGAACCACTATTTTGATTGTTTTCTTAGAGAATTCGGTTAGGTTAATGAAATGGGACTTATGCTGTCTGAAATAATACAGGGAATCCTTTCTATCAAACACTTCAACTGATAGTAAATCCTACCCTTTGTCAAACAATAATTGCCAGTGTCAGAATTCATAGAATCATAGATTCCCTGCAGTGCCACTCGGCCCATTGAGTCTATACTGACCACAATCTCACCCAGGCCCTATTCCTGTAACTTCTACATATTCACCTTGCGAATCCCCCTCACATTAGTCTCAACTTAGTACTGGCCAATCCATCTAACCCGTGCATCTTTGGAGTTTGGGAGAAAACTGGAGCGCTCAGAGGAAAATCACGCAGACATGGGGAGAACATGCAAACTCCACACAGATAGTGACAGGCAATCGAACCCGTGTCCTTGGCACAGTGAGGTAGCATTGCTAACCACTGTGTCACTGTACCTCCCCAAAGTGGGGGGGGAATTTCCCCCCCTTCTTAAATTCTACAACCACACGAACTCTTTTCCAATCAATGGGAACTAACCTAGATTCTTAAAGCATTCTGGGCGAGCTTCCATTGGCCCCATGAGCCTCTTACTTTTCAATTTGTCAACTTATCCCGACTTTTTGCTCTGCGCCTCCTCTGCACGAGGGCTACAGTGTCATGTCAGGAATTCAAATTGACGCAAAGTACCCATTTAGCTCAGCACTCATTCACTTGGCTGCTCACCTAACCTGACCTAATAACTCTCTCAAAGGAACAATAATGTCTTTGATTGCTTCCTGACTTCCAACGTAACTGGAAAATAGTTCACCATCGCAGCTACCTCTCTGAAGTTATAGCATTGCTAACATTGCTGGCCTTCATTATCCTGAGTTTTATATTTCTCTCTATTCTCCTGGCCCACCTGCTGGGGAATCCAGGGCCACTCGGCACTTAACTCTCTTACTCCATCTCAGCATGTGTGTGCTTCTGCTCATAAAAGTTAATCCTATTAAATAGAGTATTAATTCTATCAAACATCCCTTTTGCACTCCAGCATGAATCAAGTAAAAGCACTGGCTCTTTCCCTGAAATTAAATGTCTCCGACATTTGCATTGCTGTCATGTCCTCGTTCCCATCATTTACCTATCATTTCCAAGACCGCTGGTTCTTCTGAACTGCCAGTGAAACTTTCTGACTCAAAAGCAATTGTAACTAATTCTTCCGGGCAGGAATTCCAGTTCCTATGGTTACTAGCCAATCCTACAATGTTGTCTTCGAGTAGAACGCTCTTAAAGTGGTGATGGAAGGCAAGTCAAATTTTGGCTGTTCCACAAGCTGGAATCCTTTCAGTCGCTTGCAAAGTAACTATCTGTAAACTTTCGCATGATTTCTACTGTTTGTTGCTGTGACTTTCCATTCAATCTGTGTCAGTCATGCCACAATGGTTCAGAGATGTGCATCATCTCTGCCTCCAGTTACGAATGGGGGGAATCAGACTGTTAAACTGATCCTTGAAATAGGGTCCAACCCAATGCGGTTACTGACGAGACAAAACTTTATTCAGAATCAATTAGTTTCCACTGACTTCCTCTCCTCATGGTAAGGTCCATGCGATGTACACCTCTGTAACGGTGGCAGCCTTTATGCTTCCTTTGTCCAAATGCCAATCTTGATGTGACGGTGACTGTTGAAGACTTTAAACATTGGTAGGCATCACAGTTGAACTTGAACTCAGTCTATGCAAACACCTATGCACACACGTGCAAACATATACACAAGCATATACACACACAATGCATGCAAGCATCAGTTCACATATATATGTGTACATGCATACATACACACATGCACACACATACGTACACATGCACATTCACAACTGGGCAACAGCAATCTTCATGTACTCATTAATCTGTGCAAAAGGGCAGTAGCAATCAGAAGTCTTGTTGTACTTGCTGACCTACACATATATCCATTGACTGATTTTGCCCTGAAAATTGACTTTGGTTCCACACCTAGGAAGTTGAGCCGGCCGAACGTACTTTCACATTAAACTGCCAAGCCTCGCGTTATTTCTTGACTGGAAGGATTCAGCGGTCAGAGGGTAAATGTGTCAGCTTCTTGCCTCCTTCAGTGGGGAAAAAGGGAGCAGGCATAATTATTCCGCTGCAACAGGTTGTGGTTTTTGTTCGCAAGAAGAATTAGATTTTTAAAGGGCTGAAAAACAATATCCATCTCCTTAAAAACCTCGATTGTATCCAAATCGAACAAACAACATCAGTGTTGACAGACTGGTGCACATACACACACACATACACACACACACACACACCCCCTCTTTAAAGTTGCAAAGTATAAATCACTCTTTGTACACTTGTGAAACCAGTCGCTGTGAAGCAGAGTTCAAGAAAACAACAGCAAAGACCATTTCACTCAGCTACTTCTAGCGTGATCCGGCTGTATCCTCTCCTGCAATGTTACTGCAATCCACAAAGTGTTAATAGAGTGAAACAAAAAGAGTTACATCAGTTCTCTTGTGGCTACAAGAGAAATACGCCAATCGTGGCCTCACAATAAAAAAGCAACTGACAAATTGACAAGAAAAGCCACGGTTTTGACCCTACCTGCTTCACCCTCACTCATTTTGTCTCGCACACATTAAAAACCAGGCCTGGCTGTGCTCGGGGGGTAACTTGCTGCTGCCTTACAGAGTGTGTCAAAGCCTGTTACACAGAGCTACTTGCCCTGGAGATTAAATGGAATAGCACGCCCTTTGCTGAGTTGAGTCCTATTGATGATTACGCCAAACTCAGTGGAGCTTACCCATTTCAATTCGGAGGAAGTTTTGACCTTAACCATTCCTGAACCTTCTCCCCTGTGCATCAAGAAAACAAAAAAAACCCCTCCTCCCCTCACACACAAAAAAAAATCAACAGATAATTCATTGCATTGAAACGCACTCCTTACCTTTGACAACTCGCTCCCTGATTTTTTTTTGTTTTAAGTAGTCGAAGCTAAAGTTTAGTCAATGGTCAATGTTTGGTCCTTTCAGGCCCAGAGAAACTAATGCCGTCCTTTCAGCGTGAATGAAAGGAAATGAATGAATACTTGCGCGTCCCAGTTCCAGCAACTTGAGGATGAACTTAGCAGACAATACATTCACTCAAGAAGGAGGGAGGGAAGGGGTTTGCTAACCACACCTCCCCCTCCACACTAGCATCTCACCCCACCCCACACACACAATTTCCTTAAAGCCAGTTCAATGTTTCGAAAGGAAACATTGAACTTTTCATTTATTTAATTAATAGAGTCAGAAAGGTTTACAGCATGCAAACAGGTCATTCAGCCCAACTTGTCCATTCCAGCCTTTCTTTTTAATCACTAAGCTTGTCCTAAATGCCCACGTTTGGCCCATATCCCTTCTTACAATCTAACTGTCTAAATGCTTTTTAAAAGACAAAATTATACCCGCCTCTACTAATACTTCTGGCAGCTCATTCCAGACACTCAGCACCCTCTGTGTGAAAAAATTGCCCCTCTGGATCCTTTTGTACCTCTCCCCTCTCACCTTAAACCTATGCCCTCTAGTTTTAGACTCCCCCACTTTGGGAAAAGATGCTGACTATCTCGCTGATCTGTGACCCTTATTATGTTACAGACCTCTATAAGATCACCCTTAAGTCTCCTACACTCCAGGGAAAGGGTACCAGTCTATCCAGCCTCTCCTTTTAACTCCAAACCATCAAGTCCCTGTAACACCCCAGTAAATCTTTGACGAGGTCATCTTATTCTTTCTTCAAGAACAACACTAAAAGTCTCCAGACAGAGCTAGCAATCTAAGACACGTCTGAAGTTTGGAAGGATGGGAGCACTGGGGTGGGGAAGGGAGTGGGGTGGGGGGGGGGGCAGGGCTAAGGAGGTGAGGAGTGTGGAGGACAGGGTGAAGGGATGAGCATGTCTTTTCTGAGACTGTAGGCCACAATTCGCATTTTATAGAATAGAACTGACTCAGATTGAGACTTATGATGAGTGAGGGTATCAGAGAACACAGCATAGTGGCACAGTGGTTCACACTGCTGCCTCATAGCGATAGGGATCTGGGTTCGGTTCCCGACTTGGGTGACTGTGCAAATTCTACACGTTCTCTCTATGTCTGCGTGGGTTTCCTCCAGGTGCTCCGGTTTCCTCCGAAAGACATGCTGGTTAAGTGCTAAATTTTCCTTCAGTATACCCACAAGAGTGCGCGAATAGAAGATGTTCACAGTAACTTCATTGCAGTGCCTTCTTGTGACACTAATAAATAAACTTTGACTTAAAAGATTGATAAATGGAATTGAAGTAGAAATTTGGCAAGATTTAATTGAATAGGGAACAGACTTGAGGGGCTGAATGGCCTCCTCTTGTGATGAATGCTGAATAATTGAATTGTTGCTGATGGATGTTTCGCTACCAGCCTGATTAAAGTTGCAGATGGGCTTCAGTGAGCTGTTTTGTTTTGATATATTGGCAATTTAGGATCTTTGCAGAGTTAAATGTAAAATATTCTCTGGTCAGGCCCAGGGAGTGGCAACAGTTAACAGATTAGCATTTGCAATGCCGAGATTTATTTGTACCTTGAATTCCGACTGGAAACAATGTGCCTTTAGTTCCTCGCGACTGTCTATGCTTTCAGAATTTGGCACTGAGTACACAGCAATCCCAATGTCCTTTAGACACAATCAGCGGAAACTGACCTGGAAGTTGGTTTCGACTCCTGCGTGACCCCGGTAAGCAGTCGAGCTGCAAGTGGTGTGCAGCTGTGACTGAGATGAGGCAAGATGTCAGAACTATTGCTCAGCAACACGGTTCTTGTGACAATATTGGAGACAAGTGGGAAAAAAACCCCCTCAAAGTGAAGTAGCTGATGGCCAAGACTGATGACTGTGGAATTTCTATTCAACCAATCTAGTTCTGAGTGCAGACGTGAGCCAGTGGTGCAGTTTTGAGCGTAGGACCTTATTATTGTTCAATGTAGGGAGGGGAAAAGGGTGTAATATAAAGCCTAGCACACCATAAGTTCATTTAATAAAGAAGCAGAATTAGGCCATTCAGCCCATCGAGTCCACTCCGCCATGCAATCATGGCTGATATGCTCCTTATCCCCATTTTCCTGCTTTCTCCATTTAACCCTTCAACCAATTAAAAATGTCTAACTCCTCCTTAATTTACTCAATGTTCCAGCATCCATCGCACTTTGGGATAGCAAATTCTACACATTCACAACTTTAGGAGAAGTAGTTTCTCCTCAACTCTGTTTTAAATTTGCTACCCCTTATCCTAAGGCTATAAACTCTAGTCCTAGAATGCCCCACAAGAGGAAATATCTGCTCCATGTCTTCTTTATCCAGATCTTTTATCATCTTGTATACCTCAATTTCATCTGCCTCATTCTTCTAAATTCCAGACAGTATTGGTCTAAACTGTTCAATCTCTCCCCAAACCGCAAACCCCTCATCTCTGGAATCAATCTAGTGAACTGCCTCTGAACTGCCTCCAATGCCCCTTCATCTTTCTTCAAATACGGGGACCAAACTGTACACAATACGGCCTCACCAGTGCCTTGTATTGTTGCAACAATACTTCCTTACCTTTATATTCTGTTTCTTAAGCTATAAATGCCAACATTCAATTTGCTTTCTTTATTATCTGCTGTACCAGTTTT
Source organism: Sphyrna mokarran (assembly GCA_024679065.1). Lineage (NCBI taxonomy): Eukaryota > Metazoa > Chordata > Chondrichthyes > Carcharhiniformes > Carcharhinidae > Sphyrna > Sphyrna mokarran. Next base: position 20,182,612 of record JAGIQG010000031.1, on the reverse strand, counting down.
CTGTGACTCATGAACAAGGACACCCAGATCCTTCTGCACCGGAGCATCTCGAAGTCTCTCTCCACTTAAATAATAAGTTGCCTTCCCATTTTTGCAACCAAATGTATGACTTCACACTTATCCACGTTCAACTCCATCTGTCACCTTTTGGCCACTCTCTCCAACTTATCTATAACCATTTGTAGGCTTCTTATTTCCTCATTACAACTTACTGTCCCGCCTATTTTTGTGCCATCTGCAAATTTGGCTGTAGATCTTTCTATCCAAGTCATTAATATAGATTGTAAATAGCTGGGGCCCAAGAACCAAACCCTGTGCTAGCCCAATAGTTACCACTTTGCCATCCAGGAAAAGAAACCTATTTACCCTGAGTCTGTGTCTTCTGTCCATCAGCCAGTCACCTATCCAAGCTAATAAGTTACTTCCCAATCCCATGCGATCTAACATTGTGAATTAACCACTGGCAGGATTTTGTGGTCATGCTCACTCCGGGGCCAGAAAATGCCTCCCAATGTCAATGGACCTTTGCACGATCCATATCCCACCGCAATGATTCCCGTGGCCGTGGGACAGGAAAATTCTGCCCCATATTTCCAAGCTTGACTTACTGATGACACAATAACTAACTGATGAATCGTCTCTACTCTGAGAGTCAAAACCTGACAAGGCAATTCAGGAATTGATATGGCTTTTCACAGTAACTAGAATAGGCATTCGACCCTTCGACTCTGCTCCGCCATTTATTTTGATCATGGCTG